>CM062819.1:1771876777-1772476777 GCA_031772625.1 Pinus tabuliformis
ACCATTCAGAATCATTGTCCAAATTTACAGAATGGTAATGGCTGGAACTATCATTGATGAAGGGGCATCTGTGAGTATCCTTTCCTCTATTGCTTGGAAAGCACTGGGTTCCCCGGCGCTTTTGCCTGAGATAAGAAATCTCTCGGGTTTTGATAAAGGAACCAGTCGACCATTAGGGATCCTCCCCAATGTACCTGTTACATTGAAAGGGAAGACCGTTCAAATGAACGTGATGGTCGTTCAAGGACCCTTGGATTATAACCTACTCCTTGGACGAGACTATATATATTGCATGGGAGCTATAGTCTCCTCACTCTTTAGAGTAATGTGTTTTCCACACGAAGGAAGAATGGTCAAGCTCGTAGACCAACTTTCATTTCCGGGATCATGCATCGCAAATAGTCACATACCAACCCTCAATGTTCTATTCACCCAAGAAATGTCTCCACCCACAGTCCTCCTTCCCGATGAGTGCGAGTGATTCGAAAAGATTGGACTGGAACCCAGGGGGCATGCATCCTGGTCTGCTTCGGGCAGAAAAAAAACCTTAGGTATAAAATAGAATTTCCGCGGGAGAATATGACTAGTCCGTAGCCCGTCCGTAGAGGAAGAGGGGTTTTTCTGGAACAGGATTCTTTTGTCAAGGTTACTTGTTTGACAAAGGTCATTCACCATTGTCTACTTCGGTAGACAGTGCCGAGGAAATGTTTTAGTTTGATGGTGTTAACGAAACAATCTTTGGGTAACCAGAAAGAGGCAAGCCTCACCCTTTAAAACAAATGTTTTATCGGATAAGTAGGGGCAGCCTTGAAATTGTACTTTATACTTGGGGGCATGCGAACCTTTTGGAGTGCAAGCAAAGAGCAGTTATTTATCTGTTTTTTGGATTAGTCGTTTCCGAACTTGCATAAAGAAAGGATGTGGGGCAAAGGTCAAAATTTGCCAAATGAGGAGCATAGCTTCGTGAGATAAAGCTCCATAAAAAATAGCTATCTCACAGGAGAAATTTCTTATCTTATGACTGGTATATCGAGCAGTTTTACCGCGGAATTTATGCTCGTTAAAAAATAGAAAAGCGAAGATCCGAGCAGATTTAGCACATAGTTCATGCTCGTTAAAAAATAAACATAAGAATGAGCAGTGTTTTGCCGCATTCAAGCTCTTTAAAAAATGAACCCAGTACCGGTAAATAACCATTGTGATCGTAAATTTATTAGCCATAAAAAGCCTTGGTCGTGTTTTGCACCTGCCACTTCCATTTCATTTGGCCAATCGTTCACCTCCATATGATTGTTTACCCATTTTGAGGAACAGCTGCGAAGAGTGATCTCACCTAGCCATCCTTGTGACACTGCCGTGATTGGAAAATTCCAACCTGTACCTGGAATCTGCTGCTATCCCTGTTTATCACTCGTTCCTCAAAAGACGAGTCTTCTTTGAGCTCTTTTCATCTGACTCGTAAAATATGAAAAGTTTGCCGAGTTTTGGCCTTCCAGCTCGTTAAAAGGACCGGAGGAGCTATCCCTCCCGTAGATTTTAATCTTTTTGGACCTGAGGGATTATTGCACAAAAAGGTCGAGCGCTTTTTTTATTCGTCTCGTTAAAATTACCGAAAACTCATCCCTTCTGTATTGTTTTATACTTTTTCGGACTTAAGGGATTAGATGACGAAAAAGGAATTTTGGAGTTAACTTTCCGTACCTTTTCAGACTCTCTAAAAATGAAAAGGACCGAGTTTTCCTTGTCGTTAGACTCGTTAAAATGATTAAATAGCGACAAACTTGTCTTTAGACGAGAACGAGTTTCCCTATCGCTAGGCTCGTTAAAACATAGAGATGGGCTTGCCCGAAGGGCAGGTTATAGAACAAGCATATGTTATCCTCCTCAAGCTTGACAAAAATAAAGAGGTACTGGTCAGAAATTACTGGGGAAAAATTGGGAGAACCTCAAAGCTTTAATGGTAGCAAGTCGCTCTTGAACATGACACTTTTCCTCCGTATCACATCGGGTTGGGTTGTTTCATTCACCGGTCTCATCACCATGGTCTTCGCCAAACCATCCACATTTGGGGTAATGCTACCGATCCATCGCATCAGTGTCGTTATATGTTTAAGAAATGTTGTTCAGAAAGAGTCAACCATGTCCCATCCACTGCCATACATTATCCTTCATCCACCCATGATCGCCACCCTGAATCATATTTCACAGATTGTTTTCACCTCCACTAAAATCATTAGCTCCGTTCCGTGTCACTGATGTGGGATTCATTAAGGCCCTCCTTTGACGGATCGCTTCTTGTCGACTTCAGCTCATTATCCAAGAAGTTGATCTAGGAACACCCCCCTCAGTACTTTGAAGCTTGCATGCCTCAATGGCAAGTTTCTCACTTCCGGTGACAGGTATACATCAATGACCTTCGACCAGAAGATTTTGCGTGGTGTTCGACGCCAAGTCCTTTATTCACACCACGTGAATTGTACTGCAGTACCTTGAGGGTCATTATCATTATCGGTGATTCCTCTCGCGCTTGTTAACGGTTTACATTATTGACCGGTAATCAAGCGATGTCTTTCCATGTTCGACTTCAGCGCAATTCTCACATGGATCGACTTGTACTTAGAGTGAAGATCGAACGAATTTGAAGACCCCGGATCTAGTTTCATCCATCCGGGCTGTGATATATATTTAGGAAATATAAAGACATTTGATATGTACATCATTGCAGCAGATGATCATCCTACTCAAAGGATGATAATTTCAGCAGAGAATTATCAGTCTACCATCAGACGATCGTCTGTTCTATGTACCAAAATGAATTTATAAAGCTGAGCATGGGAATGCCCACCTCAGCTAGATCATGAAAGCAGAATGAAAAATAATGTATTGTATTGTATTTTATTACAGGTCACCTCTCAGCGATTGAATGAACTTCGGATCCTCCTGATAAAGCATTTCACCCGATAAACGACCTCATACTTTAGGGGGCAACTGTTATAGACATTTTTGTGCCTTACAACATGAAGCATGAAATGTCAATAATCTAAGGGATCCAAAGTCCCTAAACATGTTGTTCCTACCCCTAGAGGAACAAGGTCAGCAAACCACAGCACTGAATATCAGTTCTCCACCTGAAAACACTCAAAAACAAGCTAATTCTGGATCATGTCAACTGCTCCACTGAGCATCTGCGCTGAATGTCAACTGCTCCACTCTGTACGTACGCTGAATGTCAACAGTAATGAAGGCTACCTGCGCTGGGCGAGATTGGCCAAGTGGCACAGTCATTCCTCAAGGTGTCAATGCCCAGGAAGCTTCCAAAATTACACTTGGATCAGGGAATTCGCCTTGTGATGAGTAAGAGGATCTAGATCTCCAAGTGGAAGCAAGAAACTCCAAGTGGACTCAAGAACTGAAGAATAACTGAAGTGGGAGAGGACACTAGTCAGCTTCATGCCAGCCTCAAGCTGACTCATCCTTTCTCCAAAACTCCTATATATAGAGCTCTCTCATGAGGTCTAGGGAGGCGGGAATCTTGTGAATGTAAGGAAGTGCTGTTGGTTTGAGTATAGAACTATTGGGTGATTTGCTTGAAGGAGGTGAAGAGGAGATTTCTATCTGCTGGGAGGTGTTGCTGGATTGGGCCTCTTATGGTTGTAACACTCTTGGAACTTTACTTCTTCCATTAATAAAGCATTTGAGGTTCTTCTATATGCATGTGTCTCAATGGCGTATTGATACTTGTATATTTGATTTATTCTAATCCTTGAATCAATTATGAATGTATGCTTCTTGTAGTTTCCCTCTCTTGTCATTTTGCAAGATCTTTGTGTAGCTGGGCCAGTGAAAGAGCAACGAGCTGGGAGCAAGCAGCAAAGAGGGAAGATTGGATCAATCATTAGCGGAAGATAACGGTTAGTGGATCTCTTTCTCCTCTCTCTTACATCTCATAAAGAAGTAATCTCAAATAGCTTTGCTTTGATTGTTGCTGAGGTACTATCACCCTTAGAGTGGGATAGGGTCATTCCGTATTGGATACTTTTCCCAACAGCACCAGGGAGGTAGATACCACGGGCGAGACAATGTAAAAAACATATACAACACATTTTCATTAACAAATTATGTATTACAACAAGTGAAATAAGTTTAAGTGTTCAACACAGGTTAAAGCAACATGCATTACAAGTGTTCAAGATTAGTCTTACAATAGTTACAATACATGTGTGAAAACACACTGGCCTGTTAGCAGGCTTTTGAATTAAGCGAAAGTTCCAAGACACATCGTTACACCATACTTCACTAACCTTGTGCACGGGGCATTGGAGCCACTACTTACTCCTCAAAGAAAATATTATAGACTCTCTTGGCTATGTGGGAGGAGCTGAGGTGAAAAGTCCTTTGCATGTACAAAGGAGGGGGGATTTATAGCCAAGGGTGAAATTGACCCTTGTAGATGTTCGAATACCCTCATGGCTATCTGACTTCCATGGCTTTTTGACTTTACATGACTCTTTGTACAACAAGTGGGTCTCTTGGACTTCCACGCTACATTACATTGATTGAAAACATGGCCTACAATAGAGATGTGGACAACATGAATCATGACACAACTCGATATGACAGTGCTGGTACATTCGTTTTGCTATTAGAGTGCATGTTGAGCTGTAGTGCTCCTGGGTGATGGATGTCTTCATGGTGTGTTACAGCTTCACATCCACATGGAAAAGTGCACAGAGTCTTTGATGGTGTTTGGTTCGCTTGATGTTGCTTTGGCATGTTGATTCTTGCTTGTATGTTGGAAGGCTTGATAGGCTCGTCTATTCGTGAAAGGTGCATGTTCATTCATACATCCATCCGTGAGCACATATTACATATTTTCTCATTCGTCCGTCCGCGAGCACATATCTTCACATGCACCATTCATTCGTCCATTGGTGAACCTAGCCTTCTACATGTGCTTCCTTCATTCATCCCATTCATCACCATGCCATCTTCGTAGGTGTACCTATATCTGCAGTTACTCATGATGAGACGACATCAAATCCAAAAACCTCCTAGTCTACCATGACACATGATCATTTCGGATGCAGGTGACTAGGAGAGGCCATAAGGTAGCGAGGCAAGATGATGGCTCTGAGCACTGTTGATGAAAACTACGCAAGGGTCATTGGGTGATGAAGATGGGAAATCCAAGTCAACAGTGATTGTCCGCAAGGTCTGGCTCGGATGGAAGGAAAAACTGCGCAAATTTTGGGAGGGACAGTCAGGGTTGTGGGAAGGTAAGGAAAAAAAATCTGCACATTTTCTGGAATGAGCAGGTAGTGGGGGTTTGACAACAAAATTTGAGCAATTTCCTGGAGGAACAGGCCAGGTTGCAGGGAGGACTGGAAGACAGGATTTGCAAAATTTTTTGGAGGAAATGGCGAGGAGCTTGGCAGCCAAAACTGTGCAATTCCTGGAGGGAACTGATAGCTGGCTTTTGGGTCACTGGAAGCAAAAACTGTACAATTCCCAAGGGGAACAGGCAGTCAACTTCCAGAAGCTTGGCAGCAGAAACTACGCAATTCCTTGAGGGAACTATCAGTTTGCTGCTGGGAGTTGCTCGTAAGAGGAATTTCACAGATTCTAGGAGGCTGGCCTACTGATCATCTTTGCAATTTCTAAGTTGAGAGGACTGTTGGGTAGCAGAATTCCTACTCATGCAAATTGCGCAATCATTGGGATTAGCAACTGGTCGACTGTTGGGAGGACTGACTGGGAAAATTGCACAATTTTTTAAGGGAGACATGGACGAGCACTAAGTGTTTGTCCAACCTGTTTGCACAAATTCTTCAGTTAGCAAAGTGGGAAAGGTTAGCAGCCTCTATGCAATTTTTGAGGGGACTCAGTTCCGAGGTGGCTACCGGGTCCAACTCTCTGGGTGGCCAGCATGAAGGTTGATTTAATTGCTTGCGAGTGACGCAAGTTGAAAAGACTTTCTTGGTGCTTCTGCGTTGTTCTGGGTGACTGTCGATTGAGTTGATGGTGAGGTGATGGTCCGACTATCAGAGGGGAGTCTGGTCGTCAGAACTTCAGCAAAATGGCTAAGTGTGTGCATGAATGAAATATGAAAATGTGACCTTCCAAACACACACCCTCATGACTTGATGATGAGATGATTCAAACCAATCAGACACACATGTTCAACATTGCTGACCGATGGTGCAAGAGACAAGCATGACACTCATGATTGATCATTTATTGACTGTGACGATGCTTGCATGGCAGTGAATCAGACTCTGTGTGTTAGTGCGACAAATGTTTTCGTAGTGAACATAACATGTACACACGAAGTGAAGACCTTGAGCATGAATAGAACATGGTCGCAAGCAAGACATTGACGTCAACATGCAAAAGCTTGGGTGGAATGAACAAGCAAGGTGGGTGTGAAGGCTCACACGAGCTCACAGAGTGAACCCAAGTGTATGCAACCATCAAGTGAAACTCTCAAAGGAGGCTCCAAATTTGGGTGCAGGCCAAAATTTTGGAGGGTGGTTGTAGCTGCTAAAACACAACACAAATGAAAGATGAATTTGAGTTTGTAAATATTTATATTGAAAATAATATAAATGAAAATGAAAAAGGAATAGTGGTTAATGAAATTGATGATAATCAAGAAGAACTTGAGGTTCTACAATCAAAAGGACAATGTGTTACCAAGAGGATTGGTACCGTTGGAAGAAATTTTTGACTTTGATGATGTAGCAAAGAAGCCAAAAATAGAACCAATAGGAGTTGATGTAGAGGACTGTAACATAGGAATTGTAGAGAACCCAAAAATTGTCAAACTGTCCAAGTACCTACATCCTAAAGAAAAACAAAAATACATTGAGATTTTTAAAGGATTCACTGATGTGTTTGCCTAGAGCTATGAAGACTTAAAATCTTATGATACAAGTATCATTCAACACACCATTCCCATCGGGGAAAATCAAAATCCTTTTAAATAGAAATTGAGAAGAATAAACCCAGTTTACTGCCTTTGATAGAAAAGGAAGTCAAGAAACCTTTTGATGCAAAGATCATTTTACCCCTCATATTTTTGAAATGGGTTTCAAATCTAGTACCTACTAGAAAGAAAACATGTGAAATTAGTCTTTGTGTATATTTTAGAAATATTAACAAGGTTCCTCTGAAAGATAACTATCCCCTTCCTAAAATGGACCGCATCCTACAAAAGGTAGTTGGATCCATCAAAATCTCATTGCTAGATGGTTTCTCAGGATAAAACTAGGTTCTGGTTCATCCTGATGACCAACACAAAACAACATTTACTACACCATGGGGCACTTTTATGTATGTAAAAATTCCTTTTGGCCTTATGAATGCTGGGGCCACCTTCAAGAGAGAAATGGACATAGCATTTGCTGATGAAATTGATAGGTTCATTTTTATTTACCTAGATGATATAGCTGTGTTTTCAAAGACAGATGAAGATCACTTACTACCTTTAAGAAGAGTTTTTGAAAAGTGCAGAAAATATGGTATCTCAAACCATAAGAAAACTCTTTTTGGTTTAGAGGAGGGAAAAATTCTAGGTCATATAATTTCTAAAGAAGGTATTAGAATTGATCCTAACAGAGTCGAAGCCATACTAAAAATTGACCCTCCCAAAAATAAGAAAGAAGTTGAATCCTTCATTGGTAGGATAAGTTTTCTCAGAAGATTTATTCCTAAATTGGCTGAAATTTTAAGATCTATTACAAATATGTTAAAGAAAGACATGGAAATAAAATGGAATACTGAAGCCAAGAAATCCTTTATTGAAGTAAAGTTAGCTTTAACTACTGCTCCTGTTTTGATAAGCCCTGACTTTACAAAGGATTTTATCATTTTTTCTTTTACATCTGAGCATACTATTGGAGCTGTTTTATTGTAGAAAAATAGTTAAGGACATGAACAACCCATATATTTTTTCAACAGAGCTTTGAGGGATGAATCTTTGAAGTACAACATCATGGAGAAACAAGCCTTTTATTTGGTAAGGCATTAAAGGATTTTAGAGTGTACATCCTGCATTCTCATATCATAGCATTTGTCCCAAGTGCTGTGGTAAAATATATTCTAACACAGACTGGACCATATGGAAGAAGAGTGAAATGGATTGCTGTGATCTTAGAATATGACATTGAAATCAAACCAACCAAGCTCATCAAAGGTCAACAATTGGCAAAGATAATGGATGAGTCCAATTTTCATGCACTGTATATCAATTATATTATTGCAATGGATGAACAAGAAGAGTAGGTATAAGAGACCTGTGGTACTTCACCATGGTATGTATAAATTATCTTTGTACTGTAAAACTTACAATCTCCTCCTGGTTTAATCAAGAAAAAAGCTATATTTTTAAAACTGAAAGCTATGAAATTTTGTATTTTAGATCAGAATGTATATTAGAAATATTTTGGAGGTATTTTACTAAATTGTTCACTAAAAGATGAAGCAGACAGGGTCATGGAAGAATTTCATCAAGGAGACTGTGGAGGCCGTTTGTATTGGAAAACCATAACCAACAAAATCCTAAGGGTTTGGTTTTACTCACCTACCCTGTTTGCAATTGTGCATAAAAAGTTACCACTTGCCACCAGTGTCAAGTCTCTGAAGGCAAGAGAAAGATTTTGCCTTTACCATTGAAACTCGTTTTAGTTGAAACTCCCTTCATTAGTTGGGCCTGGATTTCATTGGTGAAATCCATCCCAGGTACTCAGGCCAACATAGATGAATCTTAATAGCCATTGATTACTTTTCCAAGTGGATTGAGGCTATCCCAACTAGGCAATCCACAAACACTGTCATTATCCAATTTTCAGAAATTAACATTCTGTCTAGGTTTGGATTCCCCCATAAGGTTATCATTGATAATGCTTTTGGCTTTAAGTCAAAGAAAATGGTTGATTTTTGTAACAAATACCACAAAATATTAGGACACTCAAATTCCTATTACCTACAAGGAAATGGGCTATTTGAGTCCTCCAACAAGAGTTCAGTCAACATCTTAGAAAGCTACTGCAAGAGAATAAAAACTCTTGGCATAAAAAGTTGATTAATGCCCTGTGGGCTTACCGAATTAGCACCAAAAAGTCTATTGGAATGTCTCCATTCCAGCTAGTATATGGATTTTATGCTATGTTTCCTGTTTCTCTGGGAGTTCCTATATTAAAATTGTTACAATAATCACAAGTGCAAACTAATGATTTATAAAGAAGGATCAACCAGACCATACAGTTGCAACAATCTAGGGAAGAGGTGTATAACAAAACTCAACTTGTTCAAAACAACATCAAAAATATCTATGACAGAAGAACAAAAGCAGATGACTTCCAGTTAGGTGACTTGGTGCTAAAGTGGGAATCAAGGAATGAAGACAAAGGAAAGCATGGTAAGTTTGACAATTTGTGGAAAGGTCCATATAAAATCGAATTTTTCAGAGGCAATAATGCATTTTTATTGAAGGACTTAACTAAAGAAGCACTGCTTGGTGGGCCTGTCAATGGCAAACTTCTCAAAAACTAATTTCCTCAAAGTTAAATCAGTTTCATTTAGAAACTTTGTACATATTATTTTACTATTTCTACTGCAAGAGTGAAGGTGGCTCACATCAGAAATTGAAGCTTGGAGAGAAGGCAATAATCTTATGATAATTTGTTACCCATGTTTATGATTGACATCAGGTGGATCAGATTCAGTTGCAGAATAAAGACAGTTTTCCCAATGGATCAAGGTGACTAATATACATCGTTCTTCACACCTCACATGGACAGTATCATCACCATTCGAGCCACTTTTAGGGTCCTATATTTCATAGAATGACTTGATTGTAGCTGCAATTTTGTATATGAGATGTTGTAAATAATCTTCCATCCCGCAAATTATTTCAAAAGAAAAAGAAAAGAAAAGAAAATAGAAAAGAAAAGAGAGAGGGGATATATGTGTGTGTGTGTGTGTGTGTGTGAAAATAATAAAAAAATCAAAATATGAAAAAAGAATAAAAAGAATGGAAATACCCCATAAAAAAATATGTATGCAAGTGAGCAAGTCAAATTGCCACTCAAAACTAAAAATTGCATTAGAAGTACCTTAGAGAATTTTCAATAAAGTGTGCGGCTTGTTTAAATGCCACATTGATTAGGAGAAGTAAATTAGTTGTTTTAATCACACAGTTTAAGCATGATCAAGATAGTTTAAATAAAATTAGTTTATATTAGCTAATAAATCAGCCTCACAGTCTAATCAAGGTTGAGTTAGATTAGTTAGAAAAAAATTAATAGGCCACATGTCTAAATGCGACTTTAGAGGTTAATTAGAAGATTTAATGTTAATTAAGTGAAAAGTTTAATCACATTTCTATTGGTCAATAAAGTGTTGTGGATGAGACATTTTTTTGTCGCCACCTGATAAAGGGGAGGCGCATGTTCCAATGGCCTCGATCCACCACGTTAGTATCA
Source organism: Pinus tabuliformis (assembly GCA_031772625.1). Classification (NCBI taxonomy): domain Eukaryota; kingdom Viridiplantae; phylum Streptophyta; class Pinopsida; order Pinales; family Pinaceae; genus Pinus; species Pinus tabuliformis. The sequence continues at coordinate 1,771,887,262 of CM062819.1, forward strand.
ATGGTGGGGAATCATCTTCGCCACCCCCCCTCAAGCCCCTCCAAGGTTTAATCGGTGGGGGCGGTCTGAAAAGGTGGTAATCCCTTGCAACGTGGAGGCTCCAAAACATTTCGTGCCCCCTTGATTTTTCCCGCTTACCGTTCCAACCCCCCTTCGAAAACCACCATCCCATTACCCGCTTGTGTTGACTGTTGACCTCCCTCTGGTCTAGCGCCACTAACCTCTCGCCATGTGGACTTCCTCGCCCCCATAATTCACTCCTATATCATCTTTTCCCTTCCACTTACTATCTGCCACATCACATTAGGGGACCCCACATCCCTTCTGCCAAAATGACCTCCTAATATTACTTCTCTCCCATTCCGATGTTTCCACCTGACACTCCCACCACCACATCAGCAAACCGTTGTTAATTAATGCTTTCCTGTTTCTCGTGACAACGAACCGACTTCGTTTAAATGATTAAGTCACAACATTAAGCATGTTTTGCTATATAACCCATTAGAACCTGTCACCTTGCCTCCTTTCTTCATTTTATAATAATAGGTAATCGGGAATTTGCACTGTACAACCAACAAGAACCAATGTTCTCCAGCATTCAGTCAGTGACCAACATAACCAGCTACTGCAACGAGTTACCTAGCCTTCAAATTTTCATTCGGACATCAGTTTCACCTCTTTTTCCCAGGTAATTCTGAATTCCATTTTCTATTTCCTCTTCTATCATGGCACCTAAAAAATATAAATCCTCTGATGACAACCCTATGCTGCCCCTTACCATAGATCTAGACCACCAACCATTAGTGGACCAATAATACAAGATTACTGAAACTATTTGCGATTTTGACCTGTATGAGCTTAACAATTGGTTGAAGAAAAAGTATCTTGACCTCAGTGATGAATTGGGCCCATGGGAATCTTCCCTACCCCAATTCATCTTCCCATAGACCTATCACTTCCTAGAATTTTTGTCCTAGTGCCAATTTCGCTACATCCCCAGCCAAAGAGCAATTGTAGTGCATAACGGTGACCTCATTTTCACCATAACTGTAGAATCTATCTCTCAGATGCTACAATTGCCAAATTATGAATCTCTAAAGCCATTTTCCATAGATTCCCTCATGGAATTCTACAAAAACCTGACCTTCCCATAGGGAGCCAATTTCTTTGAGATTTTTCTCCCAGAGGATGCCAAATTACCTAAGAAAAATCCCCGTTAGTCATCCTCTATGTGCCACGAGATGAATAAACAATTAATTGCAATTATTTCATGCATACTTGGCTATCAAACCGATCAGTGGGTTGATGAGGCCATTGTTGGTTTCCTATCAGTATTTATAACTAGTGAGAAACTCCCCGTTTTCGATTATAGTGAGTTCATTGCAGAGTCAATGCATGATCAACTCCTCAAGTTCTCTAAGGTGGGGACTTTTAAGTATTCTTCAGTGTTGGTGTATTTATTTCTTTACCATCATGCAGATAGGTTTTCTTTCCCTTTGCAGAAATTAGATGATCAGAGTAATCCATAGTCTGTAATCCTTTGGACCTCCCTGGTGAGGAAAAATTCCACCGAGTACACCTTCTTAGATTATGTTGATAAATTTCTACATGTTGTTGCCAACTTTCTGAACAATGATGTAGAGCCTAGGATAGGACCATAAATACAAAGAATTTCACATCTCAGTGAGCAGAATAAAACAGGGGATTGGTATTTATACCAAAAATATACAAAAATCAGAGTTTATCGGTGTGAGTTGCCACGCTATAGGCTTCCTAAGTTTGTTCCCATGAGAATTTTCTCATTGGAATATATCAGGAAGATGGTACATATGGATGATTTACATTTTGTTGTAGCGAGGAAGAGGTCCTAGTTCAAGATCAAGGCATAGGTGGGACCACTTATTTGTAACACCAGGGAAGCTAGTAAAGAGGCATATGCACTCCTTAAACAAATGAAATTCAAATTTATATTTACCTGGTCATATGACCCTTTTTGAATCATCTCCAATCCGAGAGTGGAACAAAAACCACTCCCTACACTCACACTACAAGACCAAAGATAAAGAAGTTCATGAATCAAAGTCAATGGGAGGATAACACAATACAAGAGGCATAAGAATAGGTCATATCTACAAAAAACTCACAGACTCTAGTACCTCGAGAGAAAAAATATAATAGACCAAGGGAGGAGACTTCCCCTTCAGTGACAGAGATTGGAGTGAAAGAATTAATAATATACAAAAAGAAGCACAAGACTAGTTCTGATCTAGTTTTTCAGCAATAGGATGAGGAGAAGGCCACCATAGTCCTAACGGACCATCATGATTCTACCAAAGGAGATGATATATTCGCAGGATCTCCAACTTCCTCAATTTACCAAGATCCCCCAGATTCAACTCAGACATCAGAATTGGTTTAGGACCAGGATGAACCAAATATTTTTGCAAAGTATAGAGAAATTAAGATGAAGAATGAGCAACTCAAGGCTTCCACATACACCCAATTCTGGAGGAAAATAGCTTCTTCACAACACATTCTTCTTTCAGCCTTTGATATAGAAAAAGGGAAAATGAAAATTGCATTTCTTCAAGCACATATTCCATTTCCCAAGACTCCAATTGATTACAAGAAATTTGTTTTCTCTTTCGATGCTAAATAGATTCATCCCATTGTCCAAATAGAACTACATAAACAAACTGAAGAAATGTTGTACTCTACCTTGACCAACACTTCCATGAAAACTTCCAAGTTTCAGGCCTCACTCAACAACATATAGTCACAATTCAAAATTGAAAAATATTCATCTTTGGCTAAGGACACCAGGATTAAATCATTGGAGGACTTGCTGATTAAACTGGGGTATGACCCCAAAGATGTAAAAGAAGAAGAAGAGATTGTAAGGAGGAAAAATGTAGACAAATCAGTATTGAGGAAACAACTCAAACCTCCCTCCACTGAAGATCCCCAAGCTAAGGAAGTTGGGGAGCTAGAGAAAGAAAAAGATAACATTTTCAAGATAATAATTGAACAAGGCAGCTAGATTAAGGATATGCATGTGGAGATGGAAAAAATTCTCAGGGAAAAGGAGTAGTCATCACATCTATCTATAACACCTCTAACAGTAGTCCCTATTTCAGTATCAACAATAGCAGGAGCAGCTACATCGACCGTGCACCAGCATAAGGAACAAATTCTCCGAATGAGTTAGTTAACGCCATGGAAGACCTATCCATTCAAGGGCAAGAAATTAAAAAATCGAAGACTCAAAAATATACATGATCAAAAGCTATAGATAGACAATTCTTAGTAGCAGAGTTGCAAAAAACTCATAGGCTCACTCTAAAGATTGAATAGTTAGAAAGTGAGTCAACCATGGCCTAGCCTTTGACACTATTAAGTACCTATACTACTAGTGTAGCCCCTTATGGTTATTAGTGCAACCCCCTTATTGTATTTTTGTGCCCATGTAGTCCCCATATTGCTATTATTGTGCCCCATAGAAGCCCACTATTGTTATTGTTGTACCCTTACCTTATTATGGTTATGTTGGCTCTGATTATATTATGACCCCTTAGACTCCTATATATTTGTATCATTCAAGAATTGTTCAATTTTGTAATTTAAATGATTTCCCCCCCTTGAAGAGGCTTATTTTGAAGTCGTTGATCTATATCTTCTTCTATTTTATGAATTGGTTTCATAACATTTGGTATCAAAGCTTTGGATTCTAGGGTTTCACTGCTTCAAACAAGTCATTGTGGAATTTTCATTATAATGTTTTTCTATGAAGTTTCTGTTGGCTTAGTGGGTCTTGACCCAGGTCCAGATTTAGTTGTGCCAAACAAATCCCTACACTACTAGCCATTTCGGCATCAATCCACAGTGTTGAATGGAGTCTCTCCTGAATTAGTATGGGGGGATGCTGGAACCAAGTTTCCGCACCCAGAGATCAACGTGATGTCATTTTATTCCCTAAATATGCCACCGCCTAGATCGATAAGCCTTTATGGCTCATCGATATACCTTCCTTTAATCAACCTCTAGACCTCCGCAAAGGTCTACGACTATCTTTCACAGACCTTGAATAGACTAATCAGTTACTTACGCGCATCAGAGATTACTCTTAACCTAGTAATTACTCAAGTCAGCCTAAGTGTTTGATAACTTTAAAATACAACAAGATAATCTTTGCATAAACAATTAACATCAATTGCATTCATATAACAATATAAATCTTCTAAATTCACACATCAATACATCATTATTTCATAAACCCATCATTCATAATAGCATAAGAACATTCATTCATAACAAAAGTAAACAGACAAAACACAGGAATTCCTGTGATAATCTTCTTTATTGATAATAAGTTCAAGCTTACAGACTCAAGACCTCCCTGCACACACAGCTATAGGGGTCCATGCATTCAGCTGTGGACTCTACTCTAGGCCTCTTCGCACACAGCTATAGAGCCTCTCTTCCTACTCTTCTTCCCTAACTCCCTAGACTTCTCCCATAGACAAACTTCATTACTTCTTCATGATCATGACTTAGATTCTCTAAGACACACCTATTTATACATTCCCATGGTTCATGGACCATCGGTATGTTAGAGCCTAGATTTGTCTCAAGCTGAAAAGACAAGGTTCTAGGTCCACATCAAACCACGCTCAGCCTCGTAGTTAGCCCTACGAGGACAGGAGAGGGCTCTCTCCAGGTCGATCTCAGCAAAAGACAAGCGATAGGGCTTGAAATGATTGAAATAAAAGCTAATTTTAGGCTAGGTGTGAAGTACAAGGGTTTGATTTGAGTTTTTGGGGGTTTTGTGTTGGAAATAGGGAAAGGAAAATTGGGCTCGGGGATGAGGCACAGTTTCTGCAGAGTTCTGATTAGGGCAAGGAAGGAAATCGTTTTGATGCTTTAAAGTGAGTGAATGGATAGATCAGGCTGGTGAGGAGCTACAGAGAGCAAGAGAGTCTCAAGAAGTCTCCTTAAATAGATGAAAACATAAAAATTTAAACAAATTCAAAGGCAGAGCATAGCAGTTAATGGATTCCACCTTAATCACTCATTTGTTCAAATTCAGAAGAAAAGATAGGAAAATGATACACATAACACTAATGAAACTTACAATTACTTAGAGAAGCACACCATCAAAACATAAAGCCACATGGATCCCAAACAGTGCTGCAAAACCCTAGTCTTTCCTTAGCCAAAAATGTAGAGATAGAATGTACAATGATATGCCAAAGCAATCCCAAGTGTCCAACCCTAGACCTAGTGACTGAAAAATAACTCTTGCTGATCAAAAGACATGAAAACTTGATTTTGATGAATAGACCTGAACCAGCAGTGCAAAGCATGAGGGGGATGAATGAAAAAGCCCTTCCGTTAGATTATGGCATGCCCCTAGCGGAATGCAACTGAGTGAATCGAGTGAGACACCTAAAAATGAAATGAAAAAAGAGTTTTGATCTTTGATGGAGGGATGACTAGACCGACTCTAACATGGTAGATCCTCAAAAATTCGACTCCACTTACATAAATAAGGGTAAAACCCTTTATGACTCTTTAACTGTCTACGCTCTCCGTGACCACAATTTGTGGAGACTTTACATTTTTATACAACAAAACTTAGGCTTTTGCCCCAAAATTGACACTAGGTGACTCCATCCCAATAGGCCCCCAACACAAAGATCGTGACTCACCCTCGAGTCACTTGGCTGGCATGGAGATATTACTACAAAGATCCCCCAACTCCACTTATGCAACTGCTACCTCAGCCATGCTCTGCGTGGCTTCCTGCTTGATCTGTTCCACCAGTTGTTCTATGGTTGGTCCTACACTGTTCTGCAGGATTTTCTGCTGTGTGCTCTGCAAGTTCACTAATTTCTCCTGAATATTGGCGGAGATGATATGTGCCTCATCCAACCAAGGCCCCAATCTGGCCTTGAGAACGACCTCTTTCCTCTGCGCTACTTCCACTTGTGTAAGCATCTACTTCACCTCCTGCAGCTTGGAAAGGCGTTGTCTTGTAGCAACGATGCACGTCAATGCCCTTACTTCATCATATCATTGCTGGAGCTCGCGGACTTCCATATTTAATACCTACAGGGTGGGATCTTCCTGTATGGCTGTGACTACCTTGATGGCCTACTCAAACAGAGTGGTGTAGTCCACCACTGCGACATCCACCGTTGCGAGTCCATCTTTCACAGTAGCTTCGCATTGTTCCCTTACCTTTGGCGGGATTGAAGGTTGTGAGTTTAACTCCAGTTTAGTTATCTTCAGGTTCGGCTCAAATTGAACCCTGGTCACTTCTACCTTGGTATCATACATGCCCGTAGCTAGCTTTCTGATCTTTCCCTCTAATAGTGCTTCCTCTGGAATATGCAATTCGGGCATCGTTTTGCATGCTTCTACCATTGCGGCTGCTAGCTGGGCGCTCTGCGCCTGGATTGTGTTGTTGGCTTTCAACGCCTTTGTCTTCTCAATGAACATCTGTTCATTGTTCACTCGATACTCACTAATGAGGTTGAGCACACATTGCTCTCGAGCTCTGAACCCTTCTGTCAAACCTGCCTGAAATGTGTGAAGGTATTCATTAGGGAGTGCGGCTAGGTTGAGGCCGATATTCTTCAAGGGACTTACGATGACCTTGTCATCGGCTGTGTTCATGCTCAAGGCTCCATCTGGTAGCGCGACTACCCAAAGATCTAGTGATCAAACCATCTCTGCTACCTGAGTGGTCCCGGATGTCAAACTCATTGATGCAATGCTGATCTGCCCTTCGCCTACCTGGATTCAAGTCATCTCAATCTGTACCTCGCGCAGATTCTTCTGAATGGTACTCAACACCTATTGTTGCTGCTACTCGAACTGCTGTAGTAGTTTGACAGTGGTATCATGCACCTTATCTCCAATCTCATCAAAGTCACCATCTGTCATAGTGATTGGGTCCAACGATGACTTGGTCGCTTTTAATTTCTTTCACAACCCTTCCTTTCCTTGTTCCCTGTACCTTTTGATCTAGAAAGGGGTGTTGTGCTCTTGCTCGCCACCACTGTCGTGCTCTGAGTGCTCCTCCTCCTCTGTCTAGGGTGAAGGATACTTACCATTACGATTAGAGCCATGCTCTTCTTTTTCAGCGTGCTGCTTTGCTGTTATAGGTTGAGTGGGTCCTGACCTAAGTTCAGAGTTAGTTTTTCCAAACAAATCCCTTCATTACTGGCCCTTTCGGCATCAACCTGGAGAGCACGGACTGAAGTCTCACTCGAAGCAGTATGGTGGGATGCTGGAACCAACTTTCCACACCTAGAGATTAGTGTAATGTCGTTTTATGCCATAAACCCACCTTTGTGTAGATCGATAAGCGTTTAGGGCTTATTGATATAACTTCCCTTAATCAAATTCTATACCTCCATGAACATTCACGACTGGCTTTCGCGGACCCTAAACAGGTGAATCAACCACTTACGTGCCTCTATGATTACTCCTAATTCTGTATTTACCCAGATCAGCTTAAGTGTTTGAAAACTTTAACATGGAACAAGATATTCTTCATGTAAACAATTATTATTACTTGCATCCACATATTAATATAAATCATGTAAAATTGCGCATCAATATAGTATTAATTCATAAGCCCATCATTCATCATAACATAATAGCGCGTTCATTCTTAACAGAAGGAAATAAATAAACACAGGGATTTCTGGAATAATCCCTTTATTAATACTTTAGTTCTTCTTATAGACTCAAGACTTCCCTACGCATTCAGCTGCAGGGGTTTACGCACTCAACTGCGGACTCTACTCTAGGCCTCTGTGCACACAGGTGCAAAGCCTCTCTTCTACTCTAAGACTTCTTCGCTCTTCCTTCTACTGGCCCATTACATTCGTCTTCATTGATATCTACTGCCTTAGACTCGCTAAGACTCTCCTTTTTATACAATCCCATGGTCGGCGGAGCATGGGTAGACCTATACAAGCCGACACAACTTACATAAAATAAGGGTAAAAATCTTTATGAAACTTTACCATCTATGCACTCCGCGACCACATCTTGCAATGACTTTACATTCTTTACAACAAAACTTGGGCTTTTTGGCCCAAAACTTAGGCTCCTACCCCAAAATTGACCCTACGAGACCCTGTCCCAACAGGCCCCCAACACAATTATCATGACTCGCCCTCAAGTCACTCTGCTGGCGCTACGATCTTACTGTTGAGACTTCCCAACTCTACTTGTGCCACTTCTACCTCAGCCGCACTCTGCATGGCTATCCGTTTGATCTGCTCCACTAGTTGCTCTGTTGCTGGTCTTGCGTTGTCTTCCTTTATCTATTGCTACGTTCTCTACAGTCTTGCCAACTTTTCCTCAATGGTGGTAGAGATAACATAGGCCTCATTGGACTACTTCTTTCCTTTGCATTGCCTCCACCTATTTGAGCATCTGTTTTGCCTCATACAGCTTGGCCAATCATTGTGCTATAGCAACGGTGAGCACCATCGCTCTTGCTTCATTATACCCCTGCTACAATTCACGGGCTTCTGTGTTTAACCTCTACAAGTTAGGATCTTCTTGCAGCACTATGCGACCTCCATGGATTGCTCGAAAAGCACGGTGCAATCCACCATTGTGGCATCCACTACTGCAAATCCATCCTTCACCATGGCTTCACGTTGTTCTCTGACCTTTGGTGGAGTTGAAGGTTGTGACTTCAACTCTAACTCTGTAATCTTCAGGTTCAGTTCGAACTGAACCATGGCCATTTCCATCTTCACGCCGCGCACACCTGTAGCCAACTTCCTGATCTTGGCATCCGATTTGTTCGTTTTGTGCCTCGACCACCACAACTATAGTTTTTCATTTTGCGCCTAAACTTTCTTCCATGCTTCCAGAGCTGTTGTTTTCTCCATGAATATCTATTCGTGGTTGAATTTGTACTTTCTGATCATGCTCAGTACACACTACTCCCAGGCCTTAATTTCTACGATCACACCTACTTGCAGTGTGTGAAGCAATTCACTGGGGAGTGCGGCCAAGTTCAGGCCCACATTCTTCAAAGTGTTGGCAATAATCTTGTCAGCAATCACGTTTGTGCTCAAAGCTCCATTAGGCAGTTGTGACTTCCTAGAGATCCATTGACTGGACCATATCTGTTGCTTGAGTGGTCCCCAGTGCCAAACTGGTTGATGTAGCGCTGCTCTGTCCTGCACCTACCTGAATTCCAGATGTCTGGATCTGCAGCTCGCACAGATCCTTCTGTATGGTGCTCAGTGTCTGCTTCTATTGCTGCTCAAACTGCTACAACAATTTTGTGGTAGTATCCCTCACCCTATCACTAATATCATCCAAGTCTCCCTCCATCAAGGTAATTGGATCTAGTAATGACTTAGTGGCTTTTGTCTTATTGTGCTGTCCTTCCTTTTCCTACTCCCTATACTGCTTCACTCGAAAAGGAGTGCTCTCCTACTGATCTCCACCTCCATGCTCTGACCACTCTTCTTCCTCCGTTTAGGGAAAAGGAGACTTTTGACTTCTTTCGGAGCCGCGCTCTTCCTTCTCGAACTGTTCCTTTATGGCGCACTCCGCTTCTACGCGGGGCTTCTCCTCGGCCTCTTTCTTCCTCTTTTCAGCCAGCAACTGAACCTTCTGTGTGGGTGCTTCCTTTTTCTTTTTCTCCATGGAATTGCTAGTCCTAGCGGCCACATCGAAGGTGGAAATCCAGTCTATTGGCCAATGTTTGATGACCTCTGCAATAACATCATCAGTAGCCAGATAGGTTAAGTCGAACCATTTTTTCTCGGGGTGCTTGCGCACCCGGATGTAAACATGATGGAAGTCTGCTTTGAACTCCGTGTACCCCAAGAGTTGCTCAAACATGGTTGGTGATAACCATGGCTTTTGGTTCATGGCCATGCGAATGCTCACCTCCATCAGTACCAAAAAGACTTTTCTCTCTGTGACCCGCGCAACGTCTTTGGTGGCCCAGAGAGATGCAAACTTCGCTGCTTCTATTAAATCCTTCTCGATAGGAGGAAACTGGCTATCCTCTGACAAATCCCATGAAACCGACACAATTGAGAGCAACAACCACAAATAGTGAAAGGTCCTACTATCATTTTGTGCCTCTCTGCAGTTCGTGAGGAACTTTCTACACAAGTAGTGTGCCCAATTGAACTGTATGCCCTCCACACACTGAGTCACCAATGAAACCACTAGTGCCGACACTGTTATAGACATTTTTGGGCCCTACAACCCCAAGCATGAAATGTCCATAAACCAAGGGCTCCTAAGTCCCTAAAAGTGTTGTTCTAATCCCTAAACGAACAAGGTCAACAAATTACAGCTTCTCCCAAAAGTTCTCCATGAAACACTGCTCAGAATTGGTCAAAACAGGATCATTTCAGTTGCTCCACAGGCCAGGTGCATTGCATCTCACCTAAAAACACTGTGTGGGTGTGTTGCATTTCAAAAAGCCCTTCTATGGGGTGCGATGGGCGAGAAATGACAAATGGCAGTGTCACTCCGCGAGGTGGAGAGGCAATGTAAGCTTCCAGAAACTTCTCCTGTGACACTTGCCTCTCTGAATTCGACCAAGGATGAGTAAGAGATCATCAATCTCCAAGTGGAAGCAAGAACTATCAGAGGGAGGACACTAATCAAATCACAAGCTGACTCATCTCCCTTACAGATATCTATATATGGATCCCTCATCCCAGAGATCCAAAGGCTGGAATTTTGCATATTGTAAGGAATTGCTGTTGGTTTCTTGAGACAAACATCAGATTTTTGGGTGATCTAAGCTTTGTATGAGGTGAAGAGGGGCTTCCTTGCTGAGAGGTTGATGCTGGGTCAGAACAACTGGTTGTAATTCCTCTTGGCTCTTTCTTGTTTATCAATAAAAGCTATTCAAGTTTTCCTCCATACTTTTGTGTCATTCATGTTTGTTGCATTTGTATGGTCAATTTACATCTGATCCTAGATTGTTTATGATTATAGATCCATGTCTTTGTATAGTGCTATGCTACTGTGATTTTACAGGTACTCTGTGAAGCTGGGCGTGCAAGGGAACAAGTAGCAAAAGACTATCAAAGAAGAGAGGAATCAAATCAGGATATTAGCGCAAGACAGAGGTTGGTCTTTTTTGTTCCTCTCTATCTATAATTCATAAAGGAAAAACGAAAGTAGCTTTACTCTATTTGTTTCTAAGGCAGCTGTCACACCTTAGTGGGATAAGCAGTTCTGAGTAGACACTTTTCTGTAGGTTTTAACCCTATACAGAAATTACCGGCATACGAATTATTAAACAAAGAAAATAAACAATGCGAGAGCATAACCCATAAAACACATATGCACAGATATTTTTTTCCCTGGATCCCAAAACCGGGACTACCAGCTTGATTTTTCATTATGTTCCTTTCAATGTTACAATACATATTTATACATGCCGAAGCATCCAATACCATGGACCGAAAAACCATCGCGTCCAATACCATGTGCGAAAATCATGCAAAAAACCATAGGTAGGTTGGCCCAACCTAATATAGGGTCCAAAGTCGTGGAAAGAATATAACACAACCCAACAATCTCCCACTTGTTGTTTTCTTTCCACAAGGGGCCACAGGAGAGCTTAGTCATTTTTCCAGCCCTGAAACACCCATTGTTTCTCTACACCAAGAGAACTTCTCAGAGCTCACAGATTTTGTCAATGCATCTGCAGTATTCTTCAAAGTGTCCACCTTTACCAGCAACACCTTTTTGTCTTCTATCATATCCCTCACAAAGTGATACTGAACATCAATGTGCTTTGTCTTTGAATGATAAGCAGGGTTCTTTGCCAAGAAAATTGCACTTTGGTTGTCACAGTCTATTCTTATAGCTCCCTGTACTAACCCCATACTTGAACACAATCTCTGCAACCAAACTGCTTCCTTGCTTGCATGAGTGGCTACCATGTATTCTGCCTCTGTAGTTGATAGTGCCACTACAGATTGTTTCTTACTCATCCAACTGACTGCACCTCCAAATAGGTTAAACACATACCCACTTGTAGATCTTCTCTGATCCAGATCTCCAGCCCAGTCTACATCAACAAAACCATGAATATCCAACACTCTGTCCAATCCTGGTCTTCCTTGGTAGCACAAACCATAATCACTAGTGCCACGCAAATACCTGAAAACCCGCTTCACTACTGTCCAGTGCTCCTTCCCAGGTTTTGACATAAACCTGCTCAATACTCCCACTGCATGTGCAATGTCTGGTCTAGTACAGACCATTGCATACATCAGGCTACCGACTGCACTTGCATATGGAACACGGGACATGTCCTCTTCCTCTTCTTTTGTCTTGGGACACTGTTCAGCAGATAACCTCACACCTACAGGAATAGGAACCTTCACCGGTTTACTATCCTGCATATTAAACCTCTGCAGTATTGTCTCGACATACTTCCTCTGGTTTAACCAGAGCTTCCTCTTTGCCCGATCTCTTTTAATTTCCATGCCCAAAATATAGTTTGCAGCACCAAGATCTTTCATGTCAAATTTGGAGGACAATTGGGTCTTCAAATCCTGGATAATTTCTTTGTCATTTCCAACCAACAACATATCATCCACATACAGGACCAGATAAATAACACGGTCACCAATTAATTTAAAATACACACAATGATCTGCTTTACTTCTGGTGAAGCCAAGTCCCCGTATAAATGTATCAAATTTCTGATACCACATCCTTGGTGACTGTTTTAACCCATACAGAGACTTCTTTAACTTGCATACCAGTTCTTTCTTACCCTTCACCAAAAAGCCTTCAGGTTGCTTCATGTAGATTTCCTCTTCCAAATCCCCGTGAAGAAATGTTGTCTTCACATCCATCTGTTCTACCTCAAAATCAAAAGCAGCAGCAACAGATAAAAGTAATATAATAGAAGCTACCTTGGCAACAAGAGAAAAAATATCACCAAAATCAATTCCCGACACCTGGAAATAACCTTTTGCTACCAACCGAGCTTTGTATTTCTCCACCTTTCCTTCTGCATTAGTCTTCTTCTTGAACACCCATTTGCTGCCAATGAGTTTCCTTCCAGCTGGCAACTCTACCATATCCCAAGCCTCATTTTTGTGCAAAGATGTCATTTCATCAACCATGGCCTCTTTCCAGAGTTTTCCATCCTCTGAATCCACTGCTTCCTTCATAGTTCTGAGATCATCATCAGTAACAGACAAAGAAAAATTTGAACTGAAAGCAGATGGACTATACCTTTCTGGCTGCCTTCTTTCTCGACCTGATCTTCTCACAGTCGGAGTTAGTGGCTCTTCATCTTCTGATTCCTCCTCTGCTGCAGAGTCTGATTCTTCCTCCTTTGGCTCAAACTCTATCTTCTCAGGTTCCTTTGGTTGGAATTCATGTTGAATAACATCTTTTACCTCTCTGAACACCACATCTCGGCTGTACACAACCTTCCGTGTGACTGGGTTCCAAAGCTTATAACCCTTTAAACCATCCTTATACCCAATAAAGATGCACTTTTCAGATTTACTATCCAACTTGGTTCGTTTCTCCTTTGGAACATGTACATATGCAACACATCCAAATACCCTCAGATGTGAAAGAGAGGGTTTCTTACCAGTCCATACTTCTTGTGGAGTCTTATCCTCCAACGCTGATGAAGGTGAACGTCGGTTAGTCGTGGAAAGAATATAACACAACTCAACATTTTCCCTGTAACAAAATGGCGACTCCATTGGGGAAGAATTAGTTTGTTTGTTTATCTTCCTTGTTGTCTATTTCATAAACTTACAGGTAGCATTCGAACTGCATTTTCCATAGCGAATGCAAAGTAGATAAATGCTACTTCAGTCCATCTATGGGACCTGTTTATGATTTAAACAACTGATTCACAAACTCTCTGATTTCCCTTGTGATAGCTCTTAGATCCTCCTTAGATCTACCCCTGATTGTTGAGTTATTGATTACTTTTTGCTCGGCCAAAACCCATGAACTGAACTGCAAATTGTGACCCGGAACCCAAATAGAGTCTCGTTTCTGGCCCAGCACAGGTACTGTTCTGAGAATCTGAAATTCAGCACACTTCCCGAGTGTAGAAGGTGCGCTGCATTTCAAATTCCCTATGTTACAGGTGCGCTGATCAGGCTAGGCTTTGTGTAGTTTTGGTTTCTGTGATTCATTCTTTCCAGTTCTATTCCTGAATTTTGCTGCCTGTGATTAGTATATGTCTACTTGAAACCCCTTTTCCTTGCTGTTATTCCGCCTCCTTTGTACAAAAGAACTGTAAATGTTTTTGTGTGTTTGTTGAGTCATTTTCAGTTCTCCTTTGCAAAAGTAGCGTAATCGTACTGTCGTCCTTTGATTTGAAACTGTCGCAAGTGTCGATTTCAATCGTAGGAAAGAGTTTGATTGCTGTTGATAGTCGATTATCCTGTTACTATTGTTTTTGGTCTGAATTTGTAATTTTTCTAGTGTCAAAACAAGTATTCATTTCAAAATCGTAAGGTGTTGTGATCGTCTCCATTTTTTATTTCGAAAAGAAACTTGTTGATATTTGTCGCTTGAAAAGAAATTCAGATTTGTGCATCAACTTTCTTCTTATCATTCATATACTAAGAAAGTCGAAAACAAATACATGCATGTGCATTTGCATTTAGACAGTCTGATTGGTTTGATTTAGGAAAGTGCATTTAGAGTGTGCTCTTTTCTCTCTGTGAAAGAATTCTGTCTTTCTTTCCTTAGTAGCTAGGATTTTCATTGCACAAAGAATATAAAAAGATTGTTTATCATCTTAGATTGCATTTTAGGAGTTACATCTACATCTCGCGGTGAACCGGAAAGGCAAACTTCATAAACAAGATCAACTATAGAATAAATTCAATGAATCTAACAACGCTTTGGAACCTAATGCACAACATTTAGAAGTCTAGGCTAGAGACGTATTCTGGCGTCGTAAAGCCTGGTAACTATTGTTCTCACTGATGGTTGGGTGATTCCTCCACTTTGAGACGATAAGTGCCAGTACGGACTTGTGCTCCCACATACCGTCGAGTATATTTTGGGAGACCACAATAGGCTTAATCCTTTATCCATAGGAAGCCGTGTCTGCCGCCATATCGATCGCAATGCACTGAACACAACATTCGAGAAGATTGACTGCCGTATCGTAAAAAGTATTCTGCAGTTTTGCAATTGGTTTGGTAATCCCTCTACCTAGATTTCCAGAGTAGTCCCTTTCGTTCCTTTTCAGACTCTTTAACAGAAAAGGTCCATCTGAGCACTTGTCAGTTCAGGCTCATTAAAAATCGAAGGAGACTAGAGTCATCTTTTGTTTTTTCTCGACTCTTAAAAATTGAAAAAACAAGTTGTGTCAAACCGTCTAAAATTTATTTTAAACGGAATATTCATTACCCTTTCCTACGTTGATCTTGGGTTGAGAAAATGAAATCCACTAACCAAGGAATTCCCCTTGGAGGAAATCCTAGTCCCTTTTCCTCTTGGGGAGATGTTGGTGCACCCCATATGGCCACATTGTCGCTTCCAGGACTGACGATCGGCTTGCCTATATGGCTCTTCTCAACCTCTGTCGTCCCGAACACCACAATTCCTGAACAATCGAGTCAGCAACTAGACGAGTCCAGAGTTACCCACCAACCTTCTACTTCCTCTAATTCTTCTTCTCCTCCTTCCTCTTCGCTTGATGGGGCTGGTAAAGCCAAAAGTCAAGTACCTGAGAAGAATAAGGAAAAGAAGAAGAAAGAGAAGAAGAAGAAGGAGCCAAAAGCGAATGGGGGCAAACGAGCGTCGTCTAGCGAAAATCCACACACTGCACCGACAACCTAAATCGCCATGTGTCATTTGCAAAGGAGACCACTGTCATAGAGATTTTCCTTGCATCCCTCGGATCTTAAGGGACTGGTCTCCTCGTTTGCACAACTCGGTGTCGTCAACCTCTGATGATCATGTTGAAAACACACCGTCGACTAGTGAAAGTGAAGCCCAAGACAAAAAGGAAAATATAGATTTTCTTGTAAACTGTGTGAAGGCGATCATGTCGTCCACCATTGTCCCTTCTTAGACGAGGCTAAAAGAGTTTTGGACGATCATCCGGTTTCATTGTTACAACTTCCTCCTAGATATAAAAAACTCTTGCCGAGTCCGTCATTAGTTGAAAATCCGGCTGGCCCGCTCAGGTGGTCGGCTGAAGCATATATCATTGAAGACAAACCATCTGAATCCATACCAGACGAAAGTAAAAAGGTCGAGGTAGCAGTTGACCCGGTCTTGCCTTCAGAGGTTCCATCTTCAGATGATACAGTCACCGAAGAGAACAAGGATGACACCGTCCAAATTATTTTCGTAAGCACAGACTCCAATGAACATGGGGGAAATTTACCCGTTCCTTTACTGCAGGAAGGAAGTTCGTCAGAGTCATACTCGACCGTCTATTCAGTCCCACCTCCAAGCAACCTAGTTGTCTCCTTTGATTGGAATCAGCTAGGCAGACCCCATTTACCAGCTAGTGTACCATTCTGAATTATTGTTCAGATATATAGAATGGTTATGGCTGGTACCATCATAGATGAAGGGGCTTCTGTGAGTATCCTTTCCTTGACTGCTTGGAAAGCACTTGGTTCACCATCGCTTTTGCCTGAGATGAGAAATCTAATAGGCTTTGATAAAGGAACCAGTCAACCATTAGGGATCCTTCCTAATGTGCCAATAACATTGAGAGGAAAAACTGTTCAAATGAACGTAATGGTAGTTCAAGGACCCCTGGATTATAATCTACTCCTTGGACAAGACTATATTTATTGCATGAGAGCGATTGTCTCCTCACTCTTTAGAGTAATATGTTTTCCGCATGAAGGAAGAGTGGTCCAGCTCGTGGACCAGCTTTCATTTCCGGGATCACACAGAGCAAATAGTCATATACCATCCCTGAATGGTCTTTTCACGCAAGAAATGTCTCAATCCCCAGTTCGTCTGCCTGATGAGCGCGAGTAATCCGGGGGACATGACTGAAACCCAGGGGGCATCCACCCTGGTCTGCTTCGACAGGAAAACTTCGGGGATAGGGTAGGTTTCCTCGAGAAAATATGGCTAGTCTATACTCCCGTCCGTGATTGGAAGAGGGAGTTATTCTGGAACAAGATTCTCTTGTCAAAGTTACGTGAGTGGAGTAGCCTCCTCCACTCGCCTTTGTTTATTTAGAGAAACATCGTCGAAGAAGTGTTTTGTTTACGCCGTAAATAGAACAATCTTTGGTAACCTATAAGAGGTAGACCTCTCCCGGTAAAACAAATGTTTTAACGGAAAGAAGAAGGGGTAACCTTGAAACTCTGTTTTATACCTGGGGGCATGCAAACCTTTTGGAGTGCAAGCAAAGAGCGATCATTTATCTGTTTTTTGGATTGGTCGTTTCTTAACTTGCATAAAGAAAGGATGTGGGGCAATACTCTAAAAACTGCCATTTTTATATATGAGACATTCTTATCACACGACTGGATTAATCGAGCAGTTTTAGTGCATAGTTCAAGTTCGTTAAAAAATAAACATAAGCCCTGAGAAAATGTTTCCCCCCATGTTTAAGCTCATTAAAAAATGAACTATTCCCCGGTAAATAACCATCGTGAATGTAGTATTTCAGCCTTTAAAGCCTTGGTCGTGTTTGCACCGTCACCTCCACTTTTACATTGGCCGATCATTCACCTCCATTTGATTGTTTACCCATTTTGAGGAACAGCTGCGAAGAGTGATCTCACTAGCCATCCTTGTAACATTGTCGTGATTGGAAAATTCCAAACCTTACCTGGAATCAGTTGCTACCCATTTTATCACTCGTTCCTCAAAAGGCGAGTCTCCTTTAAGCTCTTTTCAATTGACTCGTAAAATATGAAAAGATTGCCGAGCCATTGGCCTCTCCAGCTCGTTAAAGGGACCGGAAGTGCTATCCCTCCTCTAAATTTTAATCTTTTTGGACCTGAGGGATTATTACACAAAAAGATCGAGCGCTTGTTTTGTTCATCTCGTTAAAAGTATCGAAAATTCATCCCTTCTGTATTGTTTTATACTTTTTCAGACTTAAGGGATTAGATGACGAAAAAGGAATTTTGGAGTTACCTTTACGTTCCTTTTCAAACTCTCTAAAATTGAAAAGGACCGAGTTATCTTTGTCGTTAAACTCGTTAAAATTTTTAATAGCGACAAACTTGTCTATAGACGAGAATGAGTTTCACTGTCGCTAGGCTCGTTAAAACATAGTGATGGGTTTGCCCGAAGGGGAAATGATAGAACAAGCATATGTTATCCTCCTCAAGCTTGATAAAAATAAAGAGGTACTGGTCAGCAATGACTGGGGAAAAATTTGGAAGAAAACTTGAAGAAACTTTGTTGGTAGCAAGTCGCTCTTGAACATGACACTTTCACTCCGCATGCAAGTCGGGTTGGGTTGTTTCATTCACCGGTCACATCACCATGGTCCTATCATACCATCCACATTTGGGGTTAATGCTACCAATCCATCATGTCAGTGTCGCCGATATGTTCAAGAGAAGTCATTCAGAGAATTTACCTGTGTCTCACCCACTACAATACAGTTATACTCCATTCTTTCATGACCGCCACCCTGAACCTTATATCACCAGATCGTTTTCACCTCCATTAAAATCATTTGCTCCGTTCCATGTCATTGATGTGGGATTCATTAAGGCCCTCCTGTGACGGATCACTTCTTGTCGACATCAACTCATTATCCAAGAAGTTGATCTAGGAACACCCCATTCAGTACTTTGAAGCTTGCATGCCTCAATGGCAAGTTTCTCACTTCCGGCGACAGGTTTACATCAATGACCTTCGACCGAAAGATTTTGCGTGGTGTTCGACGCCAAGTCCTTTATTCACACCACGTGAATTGTACTGCAGTACCTTGAGGGTCATTATCATTATCGGTGATTCCTCTCGCGCTTGTTAACAACTTATATTAATGGTTGGTAATCAAGCAATGTCTTTCCATGTTCGACTTCAGAACATCTCTCACATGGATAGACTTGTACTTCGAGTGAAGATCAAACGAGATTGAAGACCTCAGATCTAGTTTCATCCATCTGGGCTGCGATATATATTCAGGAAAATAAAGACATCAAATGTACATCATTGCTACACAGATAATCATCCAATCAAATGGATGATGGCTCTATCAGAATCATCAGTCTACACTCAGACGATTGTCTGTCTTATGTACATGAAAATGAATTTATAAAGCTGAGCATGGGAATGCCCGCCTCAGCTAGATCATGAAAATATTACGAAGATAATGTATTGTATTGTATCTTATTACAGGTCTCCTCCCAGCTTGAAAGAACTTCAGATCCTCATAATAAAGCATTTCACCCGACATCAAAAGATTAACGACCTCATTCTTTAGGGGGCAACTGTTATAGACATTTTTGGGCCCTACAACCCCAAGCATGAAATCTCCATAAACCAAGGGCTCCTAAGTCTCTAAAAGTGTTGTTCTAACCCCTAAAGGAACAAGGTCAACAGATTACAGCTTCTCCCAGAAGTTCTCCATGAAAAAATGCTCAGAATTGGTCAAAACAGGATCATTTCAGCTGCTCCACAGGCCAGGTGCATTGCATCTTACCTAAACACACTGTGTGGGTGCATTGAATTTCAAAAATCCCTTCTATGGGGTGCGATGGGCAAGAAATGACAAATGGAAGTGTCATTCCGCAAGGTGGAGAGGCAATGGAAGCTTCCAGAAACTTCTCCTGTGACACTTGCCTCTCTGAATTCGACCAAGGATGAGTAAGAGATCATCAATCTCCAAGTGGAAGCAAGAACTATCAGAGGGAGGACACTAATCAAATCACAAGCTGACTCATCTCCCTTACAGATATCTATATATGGATCCCTCATCCCAGAGATCCAGAGGCTGGAATTTTGCATATTGTAAGGAATTGTTGTTGCTTTCTTGAGACAAACTTCAGATTGTTGGGTGATATAAGCTTTGTATGAGGTGAAGAGGGGCTTCCTTGCTGAGAGGTTGATGCTGGGTCAGAACAACTGGTTGTAACTCCTCTTGGCTTTTTCTTGTTTATCAATAAAAGCTATTCAAGTTTTCCTCCATACTTTTGTGTCATTCATGTTTGTTGCATTTGTATGGTCAATTTACATCTGATCCTAGATTGTTTATGATTATAGATCCATGTCTTTATACAGTGCTATGCTACTGTGATCTTACAGGTACTCTATGAAGCTAGGCGTGCAAGGGAACAAGTAGCAAAAGACTATCAAAGAAGAGAGGAATCAAATCAGGAGATTAGCGCAAGACAGAGGTTGGTCTTTTTTGTTCCTCTCTATCTATAATTCATAAAGGAAAAACGAAAGTAGCTTTAATCTGTTTGTTTCTAATGCAGCTGTCACAACTTAGTGGGATAAGCAGTTATGAGTAGACACTTTTCCCTGTAACAGGCACCTCATCCGCGCGACAATTTCACATAACTTTTCCAAGTGGAATCTGCATGGAAATCTTGACTACGGGGTCAGTAATTCTGGTAATTGAATGCCCACACAACTTTTTGACAAGTTTAAACTTGTCCTTCATCTTCTTAGAGAGGTCGCGCTCACTCGTATTTTTGCCAAATGCCTTGGCCGGATTCAGTCCTGAATGGGGTAATAATGTGATCTGATGGATCAGCATATCTGTGATAGGGATTAGGTCATTTAACCACAATAACCTATTATGAACCAGGCACAACAAATGATTAATGAAAATTAGATTGATATTTGACCGATGATAGTGCGACACCCATAACAGGTTCAACAACCCTGACTTGTTGACTCCGCGAATCCATTCCATTGGCTCCAACGCGGTGACACCAGAATCTTTGTAGAAAACCCTTTGCATGAAGGTGTCGGTAGCAAGGTGGGGGAACCGCTTGTGTTCTTCCAAATCCTAGTCTTTGAGCTTTAAGTGCAGGACCCATGCCAAGCATGGACCTTCAGAAGCGATGTTCTCTGGCAACAAGGCTGTGTTGAGGGAGAACTATTCGACAGCTGGGTCCTTTGGGATGTTCACCTTGCCCTTGCAAAAAGGGATATACTCCGATAGCTTAGAAATAGGTTCCACTCCCTCAATTTCGATATCTTCTATGCCCCCCTCAACCTCAAGATCTACCACCTTCCCCTTCTCCTTCGCACTCGACTTTTCTTCTCTCTGATCCTAAGTAGTTGTATGCTTTCTGGGTGACTCGCGCACCAAAATTGAATTATTTTGTTTATCCTTATTTGGCTTTGGGCCTCTTTCATCGTCATAGGCTTTAGCCTAGGGGACCTCGGTGTCATAGGCATTGCTGCTGAAACCTCCATACTCATCACTTTTGGAGCAGCTCCCTTAGAGGCGATAGCTCCCCTAGTACTAGCGGTTTTTGCTAGACCTAGTCCTAACATGATGTCATAGATAAGATTTTTGTATAACTTGGGATACTGATCAAACACAGGGCTTGTGAGAAAATCCTCAAAGAACTCACGGTTCATGCACAACAGACAACACAACACAGAAATTCTTAGAGTGTAGAGTGTTTCTCACTGGATGACCACGCGTATTTTATAGGCAACTTCAAATTCAAATTTGACCATTCCCCCCAAAATCCGTCCATAAATGTGAGATTGGTGACATATTTCCAAATATTTCACTCTTAAATTTAGCCTTAAATGTTGGCTGCCTAATCCTCTTAACCGTCATCTAGTAGTCAAATTATGAATAGTGACGGTAACAGTCCCTTTCTGGCAGCACTGCACAGTCTCTCCTTCTATAGCACAACTCCCTTCGCGCTTCTTCTGTTATTGTGACACCCTCCTGTTTCACCCAGACCCCTTGTCGTGAAACTCTACAAATTAGGCAGTGTAGTTTATAGCCTCGTGCCTCCTTACAGCTACTTGGAGCGATAAGATTGTGCTATCATCATGTAGTCATCTGGCCGGATCTCCGGTGTATGGCTTCAATTTACCTTTCCCAGAAATGGATCTCCATTCATCTTCATAAGCTATACTGCTCCACCATCAATAATCACTTTGATCACATATGGCCCCAGCTAGTGCATCTAAAATTTTCCTGGAAACGTATCAAAATTATTGTCATATAATATAAATAAATCGTTTACCTTGAAGGTGCGTAGTTTGATGTGACGATCGTTCCAAGTTTTTTCGTGTTCCTTCTGAACCTGCTAATGGAATCCAACAAAAAATCTATCTTCCTAGAGCACTGTCAGTTGCGTGAGCCACTCTTCTAAGGCTCCATGGTCTACCATCCCTGTAAATGCTGCTATTCGTAGACTAGGCACGATATACTCCATAGGCATCACAACCTCTATGCGATAGACCAGCCTAAAAGGTGTCTAACCAGTAAGCTTCTTACAAGTAGTTCTGTAAGCCCATAATACTTGCAGTACATGCACGTCCCAATCATTTCTCTGCGCATTGCAAGCCTTTGTCAGTGCATTCTCCAATATCTTATTAAACAACTCAACCATCCCATTGGCCTGAGGATGATATGGCATACTCTTCTGGTGATAAACCTAGAACTCCTCTGTCAGCACGCTGATCTTTTCGTTGAGGAAATGCATACCACGATCACTCATCAAAATCTTTGGGCAACTAAACCTTGTCAACACATATTCAAATAAGATTTTTTTTTTTGTTTCCCCTGTACAGTCCTTCGCGGGCTATGTCTCTTCCCATCTAGTCAAATAATCGTTTGTGGTGATGATATACCATGAAACCGTCTTCTTTCCCGGAGGCTAAATCGGTCCTACAAAGCCAATTGCCCATTTCTAATATGGCTGCAATGATACCTATGGATTCAAAGGAAACTCATCCCTCTGCGATGGCCTGTTGGTTCTTTGACATGCATCGTACGCCCTACAATATGCTTTGGAATCCTTATGCAATGTTGGCCAACACAACCTTGCACATAAAATCTTCTGCGTTGTCACTTTTCTTGCATAATGGCTTCCCGCAGCTCCTCCATGAGCTTCAACAAGGATACTATTTCGTTCAAAATCAGGCACATAAGATCACAGTATCTCGTCCGATATCATCTTATTCAAGTAACCTGCAATAATAGAAAAATCTGCCACATGCACCACCAATTCCTTCTTCTGTTGACTCGTGTATCCTTTTGGGGTCATTCTTGTAGTCAAGAAGTGGATAATGTCTGCAAAATGATTGTCTGCCATGCGCACCACAAAGAGCTGTGTGTCAGGCATCCCCTCCTCTAAATTGGTAGGCTCCTCTCCTATTTCAATGCATGACAGATGATCTGGTCCTACATTCAATTGTCCTAGCTTCACAATTACTTCGAAATCATACTCCTGAAACAACAACAACCATCTACGTAATCCCCCCCCCAACACAGGCTTGTTGACTAGGTACTTTAATGTAGAACGGTCTATATACATCTTAAAGTGTCCGCCTAGTAGGTAATGTCTAAATTTGTGGAGTGTGTACACAATATCCAACCCTTTGCACTCTATTGTCAAGTACTTCTTTTCAGCCTTAGACAACTTCCCTCTCAAAAATTCTATAGGGTGATCCAATTCTCCTTCACTGGCTTGTGTCAGCACTACTCCTTGCGCAATGCATGAAACATCCACATGCACATGAACTTCCTTCTTCCAATCAGGGAAGACTAGGATCAGCACGGTGACCATCTTTTCCTTTAATACATCTAGACTCCACTGACATTCTTCATCCCAACAAAATGTAGCGTCCTTCTTTAGTAGCCTTTCCATCGGCGCGGTAATTTGAGCATAACTCTTGATGAACTTTCGATAGTATCCAGTGTGACCCAGTGTTGCGTGTAGCTATTTAACACTCCTTGGAACCACCAAATTAATTATGACCACGATTTTAGCAGGGTCCACCATTAATCCTTTCTGCACACTACATGACCCAGCAAGATTCCGAAGGGGATGCAAAATAAGCATTTTTTCAAGTTTAGCACGATCTGATACCTCCAACATGTATCCAACATCAAGCACAAACTAGATACATGGTGTTTTAATAGTCCAAACACTGTCCAATCATCAAAATATACCTCCAAAAACTTGTGAATGAACTCTTTTAACACTGCAACGACTACGCACAAGAATATTGCTGGCACATTCTTAAGTCCAAAAGGCATTACTGTATACTGAAATCATCCCCACTTAGTCACGAAGGTAGTCTTACTCCTATCTTTTGGCATGATCTTTATCTGATGGCATCCAGAGAACCCATCAGTGAATGAATAGGCCTCCTGTCTGCTAACATTATCCAACACTTCATTTGTGAATGGTGTTGGGAAAGGATCATGAATGTAAGCATCATTCAACTTCCTGAGATCTACGCAAATCCTTATTTCATCCTTTTGCTTCTTTTGCTGAACTACCATTGCACTCACCCAATCAAATTCCTTCACTGCTTCAATAATAGCTGCTACAAGCATCTTGTCCAACTCTAAGTGGACCTTTTCCTAGTACCTGGGATTAAGGTGATATGGCCTCTACTTAACATGCTTCACATATGGTTTTAAGGTTATTTTCATCACTCCCAAGTCTCCTATGATGATTTTTAAGTATGAAAACTTTATGGGAAACAAATCCTGGTATTTGTGGAGCAACTCAGTGACCTTATCCACCTTAGCATCATCCCGATAGTCCCCTATTTTCACAAACTTCGGCTCCACCTCTGTGCCAATGTTCACTTGTCTGGTTTTTAGTGGCGTGGTGATATCTAGATTCTTCATTTGTGGTCCCTCAACTTCGTGATGGCATTCATCCTCGAGGATGTTAATGTTCCTTGTACCCTCATCTTCTTCTTCAGTAATCACATTATAGCACTCCATCGCATGGCGCAGTTGGGTGGTCCAATCTGGTTGAATCAAATCCGAGGGATCCTGCAGTATTCTGACGATCACTACCTTGACCTCCTACAACTCTTCGTCAATATATTTGAATCCATCCTCAAAGTTGAATGTCATAAAAAATCCCTGTATCAAAGTGTCCCACTCTTCAGTGCCATGACAGAGCTCTGTTTCCAGCTACCAATTCATTGGTATTACATCAAAAGTGTGAAAAAATAGATGCACCCACTCCAGTTACGACTCTACTCCATAAGCATCAGTCCATTTTGCTAAGTGATCCCGTGGATCATTCCTTCCATCATATTTCTCTATTAGCTAAACTTTTTGGTGACTAAAACAAAACCTCATCATCCTTCGGTATTCATGCCATCCATCAAAATTATCTTTATGCGTACCCCACCATCTTGCGGATGTAGAACGGAGTGCCCAATCCAGTGCTTGGAAGTGATGCTTCTCAGGCACTTCCCTTTCAAATGCATCCAAAAATTTATCTACGTCAGTTAGACCATCATAATAAGGCAAACTCCTTACCTCTGATGATACACAACACAATGATTTAGTCATCATGTTGCAGCGCAGTGTAGATACTTCATCTAACCTATTCTACTAGTGTTCCAACTCCTCATTTGAATCCGATGTACTGGAACTTTCGCGGTCCCATGCAATGCATCTATCTGTTGTCGAATTCACCCAATATTGGTCTCACTTAGTTATTTTGTAGATCTGGTCCAGATCATCGTCACTTTCCTCATAATCATGTTCCAGCTCAGTATAACGTGGTCCTTCTACAGAGTCCAAAGGTGCTACTACACGGAGTGATTTCCTCTCAAATGACATTGTCCGCTTCTTTAAATTGATCACCCCATTCATGTCAATAGCCCAATCGATCCTAAGGAGCACGAGGTAGGGATTGCTCTTATTGAAAATCTCTATCACTTCGAAATCAACCAATGTACTCGCGCCTTCAATATCTACTATCACTCCCTACAATCTTCCCACGGGGATAGTCTTTTGTTGATTTTCCATCCTCAATTGAATCAAAGACCAGTGCAGCACATGTATCTCCATTCTTTCCCATGTCTGTTTAGGAAATACATTCACATCCGACCCCAAATCCATAATAACTTGATCCATTTCATACTCTCCTATTTGCATAGTGAGCACCATCTCACGCCCTGTTATTGCCTTATGCTTACCAATTATCCTGACTACGCGAGGTCCTTCAGGAGCATTTTCTTTACCGACACATTTATTTATCAACTCCTATAACCCTTTCATGGCCTTGCTATCGTGTAGCAGCTTCATACAGGTCTCCAAAAAGGTAGTAAGCATGGAGGGGTCCATTTCTTCAGACAACTGATCCTGACTTCCTAAGGTAGAGGCCTTAGTGAAGCTTTTCTCTTCTTCCATGAACATTTCTTTCACATACTGCAAATCAAACCCAACCTCTTTTCCTAGAGCCTTGTAGACCGACTCACCTTCTTCAGGTTTCTTTCCTTTATCTTTGCCAATCATCATTCCACTTCGCAACACAATATTCACATTAGGATCTTCTTCATGGGTTTCAGCCCTCATTATTTGTAGGTTATGGGTAGGCTGTTGAGGCTGCGCCCTTTTCTCCTATATTTTAGATATCAATACAGGGCAGTCTTCTGTAGTGTGGTCAAACTGAGTACAGAATCGGCATGATATGCACGTCGGGTTCATACACTCCTGTGAGTTGTGTCCTGGCACTCCACAATTGTAGCAAATAACTTGTCCCTGACCTCTCGTAGGTACTCCTCCACCTCAGCCTTGTTCGCAGCCCTGATATCCTCTGCACGCTCCCTAGTGCTTGATCCGGAGGCCGCGTTTCTATCTGCATTTGATATGTGGGAATTCTCTCCATCATTAACTCATAGCTACGGTAGTTGCGTTCATCATGACCCACTGATTTACAGAAGTTGCAGAAGAGCTATTGTGGCATCTGCACAAATTTATGTAGCAAGTGGCAATTGTCTCTTACATGTTTTCTAGCTGCTTGACAAATAACACATCATAGCGCGGGCCTTGTACTTGGCCATGCTTGAGCTTCTGGTCTCAAAGGCATTGGTGTTATAGACATATTTGGGCATTGCAAACCCAAACACATATGTCCATAAAACCAAGGGCTTCCAAGTCCCTAAAAGTGTTTTTTCATACCCTAAAGGAGCGAGGTCCGCTGATTACATCATCTTCCAGAAGTTCTCCATGAAAAACTACTCAGAACTGGTCAAAACTGGACCATACAGACTGCTCAGTGCTAAGGGTGCGATGCATCTCACCTGCCACATGCAAAAAGTGCGATGCATACTAGGAAGCCCTTCTGTAGGGTACGATGAACGAGAGCAGACAAATGGTAGAAGAAGTTTGCTAGGTGGACACCTTGAGAATCTTCTAGAAGCTGCTCATTTGACACTTGCCTCTCTGAATTTGCCCAGAGATCAGTAAGAGATCATGAAATCTCCAAGTGGAACTAAGAACTATCAGAGAGATGACACTAATCAAAATCCCAGAAGCTGATTCACCCCCATGCAAACATCTATATATGGATCCCTCATCCTAGAGATCTAGAGGCTGGAATCTTGTATTTTGTAAGGAAGTGTTGTTGGTTTCTCTGTGCAACATTGTATTGTTGGGTGATCTAAGCTTTTCATGAGGTGAAGAGGGCTTTCATGCTAGGAGGATGGCGTTGTGTCAGCCCAATGGGTTGTAATCCTCCCTTCTACTACTTCTATCAATAAAGCTATTTGAGTTTTCTTCCATATTCTTATATATCTCTGAATCTTGTATTGGTATATGCATTTGTATGGTTAATATACATCTGATCCTATATTGTTTATGGTTATATATCTCTATGATTTGATGGTATAATGCTGCTTTGACTCTACAGGTGCTCTTTGAAGTGGGACAAATAAGGAAGGAGTGGCGAAGTTCTGTCAAAGGGGAAAGGAAACAAGCAAGGAGCCAAGCGAAAGACTGAGGTTGGTACTCTCTGCTTCTTTCTCATCTATCTCTCATAAAGGAAAACACAAGTGACTTTAGTTTGTTTGTTTCTAAGATAGCCACCCGTCTTAGTGGGACTAGCAGCTCTAAATAGACACTAGTTTTCCCTATAACAAAATGGCGACTCCACTGGGGAACGAATAGTTTGTTTGTTTTGTTACTGTTGTTTGCTTTATAAACCACAGATGGAGCCTGAAGTTAAGCCAGCTAGCCTTCGAACTGCTTTTTCTATGCAACTACAAAGTAGATCAACGCTGCTTCAGTCAATCTCCGGGTTGGTTTATGAACTGAACATCTAGCTTGAAAACATTCTAAGTGCCTTGGTGGTAGCTCAAGTAACCTCATTAGATCAGCCCCTATACTTGGTGTTTACTGCCTATCATTAGCTTAGCCTAAATCCCTGAACTAAGCTGCAAATTGTGACCAAAGACCAAGTGAAAGTCTCATCCCTGGATCATAGCATTGTCTCCTTTTGACATTCTGGATGCATCTCTATTTCACTGTGTTACAGGTGCGATGATCAGATAAGATTGTTTCTGCCTCCAGATTTTGGCTTTTTCTTCATTGTCTTCAGCTTTATTTAGGAGTTTTGCTATCTGTGATCAGTGTACCATGTTGAAACTCCCTTCCTTTACATTATTCAGCCTCCATTGTACAAAGAATTGTGAATGTTTTTATGTATTTTTTTCCATTTACAGTTCTTCTTTACAAAAAAGTAGCTTAATCGAATTGTCGTCTTTTGATTTGAAAGTGTCGCAAGTGTCATTTTCAGTCAAAGAAAAGAATCCTACTCTTTTTGATGGTCGATTACACTGTTACTCTTGTATTTGATTTGAATTAATAGTATTTCAAGTGTCAAAAGCAGTTTTCAAATTGAAGTTGAAAGTGTCGCTCTTAGCCTTCCTTTCGTTTTTTAAATTCGAAATCACAAAGATTCGTCTTAGCCTTCCTTTCATTTTTTGAATTTGAAATTGCAAAGTGTCGTCTTGTCTTCCTTTCATCTTTTGAAGAGAAAATTGTTAGTACTGTCGCTTTGAGAGAAAAGATAGTTCAGATTTGTACTTAGCATTCTTTTTGTCACTCACACATTAAGAAAGCGAAAAACAAATACATGCATGTGCATTTTCATTTAGACTACTTGTTGATTTTGATTTAGGACAGTGCATCTAGATTTTGCTCTCTTCTTTATGTTGAAAGAATTTCGCTTCTCTTTCCTTAGTAGCTAGGATTTTCACTACAAAAAGAAGAGTAAATGACTGTTTATCATCTTAGATTGCATATTTAGGAGTTGTATATCTACATCACGCGGTGAACCTTAAAGGAAAACTTCTTAAGAAAGATCAATTGTAAAATAAATTCAATGAACATAAAAACACTTTGGAACCTAACGCACAACATTTAGAAGTCTAGGCTAGAGACGTATTCCAGCATCGTAAAGCCTGGTAACTATCGCTTTCATCGTAGGTTGGGTGATTCCTCCTCTTTGAGACGACAAGTGCCAGTACGGACTTGTGCTCCCACGTACCGTCGAGTATATATTGGGAGACCATAATAGGCTATATCCTTTATCCTTAGGAAGCCGTGTTTGCCACCCTATCAATTGCAATGCACTGAACACAACATTCAGGAAGATTGACTGTCGTACCATAAAAAGTATTCTACAGTTTTTTGATTGGTTTGGTAATCCCTATGTCTAGATTTCTAGGGTAGTCTCTTTCATTCCTTTTCAAACTCCTTAAAAGAAAAGGTCCATTTGAGCACTTGTCACTTGAGGCTCATTAAAGATCGAAGGCGACTAGAGTCATCTTTAGCTTTTTATCGACTCTTAAAAATTGAAAAAGCAAGTTGTGTCAAAGAGTCATAAAATTTATTTTAATCGGAATAACGTCACTATTCCCTCATTGATATTAGGTTGAAAAAATGAAGTCCACCAACCAAGGATTTCCCCTTTGGGGAAATCCTAGTCCCTTCTCCTCTTGGGGAGATGTTGGTGCACCTCATATGGCCACATTGTCCCTTCCAGGACTGACAATTGGCCTGCCAGTATGGCTCTTCTCGACCTCTGTCGTTCAAAGCACCGTGATTCCTGAGCAATCAAATTAGCAACAAGATGATACTAAAGTTACCCCCCAACCTTCTACTTCATTTGTTTCTCCCTCTCCTTCTTCCTCTTCGCTTGGTGAAGCTAGTAAAACTAAAAACTAATTAACTGAGAAGAAGAATAAAGGGAAGGAGAAGAAGAAGAAGGAGACAACAGCAAAAAGGGGCAACCATACATCATCTAGCGAAAATCGACACACTGCACTGTCCAAACCTAAATCTCCATGTGTCATCTGCAAAGGGGACCACTATTATCGAGATTGTCCTTGCATCCCACGGATCTTAACGGACTGGTCTCCTCGTTTACACAATCTGGTGTCGTCAACCTTTGATGATCATGTTGAGAGTACATTGTCAACTAGTGAATGTTGAAAATGCAACAAGATGATGGAGCTTATTAAAAAGAAGTCACCTTCACTAAGTGGGCCCGCAGGCTATTTTTGGCGCAAAGTCTATTTTTAGACATATGGATCATGGTCTATGAGTTGCAGGATGCTATTTATGGATGATTGGACATGTTGGTAAAAATATATGGACCTTTATTTTTAGACATATGGGCGGAGTCTATTTTTAGACTGCCAATCTAAAAATAGAACAGTCGAATATTATTAGCTCTTAATAATATTTGGACTGTAAACATTATCTTATCCTCTTGCAGCACTTCAGTTCGAGTTATGGATGTGGCACATGCAACTGCCAGAAGGAAATACACTTTTCCTATGGGTTAGTTGAGCTATTGCATGATGGACTTCAGTTAGAACTCAAGTGATTGAGTTTGGTGGAGTTGATTGAGGAGTTGATGGAGTTGTGTTCAGTTTGACTTAGTTGAACTAGTTGTATTTAGTCTAACTTCCAAATACACTAGTGATGAGTGATGTGAATTAATTATTAATTAATTCACTAATTATTAACTCATAAATCAAATAAAGAATACATCAGTTAACTCAGTGCATGGATAGTTCAGTGGAGATAAGTGTTAGAGGTGGGTGAAAGAGTGAGACTACTATCAGTTGTGACTATAGCTGTGCATGAGATTTTCACAATCATTGATTGAGATTGCCAATGAGGATTGCACAGTACAGCCCAAGGGAGTTCGAGCTTGGATCAGATCTATTCTCTTTTTGGATTGCGCAGTAGAGGTAGGAAAACAGTGGAGGAGATTTGAACCCGTGACTTGTTCAGATCTGAGCTAGTTTGCATGTAGCAGGTGGAGATAGTACTGAGTACTTGTGAGGAGTATTGTACTATGTATTGTTACATGTTCTCTATTATTATAATATACAGATAGTCGGGGGCTTTCAGCTGTATGCTTTCCCCATTACATACTATGTTGATATGTGTGATTGATGTTTCAATGTGCGCATGCGATTGTTTCTTAATTCCGCAAATTGATGATCAATGGTAGAGGAGGTTATGTATTATGCATGCATTTCGCAAATAGTGTATAATCAGGACAATCTCTGTGAATAAGTGTTATATTATTCAAAATTTCTACAGTGAAAACGAAGTCAATGGACAGAAAGGAAGATATAAATTTCCTTATAGACTGTGTGAAGGCGATCATGCCCTCCACCATTGTCCCTTCCTGGACGAAGCTAAAAGAGTCTTTGATAACCATCCCGCTTCATCACAACGACTTCCTCCTGGATACAGGAAACTCTTGCCGAGTCCATCGCTAGTTGAAAATCCAACTGACACACCTTTTTTGTCGGTCGAAGCACCTATCATTGAAGATAAACCCTCTAAGTCCACATTGGACCAAAGTCAACAGGTCGAGACAGCAGTCGACCCCATCTTGTCTTCAGAGGATCCACCTTCAGATGATACCGTCGCTAAAGAGAATGAGAATGACACCATTCAAATTCTTTTCATAAACGCAGACTCCAATGAACATGGGGGCAATCTACCCGTTCCTTTACTGCAAGAAGGAATTTCATCAGAGATTTATCCGGTCGTTTATTCGGTCCTACCTCCAAGAAACCTAGTTGTTTCCTTCAATTGAAATCTACTAGGCAGACCTCGTCTACCATCTAATGTACCATAGTACAAGCTTACAGAATGATCATGGTTGGTACTATAATATATGAAGGGGCTTTTGTGAGTATCCTTTCCTCAACTGCTTGGAAAGCACTTGCTTCGCCATCACTTCTGCCTAAGATTCGAAATCTGACGGGCTTCAACAAAGGAACCAGTCGACCATTAGGGATCCTTGTTGGGCCTTAGTTTTGGTCTTATTTTTGCTCTAAGAAACTTACTAATCCATATATTTGCCATCCATTTTCCCTTCATTCATCCCATTTTGATGTATATTTGATATCCATTCAGGTATTTAATTTTAATTTTTCAATTTCTAAAGTTTTTATGAAAGTTTGGTTTTAAGTGCAAAATTGGCAGATTCAGAAATTCCCGTAATAGCTCTATGGTTGATATGGTTGCAGGACACTTGGGCACGAATTTAATCTACGGATGGATAGCTTGGGAACTAGGACTAAGCCAGCTATGCTTATCTCGAACAGAACAAGATTTATTAGGCCCATTTAGTGCTAGTCAATCATGGCTAGTCATTTAGAAATCCCATAGAAATAGGGAAGTTTTGAGATTCTATGGGATTGGTCATATATCTTGGGATGGGAGTGATGAATTCAACTTAGATAGATGGATAAGAGTAGATGGGTTTGTTTGAGTGAATATATATCAGTTTTTTTCATGAGACTTCTTATTTAAGAGCCAATACTTTGATGGCTTATGTATTGACTTATTATACTTTTATGTTGAGACACTTTTGGATTGGAGAGTTAATTTGAAGATTTGTGTTATTATTATTTTGCTGCTCAATGCTATGGATATGTGACTGAATTTGAGCTTCTGATATCACTTCTCAAGTGTGCAAAGCAAGGGTGGAGGGCCCCCATTCCAAGCTAAGTACACTTCCTTGTTAACTAGTTTTATTTCTTGTAATCTGGTTATTGTAGAACTGGTTTTTCATGCTTTATTTCAGAGTGCTTTATGGTTAATGTATGGTGATTGATTTCATTAGATCTTAGCTTATTCATCATCTTATTGAGTTGGAAAAACAAAGTGTTCAAGTTGAGCACCCCTTCTACTAATATGATGAATTGAAACTAGTTTCCTTTGATTGCATGCAAGTAGTTTCTTTATGTGATTTTGGTATTGAGATGAATGAATTATGATGAAACACATTATGTGTCTCTTAAGTTAGGAGCCTTCTTTCATTAATAATTTATCCATCTTAAGTTCTCGGTTTTAATCTCTGATTCATTAAGTTGTAATTGAGGCAGAAGTGGACTTCTTGAGTCAAGAACCAGTTCAATATTTTTCCTCTTTTCAAACCAATTGAATTAGAGTTGTAGGATATATTGCTTTAAGTTTTAAATAACTTATCTTTCAAGGTTTGATTATATCTGATTTTCACATATAGTGAACTTGCCTCAAAGCATAAACAACCCGGATTGATAAGAAATATTTGTGTTAATTTTTCGGTAAATAAATTAGCTCAACATTTTGGCGCCGTTGCCGGGGAGGCAAATATCGGTATAGTCAATAGAAAGATAAATTTCAAAGTTTTCGAAAAAAAAAAACAAAAACATTAGTTACATTCCTTTTTAGTTATGTTTCTTTATGCCTAGATATAGAGATCCTCATGGTAGATTTGTTAAAAACCCCCCACAAATAGAGATAGGATCATCAAACACCCCAGTTACTGGTAATCCAATAATTGAGGAATTGGTAGAAAAACAAAGAATTGGACAAAGATTAACTTTGATTGAGAGGAAAACTTTGTTAGCTTGGGAAGCAAAACAAAAACAACCCTCAATTTCAGGAAAACAAAAAGAAATTATCAAAGAAAAACAACCTGTCTTTCCATCTATAAATCAACCTATCTTTCAACAACCTTAATCTCCACTCAAAATTGAAATAACTAAACCAATGGCAGAAGAGGGACATGGATCTGCTATTTTCACTCCTGAACAACGAATTGAGTATGAAAGACAACAAAGAGAATGGATAAGAAAAAGAGAGGAGGAGGCAAAACAAGAAAATGATGGGAAGATAGAAAATGATCGGAAAAGACAAGAAGATGGTCATGATCAAGAGGCTACCTTTGGCTTTCCAATAGTAGACACAAGTGCAATATTAGGAGAAGAGGTGAAAATGAAAAATATTTCACCTTCTGTATTGCCAAATTTTTATGGAATGTCAACGGAAGATCCTGATGCTTTTATGTTTGAATTTGATATTCTATGTAGAACATATGGATACACTGATGACATTCATAAACTTTGTCTTTTCCCTGCTACATTAAAAACAACAGCTTTAAAATGGTTCATGGGTTTAGGAGAACAAACAATAGCTTCTTGGGATGATATGAGATCAGTCTTCCTTAAAAAATATCAAGCTTATTGTAGATCTAGAGATTCAAAGGAAGATGTTTTCAGAATGACACAACAAGAAGATGAAAGTTTAGAAGAATATTTGGAAAGATTTGCATATAATCTACAAAAATCTAAACAACACTCTCTAAATCAAGAAACCATTCGAACAATCTTTCTCAAGGGTGTAAGGGATGAATACGTTGACATTTTGAATGTGATGGGTAAAGGAGACATTTCAAACCTACCATTCGAAGAAATTGTTGAGTTATGTCAAAAATATTCTAGAGGAAGATCAAAAACCGGAAAGAGAGAAGCAAGTTCAAAAGCAGTAAAGTCAGCTGCAGGAGGGATAACAAGAGCGGAAATAGGAAGCTTATTGGAAAACTTAAAAATAGACCTCTTAAGTACATTAGGAACACAAGTATATGTTATAAAGGAAAATAAGAAGAAATAAGAACAAGAACAAGCTCTAGAAATCTTTTGTTCCAAATGTAGAAAGAAACATCCATTGAGAGAATGTCCTTTGGATAGTATTCAGTTATGTGGTCTTTTTACAGAAAATTATTCCACAGAAAACTATCTAAGATTGAAAGAATTACAAATGAACTCAATGGAAGAAGTGCCAGGAATAGAAGGTTTTTATTATGTAGCACCACGAAGACCATGGCAACTTAGGATGCCTCAACAAAATCAGCAACAATTCCCTCAACAAAATTACCTCTATCCACCTCAAAATCTTTGGACCCCTCCAATGCCATGGCAAGCTTGGCCTCCACAACAATATCCACAGCAACCTGCACAAGGTTGGAGAGGATATGGTTATGGAAACCAGCCACCTCAACAATATCAACAACAATACCTACAACAATACCAACAACCATTTGCATATCCACAATATTCACAGTCCATACCATTTTCGCAACAAAATTCTGCATATCCACAATCCATGCCATTTCCACAGCAGAATCCACCACCATTGTTGACTCAACCACAATAGTTACAGCTACCCACAAATCAACCCAGACCAACTCAATTACCAGCCCAACCAATGGCAAATCCGAATAATAAGGTGGAAAAATTTGCATACACTGTAGAGGAAGCAACATGTTTTCCCACATATTTGATTCTTCCTCTTAATGATGTCCATCTAAGGTCTGGAAAAGTGCTTAAAAAGGATTCTCCTCCAATCATAGAAGAACCAACTGAACAAGGAGAATCACTTGAAACATCACAAATTGAGATACAAATTCAGAAAGGAAAAACCATTACAACTCAAACACCACCTTATCCTGAAAGGTTAGTGGAACAACAAAGAGAAATGACCCTTTCTGAATTTGATATTTTAGATGAGTTAAAAAATGCTTATGTAAAAATTCCTTTGTTGAAGGCAATTAAAGAAATACCAATATATGCTAAAACAATAAAGGAATTGTGCATTAAGAAAACAGGAAAAAAGAAGAAGGATCCTACTACAATCCAAGTCATTGGTAAATTAGCAAGCCTTATGTCTACACAAACCATTGTAGAGAAATATATTGATCCTGGTATCCCTATGGTTACTATATTAATAAATAATTTCTCAGTACCAAACACATTAATAGACTTGGGAGCAGCTATAAATGTAATGACAATGGAGACAATGAAAACTTTGCATTTAAACAACATTAGATCAACTTCTACAATTTTAGAACTAGCAGACAGATCTAAAGTTGTTCCGGAAGGAATATTAGAAGATATCATAGTCTCTTTGGATTCATGGGAGTATCCTGTTGACTTCCTTATCTTGCAACCAAAAAAAAATTTGGGAGGACATCCTCTAATCTTAGGCAGACCATGGTTAGCTACCGCTGATGCCTTTATAGGATGTAGATCAGGAAGCATGATTATTTCACATGGAGATGAAAGGAAACACATTGCTCTTTATTCACCTGCACAATCAACATCTTTAGAATCAGTACTTGAAACTCAAGAAAAACAACAAACTAAATTAGTTTTAAGTATAAATCAATTCTTTGACTTTAGAGAAGAAGAAGAGAATGAAGACTTAATGGATCTTTTCATTTCAGAACCAAGTATTTCAGAGCAGCTTAGAGAAGTTCAATATGAAGTTGCAAGTAATATTTTGAATCAATGCTTTCAAGAAAC
The DNA here is from genome assembly GCA_031772625.1 of Pinus tabuliformis. NCBI lineage: Eukaryota > Viridiplantae > Streptophyta > Pinopsida > Pinales > Pinaceae > Pinus > Pinus tabuliformis. The sequence goes on from CM062819.1 coordinate 1,771,923,853, forward strand.
TTGTACAGTTAAAACTTTGCGGAATTATTTTATAGACATCTTTCCTGTAAACACAATCTCCAATCCAACAATAAAAACAATTAAGGTATATCCTGGAAAACATTTGAACATTGGAAACCAGTTGCAATCAGCACAAGAACAAGAGGTAATTGCATTATTACATAAATATTCAAAAGCTTTTGCCTGGGATTATACTGACATGCAAGGAATTCATCCCAGCACATGTATCCACCACATCTATACAGATGATCAACTCAAACCTATAAGGCAACCTCAAAGACGAATGAATCCCATGATGAAAGAAATAGTGAAAGAGGAACTGCAAAAATTGTTAAATGTTGGATTCATCTATCCTATTTCAAATAGTCAATGGGTTTCTCCATTGGTTATAGTACCAAAGAAAAATGGAAAGTGGAGGGTACGTGTGGACTATCGAGAATTAAACAAAGCCACATTAAAAGATCATTTTTCCCTACCATTCATTGACTAGGTGTTGGACTCATTAGCTGGAAAGAAATTTTTCTCCTTCTTGGATGGGTTTAGCGGGTACAACCAGATTAGAATAGCAACAGAAGACCAAGACAAGACAACATTCACTTGCCCATGGGGAACCTATGCATATAATGTTTTGCCATTTGGTTTATGCAATGCACCTGCAACCTTTTAACGAGTAGTGCTTGCAATATTTGCTGATCTAATTCACAAATGTGTAGAGCTTTATATGGATGACTTCACAATTTATGGAAGCACATATAATGATTGCCTCAACAACCTTGAGAAAGTCTTGAAACGATGCATTGAAACAAATTTGTCATTGAGCAATGAGAAATGTTATATGATGTTGACAGAAGGAATAGTTCTGGGACACCATATTTCTGCTTCAGGAATTAAGGTGGATCCAACAAAAATCCAAGTACTAGTTAACTTAATGCCTCCTACAACACAAAAAGAGGTAAGAAGTTTCTTGGGCTATGCAGGCTACTATAGACGATTCATTGAAAACTTTAGTAAAATAGCCCAACCTCTGTTCAAACTATTAGCAAAAGATATTGAATTTCACTGGACAAATGATTGTCAAAATGCATTTCAAATTCTAAAAGAAAAATTATCAGTTGCACCCATTCTCCGTGGGCCAAACTGGTCTTTGCCATTTCATATTTCAACTGATGCATCTGATACCGCGATAGGTGCCTCTCTTGGGTAGAAAGAGAAACACCTGCAGAATTGAACTATACAGTCACAGAAAAAGAAATGTTAGTCGTAATACATGCAGTCAACGAATTCAGGCACTATATAACAGGTTACCAAGTTTTTATTCATACAGATCATTCATCAATAAAATAATTGATGAACAAACCCATCACTAATGGGAGAATAACAAGATGGTTATTGTTATTGCAAGAGTTTAATATCACAATACAAGACCGGCCAGGCAAAGAAAATCAAGTGGCTGACTTTCTATCTCACATACATTCACCCAACGATCCAAATCCGGTTGTAGACAACTTTCCAGACGAACACCTGTTTGCAATAACGGTAAAAACACCATGGTTTGCAAACATTGCAAATTATTTATCTTCTGGAAAGTTTCCAACACAATTCTCTAAAAAACAGAAACGAAAAATTGTTAGAGAAAGCTCTAGGTATAGTTGGGTAAATGGTGATTTATTTTATACTGGTTCAGATTTGATGATTAGAAAATGTGTGCGAGAAGATGAAATATTAGACATCCTGAAAGCATGTCATGATGAACCATGTGGTGGTCATTTTGCAGACAAATGAATAACATACAAGGTGCTGCAATTGGGCTATTACTGGCCATCCATCTTCAAAGACTCCAAGGCATATGTCAAGCAATGTGACAGTTGCCAAAGAACAGGGAGACCAATCATATCAGATGAGATGCCGCTCAAGCCACAAGTCCTCATAGAACCATTTGAGCAATGGGCACTCGATTTTGTTGGACCTATTAATCCACCATCAAATGGAAAAAGGTACATCCTAGTATGTACAGATTATGTCACCAAATGGGTGGAGGCCAAAGCAGTAACCAGAGCAACAGAATATACAGTGGTCACCTTTCTCTTTGAAGAAATCTTTGTAAGATACGGAGTACCTAGAAAAATTGTAACAGATCAAGGAGCATAGTTTACATCAAAGCTGGTACGAGATCTAACAGAGAAATACAAGATCAAACACAAGAAGTCTACACCATATCACCCTCAAGCAAATGGGCAGGTTGAATCAACAAATAAAGTCCTAGAAAATATCATGACTAAAACAGTACAGCTGAACAGAAAAGATTGGTCTAAAAAATTAAAAGATGCACTATGGGCCTACAAAATCACATGGAAGAATACAACTGGTTTTAGTCCATGCCAATTGGTATATGGAAAAGAGGCCTTATTGCCTATAGAGTTTCAGATACACACATACAAACTAGCAGCTGAACTAGGACTAAACCTGTCTGAAGCACAATAGCAGCGGATCATGGAATTGAATCGACTAGATGAGCATCGTCAGCAAGCCATAGAACATACCACATTGGTGCAACAACAAAGAATGAAGTGGCATGACAGATTTATCAAAACTAAGACATTTCACAAGGGAGACTGGGCATTATTGTTTGACTCCAAATTCAAAGACTTCAAAGCAAAGTTCACAACACACTGGCTAGGCCCATATGAAATCGAAGAAATATTTGACAATGGAGCAGTAAAGATCAGGACAATCGACCAGGACTCCACCTCATTTGTAGTAAATGGACATAGGCTCAAAGTTTATAACAGGCCTATCAGTAAGGAAGCATTTATGAAACAACTGGTAGAGGATACAGAACTGGAAATCATGGCACACCAGGCTCAGCCATCTTCCAGTCTTGTAGCAAAAAAATAAATAAAATAATAATAATAATAATAATAATAATAATAATAATAAATAAATAAATAAATAAATAAAAATAAAAATAAAAATAAAAAATATATATAAAAAAAACAAATAAATAAATTGTTTGCTAGTGAAAACCAGGAAACTGGCACCAAGCAAACACGAATTCATAGGGGAAAACCAGGGCAACTTGGACTCTATGAATTCCTTATTCTTGTTCTATTGTTCTCACAGAAATTCAATGCAGGAAATTCTCCACAGACAACTGACTTGAGGACAAGTCAAATCTTAAGCAAGGGGGAGAATTGCACAAGAACTTTAGCTGGGCAGCTGAAGTACAGATGGAACTTGTATTGTCAATAGCTGGGACCTGAAAAAATATCAGAGGGACCTGAAAATGTCAAAACAACATGTACATATTCCATAAGCATTACAGAGGGACCTGAATCAAGAAATCATTACAGAGGGACCTGAAGGACCTGAAAATGTCAAAACAACATGTACATATTCCATAAGCATTACAGAGGGACCTGAATCAAGAAATCATTACAGAGGGACCTGAACAACAATTCAAGAACCAAAGCATGAAGAACAAGGAGCAACAATAAATTTTACTTTTCAATCCATCTACAACATTTGATCAACTGATTTCATCCCACTTGTACAGACATCATCCAGGGGAGTATATGTATAGTCATTTTGTGCTTGAAAATTCAAATTTTTCTTAGAAATTTTTAGTCTTTGTTAAGTTGAAATTAGTACCTGAAGATATTAATTATCATTCCATACCCAATATTCCCTATACATACCCTATAACCCTTACACATCATATTCCATTTCATATCCATAAATATCCTATACCCATTTCATGTTCATTAACCCCTAAGTATTTTTCTTTAGAAGCATAAAAAGACCAAACTAGGACAACTTTTCAACCTGCACATACAACTCAATGATTAGTAATGGTGATAATTTTAAATATGACCCAAGATGGTCATTTTAAAATTATAAAGATGTGCATATAACCAAATAAGTAATGCGCTATATGTAAAGATCATGCGCTATATGTAAATCTATATATGCCATATGCAAAACAAACAAATATGTAAATGCAATATATGCGCTATAGGCAATATGGACGAATGAAATAATATGCCTATACAATAAACTTTGATATAAGGCAAGGCAATATGCATATAGCGCATAGAATAAGGAGAAGACCGCGTGCAATACAAAGTCAAATCTATGTCAAATACGTGGCAGCAGGGTATTGCATATTGGCAAAAGGTTAGTTGCGCATCGCCCAAAATCATTGCATACGTGAATGAGTGCCAAGCAAGGTTATAGCACACGACAGTTTATATGATGGTCCTATGTAGTGCGGAAATCATATAGCATGCAGCTAAGGTAGAGCAGGTCATGAGTAAAACGACAATCCAAATCAACACATCACACAACGCAGGCCAGCACACAGGTACGGGGTAAACAACGTGGCATGGCGACCATTTCCCATTGGACTGTGCGCTGTGTAGGGAGTTATGCGCATACGTTCAAACTAAAAACATAATTCGGCCATCCTCATGACACAGTTGGGCGACTGGTCAACAGGACAACCATATCAACCATACGTTGAAGCGCCAATAAAAATCAGTGCACAGTACACCCATGAAACGGTCATGAACTGACCGATGGTTCTTGCACTGTTCAAAACTAATTCTTCATCGCCGAATAGCTCAGAACGATTGTGTTTGAGAGCTGCAAGCTAGTAAAAGGGAAACTGAAGTGGATTTGTGAGGATATAAGAAGGAAATTGTCCCGAACATAATGTCGAGTGATCACTGAACTTTCGGGATCTATTCAGGTAACGGTATGATTTGTTTAGTTCGGCAACTATGAGATGTGATTGTATACTGCCTGTGATTAATGATCAATGCTCCTGCTCTTTCCACCAGTCATGCGAACGTATATATAGGGATTCGGAGCACCATTTAACACTCCTCAGCGCTCGTTGACAGCCAGGTAAAAACGCTAAAACCACACATTAACTCGAGACGTAACAACCTTAAGGTCGGTTGACAGCAGTTAATAAATATAAGGCTAGGCGATAAGATTCATCGCGTATATCACGGCATAAAACACTAAGAAATAGCGCAGCAATTTAGTTCAATATTGTTGCATGTATAACACGTTAGTGGCATGGGCTCGCATGTGGAGTTTTGCAAACCAAAACAGAGTTTATAAAACAGAGGAGGCAGAGTCTAGTTGCTAGCGTCGAAGATGTGATTTTTATTATGATATGCTTGTTTTGTTGCACGCTGTTGGTTGATTTCATTGTTTTTATGCCTGATATATCGCATGCCTTTGAATGGAAACGGCCTGTAAGGAAAACAACATGAAGGATGTGTCTTTGTTCTGGTTAATACAATGGGTTGGAATGTTATAGTGAAGTTTGTGTAGGCCGAGCCATTTAAAGTGCTGTGTGATGTTTAAGTTTTTTAGGAGGCCGAGCGCTGATTTCCAGAGAGAATAAAGGCTGAGCCATTTAAAATCCATCTTATTTAAATGTGCTATTTGGTTTTTCAAAAGTTTTTTGAGGCCGAGCGCTGTTGATTTTCAAGCTTTTAGATAAACAGGCCGAGAGCCATTTTGGTGATTTTCAAGTTTTTATATTTGAGGCCGAGAGCCATTTGAGAATGCACTGTTAGTTTTTAAGAGCTTGTATATACACAGTAAATACACTGTTTGTTTTTAATGACTGTATATACACAGTAAACGTGCTGCTTGATTTTGGTGACAGTATACACAGTGCAGGGTGATAGGCATACATGGAACAGTATAAGAATAATGCCTAAACAAATACATTAGAAAACTAAGGACCCTTTAAGGAAAAATTGTTTTCATATGTATTTTGTTTACCAGAACAGAGTTTAGCATATTGACAAGGATATACAGGTGTTTGATTGCTTGAACAGGGATTTAAAACAGTGCTGTTGCAGAGAAAGGGTAAAAAGAGGCTAAGGAAATCAAATTCAAATTGTTGTGAAGAAGCAGGTAAGCTTCTCTGCTTTCAGAATTTCATTTTGGAAAGAACAGTAGTCATAAATTATTATTGTTAAGATGAAATTAATAACAAAAAAAGCGTATATCCATTGGTTTTCAGAAACAATGTCAGCCAGAGTAGAGCAAAATTTCAAATAGAGAGCTGGAGGAAGGAAACTATAGAAAAACTTTACCAAGCAGGACTGATAGGCTTTTTGCAAAAATTTGATGGCCACTCTGAAGAAATAACCAGGGACTTCATAAACAATTACAGTCAGGACCAAACACGGGTAGGAGATGTTATTATTCCTGTGACTCAGGAATACCTTTCCCAAGCTTTAGATCTTCCAATGATAGGTGAAAAATATTACAAAGGCCTGCACTTCAAGGAGAAAGCATGGACTTTATTCCTTGAGAATAACCGGAAAGGGACTTTTGATAGAACAAAGGGGATACCAAGGGAATGGTTCAATGAACCATGGGGTGAGTTGGTTCTCGTCATCCAGAAGTTTTTGACTTGTGATAGAGGATATAGTGTTGCCCACCTGTATCATGTCCGGCTTCTACAACATATTAAGGGAGAGGATAGGATTAACTTGCCATATTTCTTATTTAGGAGCCTCTTGAGAATGATTGAAACAGTGAGACATGAACACAGGCCCAAAGAAGGACAGATTTGCCACCAGGGATTGATCAAAATCCTAGTTGAGTATCAAGTGAGGTCACAAGGCATAGTATGGAGGGAGTTCATGTCTAAAAATCAGTTTACTGAACATATTAATGAAGTACAGGATAAAGTAGAGCAGGAAAATAGAGGATTGATGAGTTCGTCCTTGTATCTCAGAACAAGAGCTAAACAGCAAAATAACATGGCCATGCAGGAAAATGAAACATCTGTTATGTCTATTCCTAGAAGATTTAGGAATAAAAGTCCCATTGACTTAGAAAAGGAAGTAGATACATATTCTCCAAGAAAACAGGAATAAAATGACATTGCACAAGAAGTATTTGAGAGGGATTCTTCATATGATGATGCAGCAACAGCATCACTAATCAAAAGAACACAAGATTTTGAAAAATAAATCAATTTGGGAAGAATCAGGGACTTAACTGACCAATTAGAAATTAGTAAAATCCCGGAAAAACAATTAAAAGAGAAAAACAAGGCAAGTAAGAAGGATAATACCAAGTTGGTCAAGGCAAATGAAAAGCTAAATGAAGAGTAGGGAGACTAAAATGGAAAAATGATCTACTTTCTAAGCAAGCATTTAAATGGTTAAAGGAAAAGAATATGTGGCAGGCAAAGTATGAAAAACATAAGGTAAAAGCAGCTTTGTTCAGGGAAAGACATGACTCAGGTTTGGATTGTTTGGTTAGGGCATCACAATAGGAAGCATCTATAGGTACAACATCTACTACAAAGAGAAGAAGATCAAAGAGGAGTAAGCAAGCATGGGGACATGCTTGATGATAAGCAAGGGGGAGATGTTGGGCCTTAGTTTTGGTCTTATTTTTGCTCTAAGAAACTTACTAATCCATCTATTTACCATACATTTTCCCTTCATTCATCCCATTTTGATTATTTGATATCCATTCAGGTATTTAATTTTAATTTTTCAATTTCTAAAGTTTTTATGAAAGTTTGGTTTTAAGTGAAAAATTGGCAGATTCAGAAATTCCTGTAATAGCTCTATGGTTGATATGGTTGCAGGACACTTGGGCACGAATTGAATGTATGGATGGACAACTTGGGAACTAGGACTAAGCCATCTATGCTTAGCTCGAATAGAACAAGCTTTATTAGGCCCATTTAGTGCTAGTCAATCATGACTAGTCATTCAGAAATCCCATAGAAATATGGCAGTTTTGAGATTCTATGGGATTGGTCATATCGCTTGGGATGGGAGTGATGAATTCGACTTAGATAGATGGATAAGAGTAGATGGGTTTGTTTGAGTGAATATAGATCAGTTTGTTTCATGAGACTTCTTATTTAAGAGCCAAGACTTTGATGGCTTATGTATTGACTTATTATACTTTTATGCTGAGACACTTTTGGATTGGAGAGTTAATTTGAAGATTTGTGTTATTATTATTTTTCTGCTCAATGCTATGGATGTGTGACTGAATTTTAGCTTCTGATATCACTTCTCAAGTGTGCAAAGCAAGGGTGGAGGGCCCCCATTCCAAGCTAAGTACACTTCCTTGTTAACTAGTTTTATTTCTTGTAATCTGGTTATTGTAGAACTGGTTTTTCATGCTTTATTTCAGATTGATTTATGGTTAATGTATGGTGATTGATTTCATTAGATCTTAGCTTATTCATCATCTTATTGAGTTGGAAAAACAAAGTGTTCAAGTTGAGCACCCCTTCTACTAATATGATGAATTGAAACTAGTTTCCTTTGATTGCATGCAAGTAGTTTCTTTATGTGATTTTGGTATTGAGATGAATGAATTATGAAAAAACACATTATGTGTCTCTTAAGTTAGGAGCCTTATTTCATTAATAATTTATCCATCTTAAGTTCTCGGTTTTAATCTCTGATTCATTAATTTGTAATTGAGGCAGAAGTGGACTTCTTGAGTCAAGAACCAGTTCAATATTTTTCCTCTTTTCAAACCAATTGAATTAGAGTTGTAGGATATATTGATTTAAGTTTTAAATAAATTATCTTTCAAGGTTTAATTATATCTGATATTCACATATAGTGAACTTGCCTCAAAGCATAAACAACCCGGATTGATAAGAAATATTTGTGTTAATTTTCGGTAAATAAATTAGCTCAACAATCCTTCCAAATTTTCCTATAAATTTGAGAAGGAAAACTTTTCATCTAAATGTGATGGTAGTCCAAGGACCTTTAGATTACAATATACTCCTTGGGCGTGACTACATTTATAGCATGGGATCTATTGTTTCCTCAGTCTTTCAAGTGATGTGTTTTCCACATGAACGCAGAGTGGTCCAGCTCGTAGACCAGCTTTCATTCTCCGGTTCACACATAACTAATAGTCAAATGCCATCCCTAACTGGTATTTTTGAGCAAGGAATGTCTCATCATCTCTAGTCTGTCCACCTAATGAGCCCGAGTGATTCGGTGATTGTGACTGAAACCCAGGGGGGCATGCACCCTGGTCTGCTTTGGCAGTAAAACTTTAGGTATAGGGTAGGTTTCCGCGAAGGACATATGACTAGTCTGACACAGCCATTCGTTTAGGAAAATGGGATTAGACTGGAATAATATTCCCTCATCAAAGTTATGTGAGTGGAGGCGACGCACCATTCACCTTTGTCTATTTCGATGGACAGAGCCAAGGAAGTGTTTTGTCTGCAAATGCGGATGGAGCAATCTTGCAAATGTGAGAACTTTCATATGGTAACCTGGAAACTCTACTTTTCTTTATACCTGGGGGCATGCAAACCTTTTGTACGCAAGTGAAAAGTGATCAGCGTAACTCTAACCCTGTAAGTTTTACTAACTTCAACTGCTTAAGTTAGGTGATTGGTCTGATCAACCATTCACCTTTGCAAGGGCCAAATGGCACCAACAAAGTAAAGGAAGAGTTTTCCTACCTAACCCCAGTAGTTCTTTAACCCCTAGGACAGTAGTTGGTTGTTCCTAGCTTGCATGCAAAAGGCTACAGAGAAAAGTTTCGAATGGGGCAAGCTCCCTAAAAAATGAACCTATCGATGAGACATCCTTATTATACGACTAGCACGAGCAGTTTTACGCGAAGTTCAAGCTCGTTAAAAAATAAACCTAGCAATGAGCATATGTTCCACCAAAGTTTAAGCTCATTAAAAAATGAACCCACCTTCGGTAAATAACCATTGCGATCGCATAATTATCAGCTTTTAAACCTTGGTTGTGTTCTTACCATCACCTCCACTCTTTTTTAGCCAATCATATGCCTCCATTTGATTGTTTACCCCTTTTGAGGAACAACTGCGACGAGTGATCCTATTAACCACTTTCTCTACGCTGCCATAATTGAAAAAGTTCCAAACCTTATTTGGAACCAGCTGCTATCCAAAAACATCACTCGTTCCTCAAAAAATGAGTCTCCTTTAAGCTCTTTTCATCTAACTTGTAAAATATGAAAAGATTGCCGAGCAATTGGCCTCTCTAGCTCGTTAAAGTGATTGAAAGTGCCATCTCTCCTCTAGATTTTAATCTTTTTGGACCTGAGGGATTATTACACAAAAAGATCGAGCATTTGTCTTGTGGCTCGTTAAAACTATTGAAAATTCATCCCTTTCGCATTGTTTTATACTGTTTCAGACTTAAGGGATTATATTACGAAAAAGGAATATTGGCATTTCCTTTCCGACTCTTTTCAGACTCTTTAAAATTGAAAAGAACCGAGTTATCCTTGTCATTAAACTCATTAAAACAATAGCGCCAAACTTCTCCATGCAGACAAGAGCGAGTCTCACTGTCGCTAGGCTCGTTAAAACATAGCGACGGGTTTGCCCGAAGGGCAAATTATAGAACAAGCATATGTTATCCTCCTCAAGCTTGACAAAGATAAAGAGATACTTGTCAGAAATGACTGGGGAAAATTGGGAAGAAAACTTGAAGAAAATTTATTGGTAGCAGGTCACTCTTGAACATGACACTTTCACTCCATCACCATGATTGAGTCGGGTTGGGTTATTCTGTTCACTGGTCATATTACCATTGGTCCACCATACCATCCATTTTTTGGGGTTAACGCTACCAAACCATTTCAGTGTCATCGATATGTTCAAGAGAAGTCGCTCAGAGAATTCACCAACCCAGCTTCTGTCTCATCCGCTACAATACCTTCACGCTTCATTCTTTCATGACCGCCACCTTGAACCTTGTATCGTCAGATTGTTTTTTACCTCCACAAAATCATTTGCTCCATTCTGTGTCGTAGATGTGGGATTCATTAATACCCTCCTATGACAGGTCACTTCTTGTTGACATCAGCTCATTATCCAAGAAGTTGACTTAGGAACAACCCTCTCAGTACTTTGAAGCTTGCATGCCTCAATGGCAAGTTTCTCACTTCCGCCGATAGGTTTACATCAATGGCCTTCGACTGAAAGATTTTGCGTGGTGTTCGACATCGACTCATGTATTCACACCACGTAAATTGTACTGCAATACCTTGAGGGTCATTATCATTATCAGTGATTCCTCTCGTGCCTGTTAATAGCTTACATCATTGGCTGGTAATCAGGCGATGTCTTTCCATGTTCGATGCCAGAACATCTTTTCACATGGATCGGCTTGTACTACGAGTGAAGATTGAACGAATTTTGAAGACCCCGGATCTAGTTTCATCCATCCGGGCTGTGATATATTCAGGAAAATAAAGACATCAAATGTAAATCATTGCTGCACAGATAATCATACAAGCCAAAGGATGATGGCTCTACCAGAATCATCAGTTTGCCACACAGACAGTTGTCTGTCCTATGTACATGAAAATGAATCTATAAAGTTGAGCATGGGAATGCCTGCCTTAGCTAGATCATGAAAATATTATGAAGATAATGTATTGTATTGTATCTTATTACAGGTCACCTTCCAGATCGAAAAACCTCGGATCCTCATGATAAAGCATTTCACCCGACATCAAAAGGATTTACGACCTCATGCTTTAGGGGGCAACTGTAATAGACATATTTGGGCACTGCAACCCCAAACACATATGTCCATAAAACCAAGGGCTTCCAAGTCCCTAAAAGTGTTGTTTCATACCCTAAAGGAGCAAGGTCAACTGATTACATCATCTCCCAGAAGTTCTACATGAAAAACTACTCAGAACTGGTAAAAACTGGACCATACAGACTCCTCAGTGCTAAGGGTGCGATGCATCTCACCTACCACATGAAAAAAGTGCGATGCATACTGGAAAGCCCTTCTGTAGGGTGCAATGAGCAAGAGCAGACAAATGGAAAAAGCAGTTTGCTAGGTGGAGACCCTGAGAATCTTCTAGAAGCTTCTCATTTGACACTTGCCTCTCTGAATTCACCCAGAGATGAGTAAGAGATCATGAAATCTCCAAGTGGAACCAAGAACTATCAGAGAGATGACACTAATCAAAATCCTAGAAGCTAACTCACCCCCCTGCAAACATCTATATATGGATCCCTCATCCTAGAGATCTAGAGGCTGGAATCTTGTATTTTGTAAGGAAGTGCTGTTGGTTTCTCTGTGCAACATTGCATGATCTAAGATTTTCATGAGGTGAAGAGGGCTTTCATGCTAGGAGGATGGTGCTGGGTCAGACCAATGGGTTGTAATCCTCTCTTCTACTACTTCTATCAATAAATATATTTGAGTTTTCCTCCATATTCTTGTATATCTCTGAATCTTGTATTGGTATATGCATTTGTATGGTTAATATACATCTCATCCTATATTGTTTATGGTTATAGATCTCTATGCTTTGATGGTATTATGTTGCTTTGACTCTACAGGTTCTCTTTGAAGCAGGACAAGTAAGGAAGGAGTGGTGAAGTTCTGTCAAAGGGGAAAGGAAACAAGCAAGGAGCCAAGCGAAAGACTGAGGTTGGTACTCTTTTCTTCTTTCTCATCTATCTCTCATAAAGGAAAATACAAGTGACTTTAGTTTGTTTGTTTCTAAGATAGCTACCCGTCTTAGTGGGACTAGCAGCTCTGAATAAACACTAGTTTTCCCAATAACAATTGGCCCTTCTCCTGCAACATGATTCACGAAGACAGGGCAATGATATTTATCATGCCCCTAGATTTTACACTTTATGCACCAAACTTCTTCGCGCACCTCTGGAAAAGCCGCTCTATCCTTCTTCAAAATTATAAACTCTAGGCAAATATTCTACAGCTTTGAGTGGATCTGTTGAACTCCCAAAGCAACATCTTGAATTGCTATCTCATGCAACCTCATCACTATTTCCAGGGCTTCCACCTTGGCTACAATATTTTTCTGTGATAAAGTAACCCTTAGGTGAGGCAAGAGCGAAGCTACAAACCATTCGTGGTGATGTCCATCTGTAAGATTCCTATTAGCTTCATAGATCTGACATTTCAATCTCTGATCCAGCTCATAGGGTGTTTCACTAGGACTTATCATGATTTCATTGAGTCCAATGGCTGATTGTGATTCAGACTTAGGCCTACTGGATTCCTTATTTAACGCAATCTTAATGTCTGTCAATGGAGCTATCGGGTTATCGGTACAATACTTAATGTACCACATTGGCACGCGATCCTGTAAAGTAGTAACCAACATGCCTTTATTCAATTGATCATCTATAATATTCTAGGTTGTCCACATGACCTTCACAACGAACCAGAACTGGTCCAGGTCCTCATCTCCCGATCCCTTGAAAATGGACAACTTCATTGTATTTTCCATATTGAACGACGACGAAGGTGGAGGTGGTGTGGGCGAAGGTGTATGTTGTAGAGGTGAAGATGGAGGTGGTGTGGGTAGATGGGGTATTCTCGGGAACCCTTTCCTTATTAACTGGACAATGGTTTATGGTGAAGCCTTTGCTTCTCCTTCGTCGTCACTCAGAGGAGGCTCAATCAACATGTTATATTCAAGGTCTATTCTTCCTCTATCCCTAAATAACTTTCCACTTCGCGTAGCTCCAAATATCAAGGTAATGGCATAAACCACTTTTCACATAAGAGCATTTTAATCCAAGTATTCAAAGATCTCAAATACTCACCTCACGATCCCTTGAAGAAGCACAATTCTGCTTCGCTGTAGCTAAACAAGATATCAACCGCGAGTTCTGTCACAAATCCGTTGATGACACGATCAAGCCAGTGATTGATAGTGTGCACGATCTTATCTCTAGAGGCTTCCAATCTCCACACTAACTTCAGGGTCCACACTATTGGATCATCAAGCCTCCACCTTCCTTGGCCATCTGCCAATTTAATGATCCACTTGTATAGCTCGATTGGGAAGGAATACAAGAAAATTTCATGTATCTCTGTGTACAGATGCCTGTCCAACCACTGTTCTTTCGTCAATCGCGGATTTATGTTTTCTTGCGTCGTGAATTTGTGGATCTTTCTATCCAACCACTCCTCTATTTATTTCTTTGTTGGATTATAGTGATGCGACATCACACATCTCTTTATGCAGATCCCAGTCCTGACAATGTAACCATTTGTTGGCTTAGTGGGTCTTGACCCAGGTTCAGAGTTACTTTTTCCAAACAAATCCCTACACTACTGGCCCTTTCAACATCAACCCATGGAGGGCAGACTGAAGTCTCACCCAAAGCAGTATGGGGGATGCTGGAACCAAGTTTCCACAACTAGAGATTAGTGTAATGTCATTTTATGCCCTAAACCTGCCTTCATATAGATCGATAAGCCTTTAGGGCTTATCGATATAACCCTTAATCAGATTCTATACCTTCGCGAACATTCACGATTGTCTTTTGCAGAGCCTAAACAGGTGAATCAACCACTTATGCGCCTCTGTGATTACTCCTAATTCCGTATTTACCCAGATCGGCTTAAGTGTTTGATAACTTTAACATGCAACAAGATATTCTTCGCATAAATAGTTATTATTACTTGTATCCACATATCAATATAAATAATGTAAAATCGTGCATCAATATAGTATTAATTCATAAACCCATCATTCATCATAACATAATAGCGCATTCATTCATAACAGAAGGAAATAGATAAACATAGGAATTTTTGGAATAATCTCTTTATTAATACTTCATTTCTTCTTACAAACTCAAGACTTCCCTGCGCACTCAGCTGCAGGGGTCTACGCACTCAGCTGCAGACTCTACTCTAGGCCTCTGTACACACAGCTGCAGAGCCTCTCTTCTACTCTAAGACTTCTTCACTCTTCCTTCTACTAACCCATTACATTCGTCTCCATTGATATCTACTGCCTTAGACTCTCTAAGATTCTCCTTTTTATACAATCCCATAGTGTGCGGACCATGGGTAGATCTATACAAGCCAACACAATTTACATAAAAGAAGGGTAAAACCCTTTATGACACTTTACCATCTACACGCTTTGTGACCACATCTTGCAAAGACTTTATATTATTTACAATAAAACTTGGAATTTTTGCCCCAAAACTTGGGCTCTTGCCCCAAAATTGACCCTAGGGGACCTTGTCCCAACAACGGCGTGCTCCACTTCCTCTGGGGAATTCTCCTCAACCTCTTTTCTCTGCTTCTCAGCTAACTGCTAGACCTTCTGCTTTGTTGCTTCCTTCTTCTTATTTCCGTGGACTTGCTGGTGCCCACAACCAGATCAGATGGAGTATGCCAATCTATCGACTAGTACTTGATGACCTCCTGGATAACATCTTCTGTAGTGAGGTAAGGGAGGCCAAAACATTTTTACTGCAGATCATTCCGCGCTTGGATGTATATGCGGTGGAAGTCAGCTTTGAACTCTGCATACTCTGAAAGCTACTCAAATGTGTTTTGTGACAACTGTGGCTTCTAGTTTAATGGCCATGCGAATGCTTGCCTCCATCAACACCCAGAAGAATTTGGTCTCTGTAACGTGTGCGACATCCTTTATTTCCTAGAGGGATGTAAAGTGTGCAATCTCTGACAAATCTTTCTCCATGGGAGGAAATTAACTGTCGTCCGGAAGATCCCAAGTGACGAGCACAATGGAGAGAAACAACCACAAATAGTGGAATGTTTTACTCTCGTCCTATGCCTCTCGATAGTTTTCAAGGAACTCGCTATAAAGGTAGCATGCCCAATTGAACTGTATGGCCTCCGCACCTTGTACATCCAAAGAAATCATTGGCACTGGAACCTCATCCACATGACATTTTTTTATAACTTTGCTTGCAAGGATCTATGTGGAAATCTTCACTGTGAGGTCGTTGATAGAGGTGATCGATTACCTGCATGACTTCTTCATGAGTTTGAACTTATCCTTCATCTTTTCAGTGAGGTCGCGTTCACTCATCTTTCCACCAAACTCCTTGGCCAGATTCATCCTTAAGTGCGACAAAATCGTGATTCGATGGATCATCATATCAGTAATGGGGATCGACGCACTTAGCCACAAGCATCTATCATGCACTAGGGTTAGCAACTGTTTGATAACTATCAAGTTGATGTCGGAGTGGTGGTAGTGGGGTACCCACAACAGGTTTAACAACCTTGATTGATTCACTTCGCGAATCCACTCCATAGGCTCCAGTGTGGTGACACTTGATTCTTTATAAAAGATCCTCTTCATATATTTCTATGTTTCCAAGTGGGGGAACCTCTCGTGGTCCGCCAAATCCTAATCTTCTAGATTGATATGGTGAATCCGTGCCACGCCGGACCTTTAAAAGTGAGGTTCTCTAGTAAATGGGGTGTGCTGTGGAGGAATTGTCCTACATCTCTGTCCTTAGGGGCCTTCACGTTTCCCTTGTGCAGAGGGATATAATCTAGAAACTTGGATATAGGATCCACCCGCTCAGTTTCTATGTCCTCTACGCCCTCTTCGGCCTCCAGATCCACCACTTTCCCCTTATCTTTAGCGCGCGATTGGTCTTTCTTCTGGGCCCGTGTAGCAGCATGCTTCCTCAGTGACTTGCGCATCGGCATGGGCGTCTTCTGCTTGCCCTTCTTAGGTCTAGGTACTTCTCTCACCGGTGTGGATTTTTGCCTAGGTGACCTCGGCACCATAGGCACATGAGCTAGAGCCTCCATGCTCATCACCTCTGGAGCAACTCGCTCAGAGACAGCAACTCCTCCCGTACTAGCAGTCTCTCTAGGTCTAGACATTGTGCTAAGAATAAATCGTTGGGTATGCTCGGGTAACTTATCAAATACAGAAATAGCAACTAAATCAATGAAAAATTGGGGATTCATAAACAATCGACAACTCAACATAGAAATTCTCAGGATGCAAAGCATTTTTCGCTGGATGACCATGCATAATTTATAGGCGAATTCAAATTCATTCGTTCTATCCAAAATCTATCTATAAATTATGAATTAGCAGCATATTTCCAAATGTTTCAGCCTTAAATGCCTTTATTTCCACCTCCCCACTCCTCTTAACTATCTCCTGGCAGTCAAATCATGAACAATTACTGTAATGGTTACTTTTTGGCTACGCTGCGCGGTCTCTCCCCCTATAGCACAACTCCCTTCGTGCTTCTTCTAGTACTGTGACATCATTCGTTTTCACGTAGCCCCCCTGTCACGTATCTCTACAAGCCAGGTAATGTAGTTTATAGTCTTGCGCCTCCTTTCAGCTGCTTAGAGTGCTAAGAATATGCTACCGTCATGTAGTCATTAGGCTGGATCGATGGTGCATGGCTTCAATCAGCTTCCATTTACCCTTCCCGGAAATGGGCCTCCATTAAACTTCGCGAGTTGAACTACTCCACCATCTGTAATATCTTTGATAACATATGGCCCCAGCCAGTGCATCTAAAATTTTCTTGGAAAGTTATCAAACTTACTGTCATATAATAAAACCAAATCATATACCATGAAGGTGTGTAGTTTGATGTGCGGGTCGTGCCAAGATTTTTCGCATTCCTTCTAAACTTGATGATGGAATCCAGCCAAAAATATGTCTTCCTCGAGCTCCATTAGTTGTGCGTTCCTGTCTTCTAAGGCTCTGTGGTCCACCATTCCTGTGAAATTCATGATGCGTAGACTAGGCACGTTATACTCGATAGACATGACAACTTCCACACCATAGACCAACCTAAAAGGTGTCTGACTAGTAATCTTTTTACAAGTAGTTCTGTAAGCCCATAACACTGCTAGTATGTGCGCGTAACAATCATTCTGCTGCACATTGCAAAAATTCATCAATGCATTCTCCAATATCTTATTAAAATCCTCAACCGTTCCGTTGGCCTGAGGATGATATGGTGTACTCTTCTGATGGTAAACCTAGAACTCTTTTGTCAGTGCGCTGATCATTTCATTGAGAAAATGCGTATTGAGATCACTCATTAGTACCTTTGGGCAACCAAACCTGGTCAACGCATATTCGAATAGAAACTTTGCTACTTTTGCCCCTATACAGTCCTTCGTGGGCTATGCCTCCACCCATCTGGTCAAATATTCGGTCGTGATGATGATATAGCACACACCTGTCTTCTTTCCTGGAGGCTGAATCAATCCTACAAAATCAATTGCCCATTTCTCAAATGGTTGTAATGACACCTGCGGATTCAAAGGAAACTCATCCCTCCATGATAGCCCACCCGTTCTCTGACATGCATCACATGTGCTACAATAGGCTTTAGAATCCTTATGTAGCGTTGGCCACCACAACCCAGCGCGCAAAATCTTCTGCGCTATTACTTTTCTTGCATAATGACCTCCTGTAGCTCCTCCATGAGCTTCAGGGAGGATACTGTTTCGTTCAAAATCAAGCACATAACATCGAAGTATCTCATCTTATCCAATTTTATATAAATGGTCTTCAATTATAGAAAAATATGTCATGCGCACCACCAATTCTTTCTTCTGCTGACTAGTGTATCCTTGTAGAGATGTTCATGTGCTCAAGAAATGGATAATATCCGCGAAGTGATTATCTGCTACGTGCACCGTGAAGAGCTACGTGTCAGGAAACCCTTCCTCCAAATTAGTAGGCTCCTCTCCTGTTTCAATGCACGACAGATGGTCTGGCCCTGCATTCAATCTCCCTGGCTTCACAATTACCTCAAAATCATATTCTTGGAACAACAACAGCCATTTGCATATTCCCCCCCTAACACAGGCTTATTAACTAGATATTTTAATGTAGAATGGTCTGTGTACATCTTGAAATGTCCACCTAGCAGGTAATGTCTGAACTTCTGGAGCGCGTACACCATAGCCAAGCCTTCTCTATTTGTCATTGAATAATTCTTTCTAGCCTTTGACAAATTCCTACTTGCAAACAGTATAGGATGATCTAGTTCTCCTTCACCAACTTGTGTCACCACTACTCCTAACACAATACATGAGGCATCCACATGCACATGAAATTCCTTCTTCCAATCAGGTAAGACTAGGATGGACGCAGTGACCATTTTTTCCTTCAGTACATCCAGGCTGCGCTGACATTCTTCATCCCAACCAAATGTAGCGTCCTTCTTTAGTGGATTTTCCATAGGCACGGTAATATGAGAATAACTTTTGATAAACTTTCGATAGTACCTAGTGTGGTCCAGTGTTGCACACAATTATTTATCACTTCTTGGTGCCTCCAAATTAATTATTACTGCGATCTTAGCAGGGTCCACCATAAGTCCTTGCCTACATACCACATGACCCAATAAGATTCTGAAAGGGATGCAAAACAAACATTTCTTCATGTTTAGCGCAATCTGATACCTTCAACATGTATCCAACATCAAGAGCAAACTAGATACATGGCTCTTTACAAGCCCAAACACTGTCCAATCATCAAAATATACCTCCAAGAACTTGTGAATGATTTCTTTGAACGCCGCAATGACTTCGTGTGAAAATATCACCTGCGCATTATTAAGTCCAAAAGGTATCACTGTATATTGGAAACATCCCCACTCTATCCCGAAGGTGGTCTTACTCTTGTCTTCTGGCACGATCTTAATCTAATGGTATCTAGAGAACCCATCAGTGAATGAATAGGCCTCCTACCCTCCAACATTATCTAGTACTTCATCTGTAAATGGAGTGGGAAAAGGAACATTAATGCAAGCATCATTAATCTTCCTGAGATCTACGCAAATCCTTATTTCATCCTTCTGCTTCTTTTCTTGAATTACCATTGGACTCACCTAATTAGTTTCCTCCACTGGTTCAATAATACCCTCTACAAGCATCTTGTCCAACTCCAAGTGGACCTTTTCCTTGTATTTGGGATTAAGGCGATATGGCCTTTGCTTAATAGGCTTCGTGTCTGGTTTCAAAGTAATTTTCATCACTCCAAAATCTCCTATTATACCTTTCAAGTCTGAAAATTTGGTCGGGAACGAATCCTAATATTCGCGGAGCAACTCATCAACCTTGTCTACTATGGCATCGTCCCAGTAATCTCCAATATTTACAAATTTCGGCTCTGCCTCTATGCCAATGTTGACCTGTATAGACTCCATGTTGCAGCTATGTCTGGATTCTCTCTCTATGGTCCCTCAACTTCACGGTGGCCTTCGACCTCTAGGATATTAATATTCTTTGGATCCTCATCATCTTTTTCAATGGTCATGTTATAGCACTCCAGGGCATGGCATAGTTGGGTGCCCCAATCTAGTTGAATCAACTCTAAGGGATCCTACGGTATTCTAAAGATTGCTACCTTAACCTCCTACAGTGCTTCATCGATGCTTTCGAACCCATACTCAAAGTTGAAGGTCATCAAAAATCCTTCTCTCAAGATGTATCACTTTGCGGTACCGTGGTAGAGCACTCTTTCTAGGTACCAATTCATAGGAATGATGTCCAAAGTGTGATAGAAAATATGAACCCACTTTGGTTGCGGCTCCGCTCCATAGACCTTAGTCCATTTTTCTAAAATATCGCATGGATCATTTATCCTGTTGTCCCTTAAGAAACAAATTTCCTGGCTATGTAGAAATTGTTTATGTCACTTAATTGTATATTGTATTCTCAAATAAAGGATCTAAAAGACCTCATTTGAAACCCTTAATACTTAGGTGACATGAAAGTCTCAGAATGCCATTTGATTGCTGAATATAAACGCTGAATGAAGAATGCTTAGAGAAGTCAAAGACAATATGTTGTTTTACACAGAAACTATTATCTGTAACACTTAGGGAAGTTAAAGACAATATGCTGTTTTACACAGAAACCACTATTTGTAACTTAGAAGAATTGTAGAGGTAGGAGTTTTAAGTATAGGTGCGCTCTTTTAAGGAAATTGAAATTTACTCACATAAGCAAACAAAGACCTGCAGTTTCATTACCATACTTAAATGAAAGAAGACATATGATGACACATAACAGAGAAGCTACAAAATTATACCCAACAATGTGTGGAAAACTTCTGATTCTATCATTAATCAACAATTTTATCAAGAATACATTGGCCTAGTCTCCAGGTTCTTCAAAATTCGAACCCTTTCTCTGTAAATTTTCCTCTTATTATACATTGTGAGATAGTTGGTAATCAACAACACTGTCAAACTACTTAACTATTTCCTAACTTTCTAAAGTAAAAGTTATCACAGAATATTACAATGGAGGGTAAAAGACACCTCATTCTCCTCAAGAAAACAAAATAACAAGAGGTAACAGAAATTAGAAGGTGATGGTTGTTCTCTGTTTGAATCTGTGGCTTGAGTATGTGGTCTGAGTGTTATTCTGCAAGGTGTAACCCTATAGACGTCATGATGATAGTTAGACTATTTTAACACAACAAACTGCAATTTTACAAGAACTTCGTGCGTGGAATTGTGGGTTATGGGCCCACATACATATCAAAAGTGTTGTGATTGGCCAATACACTAGGAAACATGAACAATCACTGTTGTCATAAACCAAAGCAATTAAGCCCCAGTTCATTACATATCGGGTCCACCTAAGTCACTAATCCACGCGCACATTTGAGCACGATCACCATCCGATCACCAGTTCAATGGATGGTGTTATCTCAAAATCAGGCCCTGGAAGGCTGCAGACCAGGAAGACTTCAAGTAACTATTTCAAACCAACTTTTGGCTGAGGCTTAGCCTCCTCAACCTGAGAGGGCTCTCTCAAAGGTTAACGATTTTGATAAAGATTAGATGGCTAACTCTATGAAACAAGTATGAAAAATTTGAATGGTGGAAACACATTAAACAAAACTATCCATTGGGCTTATGGAGTCAACAACACCTCAATATAACAATGAACTCAACCTTACATAAAAGTCAGGGCACTCAACATTTAGATATTCAGAACATAACTCATATAGGACCACAGTTTATAAATGCATACAGGAAATCAGAGCACATTTAGTGAGTTCTGAGTGATTATACATCTATACCACTGTAAAAATTATGGAAAGAACAAGATTACATATTCTGAACAAATAGAAATCCCTCATGAATCCTGAGAAGTAAAGTCCAACATCTATTATTGAAAATGAGTCATACATATGCCAAATACAAGCTGTGTCATAAAATTTCCAACCTTGATTACATTGTTGTTTCAGCTATATATAGAGTTTTTATACTAACTGATCGAGATTCCTCCTCCAACATGAGGGGAATTCGAAAACTACTTCTAATGACACCTATCAACCATTTAACTAATTAATAAATACAACAAAGTGTTAACTGGAGTTTTCTTAGAGATCTAAATCAACTATGACTCTAACTCCATTTTACATGCATGATGGCTTTAATTACAATGATCCTCGTTCTTTGACATCTGCTCCCCTTTCGTTTGGCTGTAATGGATGTTCAAAGCTCCATGTTTGATCTTTAATGACACATCCTTTTCAATACCCTGAAATGTATGAAACTGTCCCTGTGTATCGGTCTTTAGTCTGCCTTAACATGTCCGGATCCAACAAAGTATATCCTTTATCTTTTAATTACCCCAAAATGGAGCAAACTGCCACGTCTTTGATGTGCTGTCCACCATTTGCATACGTGAAAGCCAAAACTTTTGCAAACTGTAACTGTTTCACATATCCTGAAGTGTGATAAATATGAAATATGCTTCCTTTATGACAAAAATCCAAAGTTGGATTCGAATGCATATTATCTCCACGTGTCTTGACCTGGTTAACTGTTAGATAGCTTCAGATGATGCCTTGTATGCCTTTTAGATGTTTCCCTTTCAAAATTCCCGCTTATAATTCAAAACTGCTTGATTTGTGTAAAAATCATCACCTACAGCAGTTTCGTAGTGCGCTACGAAACTGCTGTGTAATTCCAAAAACACAGTCTTCCTTTCATATCTAAATGATCGCCAGTGTTCATGGCTTAAGCACCTTACTCCCTTGATTGTTTTGAAAAGATTTGCTTGCAACTTTTCAAGAAACATATATTTCTCCTGACTAAAAGATGCAATGACATCAATAACACCATTGACTATTCCAAATATAACTGTATGAAGCTGGTTGGTACCTCACTGGCTGATTAATGGATGCATTGCCTGTTTTCCCTTTATCAGTTGCAATAGCATTTCCAGAATGACCAGCTGAATCAGGTGCTCCACAAAGAAATAGCCCATTCCCCCATGTAACACTTTCTTCAATGACATTCTGACATCAATATCATTCTCTCCAGGTCTAATCACATCAAACTCAAATCCTAACTTCTTCCCTGCCTTTTAAAATTCACTTCACACAGTTGGTGCTTTGGCCAAAGGTATGGGAACAACCTGTAAATGAGCATGATTAGCGATCCTTAGATTCAATTACTTTTCAAATACAATCATTGCATTTCCATGCTTCCTGAAAAAAAAATCTTTTAAGAGTATGCGCAAGCCTCTGTAATTCACTATCTACATCTGGAGGCAGGGAAAGAGTAGAAGGCAAATGTTCAAAGGAAACTATCAAAACATGTTCTTCAACTAATGAACTATTAACTGTACATCAAAAGACAATCCTATGGCCGAGAACTGAATTCCATAGGTGTCCACGAAGACTCAGCACGCATTAGATGCAGTTTTTAAACAAAAGGCTCCAGAAATTTTGCTTCTTCCACTGGGGCAAAGGCCATACAAATACTAAGCTCTTGGACGGCTTCTCCATAGCGTCTGCTATGGTATAAAAGCATGCCATGGTCTATCCGCAATGCCCAGTTATGTGGTTGAAGAATGAGAAGCCTCTCGGATGACATAATGGACAATCTCAATTCTTGGGGGCGCAATGTTAAAGCATTTGAGTTATCAAACTTGCTGGGCTGGTCAGAAGTATGGTGCACTGGTCGAAGAGGAGAAGTTAGCAATAAGCCAGGATGGGCCCTTGATGCACGCTTCCAATAAAGCCTTTTTAGATTTTCCAAAGCAACTGCAATTATGTCTCTGTTTCATCCAAGCTCAATATCTGGAAGTGATATGCTGTTCAAATCGAAAGCTTTTGATCCAGGATGTTTAACACAACCACCATTTACTTTAGCAAACCAGCTTTCTCCTTCAGATAGTTGAAAAAGCTCCTCAGTGTATTCAATTTTGGGCCATATCAAAAATTCTTCCCCAACACGAGCTCCTACAATAGTAACTCCAAGTCTTCGGAAAACTTCAATATATATTATGCTTAGCATTATTCCACTTCCAGATGCAGATTTTAGCACTTGATGCAAGTATGACTGCTTTGGATTGTTAAGAAGAGATGACCTAGTAAAGCCTCGTAAATAAAAAAGAACAAAATTCACCGCCTCCAAAACTTGCAACAAATGGCACCCAATTTCTTTTGATACTAACTCTGCTTCCACTTGTTTTGCTATAATGTCAAGCTCAGACAACCGTGCTGTAATGCTTCTGCCAGCTAGCGGAAAGGCATCTAAGCTTGCCCATTCGTAGGTAACCTTTGACAGACTGGGACCTTTGACAGACTGGGAGCTTCTCGCCCCTACTTTACAACTGCTCGAGCATCCATATCTCGATTATAAGACATAAATGCTTCATCCTCAATAACAATCAATAACATAGCCTTTGCAAGAGAAATCTCCCTATCTTTTAGACCAAAAGAAATCTCATCACAAAACTTTTTGCGTGCATTCTTGGTTTATTGAACTTCACATATCCACACCATGACGACTGACTTTGTCCTTTATATTCCCATGTAGAAGCAGAATGGGATGCAATGAAACATGAAACTTTTTCACCTGGAGCTCTGAACATAGAAAAATTGGATACAGAGGTACCCATCTTCATCTTTACCGGAGGCTTGAGAAAATCTTCCTTATTTGTATCTACAGGCGTACAATGGACTAGCTCTGGAATAGATGAAAAAGAAGATGACAAAATCATCACAAGCCAAGAAACTTTCAACTGCTTGAAATAATGCTACGCTCCTTCAGAAGGGAATCCAAATTCTCTGAAACTTATCACCAAATAAGAAACCCTTCGCTTATAAAAAGCATCTACTAAACTCGGTTTCAAATACCTTGGCTAGCGCGCAGTAGAAATTGTCCCCTACATTCACTACAAGATGAGTATCTAGATTAGGGCTTGACAAGCAAAACCAACAGGGCTGATGTGTATTAGACACTGTGTTTCTCCTTTTCTTTCCAGCATCTGGGTCATGGCTAAATCTGTCGTCATCCCCTTTATCGCATCTACCTTTTTTGACAAAATCAAAGCATATGCGGGGGGAAGCAAATCACTACACCTACCATCATCTGAACTATGGCGAAACTTGCAGTCTGCACCTCTTTCACATTTACCCTTACTGATAAAATCGAAGCATGCACCTTCTGAGAACGGATCTTTGTTACATACAAACCGCTGAGGCTGATTGGCGAAAGCAGCTTGTTCTATTAGTTCATTTTCTTCCTTTCAGGCATGAGTCTCGAATTCTTAGTAGATATCCATCAACAGAAATAGGCAGAAGGACACCCCAGTCAACAATGGCTTCAACGCGCTCCACGCCACCACATTGAGGCCCTTTCCCAGGCGGTCCAATCCGGGTATTGTTAACATTAATAATGTTATGGCCTCTGCTGCTGCAGTGTACCCATGATGGCCACATTTAGACTGCAATTCTCTTGAACCATCATCACGGAGCTCCCTTTTGTATAACTGAATCTTTTGATTGATGCCAGCAAGCAACTTTCCATTAAATGCATTCAGATCGTAAACAGAACCCTTTGTCTCCTTCTCAGCAACAACTGCAACATGTGCCAGTAGCAAGACACCTAACGACCTAAAACACAGCAGATTCTGATAAGTATGATAGCTGGGTGAGATTTGCTATGGATCAGCACAAAATCATCTAGACCGGGCTTATGCGCTACGAAATCACATGAAACATGTTGCGCTGCGAAAACACCTAAAACTGACTTATGCGCTACGAAATCACTTAAGGAGCTTTGTAGCACATAATAACCTTTGAACAAAGCTGACACATGGAAATTGTGTGAATTATGAGACCAGTGGTGAATGAGGATGCATAGTGGACTCCTAAGACTCAGACTCTAAGGCAAACAAAAACTCAAAACTAGACTAGCATTGAATTTTTTTTTTTTTTACCATCCAACTAATGTGAGCGGTTTTTTGAAATTAGAATTCTTCAGTGATAACAGTGGCTCCACTTGGGATAGTGTGCTCCTGTAGTACACTAAGAACTCGTATGTCCAGTGCCTTATCCATTTATGACAAACAAAAATTTGCTTGACAAGCATCCCTTTCAAGCTTCTGGGCCTTCACCTCGGGCTTAAACTTGTGATCATTGTGAGAGAAAGAAATATACCACTACTGGAAAAAAAATGCTCAGTCAACCTTGAGCTTATTTTCATTTTCCTACCTACCTACCCTATCAATTCAAACTTCTTTCAGCTCAATCAATGTGAAATTTCCAATGTAGCCAATCATTTGTCTTATCTGATATTTGAGTTTTTTGATTGCATCGGAGTTTAGAGCCACGATGATATTGTGATGACCACTACCACTGAAATTGCCTCTGATCTTCAGAGAAAAACTGAAACACTGGAGAGTAAAACTCTTCCATGTATTTAGCTATAGGATCCCAGAATACATGATCAGCTTGATGATTCTTGTAACTTTCTGGTTGTGCAAACTAATCTTCAACAACAGTGTACAGTTCCTCAATCGTGAAAGAGAAAGGAAGCAACATTCTCTCCTTTTGTTCTGCCATAGAAAGCTTCTGAAAATAATGATCATGATTATGAAGACTATATGCCTGAATTTGACCTTCTAAACCTTCAATGTCTTTCTCAATGTCCTCAACAACTTCATCCAAAAATTTCATCTTATCCTCTGCCTTGCAGTCAAATGATTTTAGATAAGAAGACAAGGACAAAGAAAAATTTTCAACTGTTTCTTCATTAATATGATGATCATTCCACTGTTTGAAACCTTGAATTGAAGGAGAGTTTGCCACCGCATCTGATCTATCCATCCATTCCTCCAAAAACATAAACCAAAAGTCTTCAAATGACTTAATGGATTTGGCAGGAAAGCTTTCAATCCACTGTTTGCATTTCCCTTGAAATGAATCATAGAACAACATAATGCAAACATCTTCATTTTTAACTCTAAGAAGCTCGATAAAATCGCAAAAATCTGATATATGCTTCAAGGTTAAACTCAAATCTTCTCCATTGAATTTTGGACCATTCCTTAGAAAATATGCATCCTTGGGAAAATGATTTGGGAAACCATGAATTCCTGAAAAATTTATGCATGCATACCTTGAAATAAGAATGGTAGCATCTGGGTCCTTCATAACTCCAGTGGAATCACCATGAATCTATGAATTTCGAATTTTTCAACAATGGAGTCGCCAAGGTAGATTTGCAGCCTCAAAAAACCTTCTGAGCTCCTGCTACCTTCAGAAGTTCAGCTTCATGATTTCGGGAATGAGTAATCTTCAGGCTCCCGGCAGACGCACCAAAATGTTATCTCAAAATCAGGCCCTGGAAGGCTGCAGACCAGGAAGACTTCAAGTAACTATTTCAAACCAACTTTTGGCTGAGGCTTAGCCTCCTCAACCTGAGAGGGCTCTCTCAAAGGTTAATGATTTTGATAAAGATTAGATGGCTAACTCTATGAAACAAGTATGAAAAATATGAATGGTGGCAACAAATTAAACAAAACTATCCATTGGGCTTATGGAGTCAACAACACCTCAATATAACAATGAACTCAACCTTACATAAAAGTCAAGGCACTCAGAATTTAGCTATTCAGAACATAACTCATATAGGACCACAGTTTATAAATGCATACAGGAAATCAGAGCACATTCAGTGAGTTCTGAGTGATTATACATCTATACCACTGTAAAAATTATGGAAAGAACAAGATTACATATTCTGAACAAATAGAAATCCCTCATGAATCCTGAGAAGTAAAGTCCAGCATCTATTATTGAAAATGAGTCATACATATGCCAAATACAAGCTGTGTCGTAAAATTTCCAACCTTGATTACATTGTTGTTTCAGCTATATATAGAGTTTTTATTCTAACTGATCGAGATTCCTCCTCCAGCATGATGGGAATTCGAAAACTACTTCTAATGACACCTATCAACCATTTAACTAATTAATAAATACAACAAAGTGATAACTGGAGTTTTCTTAGAGATCTAAATCAACTATGACTCTAACTCCATTTTACATGCATGATGGCTTTAATTAAAATGATCCTCGTTCTTTGACATCTGCTCCCCTTTAGTTTGGCTGTAATGGATGTTCAAAGCTCCATGTTTGATCTTTAATGACACATCCTTTCCAATACCCTGAAATGTATGAAACTGTCCCTGTGTATCGGTCTTTAGTCTGCCTTAACATGTCCGGATCCAACGAAGTATATCCTTTATCTTTTAATTACCCCAAAATGGAGCAAACTGCCACGTCTTTGATGTGTTGTCCACCGTTCGCATACGTGAAAGCCAAAACTTTTGCAAACTGTAACCGTTTCACATATCCTGAAGTGTGATAAATATGAAATATGCTTCCTTTATGACAAAAATCCAAAGTTGGATTCGAATGCATATTATCTCCACGTGTCTTGACCTGGTTAACTGTTAGATAGCTTCAGATGATGCCTTGTATGCCTTTTAGATGTTTCCCTTTCAAAATTCCCGCTTATAATTCAAAACTGCTTGATTTGCGTAAAAATCATCACCTACAGCAGTTTCGTAGCGCGCTACGAAACTGCTGTGTAATTTCAAAAACACAGTCTTCCTTTCATAGCTAAATGATCGCCAGTGTTCATGGCTTAAGCACCTTACTCCCTTGATTGTTTTGAAAAGATTTGCTTGCAACTTTTCAAGAAACATATATTTCTCCTGAGGAAAAGATGCAATGACATCAATAACACCATTGACTGTTCCAAATATAACTGTATGAAGCTGGCTGGTACCTCACTGGCTGATTAATGGATGCATTGCCTGTTTGCCCTTTATCAGTTGCAATAGCATTTCCAGAATGACCAGCTGAATCAGGTGCTCCACAAAGAAATAGCCCATTCCCCCATGTAACACTTTCTTCAATGACATTCTGACATCAATATCATTCTCTCCAGGTCTAATCACATCAAACTCAAATCCTAACTTCTTCCCTGCCTTTTAAAATTCACTTCACACAGCTGGTGCTTTGGCCAAAGGTATGGGAACAACTTGTAAATGAGCATGATCAGCGATCCTTAGATTCAATTACTTTTCAAATACAATCATTGCATTTCCATGCTTCCTGAAAAAAAATCTTTTAAGAGTATGCGCAAGCCTTTGTAATTCACTATCTACATCTGGAGGCAGGGAAAGAGTAGAAGGTAAATGTTCAAAGGAAACTATCAAAACATGTTCTTCAACTAATGAACTATTAATTGTACATCAAAAGACAATCCTATGGCTGAGAACTGAATTCCATAGGTGTCCACGAAGACTCAGCACGCATTAGATGCAGTTTTTCAACAAAAGGCTCCAGAATTTTTGCTTCTTCCACTGGGGCAAAGACCATACAAATACTAAGCTCTTGGACGGCTTCTCCATAGTGTCTGCTACGGTATAAAAGCATGCCATGGTCTCTCCGCAATGCCCAATTATGTGGTTGAAGAATGAGAAGCCTCTCGGATGACATAATGGACAATCTCAATTCTTGGGGGCGCAATGTTAAAGCATTTGAGTTATCAAACTTGCTGGGCTGGTCAGAAGTATGGTGCACTGGTCGAAGAGGAGAAGTTAGCAATAAGCCAGGATGGGCCCTTGATGCATGCTTCCAATAAAGCCTTTTTAGATTTTCCAAAGCAACTTCAATTATGTCTCTGTTTCATCCAAGCTCAATATCTGGAAGTGATCTGCTGTTCAAATCGAAAGCTTTTGATCCAGGATGTTTAACACAACCACCATTTACTTTAGCAAACCAGCTTTCTCCTTCAGATAGTTGAAAAAGCTCCTCAGTGTATTCAGTTTTGGGCCATATCAAAAATTCTTCCCCAACACGAGCTCCTACAATAGTAACTCCAAGTCTTCGGAAAACTTCAATATATATTATGCTTAGCATTATTCCACTTCCAGATGCAGATTTTAGCACTTGATGCAAGTATGACTGCTTTGGATTTTTAAGAAGAGATGACCTAGTAAAGCCTCGTAAATAAAAAAGAACAAAATTCACCGCCTCCAAAACTTGCAACAAATGGCACCCAATTTCTTTTCATACTAACTCTGCTTCCACTTGTTTTGCTATAATGTCAAGCTCAGACAACCGTGCTGTAATGCTTCTACCAGCTAGCGGAAAGGCATCTAAGCTTGCCCATTCGTAGGTAACCTTTGACAGACTGGGACCTTTGACAGACTGGGAGCTTCTCGCCCCTCCTTTACAACTGCTCGAGCATCCATATCTCGATTATAAGACATAAATGCTTCATCCTCAACAGCAATCAATAACATAGCCTTTGCAAGAGAAATCTCCCTATCTTTTAGACCAAAAGAAATCTCATCACAAAACTTTTTGCGTGCATTCTTGGTTTATTGAAACTTCACATATCCACA
This sequence comes from Pinus tabuliformis, assembly GCA_031772625.1. NCBI lineage: Eukaryota > Viridiplantae > Streptophyta > Pinopsida > Pinales > Pinaceae > Pinus > Pinus tabuliformis. Next base: position 1,771,954,389 of record CM062819.1, read on the forward strand.
CCATGACGACTGACTTTGTCCTTTATATTCCCATGTAGAAGCAGAATGGGATGCAATGAAACATGAAACTTTTCACCTGGAGCTCTGACCACAGAAAAATTGGATACAGAGGTACCCATCTTCATCTTTACCGGAGGCTTGAGGAAATCTTCCTTATTTGTATCTACAAGTGTACAATGGACTAGCTCTGGAACAGATGAAAAAGAAGATGACAAAATCATCACAAGCCAAGAAACTTTCAACTGCTTGAAATAATACTACGCTCCTTCAGAAGGGAACCCAAATTCTATGAAACTTATCGCCAAATAAGAAACCCTTCGCTTATAAAAAGCATCTACTAAACTCGGTTTCAAATACCTTGGCTAGCGCGCAGTAGAAATTGTCCCCTACATTCACTACAAGATGAGTATCTAGATTAGGGCTTGACAAGCAAAACCAACAGGGCTGATGTGTATTAGACACTGTGTTTCTCCTTTTCTTTCTGGCATCTAGGTCATGGCTAAATCTGTCGTCATCCGCTTTATCGCATCTACCCTTTTTGACAAAATCAAAGCATATGCAGGGGGAAGCAAATCACTACACCTACCATCATCTGAACTATGGCGAAACTTGCAGTCTGCACCTCTTTCACATTTACCCTTACTGATAAAATCGAAGCATGCACCTTCTGAGAACGGATCTTTGTTACATACAAACTGCTGAGGCTGATTGGCGAAAGCAGCTTGTTCTATTGGTTCATTTTCTTCCTTTCAGGCATGAGTCTCGAATTCTTAGTAGATATCCATCAACAGAAATAGGCAGAAGGACACCCCAGTCAACAATGGCTTCAACGCGCTCCACGCCACTACATTGAGGCCCTTTCCCAGGCGGTCCAATCCGGGTATTGTTAACATTAATAATGTTATGGCCTCTGCTGCTGCAGTGTACCCATGATGGCCACATTTAGACTGCAATTCTCTTGAACCATCATCACGGAGCTCCCTTTTGTATAACTGAATCTTTTGATTGATGCCAGCAAGCAACTTTCCATTAAATGCATTCAGATCGTAAACAGAACCCTTTGTCTCCTTCTCAGCAACAACTGCAACATGTGCCAGTAGCAAGACACCTAATGACCTAAAACACAGCGGATTCTGATAAGTATGACAGCTGGGTGAGATTTGCTATGGATCAGCACAAAATCATCTAGACCGGGCTTCTGCGCTACGAAATCACATGAAACATGTTGTGCTGCGAAAACACCTAAAACTGACTTATGCGCTACGAAATCACTTAAGGAGCTTTGTAGCACATAATAACCTTTGAACAAAGCTGACACATGGAAATTGTGTGAATTATGAGACCAGTGGTGAATGAGGATGCATAGTGGACTCCTAAGACTCAGACTCTAAGGCAAACAAAAACTCAAAACTAGACTAGCACTGAATTTTTTTTTTTTTTTACCATCCAACTAATGTGAGCGGTTTTTTGAAATTAGAATTCTTCAGTGATAACAGATGGTCTGATTCTTTGGAGCTCAATGAGACTTTAAACCTATTAAACAAAACCTTATCACGCTCGCTTTTTCCACAAGCCTTTGACTTCCCCATGAACCCGATAGAAAACTAAACTATGATTAAAAGATTTCTCGATTTTGAAATTTAAAATAAAACCCATTCACTTTTCAACACGATATATGTCAGATCTGTTGCCTTCAAGCAGATGACCCTGATTAACTAAGGTTTTAACTCCATTTTATAATTTATCGTGTCTGATTTTGAATTAACCCTTGCGCTTGTTAACTGCACGATTACCGTCGGATTTGTTGCTTTCCAAGTTGACGGTTTAGATCTTCTCGTGGGTTTCTCACATTCAAAAGCCATTAATAATATAAAATAAGTCATTTCTTTCAAATTTCCACATTTCCTCTTATTTCTGCTATAACACAATATTTGATTTTTTTCCATTTTTGCAATAAAACTGAAAATAAAATTAAAAGGACAATGGATGCTACAACATCTAGCTCCACCTGGGGATAATGCTTTTGCCATAGAAGCACTAAGAACCATAAATCAGTGCCTTCACCTCGGGCATGGAGTCACATATTTCTTAGCTAATTTAAATTATATGGAATTTGTGCAATTAATTCACTCCGGTATCTACAATGATAGGATTCTTGTGCTTCAGAATTGGAAGTAATGTTTGAGGTACTACCCATTGACAGGCAGCTGTAAAGATTCACCATCAAGATTCTCCAGGAAGACTGTATTATTTGTCCTTGCATCTATGATTTTGAATGGGCCATACTAGAGAGAATAAAGTTGTCTCTTACCCTTCATCTTTGATTGATACATAATCAAGTTGTCTCTTACCTTATCCCTTCTTTCACTTAATTCCACTACCTTATGCATCCTTCTTATCAAAGCATTGTGTTCTTCTTTTGCCTCCTGAATCATTGTGATTACAGGCTTCACAAGCCGACTTGTGAATAGAGCTTGAGTTCCATACACTAACTCAAAAGGTGATTTGCTTGTAGACCTTCTTTTAGTTACTCGAACAGTCCCATAGAGAAAACTTCAAATTTGAATCCCAATCTTTCTGATTCTCTGTAATGGTTTTCTTAAGGATCTTCATCAATTTTTTGTTAGTGGATTCAACCAATTCATTTTCTTGTGGATGATAAGCTGTTGAATGAGATAAAACAACATTATACTTCTAACGAAAAGAAACAAACTTGCTTGAACTAGAGACTTGAACATTGTCTGTTATGATTTTGACAAGGCATCCAAATCTGCTAAAAATATTTTCCTCTAAGAACTTCATCACCACCTGGTCATTTTCCCTTTTAGTAGGTATAACTTCTACCCACTTGGTGAAATAATTAGTAGCTGTAAGAACCCACTTGTGTTGTCCACTTGAAGGTGGTTTAATCCCTTCTTTCAAGGGAATCTTGTGCTGAATAATTCTTACATCATATGTTTTGAGACCCTCATAAGACTAAGCAAAAACCTCAGTGTATTCCCTGAAAAGCTTAATATATCTCTTCTTATAATTAAGTGGAACTTCCTTGAACAATTTGATGAGCTTGGGCTCCTTCTGGGTTCTAATATTGTGATCTTGAATCTGTTCATCCTGTGAAAGGAAACCAACACCTGTTCCTTCTTTAGAATAGGCTCCATCAAAGAAGCACTTCCACACCCCTTATGTTTGCAGCTCTGTATTTACACTGGTTGAAGTAAGCTACCTCTGGTTATCTTCAGCCAACTTTGCATTGTCATGCAGAATGAAACAAGAAAAGTCATATTTTTCTTAGCTATATATAGGTGAATTAGTTGCTTCATTATTTGTGATTGTTCTAATAAATCTTTTTTCTCTATACAATCTTCTTTCTTCACCACCAAAAATTGGTATAACAACATAAGTAAAATCTAGTTTCAAAACACCACCCAATTTAGCCCCCCATGCCTAGATAACGACATTCTAAACCTAGCAGGGATATCTGATACCACTACATCTATTACAAAGCTTCTAGCTGGGATCTGGGCTAGTGACACCACCATATCATAAATGACCCCCAGACACTTGACTTTATTTGAATAAAAAGAATATAGGTCTCTGTAAGGTTTAGTAACTTGTAGGTTTAGTTGTTTCATCACTGATAATGGCATAAGGTTATGTGAAGCTCCTGAATCAAACATACAATTATGCAAGAGGAAATCATGAATCAATAAAGAAATGTAGAAAGGAGGTGTTGAAGAATCTACCTCCTCCACATGTGGACCAAAAACCACTACTGGTTTATCTTCTTGCAGATTCACAGTGTCATTTACATTCACATTCTCTCTTAGATTGATAAACTTAGCAATCTCTCTCTAATAAACTGGTGTTTTGACCAACTTTGTGAGGGGCACTTGAATTCTGTTTTTTTCTAATTATTTAGTAAGACTAAACACATGAACCTGTTTAGTATTCCTTTCATTTTCATCTTCACTTCTCTTCATCACTGAAACCTCTTGTGGAATGGAAACAAGTTTTTCTAAAGGAATTTTTTCACTTCTATCTTGAGAAGACTCACCTTGAAGTATTTGAGTCTTGCTATTTGTACTCTGTTGTTGCTTTCCTTTATTCAATTGTTTTGCAGGCTGTGGTTCTTGTGGAGTCGCCTTTTGTAAGGGAGTTGGTTGCTCACCTTCATTTTCTTGAAATCTAGATCTTTTCCTTGATCTCAAGTATTATTTCTTATGTAATTCTGCCTGCATAAAATCATAAAACTGCGTCCCATAATCATCAATTTCATTCTCATCATAAATGGCATATGTTTCAATATATTTTTCTCCCTCAACATCTAGTTCATCTTCATCTCCTGCATATAATGTAAAATTATGATCATCATGGTCCCTAGAATGCTCTGGTACTCCATCAGGATCTGCCTCTAAGTAAAGTGGTGGTTGAACCTGATCTTGATCTTTTCTCTCCTTCTGCAAAATTTGTAGAGGTTGTCTTCTATATTGAGGATTAAAATTTATGTTTTTCTATACTTGCCTCTGAAAATTCTTACTCTCTAATTCCAATTTAATCAATTTATTAGAAAAAAATTTAATTACATTATTCATATCCTCTAATGTTTGATCTTGAGAGGATTCCACTTTAGCCTTTCCCTTATCTTGAGTAGGTTGTGCCTCTGGTGCTTTACCTTCAGCCAACATATTTTTGTCTATTTCTAAGGCTTCAATTTTGATCTGATCAAGGGTTATGGATCTTCTCTCCCTCAATGTGAACCCAAAATCTGATTCAAAAGCCCCTGCAAAAGTTATTTTTTCATCAGCAAGAGGGGGCTTAATCTCCACTAGAAGACTGTTGTACAATTTATTAAACCTTTTGATGAACTCCACAACACTTTCATCAGATTTCTTGTTAATAACATTAAAATCTGTGAGTGAATACCCATGGTCTCTTTTCTCTCCCCATCTCTGGGTGAACATGCACTCCATCTCTTCCCATGTAGGAATAGAGTTATTAGGAAGCCCTTTAAACCATTTTCTTGCTTCTCCATCCAAGTATTGCACAAAAAGTCTTAAAACAACATCCAGATGTTCAACATTTAGATTTTCTGCAAAATTACAAAATATTGCTATATGATTCTCTACTTTTTGTTCATCCTCCCCTGTGAAATGAGGAAGAATATTCAAGTATTCTTGTGGCATTTGATTCAACTGTTGTGGAAATTGAATAGGTGCATACCTATTCATCAAGAATGCAGGTGCTGCCATGTTTTCTCCTGAACTTACTAAACCTTGAGTGCCAACAGATGTAGAACCTGAATGAGGAGTAAATGAAGTATGAAAAGGTGGAAATGTAGTTATAGGTTCAAGTTGAATGACTATAGCAGATACTGAGAAAGAAAAAGACTCTAAAGACTATTCTTGACAGTTGGGTTCTTGAAATGAAGTGGATGTAAAAGGTGACTCTTGGTCAATAAAAGATGAATTTTTGGGTGAAATATGTGTTGAACTGTTTCCAGGTGTAGACAGTGTAGGACTTGATATAAGTGGAGTTTTTGGCCTTCCAACCCTCTTGGAAACTAGCCTCTCAGGGACTGAAAGGGCTTGAACTTTCTACTGTGAGGTATCGACCTTGTATGGGGCCTTTTTGGAGCTAGAGTTATTATTTTTTGGTCAATACAGCCAAATATTTCCTCCTCACTGAGCAACTAGAGGAAAATATTAAAAACCCAAGGAAAAGTGTTCTTGTCTTCTCTCCCTGGCAACAACACCAATTAATGTTCCCCCTTAAGAAACCAATTTCCTAGATGTGTAGAAATTGTGCTTAAGACATTAATGTTTATTGTTTATGTAACTTAGTTGTATGTTTTATTCTCAAATGAAGGACCTGAAAGACCTGGTTTTAAACACTTAATACTTAAGTGACACGAAAGTCTCAAAATGCCATTTGATTGCTGAATATAAACGCTGAATGAATAATTCTTAGAGAAGTCAGAGACAATATGTTGTTTTACACATAAACTATTATTTGTAGCACTTAAAGAAGTTAAAGACAATATGTTGTTTTACAGAGAAACTATTATCTATAACTTAGAAGAATTGCAGAGGTAGGAGTTTTAAGTATAGGAGCGCTCTTTTAAGGAAATTTAACTTCATTCACATAAGCAAACAAAGACTTGTAGCTTCATTACCATACTTAAAGGAAAGAAGACATATGATGACACATAATAGATAAGTTACAAAATCATACCCAACAATGTGTGGAAAAATTCTAATTCTTTCACTAATCAATAATTTTATCAAGAATACATTGGACTAGTCTCCAAGTTCTTCAAAATTCGAACCCTTTCTCTGTAAATTTTCCTCTTTTTATACATTATGAGATAGTTGGTAATCACCAAAACTATCAAACTGCTTAACTATTTCCTAACTGTCTAAAGTAAAAGTTATTACAGAATATTACAATGGAGGGTAAAAGACACCTCATTATCCTCAAGAAAACAAAATAACGAGAGGTAACAAAAATTAGAAGGTGATGGCTATTCGTTGTTCGAATCTGTGGCTTGAGTATGTGGTCTGAGTGTTATTTTGCAAGTTGTAACGCTATAGACGTCCTGATGACAGTTAGACTATTTTAACACAACAAACTGCAACTTTACAAGAACTCCACACATGGACTTGTGGGTTATGGGCCTACGTCCATATTAGAAGTGTTGTGATTGACCAAAACACAAGGAAACACTACCAATCACCATCACCAATAACCAAAGGAATTGAGCTCCAGTTCATTACATATCGGGTCCACTTGAGCCATTAACCCACATGCACATTTGAGCGCGATCACCGTCTGATCACCCATTCAATGGATGGTCTGATCCTTCGGAACTCAACGAGACTTTAAACTTGTTGAATAAAACCTTATTGTGTCCGCTTTTTCCAAAAGCCTTTGACTTCCCCACGGACCCGATAGGAAACTAAACTGCGGTTAAAATATTTCTCGGGTCTGAAATTTAAAATAAAACTCATTCACTTTTTGACGTGATATCCATCGGATCTACTGCCTTCAAGCGGACGACCCTGATTAATTTCGGTTTTAACTCTATTTTATAATTTATCACGTTTGATTTTGAATTAACCCTCGCGCTTGTTAACCCCACGATTACCTTCAAATCTGTTGCCTTCCAAGCTGACGGCTCAGATATTCTTATGAGTTTCTCACATTCAAAATCCATTAATAATATAAAATAAGTCATTTCTTTCAAATTTCCGCATTTCCTCTTATTTCTGCTATAACACAATATTTGATTTTTTTCCATTTTTGCAATAAAACTAAAAATAAAATTAAAAGTACAATGGATGCTACAATATCTCCCATCATATTTTTCGGTTAGCCAAACTTTCGGGTGACCAAACCACATTTCCATCATTCTTCTACACTCACGCCATTCATCAAAACTGTCTTTATGCATACCCCACCACGGTGCAAGGGTAGCATGCAATGCCAAATCCATCACATGAAAGTGATGCTTCTTAGGTACTTCACTTTCAAATGCATCCAAACATTTATCCACATCAGTCAAACCATCGTAATAAGGAAAATTCCTTACCTCAGATGATACACAGTACAACGATTTAGTCATCATATTACATCGCAACATAGATACTTCATGCAACCTATTCTTCCAGTGTTCCAATTCTTCATCAGAATATGATGTACAAGAACTTTCGTAGTCCCATGCAATATGTCCATCAGCTGTCGGATTAACCCAATATTGGTCTCAAACTATTATTTTATAGATTTGGTCCAAATCATCATCACTTTCTTCATAGTCATGGACTAGTTCAGTATAGCATGGTCCTTTTACAGGGTCCAATGGTACTACTACGTGGAGCGATTTTCTTTCAAACAACATCGTACATGTCGATGGACCAATCAATTCCTAGGAGCGTGGGGTATGGATTGCTGTCATCAACAATCTCTATTACTTCAAAATCGGCCAATGTGCTTGCACCTTCTATATCTGCAATCACTCCATGCAGTCTTCCCATAGGGATAATCTTCTATTGATTTTCCATTATCAATTGAATCGGAGACCATTGTAGCGCAGGTCTCCATTTTTTCACGTGTATGTTTAGGCAAAACATTCCCATCTGACCCCAGATCCAAAATAACTTGATCCATCTCATAGTCTCCTATTTGCGCAGTAAGCCTCATCTCGCACCCTGTTCTCGTCTTGTGTTTGCCTATCTTTCTGACTACGCGGTGTCCTTTAGGAGCACCTTCCTTACCAACACACTTATTTATCAGTTCTTGAAGCCCTTTGACCGCCTTGTTATTGTGAAACAACTTCATACAAGTTTTCAAGAAAGTGGTAAGCATGGATGGGTCAAATTCTTCAGATAGCTTGTCCTGAATTCCTAAGGTAGAAGCCTCAGCGAAGCTTTTGTTTGCTTCCATGAACATTTCCTTCACACATTCTATATCAAACCCAAACTCCTTTTCTTGAGCCTTGCAAACCCACCCACTTTCTTCAGGTTTATTTCCTTTATCATCACCAGTCATCATTCTATTTTACAGCACAATTTTCACATTGTGATCCTCTTCACGGGGTTCATCCCTCATCATCTGTAGATTCTGGGTAGGCTGCTAAGGCTGCGCCTTCTTCTCCTGCATCTTCTTTATCAGTATAGGGCATTATTCTATCTCGTGGTTAAACTGAGTGCAGTACTGGCACGACGGTCGCGTCTGGCTTGTACATTCTGACGTGTAGTGTCCTCGCACTCCAAAATTGTAGAAAATAACTTGTCGTCGACTTCTACCAGGTCCTCCTCCTCCTCAGTCTCATCCACACCCCTGATATCCTTCGCGCTCCCCCAAAGCCTTGATCTGAAGTCTGAGTCTTTTTTTTTGCATTTGAAATGAGGGCATTCTCTCCATCATCAATTCATAGCTACGACAGTTACGCTCATTGTGGCCCACCGATTTACAAAAATTGTAGAATAATTGTTGCGGAGTTTGTACAAATTTCTATAGCAAATGAAAATGATCCATTACATGTTTTCCAGCTACTTGATAGATAGCGCACCAGAGTGCTGGCCTTGCACTAGGTCCCATGGCAGCCTCATGTCTCAGGGGCATTGGCCCTCCCCCTGTAATATAATTCACAAAAACAGGGCAGTAATCTTTATCATGCCCTTGGCTCTTACATTTTAGGCACCAAACTTCTTCGCGCACCTCTGGTCGAGCAACTTTTTCCTTCTTCAATCTCTACAATTCCAAGTAAAGGTTCTGCAACTCCACATGAATCTACTGCACTCCCAAAGTAATGTCCTCAATAGGTGTCTCATGTAATCTCATCGCGATCTCCAGTGCTTCTGCCTGAGTCCATATCTTTTACTGTGATAAAGCAACCCTTAGGTGGGGCAGCAACGAAGCTACAAACCATTCACGGTGCTGACTATTCCTTAGATTCATGTTATCTTCATGGATCTGGTACTTCAGTCTCTGATCCATCTCCCAAGTAGTCTCGCCAAGCTTCTTCATAATTTCCTTGAATCCATCGACTGATTGTGATTCAGACTTAGGCCTACCTAATTGGTTATATAGAGTAGTCTGAGTGTCCGCTAATGATGCCAATGGGTTATCGGTGCAATACTTAATGTACCATGTGTTAGAGTCTGTATTTGCATACTGCCATAAGTGATCAAAATCCCTCTTTTATATCATATTAGTGTCCCATGTTGAAATTTTTATCATTCCACCTAGGTCATCATGTCAAAATTTACTCACTGATGGTAGCCCAAGTTAAAACCCCATCCCCCCTCAAAAATCAATATTTGCTGGCCCACCTTCATGTGTCTTACTAAGCATACATTGACTATAAAATCTCTTTTCATCATGTTTTGTGTCAGTCAAGTCCACTCGAAGTCTAGTCATTCAAGTTCCCATTAGGTCTCTAGGTTTTATTTTCCAAGGTCCAATAAAGACCATTTCATTGCATAAGGCCAGCAAAGTATGAGAGAGAAGCAAATAAAATACCTTTTTCAGTTAGATAAGGGTTTACAAGAATGTAACCATGGTTGCTAAAATTCCAATTTGGATTTCAAGCTAGAAATTATTTCCAGTTTGTAATTCCAATTTGGATTTTAAGCTAGAAATTCATTCTCTTCTGACATTTGACGTTTCCTTATGGTGATGTGCATTCCCTTAAGGCACTGTGTGTTTGGATGAGGCGCTGCACACTTTGTATTGGCGCTGTGCGTTTTTCCAACAACACTCTAACCACCTCCTTAGCTCCTCCAAAATGCTCTCAACCTCAATGCATGTAAGTAGCAGCTAAGGGATGCCCTTTTCCTCCTCCTCAAGTCAATTCCTAAGTGTTTGAAAGGTTTATTGAAGATTTGGTTTAATTGTTACATCTAAACCCTATATTCTCCCCAAAAACTACCTCCCACTCTCATTCCCTTTTGCACACTTCCCTCCACCTTCCTTCCCTTTCCCTAAATCTTTATATCCCAGATACCCTCGAATCCTTTGTCCCAAAACCCTAAGTCCTAGGTGATACAACACTACCTAGGCTCCGAAACCCCTATATTGCAAACAAATTTCCCCATCCCCAAACTATCATACTACCCAATACACATATCCTTTCACCCATCATCTTCATATTTACCCTTCCCCACTTACTATTCTCTAAAAACTAAATTCCCACTACCTTACACCTCCCTAGGGTTTGATACTAAAACAACATGGTAGAGGAGGAATATAGACCACATAGTGAGGAAGAGGAAATAGATAGAGAAGAAGACAGGGAACAGAGGAGGCCACACAAAGGAGGCTAGATAAATAGGTTTGAGCCCATAGATCACAGAGAACTCTTAGCATCCCCTATGAATGTGACATCCTTCAAATGGCTAGGTTGTTATGATTTCTGTGAACAAGTACAGGCAATCCAACATCATCCTGAGTTGAATAGGCTCTTCATTACTAAACTTCAAGACAACCAAGTCACTCTAGCAGGTATAACTTTCACTTTGTCTACTGCCATCATATCAGCTGCCACTGGGATTCCAGACATTGGAGAAGAATGGTTTAAACAGGGTGATTTGGAGAGGCATTATTATGAGCCTTACATGAAACCAAGGTATAGAAATTAAAGAAGGGTTTATTTTGCTTTTTCAAACCTCCTTGATAGATATGCCCCAATGATGAAGATTATTATGAAATGTTTTTCATGTGAAGGTAGATTCTCCAGGGTCTATTCTTATCATATCCAACTCTTAATCCATTTCACTAGGGTAAAAATGCTCAATATACCCTACTATCTTTTCTGGAGTGTTGAGAAGATGACTTTTATTGCCCAAAAGAGGGAGTAGAAAGATCAAATGAAGAGCCTATTTCATCATTCCCTCATTAAGATCATATTCCTTTACCATCACAAGGAACTCAACATTGCATGGAGTACCTTCATAGCTAATCCCATATTCACTCATGAATTTACTCAAAATATTCAAAGCATCCCTTCATCATCTCATCCATCCACCTCCATTCCTCCATATCAGCCCATACATCATTCATCCTCATCTGATGAGTCAGCCACACCATCACCTCCATCATTGCCATTTCATGAGCCTATTCAGTCACCTAGTAGAGATGAAGGTAGAGAGCAAGAGCACATTGAACATGGTGAGATCAAAAAACCTAAAAGGGCTGGTTTGGGTACCTTGGCACATACCTATCAGAGAGGGCATAGGAAAGTGTTTGCCCCACTGATTGTGGGAGGGGCCTTTCCTTCTTTATCAGCAAAGAAGGTACAAAAGGGTAAGGAAAAAGTGACAGAGGCAGAGATCCAGCAGCAGGAGGAGGACCTCCATGAGATAGAGAAAGATTTTCACTTAGTTGACCTAAGTGAAAATGATGATAGTGAGAGAACAACCATTGCCCTCAAAGAGAAATAAGCACTCATAGGGGAACTCCAGGTCAATTTTCAAAGGGAAAAATACATCATCACTTACTATGAGCAGGAAAGCAAGAAGTTAGAGACCAAACATGGGCTCATGGAGATTCAGCTCATCAAGGCAAAGAGGGAGGCTGAAAAGGCTAAAGCCTCACTTGATGAAGCATATGGATAATACAATGACCAGATGGAGGAACAGGTGCCAAGAAAAAGGCCAAATACTAGAGGCCTAAAGAAAGCTTTGGAGCTAGAAAACGAAAAGGAGGTTGAGCTAGCTAATGAGCTCACCCTAAAAGAGAAATTTTCCAAAATGGTAAATGAGAATTGGGAGCATTGATATACTTTTAGAGGCTTCACTCCATGCCCAACCACCTCAAACATCATCTTCTTGAACAATTTTGAAGACCCTTGGCACAATTTTTGTCATCTTGCTTTTCCTGTCTTTTCAAGGCAATTTTGATATCAACACTTTTTGGAGGAATGGCCACCACCATTGGATTCAGAAGGACCAAGACATCCAAGAAAACCATGATTACAACCCTGGAAAGAAAAATTGGTGGGTGAAAAAGACAAAAAAACACCTAAAAATTATGTTTCTGCCTCTTTGATGGACCAGGCACTGTGCGTTTGAGTAGTCTTGGGAGAATGGAATTTTGGAGGGTAAAATCAAGCCAAATTTGAAAACAAAGTGAAGTTTTGGAAACTAGACAAGATACGCTTTCCAATGAGCTCTCTTGGGCTATATTTGGACATCAGGAAGGTAGGTAAAAGTCAGCTTGAAGATGGTGCTGCGCATTTGACACTGGCATTGCGCGTTTGACAGTCTGCCCAAATTTTCACTATTTCTCTCCAATTTGATTTTTACCTATTGGAAATTATTGTTTTGCTGATGTAATTGATAAGGATGATGTAATTATTATGTTTTTACTATTACCTAGGGTAAATACATTAGGTAAATGACCTCTATGACTTGTAATGAATCAGCTTGCTTAAGTTAGGGATGAGTCACTTTGACCACCCTAGACTCTAGCTATCAGTTCAATTTTTGTTGCAACTGCTCCTCCTCTCATGGATTGGACCCCTGAGGCTGGGATGAGTTGGTTTGAGGCCTATATTATGTAATTTCTCACTCATACTATAGGTTGGACTCCATTGGATGTTGTACTAGTGTTTCAGACTTTGGCATGGAATATATTGGATGAGTTGCAACTATTTTGGTGGGATTCCTGCATGGCTTGGTATTTTTATATTGTTTCTTCTTCAATTAAATGTGTGTGAATGTTTTGTATCTTCCATGATCGATTTCACTTCTAAATATGTTTGATTTTCAAGGTGTGGCATAATTCATATTCTATGCTCTGTTTTGGGACAATCATCATAATTTGTTTTATTTCTTCAGTTTAAAAAGAATTCATGAATTTCATGCTCTTTTTAGCACCTCACCAGTCTAAACCATTTCATCACTATACTACAAAGTGTTAAAGTAGCTTTCCTACCTTTCCCCATCAAATATCTGCAATTATGATTCTCTTTTTCCCTGACCTAATTCACTCGCTGACCTAATTCACCCATCCAGAGACTACCCCAATCAAATAAAATCAAACAAACCCTGAGCTACTATATCTAGCCTAAAACCCTAATTCATCCAGCCCTCTTGGCTGTGATCCTTTGGAGAGAGCCCTCTTCGGCTTGGTAGGGATAGCTACCAAGTCAAAATATTGGTCTGTGGTTACCTCAGCTGGAACTCTTTCCTCATCCTTAGGGATCCAGAGGAGTGATAACACCATGTCAATGCGCGATCTTGTAGAGCAATAACCAACTATAATATTCTATGCCATCTACACAGCCTTCGCAATGAACCCAAACTGATTCGGGTCCTCACTTCCCAAGCCCTTGAAAATGGTAAACTTCATGGTATTCAACATATTGAACGGTGGTAGAGGTGGGGGTGGTGTGGGTGAAGGTGTATGTTGTGGAGGTGAAGGTGGAGGTGGTGTGGGCGGATGCGGTATTCGCGGAAAACCCTACTTTATCAATTGTACATCGCTTCGCATTGAGGCCTGTACCGCTCCCTCGTCGTCACTTGAAGGAGGCTCTATCAATGGACTATATTCAGGACCCGCTAGAGTGTCAAGTAATGGTTGCAAATGGAGGAACCATAAATTTCTTTGGAAAGTACCATAATGTCAAGCTATCCATGGGAGAATATGTCTTGAATAGTCCAATGCTTTCCATTCCGATTGGTGGTGCTGATGTTTTTCTAGGAGTTTAATGGTTACAATCTTTGGGGATGATAGCTTTTAGTTTTCAAGAACTTTTCTTGATTTTTTTTTTAGGAAGAAAGCAGGCTAAATTAAAGGGTATCATAGGGAAACTAGGAAAGGTAATATCTCTAACGACATGATAATGATGTTGGGTTGTGTTATATTCTTTCCATGACTAGCTCCCCTAGGTGGGCGGACATACCTATGGTTTTGTGAATGGTTTTTGTACATGGTTTTGGGTGTGACAATTTTTGGTCCATCGTATTGGATGCATCAGCGTGTATATATATGTATTGTAACATTGAAAGGAACATAATGAAAAATCAAGCTGGTAGTCCTGGTTTGGGGATCCAGGGGAAAATATCTGTGTATGTGTTCTATGTGTTATGCTCTCTCATTATTTATTTTCTGTTCTTAGAATTTGTATGCAGGTAATTTTTGTACGGGGTTAAAACCTATATTTGGTGTTAAAGTTGTTTTGGCTTCAAGGGGACACCTTCCTTGCTAAGGGGTTTCGCTTGGGCCTGTGGTAGACCCTGTCCAGTGGGAGATCTGCGGGATTGATTTTGGTGGTGAAAGAAGATGGTGAGCAGTGGAAAGATAGAGATCGAGAAATTTAATGGTCAGAGTTTTGAGCTGTGGAAACTCAATATGGAGGATCTGTTGGTGGATAAAGATCAGTGATTGTGGTAGATCCAGGTACTAAACCAACGAGAGTGTTCGATGAAGAATGGGAGAAGTTGGATTAGAAGGAATAGAACACAATACGATTGTGTGTCCCAGATTCAGTATTGTTGAATGTATCAAGGAAGCAGAATCAGGTGAGTTTCCCCTCTGGTGGTAAGAGGGCGAAACAAATATTAGAGCTTGTGCACAGTGATGTGTTTGGACCTGTGAAGGTTCCATCACTAGGTAAGTCTGTGTACTATGTATCATTTATAGATGACTTCTCAAGGAATAAATGGATATATTTCCTTAAGAAGAAATATGGAGTCTTTGACAGGTTTAAGGAATTTAAGGCTCTTGTGGAAAACCAAACAGAGAAGAAGATAAAGGTGTTGAGGATAGATAATGGTGGAGAGTTTTGCAAGAAGGAATTTGAAGAATTCTGTATGAAGTGTGGTATAGCATGGTGGAAGACTACTCCATACACACTTGATAAAAATGGAGTTGCAGAAAGAATGAACAAGATGTTGATGGAAAGGGCAAGAAGCTTGCTCAGTGGTGCCGGGTTAGGACAGGAAATTTGCGCAGATGTGGTGGAGACTGCATGTTACCTAGTCAAAAAATCACCTTCATCAATGATCTGAAAATGGAATGTACTTGTTTAAGGGTGCAAGGTATCCATTTCCCATAATTTCAAATGTGAGTTATACACTCCAAGTGACCTCTGAAAATGTGAAAACTTCTTATCTCTTATACAAAGATAGACTGTAGGGGCATTCACCAGACATGTCACCTCTAAAGAGAGGATGAGTTCCAGAGGCTACCTAGCCCTCTACAGGCTCTGCCTAAAGAAATAACGAAGTAAACACTTAGAAGTCTTTGACATACACATACTTGAAGTTTGATGTCTTGCGGAATAAGACAAATATCTTTCTGCAGCTGAATAGGTGATTATGTGTGTATGCAAGTTATGTATATTTGTTGTTTAACACTTTATATCAGTTTTGTTTAGCATATCATCTTTAGCAAATAAAGACATCAAAATGATAAAGCAGTTAACCCCTTCTGGGCTACATCTGCTGGACCAAGCCTCTCAAACTAGGCTTGTCCTCTCGTATTAAAAATGCTACAAAGGCTAATACAAGAATATAAGTGTCTCGAAAGACAAATCTGACTGTAAATACAGAATCAGAAGATAGGAATTAGCTAAACATGCTCTTTCCCAAACACTAAACAGTGAAATTGTACCTCATACAGTACTTTCCCCAATTGGCCCTGGTGGCCCTTTAGACTTGCATGGAGAATTTCCAGGTGAATATGACCTTAATTGGTTCTGAGACCTCTTCCATTATACTTAGAAGGTTGAAAATAGCAGACATATGCTTTTGAATCACCAAAAGTGGATGAACATAGCCCCCAAACAACTCAAGCACTGAAATGGCCCTAGTGGCCCTGAAAGCTTCCGTGAAGCTAAACAGTGAGAAGAATGCCTCAACAGGAAAAACGAGCTATAGAAATGGATTCAGAATGCTGTAAACCTTTAGGAATGACCTTCGTTCCACATTCAATGGCTACACAATTCCCAATGCAGCTCACAAACTGATTTGGCCCTAGTGGCTCCTGGAACTTCCACGAAGCTAAAACACCTGCAAAAGACCTCAGATGGCTGTGAAACCTATGCCAATGGCTTTAGAAGGTCAAAGATACCAAAAATAAATAAATAAATTGGTCCAAAACGGACTTTTCTAGCCAAAGTTATGGCCATTTACTCCCAACTGCTAGTTGCCCCTACAAAAACTCCAAATAACTTTAGTTGGAGCCAGTTAGGCCCGCCAAATATGGTGGGTCTGCCCAAATTTGGTGCTCCGCCAAAATTTCCACCAGTCTAACTGCTTGTGATTAATGGGCATGTGACCAAAATTTCTAGGTTGGCTGTTTGCATGGGATTCCGTGCCAACAGTTAAGGGTGTAGGCCCACGGTTTTGGGCATAAGTGCATATGGAATGGGGGCTGGCCATTAGGGGCTGGCCCCCTTAGGGCCCTGCTCAAACCACGTTTAAAATTCATATTAAGTGTCTGCCGCCCATGATTCAAGATTTGTTGTTGTGGCCTAATTGTAAGGTGTTTGGTTAATACGAATGAGGTCGTAGCTTCAAACCTCTCCGCCTCCAAACAAATTTTAATATGTGCCCACATACCTTTGCTGACGTCACCCAGGGCCATGTGGCAGCCTTCGGGCCTGCCACGTGGCGGCCTATGATTGGCTGCTCAGATGGAATATTTCAAAGAATATTCTGTGGAATATTCCTTTTTTAATATATATTTTTTTGAAAAATATTCAAAAATTGAGGGTTATAGGGCGATTTTGTTTTTGGCATAACTTTCTCATACGGCGACCGTTTTCCGAACCGTTCACGGCACTAGAATCAGGAAGATGAGCTCTATCCATTCGTTCAGGTTCAAACCAGTTTTGAGCACTTTCATTTTTGACCATTTTACGACACTTGGTCCTAAGCTCCTGATCAATCAATGTTGGAGGATAAGACTCCACAAGAGGTATGGACTGGTAAGAAACCCTCTCTTCCACATCTGAGGGTATTTGGATGTGATGCATATGTACATGTTCCAAAGGAGAAAATAACAAAGTTGGATAGTAAATATGAAAAGTGCATCTTTATGTGGTATAAGGATGGTTTAAAGGGTTATAAATTTTGGAACCCAGTGACAAGGAAGGTTGTGTACAACTGAGATGTGGTGTTCAGAAAGGTGAAAGATGTTATTAAACATGAAGTACAACCAAAGGAACTTGAGAAGATAGAGTTTGAGCTAAAGGACGAAGAATCAGACTCTACAACAGAAGAGGAATTAGAAGATGAACATCCACAAACTCTAGTTGTGAGAATATCAGTTCGAGAAAGAAGGCAACCAGAAAGGTATAGTCCATCTGAGTTTTGTTCAAATTTTTCTTTATCTATTACTGATAATGATCCCAAAACTATGAAGGAAGTAGTAGATTCAGAGGATGGAAAACTCTAGAAAGAGGCCATGGTTGATGAAATGGCATCTCTGCACAAAAATGAGGCTTGCAATCTGGTGGAGTTGTCGACTAGAAGGAAACCCATTGGCAGCAAATGGGTGTTCAAGAAGAAGAAAAATGCAAAAGGAAAGGTGGAGAAACACAAAGCTCGTTTGGTAGAAAAAGGTTATTCCCAGGTGCCGGGAATTGATTTTGGTGATATTTTTCTCCTGTTGCCAAGGTAGCTTCTATTATATTACTTTTATTTGTTGTTGCTGCTTTTGATTTTGAGGTAGAATAGATGGATGTGAAGACAACATTTCTTCACGGGGATCTAGAAGAGGAGATCTACATTAAGCAACCTGAAGGCTTTGCGGTGAAAGGTAAGAAAGAACTAGTATGCAAGTTAAAAAAAAAGTGGGTTAAAATAGTCACCAAGGATGTGGTATCAGAAATTTGATACATTTATCCAGGGACTCGGCTTCACTAGAAGAAAAGAATATCACTGTGTGTATTTTAAATTAATTGGTGACCATGTTATTTATCTAGTCTTGTATGTGGATTATATGTTTCTGGTTGGAAATGACAAAGAAATTATCCAAGATTTGAAGACGCAATTCTCCTCCAACTTCGACATGAAAGATATTGGTGTTGAAAACTATATTTTGGGCATGGAAATTAAAAGTGATCGGACAAAGAGGAAGCTCTGGTTAAACCAAAGGAAGTATGTCGAGACAATGCTATATAGGTTTAATATGCAGGATAGTAAACCAGTGAAGGTTCCTATTCCTGTAGGTGTGAAGTTATCTGCTGAAAAGTGTCCCAAGACACAAGAAGAGGAAGAGGACATGTCCCATGTTCCATATGCAAGTGCAGTTGGTAGACTGATGTATGCAATGGTATGTACTAGATCAGACATTGCACATGAAGTGGGAGTATTGAGTAGGTTTATGTAAAAAGCAGGGAAGGAGCACTGGACAACAGTGAAGAAGGTTTTTAGGTATTTGTGTGGCACTAGGGATTATGGTTTGTGCTACCAAGGAAGAACATGATTTGACAGAGTGTTGGATATTCGTGGCTTTGTTGATGTAGACTGGGCTAGAGATCTGGTTCAGAGAAGATCTACAAGTGGGTATGTGTTTAACCTATTTGGAGGTGCAATCAGTTGGATGAGTAAGAAACAATCTGTAGTGGCACTATCAACTACAGAGGCAGAATACAAAGTAACCAATCATGCAAGCAAGGAAGCAGTTTGGTTGTAGAGATTGTGTTCAAGTATGGGGTTAGTACAAGGAGCTATAAGGATCTACTGTGACAGCCAAAGTGCAATTTTCTTGGCAAAGAACCCTGCTTATCATTCAAAGACAAAACACATTTATGTTCACTTTGTGAGGGATATGATAGAAGACAAAAAGTTGTTGCTGGTAAAGGTGGGCACTTTGAAGAATAATGTAGATGCATTGACAAAATCTATGAGCTCTGAGAAGCTCTCTTGGTGTAGAGAAACAATGGGTGTTTCAGCGCTGGATAAATGACTAAGCTCTCCTGTGGCCCCCTGTGGAAAGAAAAGAACAAGTGGAAGAATGTTTGGTTGTGGTATATTATTTCCACGACTAACTGTCCTAGTTAACCGGGGGGATCAGAGGGGGGGCAGAGCCCCCCCTTCATTGCACCGATTGTGCAACGGGGTGGCCATAGGGGTTTTGAGGTGGGCGGTTAGCCCCTCTCTACAGGGTCTGGGGCAGCGCCTTGGGGAAAATGTTTTTGGACCCTATATTAGGCGGGCAGACCTACCTATGGTTTTGTGCATAGTTTTCGCACATGCTTTTGGGTGCGATGGTTTTCGGTCCATGGTATATGATGCTTCAACACGCATATATATGTATTGCAACATTGAAAGGAATATAATGAAAAATAAAGCTGTTAGTCTCGGTTTTGGGATCCGAGGGAAAATCTCCATGTATATGTGTTTTATGTGTTATGCTCTTGCATTGTTTATTTTTTGTTCTTAGAATTCGTATGAAGGTAATTTCTGTATGGGGTCAAAACCTACAAACAATTCTAAAGAAAGAACAGTGGGGCGTAATTGCACAATTATGTTCACTAGAGGTTCAAACAGTGAAATCATCTATTTCTCCTTATCTCCAAAAAGTCTTTGACAATCATTCTAAGGTTCAAGTAGTGAAAGATCACGTCGAGCATCAACAACAAGTTCTCCAACTCTTAAAAGATAACCTCACTTTGGTGCAAAATTGAATGAAACAATAAGCATATCAACATTGCAGCGAAAGAATTTTTGATGTAGGCGACTGGGTATTTTTATGGCTACAACCATACAAAGAAATTTCCCCCAAGCAAGCTAAGAAGGATAATAAATTATCACCAAAGTACTATGGTCCCTACAGGGTGTTGCAAAAGATTGGTACTATGGCATACAAATTGGAGCTTCCTGCATCGTCCCGAGTGCCCCCAGTTTTCTATGTTTCATGATTAAAGAAGGTTATAGGTGACAAGCTCCTAGTTCAAACAATATTTTCGGAACTTGATGAGGAAGGAAAAATCATATTGGAACTTGAAGAAGTCACAAAAACAAGAACCTGACAATTACAAAATCAATCAATTTCAGAGTATCTCATGAAGTGGAAGAAATTACCCACTGAAGATTCCACATGGGAGGATGATAATTTTATACAGAGGCATCCATAACTACTTGAGCGTTGAAGGAAGCTCCGAGCTCGTGACGACGACTAGGGTTTTGCAGAAGGTATCGACGGCGCAGGTAGTACAGCTCTGGATCTGTACGCGAACCAGACCAAATCAACTGTTGAGCAGAGGGAAAACAGGGTACTAGAGCTACCCAATGGAATCTCCTCAGGGGAGGGCGTCAGAGCCCTCCCCAGTGCAGCGCGATCCTGAGCAGGCGCTCCTCTTTGGATCGATTGACAGGGAGATCCTGATCAATGGGAACAGGCAACCGCAGGGAAGCAAGAAGGTAGGAGGACGGAAGGACCATGCCAGCGTCACTCAAGACAAAGGGAAAAATCCAGAGGACACCCCGAAAGTATCCTCAACAACATGCAAACCAATAGCCAAAGAACGGCCACGAATAGAGCTACCGGGACACAAGATTGATGCACGAATCGAGTTCATGAAGGACCACGCCATCATTGGGAAGTTTATAGGGCTATGGCCGACTGAAAGAGCCTTATATGGATGGATCACGGCAAAATGGAAGCCCAAAGGAGATGTTACCCTGCAGCTAGGGCCGAAGGGTTTCTTCACAGCAATCTTCTACTGTATTGAGGACAAGCTCAGGGTGCTGGGAACAGGGCCCCATTTCTTCAACTCAGCAGGCCTGTACATGAGAGACTGGATACCTAGATTCAACCCGGACAAGGAAGACCTCACCTGGGCACCAGTATGGATCAGAATGTATGGGCTTCCAGATGAATATTGGGACGAGGACATTCTCAAGAATATAGGAAATGGTCTAGGAGAGTACATCAGGACTGCAGAAGAAACCAAACTGCGCAGATTCATCTCCTATGCTCGCATCTACGTCTTCATGCGCTTGAATGAAGCCCTACCAGAATCGGTAAGTCTCTCCCACCGTGACGAGGAATGGATCCAACCCTTGGACTATGAGCATGTGCCTTTCCGTTGCAGGAGATGCCACGCTCTCGGGCATCTCTTCCGTGACTGCCCTCTGAACGCCAAAGCTACTTCTCCTGACCCTTCTGATCCCACATCCCAGGACGGCTTCACCAAATCCCCTAGCCGAAGGCGAGCGCACAAGAAACCCTCCAATGGGAATAAGCCCCAACACATGAGCTCCAATAACCCAGCTTCTAAAAACAGCTTCGAAATCCTAGCTCAATCCTCTGATGACATCCCCCGAGCTCTGAGTCTAACCCCGCCCATCCCTCTTCTTCCTCCCCACCCCCCCATTAGCCTCCCCTTCCACACGCCAACCCCCCTTCATCTTCAAGGACCCATCCTCAGGAGATCTGAAAGATCAAACAGAGAAAGACAAGGACATGGAAATCGATGGAAAGCTAGACCCCCCTGCTAACTCAGAGATCTTTGTGGAAGAAGGCAGTCAAGTGCAACAGATGGAAGAAGAACCAGAAAGCATAGATCTGCATGGCCTAGATATTCTAGAGTTAGAGCTAGCATGTAAACAGAAAGCATATGACAGCATATCCGAAACCCAACTCAGCAAGCTGGAAGTGGTCATCTCAAGAGCGTATCAGCAGCAGCAACTAGGTATTCAACCAGGAAGCCAGTGGGATGGAAACCACCCCCCAAAAGAAACCAAAAAGAGAGGACGAAGGACAGATCTACAAAGAACGATCGAGATTGGGAAAATCCTGGTAGACTCAGGCAGGTATGCAAAGTTGACAAAGTACTATAAACCCTCTGCAAATAGTTGAACCATGAAGCTTGTATCATGGAACCTAAGAGGGCTCAATAGCCCAGGGAAACTAAGAATGTTAAAAAACATGATTAAAATGGAAAAGCCACAACTATGCTTTCTCCAGGAAACAAAATGTAATGGATCTACATTAGGTAGCATTCTCTCCAAAGCATGGCCAGGATGTCGTTCGGTAGCAGTAGATGCCTCTGGAGCTTCAGGAGGATTGGCCATTGCATGGAACACTCAAGAGTTAAATCTCTCAGATTTCCACGCTTCTCATCATCTCATACAGGCAGCATTCCACATTCTAGGCACGAACATCCATGGAAATTTATCAAATGTATATTTCCCGCAGGACACAGGAAGCAAAATTGCGCTTCTAGACACCATAGAGGCTTTGAACAACAACAGAAGGCACCCACTCTGGATCATCGGAGGGGACTTTAACATGATCACCAAGCTAGAGGAGAAGATTGGGGGGCGCAACAGATTGGAGCAAGAAAACACCCATTTCAAGGACTTCATTCAAAACACCTCCCTCATAGATCTGCCTTTCTGCAATGGAACCTTTACATGGAGTAATCGCAGAGCCGGAAAACATCAAATCACTTCCAAGCTAGACTGCTTCCTTATCTCTGATAACGCGGTTCACCTAGGAGGAGATATCACAGCTGCAATTCTTCCACACACAGGTTCGGACCATTGGCCGATTGCCCTCCAATGGCAAAGACCAGGCGATTTGACCAGAAGGCCATTCCGCTTTGAAGGATTTTGGCTCTCGCATCCTGAGTTTAAAGATTTTGTCAAAAATACTTGGGCCTCCTTTATTCCTCCAGAAGGGTCTAAGATGTATGAATTCCAACAGAAGCTTAGGTTCCTAAAAAATCACTTAAAGCGCTGGAACAGGGAAACCTTTGGAGACATCTTCAAAGCGCAACAAGATCTAAAGCAGGAACTGTTGGATCTCCATCAAAGAGTAACCGCAGGGGGACACACGGAAGTAACCCTGGAACAAGAAAGACGTATCCATAGGCAGCTTGAGGAAAGGCAGAAGCAAGAAGAAGTGTACTGGAAGCAAAAATCCAGAATAAGATGGCTGAAGGAGGGCGAACGCAATACCAAATTCTTCCACAGTACTACTATCCAAAGAAGAATGCACAATCGCATTCCATTCATCCAAAAGCAAGGAGGGGAAAAAGTAGAAATGCATGAGGAAATCGAGAAGGAATTTCTCCAGCACTTTAATCAGGTCCTTCAAGAGCCGGAGGGAGATAGGCGACAGGCAATTGAAAGGATCACTAACAACGTGCCAAAGATTATAACGGAGGAACACAATAAGCTTCTCCTTCGCCCAATTCAGCTTCAGGAGGTGGATGACGCAATGTCCCAGCTTAAGGAAGGAAAAGCCCCTGGGCCGGACGGATTCACCACCACTTTCTTCCACACTTTCTGGGAGATGATAAAACAGGAAGTCTGGCAAATTGTTGAAGAATCGAGAGCTCACCATTGGTTGCTTCCCTCTCTCAACTCCACCTTCATTGCCCTGATACCAAAAGAGGAAGACTCAATCACTCCGGACAAATACAGGCCGATTGCACTCTGTAATGTCATTTACAAAGTGATATCCAAAGTAATTGCTAACAGGCTAAAGCCTCTGTTACCTCTGCTCATATCACCGGAACAGTCGGGCTACGTTGAAGGAAGACAGATCATGGATGGCATCCTCCTCACGCACGAGATAATACACTCTCTCAAACAGTCAAAACAGGCAGGTATGCTTCTGAAACTAGATCTTTCTAAAGCTTTCGACAAACTCAGCTGGACTTACATTCAGCAAATGCTAAAGGCTTTTGGTTTTTGTTCTATGTGGATCCGCTGGATTATGAGTTTAATTAATTCTACTCAATTCTCCATTCTTGTGAATGGGATCCCATCCCGCCCCTTCAAACCAACAAGAGGAATTAGGCAAGGGGACCCCCTGTCCCCTTTCCTCTTTGTTCTCATGGCAGAAGGGCTTGGCCGTCACATTAAACATGCCCTTCAATCCCATCGTCTCAAAGGCCTTACAGTTCACAACACCCCTGCTACCTCTCATCAGCAATTTGTTGATGATACCATGCTGTTTGGATATCCTTCGGTCCAGGAAGCCGCATGCTTCAAATCCCTGCTCAATGACTTTGCTGAAGCTTCAGGAACTGATGTCAACTGCACCAAATCGCAGATCTTCTTCTTTCATACCCCCCCTCCTGTTAAAACAGCGGTAGCCCGAATCCTTGGCTTTCCCACAGCCTCCCTCCCCTCCAAATACCTCGGAGCCCCCCTCACTGCCTCTGCTATAAAGCACTCCTCCTGGCGAACCCTCATTGAGAAGCTTGAATCTCGGCTTAACCTATGGACGCACAGATCTCTCAATCTTGCCAGCCGAGTAGTGCTCATTAAGTCTGTCCTTCAGGCAATGCCTCTGTATCTTTTCTCTATTCTGGCTGCGCCCAAATGGGCTCTAAAAAGAATCAGGAATCTTCAGCGCAGTTTTCTATGGGGCGGCTCAGCAACCAATCGTAAATGGGCTTTAGTCAAATGGCCCACAGTCTGTCTGCCCAAAGATAAAGGAGGTATTGGTCTGAGAGATCCGGAGCACAGCAATTCCATTATGAGCGCCAAAATATGGTGGCACTGGATCACAAACCCAGGAAAACCCTGGGCAAGAATCTGGACAGCTAAATACGCTAATAACAGACCTCAGGAGGAGCTCATTAGATTCACCCCCGCGGAAAAAGGCTCGCTAATATGGAACGCAGCCAAACAACACTTCCAGTTAATTCAGCAGCACAGTTTTTGGGAGATCAGGAATGGCAAGTCTGCACGATTTTGGACTGATGCATGGAACCAGCTGCCAAAGCTCACCCAAGTTCTTCACTCACTCCCGGATCTCATTAGGATGGAGCAGCAACAAGAAAAAATCCATCATTACTGGGTACAGGAAATGGAGCATGGATTCAGGAAATGGAAACAAGGCAATCAGTTAATAACCATCACAAATCTACAGGACATCAAGGATTTGGAGAAGGAGCTCGAAAAAAGAACCATCAGATACAACGAAGGCAATGACATCCTAAGATGGGGATACAAATCTAAGGGTGACTTTACTACTTCGGAGGCTTACAAGATTTTATGCAACATTACCACCCCTTCTGATCCTATCTGGAGCAAAATATGGGGTCTTGGATCCTGGCCCAAAGTCTCTTACTTCCTATGGTTGGCTAGCCACAAAAGAATCCTCACCTGGGACAAGCTAAGAAGAAGAAACTTTCATGGACCATCGATCTGTCCCAACTGCAATCAAAATGAGGAAACGCTCCAACACCTCCTGGACACCTGCCCCCTAGCAAATCAGCTATGGGAGAAGGCTAGCTTCAGATGTCAAAAAAGATGCAGAACAGAGAACGACATTATCAACTCCCTAAGACAATGGCCACAGAATCCTTATAAGAGCGCGTTACTCAACTGTCTGTGGAACCTGCTCCCTGGTCTTCTCCTATGGGGTATATGGAAGGAAAGGAATAAACGTATATTCAAAAATCAGCGCTCAACGATCGAAGACATCTGGACCAGACTCCGTGGGAACCTTAACGAAACGCTGATGCTCCACTCCTGGACCCAGGATGATCTCCCATCTCTAGACGTCGAGAAAGGCATTCTAAGCAACTGGCAACTGCTCCTACCTACGACCCTTCTCAAGACCAGCACCTCAAAAAGCAGCAACACAAACAAAGGCACTTGGATCGCCCCTCCTAAGCATTATTACAAGCTCAATTTTGATGGCGCCTCCAAAGGTAACCCTGGCAAGGCAGGTTTTGGAGGTATTTTGAGGAATCACAAAGGTACCCCACTGCAAATATACTTCGGATACCTGGGTTGGGACACCAACAACTCGGCTGAGCTTGAAGGCTTATGGCAAGGGCTCCTTCTCGCCTGGAATCTCAATCTCCAACCCTTGATCGTGGAAGGAGACTCTCAGATTCTCATAAATATGGCCAAGAGAATGCAAAATGGATCCCAAGCAAAAAAAGTCGCGGACAGCTGGAGGCTCGCAGCCCGATTAGAAGCCATTGAACAAGCTCTCCGTAGCAACAGGGCACTCACCTTCAATCACACAAAGAGAGAGGGCAACAAGGTCGCAGACCTTTTAGCAAACATAGGAGCAGATAATGAACACACTCTCCTTACTGGAACCACGGCCATTATACCAAATAATGCCCAGGCTCAGGACTGCGCTAGGCTGGTCCAAGAAGATGCTGCCTCCCCGGATGCGGGTGACATCAGGGACGAAGGAGGGGAGCCACATGGAGGCCATGTGTGGCCTCATGCCTGAGACAGGCTTTTAATGCGTTCCGTCGTCGATGAGTTTAAGTGTGGGTACTGGGACGGCATTTCAATGCACAGTCCGGAGTTCAAGTGTGATCTCAGAGCGCAGTTATGGCCTGTAGATTTCGAGGAAATGCTGAAGAGGTTAAAAATGATGAGGGGATGGATCGCTCTATGTTGTTTCGAGCTCAGAAATTGGAGCCTGGCTCATGGTTCAGGAAGAGCGCCCCTGTTGTGTTTATGGTTCGCGGAGCTGCTGCTCACGCCATTCCTCTGTCAAGTAACTGTGGCCTCCAAGTGGAAAACGCGAAAGGTGGACGCTTCAGTCTCCCCAATTCCTCCCTTGCGATTCTGTTCTTCCCTCCGGGTATCAGTGGGAATATGGTTCGGCCACGGCAGCGTCTCCTCAGCCGGCGCGGCACTAGCCGAGGCGGGTCTTCACGCCCCTCCGAGGCTTCAGCCCAATCAAGATGTTGTAGATGCCTCTGCCACAGAGTTGCAGAAGCACACCCCATTCAAGCGAGTCAATTCTTGGACTCGAGTAGCCCAGATTTGGACTCGGCACCTCTACCAGCGTTTGGCACGGCTGTCTTCTCTTTCAGCAGCTCCCAAGAGAATTCCCGCATCAACGCCCATGTCTCGGTCCTTTTCCTTGAGGAACCGAAGGACGAGAGCGAGAATCAACCCAGCAAGAAGAAGCACCAGGCAGGAAGCTCGAGGGATGCTGAGGGACCGCCAGAGGCTGCTCCAGAACAGGCTGCCAGTCCACCTCTGTCTCAGGCAGTGCCTTCTCCAGCGGAAGATAAGAAAGAACAGGACCCTCTCCCTGAGGACTATGGATGGTATCCAATTGTCGAGGAGGAACCGGAAGATTAGCCGTCCTCTTGCTCAGAATCGTTGTTCAGGTTCTCCCATGTTATGTTATGTCTGCTTAAGCCTTCTGTTTGTTTTTGTTGTTTACGTTTGGGTCGAAAGTAGTTTTTTTAAATGGTTTTTGAAGCCCCTGCGCGGGTTCCTAATGAAGGTCTCCCTTTTCCTTTTTGATCCCCTGCGTGGGTTGTCAAGTCTGGCTCAGATAACACTTCCATGGTTTAGAACCCCTGCGCGGGTGGTTTGTTTCAGTTGCGGTGCCCCTGCGTGGGCTGCTTTTGCTGTTAAACTCCAATCCAAAGTGCCATCCATGGCCTTGGACAGTATGACTCAACGACTGTAATTGTTTTCCTGTTTTGTATATAATAGAATAGCATAGTATTAACGATAAAAAAAAAACTACTTAAGCGTTGAGGAAAACACTTTTTTAAGGAGAGGAGCATGTTAGGTCCCTATACTACTAGTGTAGTCCCTTATTGTTATTAGTGCAACCCCCTTATTGTATTTTTGTGCCCATGTAGTCCTCATATTGTTATTATGGCACCCCATAGAAGCCCACTATTGTTATTTCTGTACCCTTACCTTATTATTTTTATGTCGGCTCTAATTATATTGTGACCCCTTAGACCCCTATATATAGAAAGTATGTCTTGTCATTTGTATCATCCAAGAATTGTTCATTTGTGTAATGTAAAGGATGTTTCCCCCTCGAAGAGGTTTATTTTGAATTCGTTGATATATCTCTTCTTCTATTTTGTGAGTTGGTTCATAAAAGGCACAGGCAAAGGAGACCATATGGATAGAGATTAATGAGACCATGAATGAAATATGGCCCTCAATTCAAATTATATTTGAACAACAAGAGTTGATTAAGAAATCAAAAGAAGAAATTGCAAAGATAAAGGAAGATTTGGGACAAAATCCTGGAGAAGCTACAAAATTGATTAGGATCCGGCTAAATTCAAAAACCAAAGAGGAGTTAGAAGAATTAGAATTTGCATATAGAACAAAAACAATTTTGGAGGTGAGAAGGGTCCTAACTAAGAGGAACCTAATGTTGCAATTAGAAAATAAATGTCACAACATGGAGTCTAGTGTACAAAAATTTCATAGAAAGTTTAATGCACTTAATCTAAAAGGACTGCCAACACTAATAGGAATGGGAGACCAACTAATCAGTTTAAAGGACTACTACCATAAGCTATACACTATTACCCGAGATAAATCAAAATTTGTAGGCATAAAAGGAAGCATCACAAGGAAGGATTTTCTGGAGGCTATAGAGTTTGACTTGTTCATCAAGCACACAATCAAGCCCCTGTTTCTCATCAAGCCTACCTTTCAAAAGTATATTGAGGTAGATGAGACTTACAGGAAGTTAATAAAGTTTTCTATCCTGAGTGAAGAGTGTTGAGATAAATTATGTGAACTGATTTAATAAAACAGTTTCACCTCCAACAACAAGACAACATGACAACACTTCTTCAAGCCCAGTCATCAACAACCATCCTTGAGAATACTAGCAGCAGCTTCAGTAGTTTCAGTTTTCCTATATTTTATAAAAAATATTTAAGATATTTTATAATAAATGTTGATATTTTATGTCAAGATATTTAGATAGAATTTGTATAAATACTTCAAAATTCAAAGTATTTGTGTTGGGACTTGTACTAAGAAATACTACCATTCATTGTAAAGTTGTTTATTGAGCTCAAGTGGCCATTTGCCTTAATACAAGAAAGTTGTTTATAGGATTCATGTGTCATAACTATATGGTGAAGTGCTTCTTTCTTTAACCTTGTTTTTTCTTTTTGCTTTCATATGCAATTCAGTTCATTATTATTTTAAGAAAAATAAGTTTAGAATTTGTTTCAATACACTTTGTGCTAGCTTAAAGCAATATCAATGTTTTCCAATGAAATTTAAATATAGAATTCAGGTAACAATGCTCTATATTTTAAATGAATCTTAATCTATTATTCCCTCTCCATTTCACAAATTTCAAAGATCTAGTAGCATGCTTACCTTTCCTTGTTACACTTAAGGTTGACATTTCTACAACTTGATCACTCTAATCCCCTTTGACTCCATTTCCCAATGGATTTCCTTGTTGTTCCAACCAAACCAATTTTAAAACCAAACCTTGAACTTTCACATCTAGCCTAAAATCCTAAAAATAAAACAAAGATGAATCTGATAAAGAGATCCCTCTTTGAGTTTAGAGGGATAACTTCTAAACTTAAAAGTGGTTTTGTGGTTACCTTTGAAATTTATTTCACAACCTTAAAAAATTACGGAGTGCTAACATTATGTACTTTGATGGCCATCATTGGGTGCACTCGCATCAATGTCTAGCCATATTGATAGCTATAATGCTAGAGATCTACATTGTATCATGACTAGTTCTTAATGACATTAGTCCACAAAATGTTGTGTGGGCATTCCTACTTCGTAGATGTACTTATTTTTGTATCCAACTATATATTTGAGTTTCTACATGTCCCTTGTCCTCTAAATATTCCTACCTCTCTCATTGGTCCACTTATTTTAATGTATTTTGACCATTAGATTCTCTTCTAACCTCATACATTAGGGGCATTTGTTATAGCTAAAAAATCCACCCCTAGGGCCAAGATGAAAAGAACATCCTTTGCTAAGTCAAAGGATCAATTTGTGATTATTGACACATTAGAAAAACAAGTGTTTTGTAGGATCAATGCTCCTGCCAAGTGGTAGGGGCCAAATCAAAAGGCCCAACAATGCTCCCTCCTAGTGTTGGGGACCAAAACAAAAGGCCATCAATGCCCTCTCTGCACTAGAGCTCCAAAATAGTGTGGGAATTTGAATGGATAAGCTTAGATTTGGTTGAAATTAATAAATTTTTTTAAAATAATAATTGTTAATTAAAATAATGATTTATTTGGTCTATCTTAATCATCTCCTTGATATGGTCAAGAAAGTGTCTAGGTGTTATTGGAAAATTGGAATTATATGGATGGTTAGTGGCTACAAGCGTTTTGGCATTGATGTCAACAATCATGCTGGGAGATGTGTTGGGTAGTTGGTATTGTTTGATAGTTGGAAAGACTGTTGGCATTGAAGTCAACTAGACCAACATGATTTTCTATGGGAATATATGTTGACTTTAATGTCCTCTAGCCTAGCTGTGATGGTAATTGATATAGTTTGATGTGTTTGGTGTGTTAAGCTCAAGGGGGGTCCCATGGTTGCTACAGTTCTCTGTAGAGAATCATCATAGAAGCATGATTATTGGAGAAACCATAGAATGATGACTATGGTGGTTGGGAATCCAGGATTCTAAGCACAAGAAGAAGTGTCAAGGAGAGAAAAATGGCAGAGAGTTAATAGCCATTTTTCAGGTAGTAGATGGGCTCAAAACCTACATCTGCCCTTCTTCACTAGAAACTGATTTGAATAAAATTCCCAATGGTATGTGGATGTCTGCAAATGGCCTCTTCGATCAGGAGTTATTTCCAGTCAAATTTTGGTGACTTAAGTCATGAAAGCATAGTTAAAAGGTGGTTGGAGGAGTCTTGGTGCATAACAAAAGTTGGAATTACTGCCAAACTCAGCGGAGATGATGGTGGAGCCTCTATGCGAAAAAGGAAGTCCTCAGAATTTCGGAGGCTTGGAGTTTTGGGAGCTGATTTTCAAGACCCAATATTGGAAGAGATGAGAACGTGAAATTTCAGAAGGATAGAATATTGAAGGTCAGAGTCTCGAGAGTTTCGAAATGTAGGCATATCAGAACCTTAGAGCAAGTGGAATATGGTGGGTTCATCGGAACCTCGAAGCGTAGGGCCATCAAAACATTATAGGATGGAGCAGATGGCATAAGAAGGCACATCAGAACCTTGGAGCAGAGGGCATATCAGAATATCGGAAGGTTGAGGCCATTGGAACCTTGGATCCTCATAACTCATTCTAAATTGAAAATATTTGAAAGTGCCAAGGTTTACAAAGGAGAAGAAATAAAAAGGAAATCGTTGAAAAACCAAGGATGAATGGGCCCTTTCTCTCTCATCCAAATGGACACATGGAAGTAGCTGATTGGACCCTCAAGAGCTGACAAGGAAGATGACATCAGCATGATGTGACTATAGAGTGGGCACATGGCAGTCAGATTCGTAATTTTTGGTGGCCTAATGGGGAAAATTTAGATGACACGTGTCACCACTAAGGAGGTGCCACGTGGAGTGATGATGACAACATGATGTCATCCCAGAGGTCGGCATATCATAGGTTGGAGTTTTCATAAATCATGTCTAATTGTTTTATAGAAAAGTTATGATCCGGTAAAGGGGCTCCAATGGTATTGGCACATGGTTGTAGGGACCCTTAGAACCAAGGGCATAGAAAGAATACTCAACACTTGAGTGCTATGAGTATTCCAAAGATTGGAGTTTCAGAAATCCTCTAAAATTGAATTATTCAATAAGTCCCGATACAGGGAGCTCCAATGTGGTGGTGCTTGGTCAAGGAGACTAAATAAACCAAGGGTGGAGAGCAGTCAACAAAGGAATATAGGCCCTCAACAATATTTTAAGGCCTTAGTACCTTAGCATTAAGCCGCTGGTCATAGCTCCTAGTTCCATGGTCTAAAAAAATAAGGAGCCTAGAAAAAGGGGCTAAAGGTAAAATGGGAAGCTCGTGATTTTGTAAGGTCATTATAATGAAAGTTATGACATGTAGGAGCTCCAATATTGCAATACAAAGGAGAATGAAGTTGGTGGTCACAAGAAATGATCACATGGAGGAATACGATAAAAGCCTAAGTAAGAAGGAGCGAAAGGCCAATTGAGATTTTGTGATTTCATAAGTTCTTTTTAATAAGAAGTTATGAAATGAAAAAGCTTTGATATTAATATACGATAGTAAAAAAAGGTAAAGGATGAATGGGTCAGTAGCTAGAGAGTAAATGTAACCTAGAGGAGTTAGTTAATGGAGTTAATGGCATCTACATATATCACTGGAAAAGGCAATGAGGACAAAGATTCTCAGACTAGAACTACTGGGATTATTCTAATGTTCGAAGAAATCCATCTCTGATCTCTCGTGCATGCTATAAAATTAAATATGGAACAAAGAAGCCATGTTGTGGTACATTCAATATTTGCATTCCATTAACAAGCATGGGGAATCTCTTTGGAGTGCGTAGGTGGACTGAGATTAAATTCTCAGCATGGAGGATCACATAGAGAGTTGGTGAAGTGCTCAAGAGCCCATCCTAGTGTTTAATACAATTATAGAACTCAAGTATCAGATGCAACAACATAGAGGATCCATACAGAGGTACACTCGGGCAGTGTGGAAACAGGAAGCAGAGGCAACATTGAGCAAAGTGCAGCAAAGGAACAAAATAGAGGATCACATATGAGAAAAAAGTGGGAAGCACCATTGTGTAGAGATGAGTTGTGTGGAGATATTTTTGTTGAGAGTGCGATGATGCATATGAGGCTAGGTGATCATGTTCTTTTATGAAAGGCTGAGAGTGCCTAAGAAAAGGAAATAGACCACAACAGAAAGCTAGCGTTGATGTGCAAAAGGATGAAGGTTCTTGTGCAGAGGAAGAAGGTCGAGAAGAGTGTGATGCTGTGTGCAATGGATAGAGGGTCGAGAGCAGTATGATGTTGTGGTGGTGACAGTAGGCTGCTGTAGAGTGAGAAGAGTGATTGAGTTCCTATTTGAGTGTGGGTTGGAGCCTACATATAAGAAGTCGGTGCTTCCATCTCTAGTGGGTGCTTGAGAAGGCTTGGGGGTTAGTTGCTCCTGCATGTTGGTGCTTGCATAAATCCAAGGATCTGAAAGTTGGTGTTTGCAACAAATCTGTGAACTTGGTGCTTCACATGGTGCTTATGGTAAGTTGAAAAGGTGTATACAAAAAGGAGGGAGTCAGTGCTTCATGCTAGTGGGTGCTAGCAAACAATCAAAGCGATTTGGTTCTTCCTATGAGTGGTGGCTCAAAAAATAGATCGATGTAATATAGTAGGTGCTCTTATTTTACATCAACAACAACAATAAGCTCAGGTGGTTTTTTCTTATAATAGTTTCCATGTAAAACATCTGTGTTCATGTGTTTTCTACTCATGATGGGTATGCTTGTACGCAGCAGATCTCAGGTACGCGGCTAATGACATAATATTTCGTAAAAATCTAGATTTTAACAACACGGGGAAAAGGAATAGTTTAGTAGTTAATAAGTTGAATAAAAAAATTAGGAAGGATAATAGCAATAAAGACAATAGTTATACATCAAAGAAGACTGGCCATATCGATAAGAATAACTCCACAGTAAACTATGAAATAAAAACCAACACCATAGTTGAAAACATAGATACTAAAACAATCAACAAAAAAGTGGTTAATATCTCAACTTATGAACTAAAAAAGGAAGAAGCTGAGGTCTTGGAAAAAGGTCTAAATTTCGCCTTAGCCCCTAACAGAATCCCTAATGAAGAAATTATTTGCAGCTTAGAGGATGGGATCAAGACTCTCAGTGATAAAGACAAAGAACTCATTAGGCAGGAATGTGCCGTCATCTTAAGGAAAGCTAAACCACCTAAAAGAAACCTAAATCCTGAACAACTCAAGGCCATAAGAAGTCTAAGAAATAATAATGACATTGTCATTCTTAAAGCTGACAAGGGTGGCGCCACGGTTATTATGAATTATGAGGATTATGTAAACAAGATGAAAGACCACTTATATAATAGTGGGAGCTACAAAAAGCTGGAGAAAAACCCTATCTCCAAAATTACAAGATTAGTAAAGAAAGCTATTAAAGAAACCAATCTAGACGATAAAATAAAAAAGCGCCTTACCCCAGATAGTGAAATCACACCTCGTATTTATGGAGCCCCTAAAGTGCATAAAAAAGAGGTTCCCTTAAGACCTATAGTCAACACTATAGGGTCTCCCACTTATGAATTAGCAAAATATGTCGCTAGCATTTTAGCACCGCTAGTTGGCAAAACCAGCTCTTACATAAAAGATTCCAATCAATTTTTCAAATTCATTAAAAATACAAAATTAGACCCAGAAGGTAAGATTGTCAGTTTTGACGTAGTCCAACTCTTCACCAAGATCCCCCTAGATGAAGCTATCCAAGTGGTTAAACAAGTGGCAGACCCCCAAACTGCAAAGTTAGCTGAAATATGTCTACGCTCCACCTTCTTCTCTTTCCAAGATGAAATATTTGAACAAACTTCAGGTGTTGCTATGAGATCACCTCTTTCACCGATTGTAGCTAATATCTTCATGGAAAAATTTGAAAAGAAGGCTCTTGATTCATACCCATTAAAACCTAAGTTTTGGGTCAGGTTTGTGGATGACACCAGTGTCAATTGGCCTCATGGTGATAATGAACTTAAAAACTTTTTGAACCATCTCAATAGCATATCTAATGACATCGAGTTTACAATGGAGATGGAGGAGAATAATTGCATAACATTCTTAGACATTCTCCTCATAAGAAACAAGGATGGTTCCATAGGTCATAAAGTATTCAGAAAAAAGGTGCATATCGATAACTACCTCCATGCTAATTCACATCACCACCCAACCCAAAAGATGGGGGTACTGCAGACCCTCTTCACTAGAGCCTGTAGAATCTCAGATGAAAACCACACTAATGAAGAGATTACATACTTAAAAAGAACTTTAGCCAACTTAGGATACAATAATAAAAGCATCTTCCAAGCCATTCAAAAGGCCAAGTCTGGAAACAATACAAACAAATCCAAAAACCCCATGACTTCTAATGCCTACCTCCCATACATTCAAGGGGTCACTGACAAGCTAGCCCAAATTCTCAGAAAGAAAGATGTCAAAACTTCATTCAAACCTTTGTCAACTATAAAGCAAAGAATGAAATCGGTAAAAGACAGTCAGGAACATCTACAACAGAAAGGTGTTTATATCATCAACTGCTCTTGTGGAGAACAATATATAGGGGAAACTAGCAGGTCTGTGAGGATTAGGCTCAAAGAGCATAGTGCAGATATCCGTAAAGAAAGAACACGCTCTTCAGCTTTAGCTGAACATGCAGGTAAAAAAAACCATCATATATGCCTTGAAGACACTAAGGTCATTGCGAATGAAAAACACCATTTCAAACGGAAAGTTCATGAGGCTATTGAAATCGTTAAACACCCTCGTAACCTTAATAGAGATGGAGGCTTGGAAATTAGTAAAAATTGGAACTCTCTACTTACCCCCATTGAATAAGTTATCCCTTCCTCCTCATACCGCTTCCTCCCCTCATCTGTCCCTATCAACCATTTCCCTCGCTTAACCTAGCATCCTATAGAACTATAAGAAATTTGACCTTTGCGTCTCAAAATATCTAGGCGTTTCTTTAATAAATATAAATATAAAACTGCTCAAAAAGAAATGGGTTACTAGAAATTCATGAAATTATGAAAATCAAACCTAATCCTTTAACTTAAGGGTCTTAAGAACTTTGTTTTCTAATAAAAAGAAGAAAAAATATAGCTTTTAAATTAATTATATTAATTAAATATAACAATATAAAACTAATCTCACATTTTTAATTTTAATTAATAGTTAAATTAAAAGATATATATAAATAAAATAAAAAATAAATGAATAAATAAATAAACAAATAAATAAATAAACAAATAAAAATAAATAAATAAAAATAAAATAATATTAATACAATTATAAAAATTAACCTTATTAACATTGCACAAGATTAACACACATTAGCATAAAAAAAGAGTTATAAACAAAATAAAGTAAAGTAGAAAAGAAAATCAGTAACAATAATAATTATTTACTAAGTATATAATAAATAAATAAATTAAATAAAATAAAATAACGCATAGATAGTAATACATTCTATAAATATAAAATGATAATATTATAAGAATTAATTAAAATAGGATAAAGAAGGTCGGCTTATCAACTCAATAGCCCTCCTACACCATATTTATCACATGCTTTTCTCTTCTCTGTATATCAGTCCTGATGATGAGTCTTGGTCTAGGCTCGCAACGTCGACAAATAAAAAGATGAACACTGTGGAATATCCGAATTCAGTCTCTCAGATATGGTTTTTATTATTGTTGTTAGTGGTTTCTATCATATAATGGATGCCAATTTTGAATGAGGAAACATAAATTGGATTAAAATTAAAAATTAGCTTTAATATTGATTCACCCCCCCTCTCAGTATCAACATTGTTTCCAATAATTGGTATAAGAGGCAGGTTCCTTCAGGAATAGCTTAATCACTAGAAGGTAGATCAAAGGGAAACAATGGCTAATGAAAATTTATTTACGCTAGAAGGAGTTCCATTCTGAGATGGATCAAAGTATGTATATTCTACGAGGTTAGAATGGATGCCTTTTTAATGGCCTTGGATGT
The DNA here is from genome assembly GCA_031772625.1 of Pinus tabuliformis. Classification (NCBI taxonomy): domain Eukaryota; kingdom Viridiplantae; phylum Streptophyta; class Pinopsida; order Pinales; family Pinaceae; genus Pinus; species Pinus tabuliformis. The sequence continues at coordinate 1,771,991,333 of CM062819.1, forward strand.
TGATCTCATGGAAAATTTTAGGGGCTAATGTTTGCCCAATGGGCTAATCTTTCATGATTTTTCCACAAAAAGGTTCACCAATTTCCAATTTTATAAAAGATGATTTGCCCAAATTTTAGAATATAAAGGTAAAAATTGCCAAAATTATATAGAGACTATATATAAAATGATTATAAATTTGAATAATTTTACAAATATATCAATAAATATCTTATAGTTTGCATATTAGGGATTAGTGAGATTCGCCAATGTTTTTGAACTTCAAGAAAAATTTCCATCCTTAAAATTTTCCTTGGTTGATCTATGGTGATTCATATTGAATGGAGAAAATAGTGATCAGAATGAAGAAGCCAAGGAGGTTATCATGAAAGGGTTATCTAAGACAAATGCTGAGAAAGTAAGGCACTGTTAGACAAAAAGGAAATGCTAGACAAATTACAATGTCTGAATGGAAAATATTTCAATGTGGCTCAAGAGGAGGTCAAAGAACCTTGTTGTTCAAGCAATGAACCTAAATCTATGAAGGTTTCTAATGATGAGAGGAAGAGAAGGAAGAAGTCGAAGAAAGAATCCCATAAAAAAGATGATGACAATATTTATGTTCCTATTAATGCTCAAGTTGCTTCTCATCACTCTCGAGATGATGATGAAAAATCAGAAGAGATGCCAGGCTGCTCTGAAGGTAAGCTATTTCTTTGTGATAAATCTAAAGAAATAGTTCATTCATTATCTATATGTTCATGTGAATCACTTGAATATAGATATAGCCATGCACCTAGTAGTGGTAATGAAGATAGACCCACTTTAGTAGAAATAGAAATGAGGGATCCTCTGAAGGAGAAGAGAGTATATCCTATGAAGAGAATAGGGGTATAACTCAAAGTGATGAATATGGAATACCCCTTAGACATGTGGAAAAATCCATGGAAAAAGAGATAGGTTTAGATCTTTGTAGTGACTCAGCTAGCACCTCTGATAGTGAAGAGAAGGATCTGAATGAAAGGATCTACTTTAAAAAGAAGTTGATCTCTGCTCTAAAGGAGATCAAGGACCTATCAGAGGCAAATCTCAAGCAAGAGGAGAAACTGAAAAATTTATGAGCTTGAGAATGAAAGTTTGAGAAAACCAATAGTAATTCTTAATTGTCGACAAGAATATGTTAGTAGGCTAAGTGGCATGTTGACCAATCGGCTGAGTAAGAAGGAAGCTTGCTATGAGAGACTACAAAATGAAGTAGTCTCATTGAGACATGACTTAGAAAAGTAAAATAAATAGTTGTCTCAATATCAAAAGCTTTAGGAGAGAAAGAAAATCTTGGATGAGATGTTTTGAAAGAAAAGATCCCCCCTCATCATAGTTGGTTTGGGTTTCAAAGAAAAACCATGCTCCAAGGATGAAGGGTTAAATTCCTAGGTAAAGGAAAATCAAGGTTCTAACAACAAAAAAGAAAAATAATTTGTTGAACTCCAACAACAAGGAAAGCAACAAAAACAAAAGAAAAAAAAGGCACCATCAAAAGGATAAGAAGCAACAAAAAGTAGAGCAACAGAAGAGAGCTAAGCAACTGCAATAAAGAATGAAAGGAAACATTCTAAATAGTGATGAAAGGAACATGAAGAACCAATAGAGGTACTTTCCTCCTCAAGGAAAAATCCATCAAAGAAAAGGTATCTTCAGTCCAAAAAGGCATTTTTTATGTCTACTATTTTTCTTGCAATAATTTTGGACATAAAGCCACAAAATGTAGATGGCATGTGTTGGCTTGATGGGCCCTGACCCAGGTTCAGCATTAAGAAGCCAAGAAAATCCCTACACTACTAGCCCTTTCGGCATCAATCTGCAGAGCACGGACCGAAGTCTCACCCAAATCAGTATGGGGGGATGTAAGAACCAAGTTTCCTTACCTTGAGATGGTCGTGATGTCGATCTTATACCCTAACCCCTATCTTCACACAGATCGATAAGCCCTTATGACTTATCAATGTTCCTTCTTCTCTGACCTTTATAACCTTCGCGAAGGTATACGACTGACCTTCATGTAGCTCTAACCAGTGATCTAGGCACATACACACCTCTATAACTACGTACAGTTACAACTTCCTGAATTACCTTAAGTGTTCGTCAATTTTATCATGCAATTAAGGTTATCTTCACGTAAGCATAAATTCTTACTTGCGTTCAAATAACAGATAGAAACAGATACATTGGCACATCAAATTAGCATTATAATTTGAACTTGGAACTTAACATAACATAATTAGATGCAATAATTAGAGACAAAATACACAACAATTTCATAATACTTCTCTTTATTGATGATTCAAGTTCCCAGTACAGACTCTATCTGCCCTGTGCACACAGCTGCGGGGGTACACACACTCAGCTGTGGAATTCTACCCCAGGCCTCTGTGCACTCAGCTGTAGAGCCTCTACCTACACTAAGACTCTCGCTCTTAGCTCTCCTATGACCCGAAGCACTTCCAACTCTTCTTCTCCTTACTCCCCCTAGAACTTACTTACTTAGCTTCTTTTCATACAATCCCATGGTCTGGGGACCATGGGTGGATATTTACAATTGACATGATTCTTTAAAAAACAAGTGCTGACAACCCTTAATGACTCTTGACATCTTCATTCTCTGTGACCACAAAATGTGGAGATTTTACATTTCTTTATACAAACTTTGGGTCTTCTCCCCAAAACTTGAGTTTTTAACCCCAAAATTGACCCCCAACGGACTCGTTCCCAATAGGCCCCTAACACAAACATGGTGACTCACTCTCAAGTTACTCGGCTGGCGTGGAGGTCTTATCACGAAGACCTCTGAGCTCGAAAATGACAATTGCTACTTCGGCAACGCACTACGCAACTGCCTGCTTCATCTCCTCGACCAACTGCTGGGTCGATGGCCTTGCGGTATCAGCCTGGAGCTTCTACTGAGTCTTCTACAGACTAGCTAGCTTGCCTTCAATGGAGGTCATGATCAAGTAGGCCTCGTCTAACCAAGGATTCAAGCATGCCTTCAACACTACTTCCTTGTGCTAAGCTGTATCGACCCGTTCCTTCAATGCCTTGGCCTCTTGCAACTTCGCGAATCTTTGCGTGATGGCGACAGTGTGCGCTGTCACTTTAACCTCATCGTAGCACTGCTGTATTTCCCATGCTTTTGTCTCTAGCATATGCACATTGGGGTATTCTTGCAGGCTGGTGAGTACATCGAGCGAGTGCTCAAAACATTTCGTGAACTCTGTCGCTGCACTCGCTACTACTATTATCACATCTGTCACAGTTGTCACGCACTGTTCCCTGACTTCCAATGGAGTCGAAGGTTGGGCCTTCAGCTGCAATTCTATAATTTTGAGGTTCAGCTCCAGCTAAACCTTTGCCAACGCTGTGTGTGTGTCGCACACTCTCTCAACGAGTTTCCGAACCCGCACTCTATTAGCTCAACCTCGGGAATGGCCAGCTCTAGGACAGTTCTGAATGCCTCATCTACAACCTTGATTATGCATTGATTCTTGTCATTCAGTTCTGTCACAAGGTTAACAAAGGAGTCTCTTTGCACAGTCATCTAAGCATTGTTAACCTTTTGCTTGCTGATCACCTGCAAAGCACGTTGTTCACGGGCTTGAAGTTCCCCAATCACACCATCCTTCAAAAGGTGAAGGGCCTCACTAGGAAGCACTGTGAAGTTAAGTCCCACTCCCTTGAGGGCGCTGACAGTGGGCCTTTCAACTTCAGTCTCTGTCGTCAATGCTCCATCTAGTAGTACTATGGCTCGAGGGTCCCTTGCACACAACATCCCTGCGGCTTCTGAGGTGCCAAGGGCCAAATTGGTGGATGTCGCGCTGGTCTAAATCTATGATGCATGGATCTGAAGCTCACATAGACCCATCTAAATAGCCCCCAATGCCTTCTGCTGTTGCTGCTTGAACTGCTACAACAGTTCTGCGGTGGCATCCCGCACTCCATCCCCTATATCATTCAGATCCCCCTCTATTAGGGTGATCAGGTCTAGAGACGTCTTTCTAGCCTTGGACTTCATCCGTGGCCCTACCTTTTATGGTCCTCCAGTGTGATTGATATGGAATATAGTGATCTTTGGGTCCACACCTCCTTGCTCCATCTGCTCATCCTCTTCTTCCTTTGTTTCTAGTGAAGGTGACTTCTGACCTCCTTGAGAGTCGTGCTTCTCTTCTCCTGCCTACCCACCCAACTACTGCACAACAGTGCACTCTTCCTTAGCCTTGTCGTCAGTCACATTTCTCCTTTTCATGGCCAACTATTCCATATTCACCTTGGCCTCAATCTTCATGCGTTGTGGGACAAACTTGCTCGATCTTGTAGCCAAGTTTGAGGCAGTGCGCCACTCTACCAGCTAGCGGTAAAGGACAGCATCGATCGCGTCATCTGTTGCCAAATAGGTCAAGTCATGCAACTTCTGCTCAGAGTCCTTTCGTGCCCGTATTGAGATATGGTGGAAGTAAGGATTGAATTCCACGTACTCCTACAATTTGTCAAAATTGGTAGGCAAAAACCACAGCCTGCTGTTGATGGCCATATGCACGTTCATCTCCAGCAAGATCCAAAAGATATTGCTATCCTTTATCCACAAAGGATCCTTAGTCACCCACAACAAAGTGTACCTCACTACCTCTGGTAGGTCTGATGCGACTGGAGGAAACTGACTGTCTTTAGGTAGCTCCCATGCTACCAGCACTATGGACAACAAGACCCATGCATAGTGGAATGACTTGCTGAGATTATGCACCTCATAGTAATTCACAAGGAACCCAACGCAGAGGTAGCACACCCAATTAAATTAAACTCCTTTAGCGCATTAGGCCACCAAAGCTATGATTGGTGCTGACACTTCATCTGTGCGACACTTCCACATGACCTTCCCTACCAAGATTTGGGTTTCCACTTTAACCGCAGGGTTAGAGATTCTCGTAATGGCATAGCCTCGCAGATTCTTTGCTAACTTGAACTTTTCATGCATGGCCTCCATGAGGGCATGCTCACCAACCTTTCTGCCAAACATAATGGCTAGATTCTCCCCCGTCAATGATAGCCGTGTGATCCCATGGATTAGCATATCAGTGATGGGTATCGCTCCTCCAGCCACAAAAACCCATCGTGTACCAAGCGCAACAACTACTTGATTACCACCATTGTGATGGGCACGCGGTTATAATGCAGCACCCATAGAACGTTAAGCAATCCTGGCTTATCCATGCCTTTGAGCCATTTCCTCGGCTCCAACGTGGTTACTCCAATACTTTTGTGGAACACGCAGTGCATAAGTTGGTCCATTGCTAAATGAGGGAACCTCTATGTGTCCGCTAAATCCTAGTCTTCTAATTTCAAAAGGGGGACACACCCCAAGCGCGGTCATTTGAACACAATTTGGTCCGGTAAGAGGGTTGTGTGCAGGGTGACCTTACTCTCATCAATGTCTTTGGGCACCTTGGTCTTGCCCCTGCGCGGAGGAACATACTTAGGCAACTTAGTGATGGGGTCAAACTCCTCAATTTCAATATCCTCCATTTCCACCCTAACATCCTCATCATCCATTGGGATATCCTCAATCTCTTCTTCTTTTGGCTCTAGGTTAATCGTCTTTCCCTTTTCCTTTATGGTGGGCTTATCCTTCTGTGGGTGTTTTCTAGGAGATGCGCGCACCAGTTGTGGTGTCATGGCTTGCTTTCCCTTCTTGTTCTTGGGACCCTCCTTTGTCGAGGTAGGCCTTGATCTAGGTGACCCTGGAGACTTTGGTACTTCAGCTGGTATCTCTGTAGGCGCAACCTCTAGGGCAGCTCCTTTTGCTACCATAGCGACCTTCGGAATAACTCCCTCGACTGTCATTGTTTCAATGTCCATGGTTGCTACTCCTAGAATAATGTCACGGATGATTTTGCGGTCAGTTTTTAGAAATAAATAACACTCGAAAATAAAGTATCTCTTTGAGAAAGGCGCGGTTCATGCAAAACACACAACACAACTAACAATTTCTCAATATGTAGAGTGTTTTCCGCTGGGTGGTCACATGTAATTTATAGGCCATTTTGAATTCAAATCCGACTGTTTCCTCCAAAATCGGTTCATTTATGCTAGATTGGTGGCAAATTTTCAAAGATCTTGCCCATAAATTCCAACTTAAATGCTGCCCCCCGCTCAATTTAGTAGTTTTTTCATCGTCAAATCATGAACAGTGACTTTAACGGTCACTTTCCGGCTGCTTTGCACGGTTGCTCCCTTGGTAGCGCAACTCTCTGTGCACTGTTGTGGACTATGTGACATTCCCTCATTCCACACAGTTCTCTCCTCGCGCAGCTCTCCAACCTGGGTAGTGTAGTTTACAATCTCGCGCCTCCTTTCAGCTGCCTGGAGCGCTAAGACTGTGCTTCCTCATATAGTCATCTAGTTGTGTCACCGGTGTATGGCTTCAATCGACTGCAATTCACCTTCCCTGGGAAGGGTTCTCCATTCAATTTAACGAGTTGAACTAAGTCCACCATCGGTAATCTCCTTGATGACATATAGGCCTTAGCCAGTGCATCCTAAATTTCCTTGGAAATTTATCAAATTTACTATCATATAAAAAGACTAGATCATTTACCTTGAAGGTGCACAGTTTGATGTGTTGATCGTGCCATGCCTTTTCGTGCTCCTTTTGAACTTGTTGATGAACTCTAGCTAGAAATTGGTCCTCCTCAAGCTCTACTAGCTATGCAAGCCTCTCTTCCAAGGCTCTGTGGTCTGCCATTCTTGTAAGTGCCGCTATGCATAGACTAGGTACAATGTATTCCATTGGCATTACAACTTCTACACCATACACGAGTCTGAAAGGCATTTGCCCAGTTAGCTTCTTGCAAGTCGTTCTGTAGGCCCATAGCATTGCGGGTATGCGGACATCCAATTCATTTCTCTGAGCATTGTAGACCTTCGTTAGTGCGCTCTCCAATATCTTATTGAATTCTTCCACTGTCCCATTAGCCTGCGGATGATAAGGCGTACTTTTATGATGATACACCTAAAATTATTTTGTCAAGGTGTTGATTGTTTCGTTAAGAAAGTATGTACCATGATCGTTCATCAAGATCTTTAGACAACCAAATCTTGTCAACACATATTCAAAAATAAACTTTTTTATTGTCACACCTGTACAATCCTTCATAGGCTGCACCTTTGCCCACCTGGTCAATTACTCAGTCGCGGTGATGATGTATCACACACCTGTCTTCTTTCCTTGAGGCTGAATTGGACCCACAAAGTCAATTGCCCATTTCTCGAATGGTTGTAATGTCACCTACGACATCAAAGGTAGTTCATCCCTCCGTGATGGCCTGCCAGTCCTTTGACATGCATCACATGCCCTACAATATGATTTCAAATCCTTATGCAGGGTTGGCCACCACAACCCAGCACGTAGAACCTTCTGTGCTATTGCTTTCCCTGCATAATGTCCTCCTGCAACTCCTCCATGAGCCTCAGCGAGGATGCTGCTTCGTTCAAAGTCAGGCACATAACATCGCAATATTTCGTTTGACCCCATTTTGTATAAGTGCCCTACAATGATAGAAAATTTTGCGGCGCACACTACCAGTTCCTTCTTCTGTTGACTGGTATAACCTTCCGAAACTGATCTTGTCATCAGGAAGTGGATGATATCTTCAAAGTGACTGTCCACGACACGTACCACAAAGAGCTGCATGTCAGGTAGCCCTTCCTCCAAATTAGAAGGTTCCTCTCCCATTTCAGTGCGCAATAGATGATCAGGTCTCGCATTCAATCATACTGGCTTCACAACAACTTCAAAGTCGTACTCCTGGAACAACAACACCCATCTCTAGATATTCCCCTCCAACACAGGCTTATTGACCAGGTATTTCAATGCAAAATGATTTGTATACATCTTAAAATGTCCACCCAACAAATGGTGCCTAAACGTCTGGAGTGCGTACACCATAGCTAATACTTTGTGCTCTGTCGCGGAATAATTTTTCTCTACTTTAAACATCTTCCTACTTGCGATTGTTATAGGGTGGTCGAGTTCTCCCTCACCGGCCTGTGTTAGCACAACCCCTAGTGCAATACATGATGTGACCACGTGCACATGAAATTCCTTTTTCCCATCCAGGAAGACGAGGATAGGTGCGTTGACCATTTTCTCTTTTAGGACATCCAAGCTCTTCTGACATTCATCATTCCAACAGAATGTAGCATCATTTTTCAACAATTTCTCCATAGGCGCGGTGATGTGGGCATAGCTCTTGATGAACTTCCTATAGTATCCAGTATGCCGTAGAGTTATACGCAGCTCTTTTAGATTCCTCGATGCCTCCAAGTTGATTATCACCACGATCTTCGCGAGGTCTTTCATCAATCCTTGTCTGCATACCACATCACCTAGCAGGATCCCAAAAGGGACCCAAAATAGACACTTCTTCAGATTGAGCACGATCTGGTATCTCCAATAGGTATCCAACATCAAGTGCAGACTTGCCACATGGCGCTTGAACAATCCAAAAACTGTCCAATTGTCAAAGTATACCTCCAGAAATTTATGAATGAAGTCTTTGAATTCCTCAATGACTACATTCGAAAAGATTGCTGGCGCATTCTTCAGCCCAAAAGGCATTGCGGTGTACTGAAAAAATCCCCATTCAGTCACGAAGTTCATCTTTCTTCTATCCTCAGGCGCGATTTTGATCTGATGGTACCCATAGAACCCATCAGTGAAAGAGTATGCTTCTTGGCTGCCTACATTATCCAGAACCTCGTCAGTGAACGGGGTCGGGAAAGGATCATGCACACAAGCATCATTCAATTTCCAGAGATCCACACATATCCTTATTTCTTCTTTCTGTTTCTTTTCCTGAACCACTATTGGGCTTCACCAATTAGATTCTTCCATTAGTTCAATAATTCCTTCTGTGAGCATCTTATCTAACTCGGCATGAACCCTTTCCTTATACTTCAGATTAAGGCAGTAAGGTCTTTGTTTTACAGGTTTTGCGTCTGGTTTCAGGGTGATCTTCATGACACCCAGGTCTCCTATTATTCCCAATTTGAAAATATTGCCAATGCACTGATTGATTAGTTCCTGCAGGCCCTTCACAACCTTACGATCACGGAGTAGTTTCATGCAGGTCTCCAAGAACGTGGTAATCATGGATGGGTCCATTTATTCAACTAGTTTCTCCTGACTTACTGAGGTAGAGGCCTCAGTGAATTTTTTTGTTTTCTTCCATAAATTTTTATTTTTCACGCTCCAAATCAATCCCAGTCTCCTTTTCTGGTGCTTTGTATACCCATTCACCTTCTGCAGGCTACTTCCCTTTATCCTTGCCAGTCGTGGTTCTGCTGCGTAGCATAATGTTTACCTTATAGTCTTGCTCATGAGGCTCAACCCTCATAATCTGGAGTTTCTACATCGACTGCAGAGGATACACCCCCTTTTCGTGAATCTTAGCCAACAATATAGGGCAATCCTTAGTCGCATGGTCAAACGAGGTACAGTAGTAGCATGACAGTCGTGTTAGATTCGGACAGTCCCTCGCGTAGTGTCCGAGTCCTCCACAATTGTAACAAATAAACTTCCCTCGACCTCTACCAGGCCCCCCTCAAGGTCGTGCCACTAATACTCACCTCGCATTCCCCCAACGCCTTGGTCTGGAGGCTGCATTTCTGCCTGCACCCTGTATGCAGGTGTCCTGTCCATCATTAATTCATAACTACAGAAATTGCGCTCATCATGACCTACTGATTGACAAAAATTGCAGAAGAGTTGTTGTGGTGTCTGTACGAATTTCTGCAACAAATGGAAATTTTCAGTTGCATGTTTCCTAGCCACTTGGCATATAGCGCACCATAGCATCGACTATGCACTTGGCCCTACCGCAGCCTTCGGCCGTAGAGGCATTGGTCCCCCTACTGAAACATAGTTCACAATGACTGGACAATGATCCTTGTCATGCCCTTGATCTTTGCATTTTAGGCACCAAACTTCTTCGTGTGCCTCTAGCCAAGCTGTACTATCCTTCTTCAGACTTTTAATTTTGAGGCAAATGTTCTGCAACTGCGCATGAATCTGTTGAACCCCTAGATTAGCATCCTGTGTTGGTGTCTCATGCAGTCTCATCATGATTTCCAAAGCTTCTACCTGGGTCCCAATATTCTGTTGTGATAATGCAACCCTTAGGTGGGGCAAGAGTGAGGCCACAAACCATTCTCGGTGCTACCCATTAGTTAGATTCATGTTGGCTTCATGGATCATACACTTCAATCTTTGATGCAAATCCCAGGGCATCTCCCCAGGCTTCATCATGATCTCCTTGAATTCCATAATTGATTGTGCTTGAGACTTAGGTTTACCGAATTCTCTATTCAGCGCAGCCTGGATATCTGCCAATGCGGACGTTGGGTTATCAGTACTGTACTTAATGTACCACATTCATGTGTGGTCCCACAAAGCACTAACCAGCATGGATTTCTTCATTTGGTCATCCGTGATACCCTGAGCTTCTCATACAGCCTTCACGACGAACCAAAACTGATCCGGATCTTCATTTCCTGCACCCTTGAATACAGGTAGCTTTATGAAGTTTGCCATGTTGAACAATGGTGGAGGTGGGGGTGGTGTGGGCGATGGGGTGAGTGGTGGGGGTGAGGATGGAGGCAAGGTGGATGGATGGGACGAGTATGGAGGTGGTGTAGGTATTCGCGGGAACCCTTGCCTTATTAGCTGAACAATTCTCAGTGGAGAAGACTTCACTACTCCTTCGTTGTCACTCAAAGGAGGCTTGATCAACGGGCTATACTCGGGACCTTTTCTTCCTCCATCCCTGAAAGACCTTCCACTCTGCGTAGCTCCAAACATCAAGGTAACCTCATGACCCGCTTTTCACACAAGATCATCTTAATCCAAGTATTTAGTTACTTCAAATACTTACCTTGCGGTCCTTTAAATAAGAAACGCTCTACTTCCTTGTAACTGATGGAAGTATCGACCGCGAACTCTGTCACAAATCCTCCTATGAAGTGGTCGAGCAAATGGTCAACAGCGTGTGCGATCTTATCTTCAGAGGCTTCCAATATGCGTACTAACTTTGGTGTCCAAACAATCGAATTTTCAAGCCTCCACCTTCCTTGGCCGTCTGCCAACTTCGTGATCCACTTGTATAACTCAAATGAAAAGGAACAGAAGAAGATTTCATGTATTTCTGTGTATAGATATCTCTCTAACCACTGTTCTTTCATCAATCGTGGATTGTTGTTCTCTTGTGCTACGAATTCGTGGATATTTATATCCAACCAGTTTTCGATCTCTTTCTTAGTTGGATTCCAATGATACGACATCACACATCTCGTTATGCAGATCTCGGTCCCGACAATGGAACCATTTGTTGGCTTGATGGGCCCTGATCTAGGTTCAACATTAAGCAAACAAGAAAATCCCTACACTACTGGCCCTTTCAGCATCAATCTGCAGAGTGTGAATTGAAGTCTCACCTGAAGCAGTATGGGGGGATGTAGGAACCAAGCTTCCGCACCTTGAGATGGTCGTGATGTTGATCTTATACCCTAACCTTTGTATTCAGGCAGATCGATAATCCCTTAGAGCTTATTGATGTTCCTTCTTCTCCAACCTTCAGAACCTTTGCGAAGGTATACGACTGACTTCACGCAACCCTATCCAACGATCCAGGAACTTACGCACCTCTCAAACTACGTACAGTTACAAGTTGTTGAATTACCTTAAGTGTTCACCAATTTTATCATGAATTTAAGGTTATCTTCACGTAAACATATATTCTTTCTTACGTTCAAATAACAGATAGAAACAGATACATTCGCGCATCAAATTAGCATTATAATGTAAACTTGGAACTTAACATAACATAATCAGATGCAATAATTAGAGACAAAATACACAACAATTTCAGAATACTTCTCTTTATTGATGATTCAAGTTCCCATTACATACTCTATCTGCCCTGTGCACACAGCTGCAGGGGTCCGCACACTCAGCTGCGGACTTCTACCCTAGGCCTCTGCGCACTCAGCTACAAAGCCTCTACCTGCGCCAAGACTCTCGCTCTTAGCTCTCCTATGACCCGAAGCACTTCCAACTCTTCTTCTCCTTACTCCCCCTAGAACTTACTTACTTAGATTCTTTTTATACAATCCCATGGTCCACAGACCATGGGTGGATCTTTACAACCAACATGATTCTTTACAAAACAAGGGCAGAGAACCCTTAATGACTCTTGACATATTTGTGCTCTGCGACCACAAAATGCAGAGACTTTACATTTATTTATACAAACTTCGGGCCTTCTACCCCAAAAATTGGGTTTTTAACCCCAAAATTGACCCCTAGGGGACCCGTTCCCAATAGCATGAAAGAAAACAAAATGTTTTGGGTAGCAGCAAACCTAGAACACACAAAGTAGCTATGAGTAGGCATGATTGTATAAGTAGAGGTCGTGACAATAATTATAGCAAAAATGGCAAATCCTCTTCTCCATTCTTAATCCAAATTGAATGATACAATTGTGGCAACTTTGGGCATGAGGCACCACACTACAGATATGGAAAGAAATGGCATGCTTCTCAGTGTATGCATGTGAATTTAACAACTTGGGATTTGAAGATAAGAAGAAACAGTGGAGTAGAGGAATACAAGTTTGTCTTCAACGCTTAGTATCAAAAGGACTTGAATTATAAAGGAGGAAAAGAGCCCTCTGTAATTGCAAACTATAATGAGCACAAGATTTAGGTAAGGAAAGGGAGCAACAAAAGGATTTGGGTGAAGAAAGAGGAGTTAAAAGAGAAGTTTCCTCTAGCCATATGTAACTAAGAGAAAGACCAAACATGGGCAAAGAAGAAACTGGAGATTAATGCTTCAGTCAGGACTTGGCCTTTGAGAGTTTGGAAGAAGAAGGAAGATGATCTGCTCAGGGGGAGTAGATCCTCTATTTCTCTTTAGCAAAAGAAGAGAATGGCCTCATGGGATGTCGAATAAGTTAGATTCAGGAAGCTAAAGAGAGTTAACAAAAAGGTGCATCTAATTGTTGAAGGTATGGTCGTGCTTTCTTGCTAATTAAAATAATAAATTGGTTTGTTTTAAATATATCATCATTAAAAAGGAGAGGAGGAGTGCATTCAACATGATTTTAGGGAGAATACACAACAACATTTTATTTTGTTGAAGAAGAAGATGAGTTGCAGTAGAGGGTGGAATGACATAAATCCCACAGTTAAGTCAAGTCCAAAGGATCAGTTTCCATGTAGAAGCAAGGAATAAGATGTAGGAGATCAAAGATTCATTGGCTAGAGAGTATTCAACCAACAACCATAAGGTGTCTAAGAAATGGAGAAAGTCAAAGATGAGTGAATATATGTTAAGGGGGAGCATAACACATATGTCCAGATTAGGTAGCAACAGTAAAGATCAGTCCTTGAAGAGGAGTCTACAGAGAAAAATGCACATCAACAGCTAGACCCACGTCATTGATAGTCGATGATTGCACGGGGGAGGAGGAGCATCTTGTAGACCTTTTCCATTGATGAGAAAGGGGGAGATAATTATTGGAAAATATGTGGAGAAGTTGTGATGGCCCATGTAGAGGAGAGAAAGCTATTGGAGGCTCATGCTAGGAGAAGTGTGGAAGCAGCATGAGGATTGGCCATCAAAGTGAATTGATGAGGTTGAGGTGTTGCGTTTAATGCCAAATGGGGTGATTGTTGTACAATTTTAATTATATGGATGGCTAGTGTTTGCAAGTGTGTTGGAATTGATGTAAAAAATCATGCTAGGAGATGTGTTGGGCAGTTGTTATTGTCGATAGTTGGCAAGAGTGTTGGCATTGAATTCAACTAGACCAACACGATAGTTTGTGGCAACAGATGTTGGATTTGATGTCCTCAAGCCTCGCTGTGGCTGTAATCAGGCTAGTTTGATGTGCTTGGTGTGTCAAGATCAAAGGGAGTCCCACGGTTGCTATAGTACTCTATAGAGAATAATCATAGTAGCAGTCTTATTGGAGAAGCCATAAAATGATGACTATGGTGGTTGGGAGTCCAGGATTCAAGGCATAAGAAGAAGAGTCAAGGAGCAAAGAATGGAAGAGAGTTAGAAACCATTTTTTAGGTAGAAGATGGTCTCAAAGCCTACATCGGACCTTCTTCACTAGAAAGTGCTTTGAATAAGCTTTCCAAAGGTATGTGGAAATTTGCAAGTTTCCTCCTGGATAAGGAGTTATTCCCAGTCAAATTTTGCTAACTTAAGCCATGAAAGCATAGTTAAAACGTGATTCGAGGAGCCTTGGTGCATAAAAAAAGTTGGGAGCACTTCCAAACTTAGTGTAGATGATGGCAGAGCCTCTACGTGAAGAAGGAAGTCCTTCAAATTTCAAAGGCCTGGAGTTTAGGAGTCAATTTTCATGACTCGATATCGGAATCGATGAGCAGGTGACATTTCAGAAGGATAGAATATCAGAAATCAGAGTCTTAGGATTTATGGAATGTAGGCATATAAAAACCTTAGAGCAAGTGGCATAGGATGGGGCCATCAGAACCTTTGAGCATAGGGCCATCATAACATCGGAGGACGGAGCAGATGGCATAGGAAGGCACATTGGAACCCCGGAGCAGAGGGCAGGCCATCAGAACCTTGGATCCTATTAAGTCCTTATAAATTGAAAATATTTGAAAGTGTAGAGGCTTACAGAGGAGAAGAAATACAAAGGAAATTGTTGAAAAATGAAGGACCGGTGGACCATTTCTCTCTCCTCCAATTGGATACATGGCAATAGTTGATTGGCCCCTTATGAGATGATGAGGCAGATGATGTCATCATGATGTGACTGTATAGTGGGCACGTGGAAGTCAGATTCGACATTTTTGGTGGCCTAATGGGGAAAATATGTTTGACATGTGTCACCACTAAGGAGGTGTCACGTGGAGTGATAATAACAACATGACATCATCTTAAAGTTCGACATATCCGAGGTTGGATTTTTCGTAACTCTTGTCTAATTTTTATATAGAAAAGTTTCGATCCGATAAAGGGGCTTCGATGGTATTGGCACATGGTTGTATAAAGCCATAGAACCAAGGGCATAGAAAGAAGACTCAACACCTGAGTGCTTTAAGTATTTCAGAGGTCAGAATTTCGAAACTCCTCCAAAATTGAATTATGAAGGAAGTCCCGATATAGGGAGGTCTGATGTGGTGGCGCTTGGCCAAGGAGACTAAAGAAACCAACCATGAAGAGTAGTCAACAAAGGAAGATATGCCCCTGGCAGGATCTGAAGGCCTTAGAACCTTAACGCTTGCTGAAAATGCAATAAGAAAATATTAATTTAATTTTTTCCTTGAATTAAATTAGGAATAAAATTGTAATTCCACATCACAAGACAACTTGTACGTGTTAACTAAGTTAAATTGGTTCAGTTGGCTTAGTTAATTCAGCTCGAGGGTATAACTAGAGTCATGTAGAGTGTCTCCTACATTATAGGAGCCCTGGTTGAGTTTATTTTGAGTTGTAATTAATTAATTAAGTTTAACTGAGTTAAACTAGTTCTAATTGATGGAGGAACTAGTAGGAGGTCAGACAATGGGGTGTTGCTTCATGTGTTCAACTAGTTAACTGGTGATTAAATCATATGTAACTCATGCATGTCAAATCTGAGAGTTACCCAATTGAGATTGGAGTTCAGGGTAGTGTACTATAATTTGTATAATCATCCAAATTGTACAGGTGGTGAATGCAGTCAGAGGAAGGCATATGAGGATTGCACAATTCATATTGAGGAATTTCCCTAATTAATAGGGGGTTAATTCCCAAAGAAACATCGCAAGGAAATAGGTACTTGGGCTAGCCAAAATTTGGTTAAGTATTGGCATGGGCTTGTCTAGGAAGTTGTGAGATAGATAGAGATAGTGCAAAGGTTGTTTGGGCTTGAGCAAAGCATTGTACTATTCTCATATTTTCTGACTAATGAAATATACAGGTATTAGGGGATTTTAGATGTGGTTTTCCCCGGGAGATCATTGTGTAGTGTATTGATTGAATTATTTATCTTGTATGCTTCGTGATTTCACGATTGTTTAATTGTTTTTGGTGATGATTAGAGTAAATTCAAGCCTATTATTTTATTAAATTACAATTAGCAGTTTGAATTTACTAGGAATTTTTACATGGTATCAGAGCATGAATAACTCTAGAAGAGGAGAATACGAGCTTGTATTTTGCAGGTGAAATCAAATTTGCAGTATCATTCTTTAGAGATAGTAGGATGTCATTCTACGGATTGAGACTCAAATATGCTCTTGAGGGTTGCTCAAACTATATTTCTTGGAAGGACGGGATGGAGGCAGTGTTGGAAAACAACAGGCTGAAGGAATTCATAAATAAAGATATTCCTAAGCCTCTAACAATTGATGCTCAAGATTTGGCAGAGTGGAGGAAATGTGTGCAAAGGTGAGAAGTATCATACTAGAAGGAGTTAGAGATCATATTGACTCAAGCCTCCATGGGAAGTAGACTCCATATGCAATGTGGAAGGCCTTGAAAAACTTGTTTCAGAACAGAAGTGACCACATGAAGCTAGAATTAAAGGACAAGCTCAATAAAATCAAGATGGAGAAGGATGACACAATACCAAAGTAATTTACCAAGTTCACCTAATGCCGGGATGAGCTTGGAAGTGTTGGTGTTATAATTGCTAAAGATGATCTAGTCAACCTATCACTTCTAGGCCTTCCGAAGAGTTGGCACAACTACCAAGATTCGCTAAATGGGAGGGAGAATCTACAAGAGTGGGAGAGTTTGTGGTTTGACTTGGTGTAAGAAGAGATAAGGGGGAACACTGGAGATGGCACCTCATCCAAGCATGATGATGAGGAGAATTGTGCCTTAGCTGGAAAGGTGAAGAAAGGGAAAGGAAATAAATTCCAATCCAAAGGAGATTCCAGTCAAGCCAGCAAGAAGAAGGACGTGTTGAAGATTAAATGTTTTCACTATCATGAGGTGGGAGACTATGCCACAAAGTGTTTACATAAGAAGGCCGACAAGAAGCCCTCAGGAGGAGTGTCAAGTGAAGCTATTAATTCACAATTCGAGTTGGATTTCACCCTCATTTCTTTTATGGTGACATCGGTGATGGGTAGTGTGTGGTATCTAGATAGTGGAGCCTAATTCCATATAACCAACAATAAAAAAATCTTCAGTGACATGGAGGAGAAGAACCTCTAGATGTACATCGAAATGGGAGATAATGGAAGGTATAGTGCGACCAACATCGATACTGTTACTTTTTAGAGGGAGACTGGTTCTCCTCTCACATTAAAAGATGTCATGTATGCTCTGGGTCTGAAGAATAATTTAGTTTCAGCTTCTATGTTAGAGGACCATGGTTATGACGTGATATTTAGAAAAGGAAAGGCTTTCCTTCGTCACATAGACTCAGAAAAATTAATGTGGATCATGGTTCGATTGAGAACCTCTATAAATCGGATGTAGAAGATTCTTCTTCTTTGAGCACAATAGAGGAGAATGTGCAAAGTTGAAACATTAATGAATTGTGGCATATAATATTGTGCCACTTTCACCACAGAGATTTGAATATCATAAAACATATTTCCACAGGAATTCCCAAGGGTACACTAGAGCAGAGAGATGCATGCAAAGGGTGTACATTGGGGAATAAACCAAATGCACCTTTCATAATAAGGATAGTTGAGGGTTAGTGATCCTTGAAAGAGTTCACTCAGATGTGTGTGGACTATTCTTGAAAGCCTCCAAAGATAATCATAGGTATTATGTAATATTTGTAGATGATTTCTCAAGTAAGTACCATATTTTCTTCATGCAAAAGAAAGATCATACGTTCTCTAAATTTTGTGACTTTAAAGCACTTGTTAAGAAAGACACTGGTAGGAAAGTGAAGGCTCTCAGGAGCAATAATGGTGGATAATATGTGTCGAATGAATTCAAGAAAGTATGTGCATCATAAGGCATTCGATGAGAGTTAATAGCACCCCATAACCCACAACAGAATGGGGTGGCTGAAAGGAAGAAAATAAGTATTGTGGGAGCTGCATGGGAAATGTTACATGATCAAGGTGTACCATTACATTTGTCAGTTGGAGCCTGCAACACAAAAGTATATGTGCAGAACATGAGTCCTCATCGGATTCCGGGGATGAGTACACCAGAAGAATATTTTTCACGTAAGAAACCAAATGTAGCGCACTTAAGGATATTTGGTTCATTAGTTTACTGTGATGTTACCAATGATGCAAGGAAAAATCTAGATCTAACATCTGAGTTGGGCATATTTTTGGGGTAAACTGATACACATCACAACTATTGGTTGTATCTACCATCTCATAGGATGATAGTGGTTCATAGAGATGTGAAGTTCGATGAAGAGAAGGTCATGAGATGTTCCCTTGAGAGGGCTTCACTTACAGGAAGATGATGATCTTTTAGCTCCAAACGAAGAACCTTAGGATGATGTGGAGAAACCACATGCAGAGGAGAAGAGAGTGGAAGCCCCCACTCATGCAAAGACTTCAAGAGATGGAAGGAAGAGAACTAGAGAAGCTGATAGATTGATGCATGATGCTAGAGAGAATGTGGGAGAACCCACATCACAACATAGGAAGAGGAGGTCATCGAATTGGTACACTGGCTACATGACTATGATGAGTGAGAGTGTAGAGATTAAGCCATCCTAATTCAAGGAAGCAGTGAAACAACTAGTATTGGATGATGCCATGGTAGAGGAGTATGACTCCATTATGAGAAACAATGTTTGGGAAGTGGTCCCAAGACCAACATACAAGTCAGTGGCGAGTTACAGATGGCCTTACAAAGTAAATAAAGCAAAAGATGGGAGTGTGGAGAAACACAAGGCCAGATCTTTGGCCAGAGGGTTCTCTTAGGTGTAGGGAATTGATTAAAAGGAGACATTTTCTATTCTTCAATAAGATATATTCTAGCACATTCAGCATAGATGGGATGGAAGATACATCATATGGATGTGAAGACAACATTCCTCAACGAAGTGACTGAGGAAGAGGTCTACATTGAGCAATAGGAAGCATTTGAGACCTTCATTAGAGAGTCACATGTGTACAAACTCAAGCGCGTACTATGTGGATTGAAACAAGCACCTCGTTCTTTGTACACCAGTATTGATAGCTATTTCACCAAGTTGGGCTTCACCAAAAGTGAAGCAGATGCAAACCTTTACCATATTGTGGTTGAAGGTAAATTATTGATTATAGTATTATATGTCGATGATTTAATTCTAGCAGGTGATGAGAAGCTGGTCAAATGTTGGCCAAATCTTGTAAATATCATCTTTCAAGAGAATTCGAGATGAAGGACCTAAGGCTCATGCATTATTTCCTTGGTATGGAAGTATGCCAACGAGATACTAAAGAAATTCCACATGGAGACTCCTCTAGCAGGGAATTGGAGGAAGGAAGATGATACTTCAAGTGAAGTAGTGGAGGCTACTATTTATAGGAAACTTGTTGATTCACTTATGTATTTGGTGAAAAAACAATCAAACATATGTTTTTCAGTTAACAAACTTAGTTAAGCAATGATTAAGTCAACCAAACTCTACTGGAAGGAAACTAAACATGTGCTGAGATACCTTACAGGCACCACTCAGTTTGGTCTTTGGTATAGACAAATAGAGGGAGTGAATCTTCAAGGCTTCACAGATGAAGATTGGGCAGGGAGTCCATCCAAAAGGAAGAGGACAACAGTTGGAATCTTAAATATTGGGTCAATAATAGTTTCTTGGTATAGAAAGAAGCAAATATCATTTTCACTTAGTTCAACATAAGCATAATACCTTACTACTAGTCAAGAAACTTGTGAGGCTATCTATATGAGGAAGATCCTTGTTGGGTTATTTGGTCAGCAGATGGATCCTACAGTGATTTACTATGATAATCAGAGTTGTATCAAAATATCTGAGAATCCAGTTTTTCATGATCGGTCCAAGCATATTGACATCCGATATCACCATCTATGAGATTTTGTACAAAGGAGAATCATGTTGCTGGAGTACATTCCTACAGAGGAGTAGGATTTAGACATCTTGACTAAGAATTGTCAAGAGGTGAATTAGAGTTCCATAGACAAAGCATTGGGGTATCTGATAATCCCTTTCTTGTTGAGAGTGAGTGTTAAAAATGCAACAAAAAAATCATAATTTAATTTTGTCCTTGAATTAAATTAGGAATAAAATTGTAATTTCACATCACAATACAACTTGTACGAGTTAACGAAGTTAACTTGACTTAGTTGGCTAAGTTAATTCCAGTTGAGGGTCTAGCTATAGTAATGTAGAGTGTCTAACTAGTTCCAATTGATGGAGCAACTAGTAGGAGGTCAGACAGTGGGGTGATGTTTCATGTGTTCAACCAATTAACTAATGATTCTCTCATAAATAACTCATGCATGTCAGATATAAGAGTTACCCAATTGAGATTAGAGTTCAAGGACAATGTACTATCAGTTGTGTAATCATCAAAATTGTACAGGTGGTGCATGAAGAAAGATGAAGGCCTATGAGGATTGCACAATTCATATTGAGGAGTTTCATTAATTAATAGGAGGCTAATTACTAAGGAAACAATGCAAGGAATAGGGTTTGAGCAAGCCAATGGTTAAGTATTGGCCTGGGCTTGTCTAGGAAGTTGTGAGATAGATAGAGATAGTGCAAAGGTTGCTCAGGATTGAGAAAATAATTGTAATCTTCTTATATTTTCTGACTAACGAAATATGCAGATAGCAGGGATTTTTAGCTTTGGCTTTCCCGAGGAAATCATTTTGTAATGTGTTGATTGAATTATTTCTCTTTTATGCTTCATGATTTTCATGATTATTTAATTGTTTGCACTGATGAGTAGAATAGATTCAAGTCTATTATTGAGTAAATTATAATTAGTAGTTTTAATATACAAGGAATTTCTACATATGTCATCTTTCATAGCTCCTGGTTCCATGATGTAAAACAAGAAGGAGCTAAGAAAAGGGGGCTAAAGGAAACATCAAAATCTCATGATTTTAGAAGGTCATTATAATGAAAGTTACGACATGTAGGAGCTATGATATTGTAATAAAAAGGAGAATGAAGCCAATGGTCATAGGCAACAGTCACATGGACAAATGCGATAAAAGGTTAAGTAAGAAGGAGCTAAAGGACAATCAGGATTTTGTGATTTCATTATTTCTTTTTAATAAGAAGTTATGAAATGATAAAGCTATGATATTATTGTAAAATAGTACAAAATTTTTAAGGAAGAATAGGTCAAAAGGCAAAGATTAAATGCAAGCTAGAGGAAATGGTTAATGGAGTTAATGACATCTACAGATATCACTAGGACAAGGCAACGAGGACACCGATTCTCAGACTAGAACTACTTAGCTTGTTCCAATGTTGGAATAAATCCATCTCTAATCTCCTGTGCACACATTATAAACTTAAATAAGGAACAAAGAGGCCATACTGTGGTGCAGTTAAGATCTCCATGCCATTAACAAGCATGGGGAATCTCTTTGTAGTGCTTAGGTGGAGTGATTTTAAATTCTCACCGTGGAGGATCACACAGAGAGTTGGTGAAGTGCTCATGAGCCCATCCTCGTGTTTAATATAGCGACATAATTCAAGCATAAAACACAACAACATGGAGGAGCCATACATAGGTACACTCAGATAGTGTGGAAACAAGAAATAGAGGCAACATCGAGAAAAGTTCAAAAAATGAGCAAAACAAAGGAGTTCATATGAGAAAAAAGTGGGAAGAAACATTGTGTAGAGATGAGTTGTGTTAGGAGCTCTATGCTAAGAGTGCACTGCTGTGTGTGAGGCTAAGTGAGCATGTTTTGTTGTGAAAGGCTGAGAGGGCCTAAGTAGATGATAGAGACCCCAAGAGAGAGCTAGTGCCATTGTGCGAAAGGCCAAAGGTGCCTGTGCAGAGAAAGAAGGACGAAAACAGTGTGATGTTGTGTGTAGTGGACATAGGGTCGAGAGAAGTATGATATTATAGTGGTGATAGTAGGATGTTGTAGAGGGAGCAAAGTGATTGAGTTCCTATTTGAGTGTGGGTTGGAGCCTGCATACAGGAAGTTGGTGCTTCTATCTCTAGTGGGTGCTTTAGAAGGCTTGGGGGTTGGTGCCTCCTACAAGTTGGTGGTTCTAGAAACCTAGAAAGGTGTCTACAAAAAGGAGGGAGTTAGTGCTTCTTGCTAGTGGGTGCTAGCAAAAAATCAAAGGGGGTTGGTGCTTCCTATGAGTGATGGATTACAAAAAAATTGATGTAATAGAGTACGTGCTCTTAAGTTGTATCAATAACAAAAATGATCTTTGGTGGTTTTTTCCCGAAGGGTTTCCACGTAAAACCTCCGTGTTCATGTTTTTGTTTCTCATGATGTGTATGAATCTATGGTGATATGGTTGTTTTTATGGCTATTGTTATGGTTGTTAATGGTTTCTCCCATATAATGGATGTCAAGTTTGAATGAGAAAAAATAAATTGGCATAAAAGTAAAAATTAACTTTAATACTAATTCACCCCCTCTCAATATTAACATTGTTTCTAACAAGTGTAATGAAGGCCAACCATACGGGAATCTATATAAATGGAGATCTTCACTAGTCATAGGAAGATGAAAAGAACTTATGTCAAAATGTTGCTAGAGTTGTGACTGAAATAAACTTGTGCATCCACACAGTGGAATAGAGGTTAGGGAGTAGATCAAGGGAACACGCTTGGAGGATTCACTGATGTACTCTAGTTCAAACAAAGAGAAATAATAATGAATATTTTCCCCATTATTTATCTTTCATTATCTATTGTATTGGATGTGATTAATTTATTATGTTTGGAGCTAATATTGTTTTTCAAGAAGATCATGTTGGAATCTTTCTTTATGTGCAGGTGATCTAGGAGATCCAGGAGAAAATATCTTGGAGCATATCTTCCTAGAGTTGGCATCGTCAAATAGAGTCAAATATCTAGTGTTAAAATGTATGTATATTTCCTTCAACCTATGAATATGAAAGTGCTTGGGATTTTCTAGTTTCTTTTATTCCACTTCTTCATTCACACACCTTCTAGGAAAGTTTTGGGCTAATATTGTTGGGATTAAAGTAGCCTACTAATGTAGATCAAATTCTCTCTTAAAAAAGTACTCATGGATATATTCCCTTATTTTGGAGTGTTCAGTGGAGTTTCTCCTCTCAATGTGTCTTCACTTTCTTGTCTTTTCCTTTTCATTGAATTTTTGTCTTTTACCCAATTAGTCTTCAATCCATGTTTCTATATTTTAGATGGAATTTGCTTGGATTTGTGTCTGCCTAGATAGCTAGCACTAAGCTCATGTTGCTTTTTTCCTTTAAAAATATAATAATCCTTGCAAATTCAATACATTTACTTCTCCTTATCTTTCTTGAGCTCTAACAATACTTTTGTTGTTTGCCTTGCAAATTCTCAATTCAGAGCCTAAGCTCTTGATGGTTTCCATCCAATTAGGGTAATTTTCCTCTGACCTCTTTCCAATTAATTCCTCTTTCTGATTATTTGGGATCTATCCATGTTGGCTTATAAGGACCTGTTGATGCCTCGAAAATCGCTGTAACAACA
The DNA here is from genome assembly GCA_031772625.1 of Pinus tabuliformis. Classification (NCBI taxonomy): domain Eukaryota; kingdom Viridiplantae; phylum Streptophyta; class Pinopsida; order Pinales; family Pinaceae; genus Pinus; species Pinus tabuliformis. Next base: position 1,772,015,021 of record CM062819.1, read on the forward strand.
TTGGGGGATAACCACCCGGTCCAGACCTTAAAGTAGCTCCTTTTCCGTTTGGAGTGGTGGCTCCAACTGGTTTAACTAGGTCCAGTTACCCTTTCCCTATCACTATTGGTTTATGATATATCTTTAACTACCAATAGACAGGGATATTAGATCACTTCTTCTTGCTGATCAGGCAAGAGAATGACCCTTAAGCTGATTTGGGTTTAGCCAAGCCACAACTAAAATTTTGCCTCTTTAAGAAGAGGACTTAAAAGAATGTAGAAATTAATCTAAATGCAAACTTATTCTATAATGCAAGTAAAAGGAAACTAATATTAATCCTATCTCAATTAGGTAGATATAGATCTAACCCAACCAAGAGCAAGATAATTAAATGATAAGGATTTAAATATGTCTTGTTTATAATGAATATCTTTTTTTTTTATCGTTAAAGGCTACGCTACTTCTATTATTTACATTAAAAACTGAGAACGATTACATTCAGGTTTACACATTGCGAGAGGCCTGGGTTGGCGCTCTTGCTCATCGAGCTTCATTGAGTCAATTACCCGCGCAGGGGCCTTCTTCCAGTGATTAAGCGCCCACGCAGGGGCCAAAAAGAGACCAGTATCATTGTGCATTCTATTGAAACTGAAAGCCCATGCCATAGCAGAGGAGCTGTGAAGACGAAACCATACAAAACTTCCATTCCCACGCAGGGGCAGAAAAGAAACTTGTAGAAAAATCATCAGAGTCCCACGCAGGGGACGGGACACACACTAAACATCGTAATTATCTGACCAACCAAAAAGATTAACGCCATACATTAAGTATTGGTGGCAAGGTAAACAGCAAACGAAAAAACCTGAGTTCAAGCAGAGAGCTGGAGCTGGGTTGAGCTTGTGACTAGTCATCAGAGTCTTCCTCCGAGTCTTCTGGATAGATCCAGTATTCCCCTTCTGGTGGGGGTCCCCAGTCATATTTGGCTTTGCCCTTTGCTGGTGCTGGTTGAGAAGCTGGCAGAGCAGCTCCTGGCTTAGATTGTACCCCAGCTTTGTCCTCAGCAGCTTTGGAGCTCTCTGCAAGCTGAATTGGGGCATGGGGTATCTCCATTGGTTGAATTGGAGCCTGGGGTTGTTCCCCCTCGTTTTATTTCGCCTCTTCCACAAATAAAACTGAAACATGAGCTTGAATGCTTGAATTACCTTGTACATTGCTGACAGAGAAAATCGCTGAGCCAAACGCCGGAAGTGGAGCAGCTTCTGGGTTCTGTGGCCTAGCTTCCATGAATTGCTGAGCTTGGATGGGGTTGGCTTCCTCCACCCTGTGACAAAGGCATCGGCAGCAACTCGACGAAGGATTGACAGGGGGGTGTGAGGCACCTCTTCTTCCTGTGCCGCGTCGACTAAAGGGCCTTTGCCTTGGCGCCATAACTTCCCACTTACCAACACTTCCTGTCGCGGCTTTTTCACTGCTCCAGAGAATCCGCAGGTGGCTCCGTGATCCCTCTCTGAGCCCTGAGACCCAGACCTCCACCTCCTCAGATCGAACTGACCAACATTCCCCATGTTCTTCAGATTTATGTAGCGGTGGTTTTCTTTGAAGCTGGTGCCCCATAACTTCCCTCTGCCTCTGCGATTAAGGCTCATCGCAGACCATAAATGGCCGTCCCTTCGCTCTATAGCTCTCACGCTCGCTGGCCAGGGCGGCGTGGAGCATTTAAGGAGCGGCTTAAACTCGAGCCCGCCCATGTACACCATGTGGCGTACTGCCTTCTCCAGACGTGGCACCCGCATCCGGGATTGTTTATAATGAATATCAAGTTAATGAAGTAGTTCAATTAACTGATATTATGGATATCAAAACACAGCCTATTGGGACCTCTTAACTGAAATAATAAACCAACAACATTCAAGGAAGTAATTCACAAAAATGATATTGCTTACCAAATCAGTAAATCCAATAATTAAACAATAATATGTAGAAATAGTTCACAACACATTATTATTTAATAAATCAGTTATATAGGATAGATTTCCGAGTAAATAGTTACTTAAAAATTAGAATTTAATCCATAAGATCAGAGATACATAATAACAAGATTGAGACAAATTACTCATATTGACAAAAGTGCACAAACATGAATAAAATGACACACTCCTGTTATCATAAAAATGAAACTAGTATTTGAAACAGCAGTATTAAAAATACCAATTTATTGCATCCATTTCTTTGACCTTGATTTCCAACAGTCCTTTACATTGCTTGAACTTTTGCTTTCAAAACTAGAGCCATAATAGTGCAAACTCTGCCCCTTATACATAATTCAAGATACAAAGGAAAATTCCTCACTAATCCTCAGATCTAAGATTTTTTCTCCTCCCTCTTACAACTCTAAATTCCTATTACAAAAGTTCTTTTAGAAATCTAAAATTGTAGAGGAGAGCTGCCCCTTATTACATTCTGCAATTTATTATTTATAATATTTCCAAAAGTTTTTTGAGAGGAGAGTTTGTTGAAGAAAAAATCTGCCCAATCCAATTTATTTGCTAAAAAATTCCAATATTTAATTGTTGGAGCATTCTCATTGATTGAGATCATTTTATCCATATCTCTTTTACTATTTTCCTATAAAAAGAAATAAAAAATAAATTAAGATGCAACAATAAAATCAAAATATCATTTCTGGCATTAAAACAAATCCAATCAAATGCAATTAATTAAATAATTGAAAATAAAATATAAGCTTTCTATTGATGCTTGGGATGATTTAATTGGCCAAAGATATTATTGATGAATGGATCTGCATTGAGAAGATGCTTGAACAAATGAAAATGTAGAAAATAAAACTCAGAAAATTGATTTTGTTTTAGAAATTCGTAGCTTGATTTTTTGCCTGATTTTTGACCCAATAAATAACCAAATTTGTTAGTGAAACCTCTTCAGAAATGTTCTCCTTGATTTTATTGTTCCAATGAGCCATCTTGGACCTCATTTGACTAGGTAAAACTCAATCTATGAACTTCCAAAGTAGATGAGTTAATTTTGGCATAAATCTTGAAATTCTGTTGCTAGGTTAAAAAATCAAAATTTTAATTAAAAATTACATCCTAAATTAGAATTCTAATTATCAAATTAATTGTTAATCATAAATTAAACTAATTATTAAATAAAATGTTATTAATTAATTTTAATCTAACTAATCAATATAATTAACTATTTATAACTAATTTAATCTGAATAATATTTAAATTTTAATTTAAGTAACTTAATTAAATTTTAATATTAATTAATATAAAATTTATTATTATAAAATATTAATTTTAATATTAAATGTAATATTATATTAACACTACCCTACCATAGTTCATTTAACTCATTCGTATGAATGAGTTTTAAAACTCAAACACAAATGAGTTAGGGAACTTCAGGTTAGTACCTTATGCCCCTTTGCCTTTGTTTAGTCGGCGATCGGTATCGGGAGGTGTTGGGGTTCGTTAAACTTGTTACATATGAGATCTCAATGCGATCAAAGCTCCTCATGCAATGAAAAGAAACTTTTTTTATTATTTATTTGTTATTATATAGATTTTAATTTAATATTGTTTTATTTTAATGAGGTTTATTTTATGAACTATAATTACTTTAATAAAAATGAAAAATAAACTATAGCTATTTCGAAATTTTGGGTTTTCGAGATTAGTAATCAATTTGGAAATTGGAGTAAATTACAAAAATCCCGATGCTTCATAATTTGGTTGAAAAATAAAAAAATATTAGTAATAACTAACTAGAGGTTAATATTTAAAATAAATGCATTATTGAACTAATTTATTTACAAAATGCAATATTGTACATTTTATGCATTTTTAACTCAAGCTAGATAAATGATAAGATTTCAAAGGAGTACCATTTTCAAACCAGTTGACCAAATGAGGCGAAATAATTGTCAATGGGAAGCTTATAAAAAATCGATTCTAACAAAGCAATCAAAATAAGAATCCAAAGAAAATAAAAAATTAACAAAAGCGTAGTATAATCAACTAAATAAAAATCCTAAAAGGTGTTTAGCCAAATTTTTATAGAAAGGGTCCCCATTATTTGAAGTAAACAAATCAATAATGGGGGGTTGTGTTTTTACCACAACAATAGCGACACATGGGAGAAGAACTAGTTATCTCTGTTTGATATAAATGAGATTTTTCTAAAATTAGAGTAAAAATAATTAAAGAAGAGAAAATTATTTTTAGATTGTTTGAATAGGTTCATTAGTCTAAATAAAAGCAAGAATTATCTAACTGTAAAATTTCTTAAAATTCCTCATAAATTAAAATATTTCAACACTCTATATCAGTACTTAATTAGTTGTAGAGATAAAACATGGGTCACTTTACAGCTTAGCTTTTAAAATATACTCATTTGTCACAGGTAGAGCCACTGCTGTCAGCAAACATCTATAGTTTCGACAGGGTTACCTTTTAATCATCAATGATTCAGAATCCCATTTCTTTAAGAATTATTAACCTTGAGATAAATCCATTTATATATGTTTATTATTATTATTATTATTATTATTTGTTTTTAAAAGCCATTGTCCTGATTTGGTAGCCATATAGTTGACAATGCCATTAACTGGTTATATTTGGACTAAACAAGTTGGCTCGTGATGAGACCCCTTATCTTATAATTGTTTGCAATCATAAACCATTATCGTGGTTTGTTTAGCAGTGTTGGTAATGTCAGTCTATTTTTCCCCTATGATCATAGTAAACATGCTCATGATGAGACCTCTTACCTTTTAAGTTTAAATATATTTTTGGATTATACTCTAGAAAAATAACTCTTTGGGACATGGAGAATCATTGACTTCTTGAAAGTTAAGATTGACAATTTCAGAGTTAAAAGTGCTTTGCTGTAAAGTGTCTTTACTTGGTTATAAATAACTTTTCTTTGACTGATAATAAAATTTTGAAAGATCTTAATAAAATATTGAAATCTCAAAATTATTACAATTTTGATAAAAAAGAAATTTTCAGATTTTATGATACTTTGTCAACTTCTCTTTGATTGATAATCTCTTCCTTAAGTATGTCTACCTTTATAATAAGAAAATCAAACTTTACTAAGAGATTTAAGAAAAAGCTAATAGGTGACTATTAACAATTTTTCCCTATGTATGCCGACCATAGTTAGGTAACAAGAAGGCCTTCCATATAAATCATGGCAAAGTTATCAAAATTAAAACTGAAAACCAAAGGAAAAGAATTCTTATGCTAAAATGAGAAAGAAATCAGCAAACAAAAATAAAAATGAAGAAATTTTAAAAGTGGAAAGGAAAATCCAAGTTTCGAAAGATAAACTCGAACAAGAATGTTTATACCAATGTCTCAACAATATGAAGAAAAAAGAAAATAATCATGTAATTATTCCTTCTTATGTCGAGATTTAGAAAAATCATACTTTGCAAGGTTGTAAGTGTTTTAGGCTTTTTGGATAGCAGTGACGATAAAATTCAACCACAATGAAATTTCTCTGTCTTATATCAATCTTCTTGTTTCAAAGCATCATCTTCATCATTTTCTAATAAAAAGAATGCTTAAAAAAAAAACTAAAGGTTCAGAAACTTCCTAGTGTAGCTATTTCGACGAAGATTATCGCTGCTTATTGAAATAAATTCAGGAGAAGAATGTAGGACTTTGAAAATATGATCCGGCAGAGGATTAAAATCTTCAAATAGAGAACTGCAAAAGATATTTTTATATCAGCATAATTTAAAAAACAAAAATGAAACTAAAGTAACGAAATGGAAATTAATGAAAGTAGGTATATGAATCTTACCATTGGATAATTGCTTTCGATGTTACCTGAAAGATATCAGTTTCTTCAAACTAGCTGACTTCTTATTTTAATTAACATTAAAAACATGAAGAAGTCAAACTAACCAAAATCCTATAACCCAAAATCATTTTTTATTTTATTTACACTAAAGCAAGCAGTAAAATGCGAAAATGGAATGCTTAGTGCTCAAGGGAATCGAAATTAAAGAAAATGCATCAGAAATGAGAATGAGAATTTGCAGTAATGATTGTTTCTCAAAATATTATAAATTTCATATAAACTCCATGATTTTATGAATTGTCCATAATCAAGACCAAATCCAAAATAATAAAATTTAAATATGAAGATAGAGAGGTCTTGAATTCCATATTTAATTATGGAATTATATATTTAAAACTGAAATATATGAGAAATCAAAATGATTTAAATATGTTGCAAATTGGTCATAAATCGCTTTCTTACCATAGTGGTTACCCAATATTGCTTTAAAATATTCCATACGATGCAATACCTTACCGGATGATCCGCATTGCATGTTTCTTCACTATGCTTAAAATTCGATCTGCCAAAATTTCGCCTTTTGCTGATATGTCATATATCGATTAAATGTTAATGGCATTGAGGCATGCGTTGGAGTCTATCGCATCAGAAGTTGCAATAGCAAATTACCGATATGAGAACATGCAAAGAGAATATGTGTGATGAGATGGAGCGATTACACCATTGAAAAAATGTTATATCTAGGATCGGGGACAGTCATGTCGCGAATTGCACATCACACACCGCACCTCATGATTTGTACTATACACATTGCACATTGCGCATCGAAGATTCAGAATAGTGGTATGTTCATGCGATGAAGCGATTGACACATTCAGAATATCAGAGAATAGTCATGTAGGAAATGCCAATATGATTTTTGCAATATCGGCGATGCGATGGATGACGTAGCTAATTGGCGATCGACAAACTTTAAGTACAGAATGAAGCACAATATAATTCTTTGTGATGCCGATATGTGATGAATGACGTGGCTAATTGGCGATCGATGATCTTAAGCACATGAGGTAACAATTCTTGATACGCCGATATGCGATGAAGAGTGGACCCGATAACTTTATGATGAAAATTTAATAACATATCGGAATCGAGACATCAACCCTTTTAAAGTTATGATCCTACCATTATTGCGATTGAGCGGACACGATATTTTTTATCAATTTGATTTGAATTTCATATCGGGTCCAGAATTATGTGTTTGTTGCAATATTGGTAAAGTCGATTATCGGAGATCGGCAATTCACGATAATGGAATTATACTTCAACTGCAAACCTCCGATATATGAAATGTGATATGGCATATGAGTGAGATAATACATCGGAGATCTTTTATGAAAAATTTGTTATAAAAAATGATAAGAGCTACTTCTGATGAAATCTTATGATACAAATGGTTGTGATATGGAAGATGCGATATCAGAATGAAATAATTGATGAAGATGAGCGGGATGGGAATATTGCAAATATATTCACTGTAGTATCAGCAATATGAAAATCAAGTTGAAATGTTTCTAATATGAATCCTGTGATATTGCTTGAAATTTCAATTGGGTTTTTTGATGAATGAAACCTAAGTTAAAAAATGCTCCAAATTCTAATGAATCGAAAATAAAATTTCCCGGAACCTGTTGCAAATTTGAAATGGGTTTGCTGCTTACTTCAAGTTTCAAAAACAAACTAAAACCTGAAAATGAAATAGAACAAGAATAAAAAATAAACTAAGGAAAAGAGAAACTAATAATAGATGAGAACAAACTTGTAAATGCATACCTAGAAGGAAATTGTCTGTAGATTTTATCTTATGAATCTTCCAATTCTTCCTTCCATTTATCAAAATTTTTCCTTTGTTCAAAATCATCTCATTATTTATTCTAAATCGGAGTGAGCAATCAGTTTAAATAAAATCTGCTTATTCATGTTTAGGAAATATAAAATTTACCAGAAATAAATATGAAAATAGTCTTCCCTTTTGAATTGAAACAACAATTTATTACCTCTGCTTATTTCGAATAACTTGAGAAGAATCTATATTGTTATAGTGACTATTCAAAAATGCCTTTAGTCAATGAATATGATGCATATTGCAGCATCAGATAATAAACTAAAGATCCGAATGGGATAATGCCACTAATTGTGGAAGAATATCAACACAGATTTAAATGTGTGTCAAGTGCATGCTCAATTAAATTCTATCAATACATTATTTGAAACAGGCAGAGATGTATTTATGGGTAGAGGTATTGTTGCAAGAAATTTTAAAAAATAAAACAAGAATTAAAACTTTCTGATAGAAAGAAAATGTTTCATTGAACATGTATGAGAAGCGTTGATTGCTTTGTTTTATTTATTTTTTTATCTACAAAACTGTTGAAATAAAAATTAACAAATTATATTAATTCTACTGCTATTCTAACCATATACATGAAAATGGCTAGGTATAGTCATATTTCCGGTGTAACCATTTTTTCATTTTAATTGCTGCATGTATGTACAATTCAACCATTAGTAATAAAAATACAAATCTAATTGAACTAAGGAAGATAAATCTATAAATAGAATTTACAGTTATTGTTAGCAACTTAATTAAAATCTCCTTTTGAAATGTATTTTTCATCTGAATACCAATTGGATCATAAAAATCTGGATGGATTTCTATTAATAATTGATAAATGTTCAAAAGAGGAGATGAAAGGCCAGATTGTGGATATGAACTTTTACATTCAAGGGTCTGGAAAAAATTATTAGTGTTATGTACAAATGTTAAACTATTAACAATATTCCTTGAAGGAAAAATTTCCAAATAGTTTTCAAATAAGCTAATGAAAAATAGATGGAAATCTTTCAAATAAAATGGGAAATTATTGATTGAATTGGATTGCGGGCCAGATTGTAAAAATACATTCTCTTTTTGACATTGTCTTTGAGAAGATAAAAGCTTTTGATGAAACATTAGCATTGATTGAAATTGAAATATTAATAGCTTTTGATGCTCTTAATTATAATATAAAACTTCAATTTTCCAACAGGGCAATGCATCAATTGAATGTTTGATAGTAAAGTGCTCAATTTGCCTGCATAAATATCAAAAATCTAAAAAATAAAATTAGAATTAAAATCTGATTTTAAACAAAAGAAATAAGGAAACAAAAATAAAATGAAATCACTAATGGTACAACTAAGGTCACAACACAATTGAGATCATTTTGAAATATTTTTTTTTATAAGGATTAGTGAGAATTATGAAATTTGAGTAATTGCCAATTCCAACTTGTGAATTAGAAAACGAATTGTGATAATGAGTAGGAATGAGAGCTTGATCATGATATGAATCATAAATTGGAATGTTTTCTTGAATAGTGAAATCATGAAGATAATTTGCTGCTTTAGAATGGGGATTGGTTGGAATATTTTCTAAATTGAAATGTCCCTCATTCTCATATGTTATTTGAATTTTCTCATGAGGATAGTAATCAACACACTCAATGTCAAAGTATTTATCATAAACAACTTCACAATATTATCTAGAATTCCCTTTGGTCTCATCCAATATATCAAAACAAGGAGGAATAAAAATTTCATGTTCATTAATGGCAAAAGAATAATCAACAATCTTTTCTCTATCTTGATAAAAACTTATTGGTAATTCATTTAGGTCATTCTCTTTATTTTCTGAAATATCATTAATACCATGAGGGAAAATTTACCATTATTAAAAATATCAGGATAAAGGGAAAAATGTGAATCTGAAATAATGCAATTAAAAATGTTTCGGTTTGACAATTCTTGTACATTATGCTGATTGTAAATTTTAGATTCTAAATCATTTCTTTGTGTACTCATGCTTTTTTGAAGAAGGTTGCTTTGCTACTCTGATTTCGGCATTTGTTCATCATGGAAAAATTCAAAAATTTGTATAACGGTTTGCATTTTATTATTTACTTTGATTGTTGCTTGCACTTGCTGATTTACGATATGATTTTCTAAATTCACCACAGAGTAACTTTCAGATTCCAATGCAACTCTTTCTCCAAAATTGTTGTTGTTGTCTTCTTGCATTTGATTAGAAATATTTTCTAAGCTTTGTGAGACCATTTCATCATAATTTATTTTCACCTCCATATTGAAATTCTCATTTATGTTGAAAGGGGATAGAACAAAGCTTGAACTAATTTCATATAGATTGGGAATGGGAGGAAGAGAACAAATATGTTCAAACCAATCTAGTGATTCTTCTTCTGTAAGTTTATTTTCGATTTTGAATTTTAAACAATTCAAATGAAATCGAATATTAAAATCTCTAACAATCTCATTTTCTTTTCATAGATATTTAATTTCATCACATACTTGATCATAATCATAGCCGCTAAATTTATAAATGAAAATTGTAACAAATTGATCCCAGCTGTGAATTGAGGCAACCAAAAGAGTTCTATACCAGTTTTTGGCTTTTGCCGCAAATGTGAGAGTAAAAATTTTGCATAAAATGCCTTCATCAGTTTCATGAAAATCATAATTTGAAACATTTTGAATAAATTGAAAGACATGGTTAAAAGCAGAATAATTTCTCTTACCATTAAACTTTGCCTAAGACAAGAGTCTTACCACTTTGGGTTGAGTATTGGAAGATGCACGTCCATGGATACAACTCCAAATTGGAAATTTAAGAGGAACCATCGTGATTTAAATTAAAATGTTAAAATTTAAAAGACTCCAATAGACAACAAGTCTCAGGCTTTCCTTCTAACGCTAAAAATTTTGATGCATCAAAAATCACTGCAAAAACATTGGGGGATAATCACCTCGTCTAGATCTTAAAACAACTCCTTTTTCGTTTGGAGTGGTGGCTCTGACTGGTTTAACTAGGTCCAGTTACCTTTTCCCTATCGCTATTGGTTTATGATGTATCTTTAACTACCAATAGACAGGTATATCGGATCACTTTTTCTTGCTAATCAGGCAAGAGAATGACCCTTACGCTGATTTGGGTTCAGCCAGGCCACAACTAAAATTTTGCCTCTTTGAGAAGATGACTTAAAAGAATGTAGAAATTAATTTAAATGCAAACTTATTCTATAATGCAAACAAAAAGAAACTAATATTAATCCTATTTCAATTAGGTAGATATAGATCTAACCCAACCAAGACTAAGATAATTAAATGATAAGGATTTAAATATGTCTTGTTTATAATGAATATCAAGTTAATAAAGTAGTTCAATTAACTGATATTATGGTATCAAAACACAGCCTATTGGGACCTCTTAACTGAAATAATAAACCAACAACATTCAATGAAGTAATTCACAAAAATGATATTACTTATCAAATCAGTAAATTGAATAATTAAATAATAATATGTAGAAATAGTTCACAACACATTACTATTTAATAAATCAGTTATATAAGATAGATTTCCGAGTAAATAGTTACTCAGAAATCAAAATTTAATCCATAAGATCAGAGATACATAATAAAAATATTGAGACAAATTACCCATATTGACAAAAGTGCACAAACATGAATAAAGTGACACATTCTTGTTATCACAAAAATGAAACTAATATTTGAAACAATAGTATTAAAAATACCAATTTATTGCATCCATTTCTCTGACCTTGATCTCCAACAATCCTTTACATTGCTTGAACTTTTGCTTTTAAAACTAGAGCTACAATAGTGCAAACTCTGCCCCTCATACATAATTCAAGATACAAAGGAAAAATCCTCACTAATCCCCAGATCTAAGATTTTCTCTCATCCCTCTTACAACTCTAAATTCCTATTATAGAAGTGTTTTTAGAAGTCTAAAATTGTAGAGGAGAGCCACCCCTTATTACATTCTATAATCTATTATTTATAATATTTCCAAAAGTATTCTGAGAGGAGAGTTTGTTGAAGAAAAAATATGCCTAATCCAATTTTATTTGCTCAAAAATTCCAATATTTAATTGCTGGATCATTCTTATTAAATGAGATCATTTTCTCCATATCTCTTCTACTATTTTCCTGTAAAAAGAAATAAAAAATGAATTAAGATGCAACAATAAAATCAAAATATCATTTCTGGCATTAAACAAATCCAATCAAATGCAATTAATTAAATAATTGAAAATAAAATATAAGCTTTCTATTGATGCCTGGGATGATTTAATTCGCCAAGGATATTATTGACGAATGGATCTGCATTGAGAAGAGACTTGAACAAAAAATGCAGAAAATAAAACTCAGAAAATTGATTTTGTTTTAGAAATTCGTATCTTGATCTTCTTCCTAATTTTTGACCTAATAAATGACTAAATTTGTTAGTGAAAGCTCCTCAGAAATGTTCTCCTTGATTTTATCTTTCCAATGAGTCGTCATGGGCCTCATTTGGACAAGTAAAATTCAATCTATAAGCTTCCAAAGTAGATGAGTTAATTCTGACATAAATCTGGAAATTCTATCCCTGGACTAAAAAAATCAGAATTTTAATTAAAAATTAAATTCTAAATTAGAATTCTAATTATCTAATTAATTGTTAATCATAAACTAAACTAATTATTAAATAAACAGTTATTAATTAATCTTAATCTAACTAATTAATATAATTAATTAATTATAACTAATTTAATCTAAATAATATTTAAATTTAAATTTAATTAACTTAATTAAATTTTATATATTAATTAAATTAAAATTTATTATTATAAAATATTAATTTAAATATTAAATATTAAATATTAAATATAATATTATATTAACACTATCCTACCATACTTCATCTAACTCATTCATATGAATGAGCTTTAAAACTCAAAAACAAATGATTTAGGGAACTTTAGGTTAGTGCCTTATGCCCCTTTGCCTTTTGTGATCGGCATTGGGAGGTGTCGAGGTTCGTTAAACTTGTCACATATGAAACCTTCAATGCAGTCAAAGTTCTCGATGAGATTGAAATAAACTTTTTTATTATTTATTTGTTATTATATATATTTTAATTTTTATTTTGTTTTATTTTATAAACTACCGTTACTCCGAAAACAAATGAAAAATAAACTACAACCATTTCGAAAGTCTGGGTTTTCAAGATTAGTAATCAATTTGGAAATTGAAGTAAATTACTAAAATTTCGATGTTTCATGATTTGGCTGAAAAATGAAAAAATGTTAGTAATAACTAACTAGGGTTTAATATTTAAAATAAATGCATTATTGAACTAATTTATTTACAAAATGCAATATTGTACATTTTATGCATTTTTAACCTAGGCCAGATAAATGATGATACTTCAAAGGAGTACCATTTTCAAACCAGTTGACCAAATAAGGTAAAACAAATGTTAATGGGAAGCTGATAACAAATCGATTTTAACAAAGCAATGAAAACAAGAATCCAAAGAAAATGAAAAGTTAACAAAAACATAGGATAATCAACTAAATAAAAATACTAAAATGTGTTTAGCCAAAATTTTTATAGAAAGAGTCCCCATTATTTGAAGTGAACAAATCAATAATGGGGGGTTTTGTTTTTACCACAACAGGGCCTGACCTAAGTTCAGAGTTATTTAGCCAAACAAATCCCTACACTACTGGCCATTTCAGCAGCAGAGCGCGGAGTGCAAACTGAAGTCTCACCCGAAGCAGTATGGGGGATGTTGGAACCAAGTTTCTGCACCCTTGAGATTTCTTTGATGTCGATTTAGTCCAACTAGATCTCCCTTCACGCAGGTCACTTCTCGCATTGTTCTAACCTTCAATACCTTCGCAAAGTGTCACAATTTTCTTTCACGCAACCCTAACCAAGGCCTGAGATGCTTTCGCGCTGTTATGGCAGCGAACTGTGCTATTTCCCCAAACTACATTGCGTATCTTACTTATCTTCATGTGAACAATTATTCTAAATTGCGTTCATTTAATCAACACAATTATACACGTTGCACATCATATAAGTATTAAAAGTGCAGTTTATATCCAATGTAACAGATGCATAAAATAGGAATAAATACGCAGAAATGATATGAAACTTCTCTTTATTAATACTTCCAATTTACAGACTCAATTCGCCCTTGCACACTCAACTGCAGGGGTCCGCGCACTCAGCTTCAGACTACTAGGCCTCTGCGCACTCAGTTATAGAGCCTTCTCCTACTCTACGACCCAAAACTAGACCTTACTCCACAAATCTATCTCGCATACATCATGTGTTCATCTTCCATTATCAATTGATTGATGTCTTAAATACTTAGAGACTCGCTCTATTTATACAATCCCATGGTTCGCACACCATGGGTAGATCTCTATAGCCAACATTACATTAACAAAATTAAGGGTGGACAACCCTATGACTCTTTTATAAACTACGCGCTTTGCGCCCACAAAATGCGGAGTCTTTACATCGGATTACAATCTTTGACCAAAATTTGGGCTCTAAACCCCAAACCTTCCCTTGGGGGATCTCGTGCCCAACAAGCCCCCAATACAAACATCATGACTCACCCTAGAGTCACGTTGTCAGTGTATAGATCTCTGTGCGAAGACCTCCCAACTCTAACTAGATCGGTGCAAGTTCGATATCGAACTGAGCGGCTGCCTACTGTACTTCTTCTACGTGTTGTTCTGTGACCATTGTTGTTGAACTGTTTCCCTAAATCCTTTCCTGTCTTGCTTGCAACTGCATGAGTTTTGCTTCAATGGAGGCTATAATGGTATACACCTCTTCAATGCATGGTTGTTAGTGCACCTTCAAAACTGTCCTTATGCCTAGCAGTATCCACCTGCTGCTTGAGCGCTTTAGCCTGTTGCATCTTGGCAAACCTCTATGTGAGGGAAACCATCTATGTGGTTCCTTTTACTTCGTCGCATCTCTGTTGCAGCTTGCGCGCCTCTATCTCTAGGTGTTGTATGTTCAAGTCCTCCTGCGGGGTGGTGAGGACCTCGAATGACTGCTCGAAAAACTTTGTGCAGTATGTCGCTGCACTGTTGACCACTACTATTACTGTCATGATCATGGTGGCGCCTTGTTCCTTAACCTTCGGTGGAGTTGAAGGCTACACCTTCAACTATAGTTTTGTTATCTGAAGGTTCAACTCCAGTTGAACCCTGGCCATTTCTTCCTTTGCCTCGCGCACCCCTACTGCTAATTTTCAGACGCGTGCCTCCACTGGTTATTTTGCTTAGATGGCCAACTCCGGGACCATCTGGCGGGCTTCCTCCAGCACCTGCACTATTTGTCTATTCTGCGCCACTACCTTGTTGCTCTGCAGGCTTAATTGTTCAATGTTGATGCGCTGCTCTGTCATTACCTGGAGTGTATGACTCTCCCTGGCTCGTAGTTCTGCAGTGACTCCATCTTGAAAAATATAGAGTGTCTCCCAAGGGAGAAAAACCATGTTTAATCTGATTCCATTCAACCCACTGACCATAGGCCTGTCGACCTCATTTTATATAACAAGTGCGCCATCTCGTAGCACTATTGTGTTAGTCATCCAGGCACGCAGAATTTCCTCGGCCGTGTACGTACCCACTGCGAGGCTGGTTGACACAGTGCCAGCTTGTGGAGTGTGCACTTGCAACTCCTATATCTGCATCTGGAGATCTCCCAACACCATCTGGTGTTGCTCCTTTAACTACTGGAGGGCCTCCGCGGTGACGTCCCTCACTGTCTCACCAATATCATGGAGATCCCCCTCGGTGAGGGTGATCATGTCAAATGAATTCTTTTAAGCCTTTGACTTCTTTCGTGACCATACATGCTCTCTTGGGCATGGACATTTGAGCTGGGTGGACGCTGTCTGTGGGTCTGCGGCACCTTGTTCTACGTCGGTCTCTGGCTCAGGCGAAGGTGACTTCTGTCCTTCGTGCTCTTCTTCTACTATCATCTGTTTCTCTTCTGCTAACTGCGCCATCCGCAGTTTCACCTCTTCCTTCTTCTACTGCATGGAAGACTTCTCTGCTTCCACCGCGGAGCCAACTGGAGCGCGCCACTTTGGCAGCCACGACTCAAGGACCGCGAAGATGACATCATCGGTCGCCAAACAAGGTAACTCACGCCATGTCTTCACAGGGTCCTTCCATGCCCTAATGTAGACATGGTGGAAATCTACCTTGAACTCCATGAATCTCTACAGACTGTTGTAGAGCGTGGGCGATAACCGTAGCTTGATATTAATCCCCATTTTGATGTTCATCTCCATAAGCACCCAGAATGTTTTTCTCTCCCTTATCTTCTGCGCATCCTGGGTTGCCCACAGCAAAGCATACTTCATTGCCTCCTGAAAGTCCTACGCAATCGTCAAGAATTGGCTATCTTCGAGTGATTTCCATGCCACCAGTACTATTGACAACAAAAGCCACACATAGTGAAAAGTTTTTCCTTGGTCTTGTGCCTTGCGGCAGTTCTCAAGGAACTCTTCACATAAATAGTTTTCCCAGTTAAACTAGACCCCTTCTACGCATTGTGTTGCTAACACAACCACTAGTACGAGCAACTCATCCATGCGACACTTTCGCATCACCTTTCTTTCCAAAATCTGCATCGCGACGTTGACCGCAGGGTTGTTGATGCTGGAAATGGCGTACCATCGTTTCTTCTTCTCTAGTTTAAATTTATTCTTCATGGCCTCCGGGATGGCCAAATCATCACTCTTTCCCTCTAGAATTTTTGCTGGGTCCTCCCCTTTGTAAGGGAGCTGAGTAATTCTATGGATCAAATGGTTTGTGATGGGGATGGCCTCCTCCAGCCACAAGCACCCATCATGCACCAAGTAGAGCAGCTGCCTGATGACAAAAATAGTCATTGGGGCATGACGAAAATGTGACACCCAGAGCAGGTTTAACAATCTTTCCTTCTCTACACCTCTCAGCCTTTTGCGTGGATCTAACTCTATTATCCCAATCGACGCGTCTTTCTTCTGGTGCATGAGCTGTGTGGTAGCGAGATGCGGGAACTTCTCATGGTCCGTGAGATCCCAATCCTCAAACTTTAGCATGGGCACTCGTCCCAAGTGCTCTCCTTCAAAAATAATTTCGTCATGGAGCAACGAAATCTGCAGAGAGCTCTTGCACTCATCTATATCTTTGGGGACCTTTGCTTTACCCTTCTGTGGAGGAACACATGCAGACAGCCTGGTAAGAGGGTCCGCACCTTGGGTTTCTTCCATTTCTACATCCTCCTCCTCTACCATGATTTTTTCAAACTCTTCCTCCTCATTAGCCTCCAAATTGATAGTGTTCCCCTTTTCTTCCATGGTGAGCATAGTCCTCAACGGATTTCTAGGTGATACGTGCACCGGTACCATGGCATGCTTGTCTTTCTTGGGTCTCAGTGTGTGTGGTGATTTAGGGATTTCAGCGACTATCCTGGCTCTCTCTGAGGCTTCTACCTCAGTAATCACCTGCGTGGCTTCCTCAATGTTCATTGCTCCCGTACCCATGGCTTCTTTGGGTGTTGCCATAGTGCGATTCCACAATTTTCTCAGGGTCTTTGGAAACTGCTCAAGCAATGAATCCACTTTCAAAAGATCGAACAAATGTCGATTCATGAATATCTGGGTGTGCAACCACTCAATTTTCAAATTGCCAAGTGTTGTTTGCTGGACAACTCTTTGTAATTTATAGCGCCTTTTGAATTTGAATTCGACCATTCCCCCCACATTCGGTCCATTAATGCTTTATTGGCAGCATATTTTCAAGAATCTAGACCATAAAGTTCGCCTTAAACACCTATCGCCCGCTCCATTTGGTCTCAAGCCAAGAATCACATCGTGAATAGTGACTGTAATGGTCACTTTCCAGTTGACCTAGGTGGTAGCGCAACTACCCTCGCGCTGTTGCAAACCTTGTGACACTTCGCTACTGCACGCAGTCCCTAGGTAGAGTAGTTTATAGTCCCATGCCTCCTTTCAGTTGCCTGGAGCGCTAAGAATGTGCTTCCGTCGGTTAGTCAGATGGTCGAGACACTTGTGTATGGCTTTAGACAACTACCATTTACTCTTCCTGGGAAAAGTTCTGCATTTAACTTTACCAACTGCATCGCGGCACCATGTTGTGGGGAAAAGTATCCGATGCGGATGACACTAACCCTACTCTAAAGGTGACAGTCTTTAGCAACAACAGAAGATAAAGTTTTCATGTTCCACTTTATAGAAGTACAGAGAGAATGGAAAGAAGGTCAACCAACCTGGTGTCTTTCGCTTAGTCGATCCTTGTCCTTCTCAATTTGTATCCCGTTCCCAGCTCTTTGCTCTCCTAGCCGATCCAGCTACACACAGAACCTGCACAAAACAAGAGAGCAAACTACAAGATACATGTACTCATAACTGAAGCATGGATTAGGGTGCATCAAATATACATGTAAACACAAAACATCTATGTAAAACAAGTATATAGGAGAACATGCAAACTTTATTGATAGAAAGTAACAGGGTTCCAGAGGAAGTTACAACCAATGATGATGGCTCCAATCCAGCAGCACCTCCTCGGCAGCAAGAACTCTCCTCTTCACCTCTAGTAAAACAATCACCCAATAATCCTGGCAGTATACCAACAGCACCTCCTTGCTTATACAAAATTCCAGCCTCCTTAGACCTCATAGAAGAGCTCTATATATAGGATAGAAGAAGAGAGGATGAGTCAGCTTGAGACTGACATGAAGCTGCCTTGTGTCCTCTCCCTCTTCAGTTAATCTTCAGTTCTTGAGTCCACTTGGAGATCCTTGGTTACACATGGTGATCAAGTATCTCTTACTCATCACAAGGCGAATCTGATGAACCAAGTGTCAGTTTGGAAGCTTCCTGGGCAGTTGACACCTTGCAGGATGACTGTGCCACTTGGCCAATCTCGCCCAGCGCAGGTAGCCTTCATTACTTTTGACTTCCAGCGCAGGTACAGAGTGGGACAGTTGCATTACAGCGCAGAAGCTTAGTTAAGCAGCTGACATGATCCAAAATAAGCCTGTTTTGAAGTGTTTTCAGGTGGAGAACTGATTGGAAGTGCTGTTGTTTGATGACCTTGTTATTTTAGGGGTAAGAACAACATGTTTAGGGACTGAGGATCCCTGTAATTATCGACTTTTCATGCTCCATGACGCGAGGCACAAAAATGTCTATAACAGTTGCCCCCTAAAGTATGAGGCCGTTTATCGGGTGAAATGCTTTAGCTAGAGGATCCGAAGTTTGTTCCAGTGCTGAGGAGAGTGCCCTGTAATACAATACAATACAATACATTATTTGTCATTCATCATTATTCTCATGATCTAGCTGAGGCGGGCATTCCCATGCTCAGCTTTCTATAAATACATTTTGGTACATATGACAGACGATCGTCTGAAGATAGACTGATAATTTTCTGCTGAAACTATCATCCTTTGAATAGGATGATCATCTGCTGCAATGATGTACACGGCAAATGCTTTTATATTTCCTGAATATATATCGCAGCCCGGATGGATGAAACTAGATCCGGGGTCTTCAAACTCGTTCGATCTTCACTCTAAGTACAAGTCGATCCATGTGAGAATTGCGCTGAAGTCGAACATGGAAAGACATCGCTTGATTACCGGTCAATAATGAAAACCGTTAACAAGCGCGAGAGGAATCACCAATAATGACGATGACCCTCAAGGTACTGCAGTACAACTCACGTGGCGTGAAAAAAGGACTTGGCGTCGAACGCCACGCAAAATCTTCTGGTCGAAGGTCATTGATGTATACCTGTCGTCGGAAGTGAGAAACTTGCCATTGAGGCATGCAAGCTTCAAAGTACTGATGGGGGTGTTCCTAGATCAACTTCTTGGATAATGAGCTGAAGTCAACAAGAAGCGATCTGTCAAAGGAGGGCCTTAATGAATCCCACATCAATGACACGGAACGGAGCTAATGACTTTAGTGGAGGTGAAAACAAACTGTGAAATATGATTCAGGGTGGCGATAATGAATGGATGAAGGATAATGTATGGTAGTGGATGGGACACGGTTGACACTTCCAGAATGACCCCTCTTGAACATATCATGACACTGATGCGATGGATCGGTAGCATTACCCCAAATGTGGATGGTGTGGCGAGGACCATGGTGATGAGACCGGTGAATGAAACAACCCAACCCGATATGGTACGGAGGAAAAGTGTCATGTTCAAGAGTGACTTGCTACCTTTAAACTTTGATGTTCTCCCAATTTTTCCCCAGTCATTTCTGACCAGTACCTCTTTATTTTTGTCAAGCTTGAGGAGGATAACATATGCTTGTTCTATAACCTGCCCTTCGGGCAAGCCCATCGCTATGATTTAACGAGCCTAGCAATAGGGAAACTCGTTCTCGTCTAAAGACAAGTTTGTCGCTATTCAATCATTTTAACGAGTCTAACGACAAAGAAAACTCGGTCCTTTTCATTTTTAGAGAGTCTAAAAAGGTACAGAAAGTTAACTCCACAATTCCTTTTTCGTCAGCAAATCCCTTAAGTCCGAAAAAGTATAAAACAATACAGAAGGGATGGCTGTTCGATACTTTTACGAGCCGAACAAGACAAGCGCTCGATCCTTTTGTGCAATAATCCCTCAGGTCCAAAAAGATTAAAATTTAGAGGAGGGATAGCGTTCCGGTCATTTAACGAGCTGGAAGGCCAAAACTTGGCAAACTTTTCATATTTTACGAGTCATTGAAAAGAGCTGAAAGAAGACTCGTCTTTTGAGGAACGAGTGATAAACAGGGATAGCTACAGATTCCAGGTACAGGTTGGAATTTCCAATCACGGCAGTGTCACAAGGATGGCTAGGTGAAATCACTCTTCGCAGCTGTTTCTCAAAAGAGGTAAACACATAAATGGAAGTGAATGATCGGCCAAATGAACAGTGGAGGTGATGGATGAAAACACGATCAAGGTTCTTATGGCTGATGAATTTACGATCTCAAAAGGTTATTTACCGGTTCATTTTTTCCATGAGCTTGAACTCTGGGGGAAACTTTTGCTCACACTTTTCTATTTTTTAACGAGCTTAAATTCAGTCCTAAAACTGCTCGGATTTGCGTTTATTTTTTAACGAGCATGAACTATATGCTAAAACTGCTCGATATACCAGTCATATGAAGAACGCCTCTCGTAAGGACCAATTTTTATAGAGCTTATGCCTTACCACAGCTGTGCTCTCTTTTGGCAAATTTTACTTTTGCCCCACAGGCTTTCTTTCATGCAAGTTTGGAAACGGCTAATCTTAAAACCAGATAAATAACCGCCCCTAGCTTGCACTCCAGAAAGTTTGCATGCCCCCAGGTATAGGATAGAATTTCGAGGCTGCCCCTCCTCTCCCCTACTTCTGTTTTTCTTTGGGTGTTCACACTTACTTGTCATCTTGCTAATCTAATGCTAACGATACTTGTCTTCTCGTTATTTTAAGGGGTCTTACGCAGTACTCAGGCTTCCCGTCGGCCCACTTTTAACAAACAGCTATTTGTGACAATAGAAGAACACTACTCAAAGACAAAACATTGGTATTATTGAGGGAGGCTTGCCTCTTTCTTATTATCCGAAGAGTGGTTCTATTCGCTGCCGCAAATCAATCTCTTTCTTCGGCGGTGTCTATCATTGGGTTGTCCAAAGATGGTTACCCTCTGTCACAACAATACGGTCTCCTTCTTAGTAGACTGCCCCTGCTTATCCTTCAAAACATATGTTTCGATGGGCGAGGCTTGAATTTAAAGATGGTGACTACTTGTTGCGATAAGGGAATTCCTACTTGGGCATCGCCCACTTTTTTAGACAAAGGTGAATGATTCCCAAACACATAACTTTAACAAAAGATCATTATTCCAGAACAACCCCACTTCCTACGGACGGGGTACGGACTAGTCATGTTCTTCTGCGGAAATTCTGTCTTATACCCGGAGTTTCTTCTGCCCGAAGCAGACCAGGGTGCATGCCCCCTGGGTCCTAGTCTTTCTTTCCGAATCACTCGCGCTCATCGGGAAGGAGGACCGGGGGTGGAGGCGAATCTTGAGTGAACAGACCATTTAGGATTGGTATTTGACTATTTGCGATGCGAGATCCCGGAAATGAAAGTTGTTCTACGAGCTTGACCACCCTTCCTTCATGTGGAAAACACATTACTCTAAAGAGTGAGGAGACTATCGCTCCCATGCAATAAATATAGTCGCGTCCAAGGAGTAGGTTATAATCCAAGGGTCCTTGAACTACCAACACGTTCATCCTGACGGTCTTCCCTTTCAATGTAACAGGTACATCGGGGAGGATCCCTAATGGTCGACTGGTTCCTTTATCAAAACCTGAGAGATTTCTCAACTCAGGTAAAAGTGCTGGGGAACCCAGTGCTTTCCAAGCAACAGAGGAAAGGATACTCACAGACGCCCCTTCATCAATGATAGTACCAGCCATAATCATTCTATAGATCTGGACAATGATTCTGAATGGTGTACTGGCTGGTAACCGGGGTCTGCCTAGTTGATTCCAATCAAAGGATACAACCAGGTTGCTTGGTGGTGGGACCGAATATACGGCCGGATATGACTCTGATGATGTTCCTTCCTGCGACAAAGGAATGGGCGCATTGCCCTGATGCTCATCGGAGTCGGTGCTGATGAAGAGGACCTGGATGGTGTCATTCTTGTTCTCATCAGCGAGGGTGTCGCATGAAGATGACTCTTCGACGACGGTGTCATTTGAAGACGGGTCTTCAATGACGGAGTCATTGGACGATAGAACCTCTGAAGGAAGAACCGAGCCAACTGCCGTATCGACCTTTAGACTTTCGTCTGGTCTGGATTCAGTAGGTTCATTCTCAATGACCGACACTTCAGTTGACCACTTGAGTGGTTCAACTGGATTTTCAACTATCGAGGGATTAGGCGCGAGTTTTTGATATCCAGGAGGAAGTCGCACCGGTGACACCGGGCGATCTTCCAAAACTCTCTTGGCCTCATCTAAGAATGGACATTTGTGGATGGCATGATGACCTTCACACAATAGACAGGGTGATCTTGGTCCCCTTCTTCGTCCTTCACTCTCGCTAGTCGACGGAATGCAATCAACTTGACAACCAGAGGTTGATGCTACCGGATTGTGCAACCTTGGGGACCAGTCCCTTAGTATCCGGGGAATACAAGGACAATCACGATGGAAGTGGATCCCTTTGCAAATGACACATGGCGATTTAGGCCCGGTCGGTGCAGTGTGTGGGTTTCTGTCAGCTTTCTTCTGCTTGCCCCCAGTCGCCTTC
This sequence comes from Pinus tabuliformis, assembly GCA_031772625.1. NCBI lineage: Eukaryota > Viridiplantae > Streptophyta > Pinopsida > Pinales > Pinaceae > Pinus > Pinus tabuliformis. The sequence continues at coordinate 1,772,038,099 of CM062819.1, forward strand.
GCCAAAGGCTCCTTCTGCTTCTTTTCTTTCTTCTTCTTTTCCTTCTTCCCTTTGGGAGGCTGACTTTTGCCAGCTCTACCTTGTGAAGATGAAGGATCAGAGGAAGTATCATAAGAAGTGGAAGGCTGGTGGGTAGTTCTAGATTGTTCTGACTGTTGATTCGACTGCTCAGGATTAGTGGCGATCTGGACTACATTAGTTGAAAAGAGCCATACAGGAAGGCCGATTGTCAATCCTGGAAGCGACAATGTAGCCATATGAGGCGCACCAACATCTCCCCAAGAGGAGAAGGGATTTGGACTTCCGCCAAGGTTACTTCCTTGGTTGGTGGGCTCCATACTTTTCAACTGAAAGATCAACGTGGGAATAACAGGTGATTATGTTCCGCTTAAAATAAATTTTATTAACGACGCTTTTAGACACAAACTTGCTTTTTCATGTTTTAAGAGTCGAGAAAAAGCTAAAGATGACTCTAGTCTCCTTCGATGTATTAACGAGCCCGAAGTGACAAATGCTCGGTTGGACTTTTTCAGTTATAGAGTTTGAAAAAGGCCAAAAGAAACTGCTCTGGAGATCTAGGCAGAGGGTGTGCCAAACCTTTCGCGAAACCACAGAATACGTTTTACGGTACGGGTGGTCGATCTTCGTGAATGCTGTGTTCACTGCATCGTGATCAGTAGGGTGGCCGACACGGTTTCCTAAGGATAAAGGATAAAAGCCTATAGGGGTCTCCCAATATACGCGACGGTACGCGGGAGCTCAAGTCCGTGTTAGTGCCACCGACTCTCAGGAGGAATCACCCACCTTCGTAGAGATCGACAGTCACTATGTTTAACGACGCCGGAACACGTCTCTACCTAGACCTCTAGATGTTTGCGTTAAATTCCAAAGCGTTGTTATGTAAATTGAGTTTATTTTAATGTTGATCTTTCTTAACAGTTTGCCTTTCAGGTTCGCCACGAGATGTGTATATACAACTTCCTATATGCAATCTAAGAATGAGAAGCAAATCTTTTCAATCTTTCAACTTTGAAAACCTTAATCTACTTGAGGGAAAAGAAAGACACAACTTTTTCCACAGATCAAAGAACACACACTAAAATGCACATTTTCCTAAATCGTCAAGCACACAGTCAAATGCAAAATGCACAATGCATGTATTTCTTTTCGTTATCCTTAATGTTGATGCTAACAAAAGGAAACTGTTGTATGATTTTTGAATCAACTTTCAAGTAGAAATAAACAAGCTTGTCCACAATCAAAAAGACACCTTATGATAGACTTGTTTAAACACAGGAAAAGTATAGATTCAAACCATAAAAGTGAAAAGCAAACAAACTCAAACAGCCATGAACAGTAATGAAACTAGCTCATAAGATCACACAGACACTTTTACAGTTCAGGATCTAAGAGGCCATAGCTATACTGGTTCGCTTTTCACAATGGGAAACTGTAACTGAAACAAGAAATACTGAAAGAACATTCACAGTTTCATCACACAACTGAGGCAGAATAATGTCAAGGAGAAGTGGTTTACAGCAAGTACAATAACCAGCAAGCAATCAGCCAAAAACAAGTGCAAACAGGGCCAAGACACAATAGGAAGACTGAGCTAGACAAGGGCTAACTGGACCAGCGCAGGTTCTAGTCTGCCAATCTCACTCTCAGCGCAGTTCCCGAAGGGAGTACCTGCGCTGTAATGCAGGCTGCCTGTGTACAGCCTGCACTGACTCACGAGAGTTTCGTCTACAAAGTTTTCCGGGTCATAAAAAGCTCAAAAATGCATTGTTTTTGCTGAAATAAAAAGCTATAGGTCAAGTACAGGCTAAGGGATGATCAAGAGGACGAAGATATATCACAAAGAGTAAAGAGTCTTTTGTAGATAAGCTCTTCAAATCTTGAATCTGCTCAGCAAAGAGCAAGAGTAGCAGTCCCTCTACTTCGCTTTTGATATAGTCAAAAGCTTTTCGATTTGGTACTCTTTTCTTCAAGAAATGAATAGCAAAATACTACAAACACCAACAAGATATTGGGTTCCCCAATGGAGTCGCCAGTTTGTTGTGGGGAAAAGTATCCGATGCGGATGACACTAACCCTACTCTAAAGGTGACAGTCTTTAGCAACAACAGAAGATAAAGTTTTCATGTTCCACTTTATAGAAGTACAGAGAGAATGGAAAGAAGGTCAACCAACCTGGTGTCTTTCGCTTAGTCGATCCTTGTCCTTCTCAATTTGTATCCCGTTCCCAGCTCTTTGCTCTCCTAGCCGATCCAGCTACACACAGAACCTGCACAAAACAAGAGAGCAAACTACAAGATACATGTACTCATAACTGAAGCATGGATTAGGGTGCATCAAATATACATGTAAACACAAAACATCTATGTAAAACAAGTATATAGGAGAACATGCAAACTTTATTGATAGAAAGTAACAGGGTTCCAGAGGAAGTTACAACCAATGATGATGGCTCCAATCCAGCAGCACCTCCTCGGCAGCAAGAACTCTCCTCTTCACCTCTAGTAAAACAATCACCCAATAATCCTGGCAGTATACCAACAACACCTCCTTGCTTATACAAAATTCCAGCCTCCTTAGACCTCATAGAAGAGCTCTATATATAGGATAGAAGAAGAGAGGATGAGTCAGCTTGAGACTGACATGAAGCTGCCTTGTGTCCTCTCCCTCTTCAGTTAATCTTCAGTTCTTGAGTCCACTTGGAGATCCTTGGTTACACATGGTGATCAAGTATCTCTTACTCATCACAAGGCGAATCTGATGAACCAAGTGTCAGTTTGGAAGCTTCCTGGGCAGTTGACACCTTGCAAGATGACTGTGCCACTTGGCCAATCTCGCCCAGCGCAGGTACAGAGTGGGACAGTTGCATTACAGCGCAGAAGCTTAGTTAAGCAGCTGACATGATCCAAAATAAGCCTGTTTTGAAGTGTTTTCAGGTGGAGAACTGATTGGAAGTGCTGTTGTTTGATGACCTTGTTCTTTTAGGGGTAAGAACAACATGTTTAGGGACTGAGGATCCCTGTAATTATCGACTTTTCATGCTCCATGACGCGAGGCACAAAAATGTCTATAACACACCATCTGTGATCTCCTTAATAACATATAGTCTCAGCCAATGCATTTTGAGCTTTGCTGGAAATTTGTAAAAATTACTATCATACAACAACACCAAATCATTCACCTTGAATGTGCGCAACTTAACGTGTTAATCGTGCCATGCCTTTTCGCGCTGCTTCTATACCTACTAGTGGAATCCAACCAAAAATCATTCTTCTTCGAGCTCCTCCAACTACGCGAGCCTCTCCTCCAGGGCTCTGCGATCCATCATACCTGTGAGCGCTGCTATGCGCAGACTAGGCACGATGTATTCCATAGGCATTACGATTTGCACTCCACAGACAAGCCTAAAAGGTGCATGTCCCGTCAGTTTCTTGCATGTCGTCCTATAAGCCCATAGTACTATAGGTATGCACAGGTCCCAATCATTTTGTTGTGCATTGCATACCTTGTTCAGTGCGTTGCATACCTTGTTGAACGCTTATGTGTGTAGAACCTTCTGCGTGATTGTTCTTCTTGCATAATGTCTTTCTAACATTAGGAGCCATCTGCGAGCTCCCCCCCCCAAAACATGCTTATTGACCATGTATTTTAGCACGAAGTACATGTGCATCCTCATAGGTTGTTTTCCATATGCTTGCGCCCACTTTGCCAGGTGATCGTGCAGATCATCACGCCCATTGTACTTGTCTATTAGTCATGCCCTTGACTTCCCAAATCATACGCACATCATTTTCCTACATTCGCGCTAGTTGTCAAAGCTTCCTTTTTGCGTACCCCACCATCTTGCGGGCATAGCGCGTAGTGCCCAGTTCAAGGCCTGGAAGCATTGCTTTTCCAGCACCTCCATTTCAAATTTGTCCAAAAAGGTATCTACCTCACTTAAAAACCATCATAAGTAGGTAGATCTATTACTTCTTTCAATACGCAGTGCAACGACCTTTTCATCATATTATAATTCAGTGTAGTTACTTCATGTAACTGATTCTGCCATAGCTCTATCTCTTGATTAGAATCCGAAGAACAGGAGCTCTCGCACTCCCACGAAATCCACCCATCCACGGTGGGATTTACCCAGTCTTTCTCTTACGTTATTATCTTGTAGATGCAGTCCAAATTATCATCACATTCATAGTCGCGCACTGGCTCCATATAGCGCGATCCTTCAGAAGGGTCTAGGGGTATAATTACGTGCAGTGACTTCTTTTCAAAAATCATTTTGTGCTTCTTCAGATTGATTACCCCATTCATATTAGTTTCCTAGTCAATTCCTAGGAGAGTGGGGTAGGGATTGATATCATCAACGATCTCTATCACTTCAAAATCTGCTAACGCGCTTGCTCATTCAATATCCACAGTTATTCCCTGCAATCGCCCCATGGGTATTATTTTCTGTTGGTTTGCCATCCTCAGCTGAATTGGAAACCACTGCAGCGTAGGTCACCCCATTCATTCCCATGTCTATTTCGGCAGAACATTCGCATCCGATCCCAAATCCAGGATGACTTGATCCATGTCATATTCTCTGATTTGCATGGTTAGCCTCATTTCTCATCCCATCCTTGCCTTATGCTTTCCAATCTTATGGACTACACATGGTTCTCCTCTAGCAGTCCCAATGCATATGTTGATGAGTTCCTATAACCCCTTCACAACCTTAGTATCACATAGTAACTTCATACATGTTTCCAGGAACTCCGGTTTATCTTTGCTTCCTGAAGTGGAAGCATCAGCGAAGCTCTTCTTAGCTTCCATGAAGGTTTCTCGAGTGTGCTCGAAATCAAATTTCGCTTCTTTCGATGGAGCTTTTTTAACCAAAAGTACTATCTTCTGATTGTTTTCCTTTGTCATCTCCCATCACGATTCCACTTTAGAGCAAAATTTTCACATTTAGATCTTCCTCACGTGGCTTAGACTTCATCATCTGTAGGTTCTGAGTCCGGGGAGGTGGTAGCACTCCTTTGTTGTGTATCCTAGCTATCAGCGTAGGACAATCTTTCTTCTCATGATCAAACAACGTGCAATACAAACACGACGAGCATGTTGGATTCATGCAATCGCGGGCATAATGTCTTGGCCCTCCGTAATTATAGCAAATCAATTATCTGCGACCTCTTCCAGGTCCTCCTCCACCTCAGCGTCGTCCGCGCCCCTGAAATCCTATTCGCGCCATTCCTGTATTCTGGTCAAGGGGCTGTGTTTCAGCCTAAACTCGGTAGGTGGGAGTTCTATCCTTCATCAACTCATAGCTTCTACAAGTGCGCTCGTCATGTTCCATCGACCTACAAAAGTTACATAACAACTATTGTGAATTTTGTGTATACTTTTATAAGAAGTGAGAATTATCCGTAGCATGTTTTCCAGCTATTTAACAGATCACACACCACAAAGCAGGTGTCGTGCTAGGTCCTGCTTGAGCTTCTGGCCTTAAGGCTGTTGGAAATAATACTGAGAGGGGGGGTGAATCAGTATTATCAAGTTCTTTTCTTTATTTAAACTTTGAATTACATGTCAGTATCATAAAATAATGAGCATGAACAAGAAAAACAAATAGTCACACCAAAGAACACCAGATATAAGGTGGAAACTCAATGTGGGTGAAAACTACCTGCTGCAATATGTCTCTATCTTCTTTCAAATTAGAAACTTCTTTTACAATGGTTTTGTACTGGTGCAGTCATTTACCAGTACGCAGGCACAACCTGCAGAGAGCTACAACTCTCTCTCGTTTTCCAGTCTCTCCTGGAAGGGAGCTACAACCCCCTACTTCTTTTCATTCAAGGACCACTTTTTCAAACTGGATAGAGATCATCAAGTACAAGTAAATCATCCAGTCAACTGCAGTAACCAGATCCACAATAACAGAAAACTAAACCCATAACACCTTATCAACAGAAAAATTCAGTCAACAAAAGATCTTAGGACAGATACGCAGTTTTTCTTTCTCTGACCTGCGTGGCTACGCACTTCACCTTCTTCTCCCTTGTGTATACCCGCAGAGACCCTTCTGCTGCACCGCGTACCCACGCACTGTTTCTTCAATCGCGTTGCATATTGTTACTGTAGGCACGCACCCACAGATACTATCGCGTCGCGTACTACTACTGTAGCCACGCACCCACAGATGCTATCGCGTCGCGTACCTACGCACCTGCGGCTTCTGAAGCGTCGCGTACTTTCCCTGTGCCCACGCACCTGATCCTCTGTCGTGCTGCGTACCCATGCACTGCGCCTTCTTCTACTCTGCGTACCCACGCAGTGCGCCTTCTTCTACTCTGCGTACCCACGCACTTGCACTGTTAATCACCTGCGTACCTCTGGTTAGGGCCGAATTTGGCAGTCCACCAGTGTGCTACAAATCGTCAGATGCCCAGATCTGATCATGCGCTCGAGAGATCACACTTCATAGATTCGCTTTCAACTTCACTTTTATGTAGATCAAGCTTTTAAAACAATAACCCAATATTTCAGATCTTAAGATATTCAACTTGTAAAAGATGCTTAGCCAAGTGATCTCCTTTTCTTTATATAGGCAAGCTCTTCCTAAAATCATGGATCAATACCATAGATAACCGATACAAGGGGCCCAAAAACATGGGGCTCAATAATAATAATAATATAAACAATACCACGGGCCAAAACCATAGAATCAGGAATGGCGGGCTAAATACCACGGGCCAAACATAAGAAACCCCATGTGAGCGCGCTTCTCTGCCTTGAAGTAAGTGAACTGGGGGTACACACCTTCTAAACGGGTGACCTACGTGTGCGGACGCAGTTCCTTCACGACGTACCTGCGGGTACGCACCTTTTGAACTATTCTTCTGCGTACCTCTTAATTTTCAACATTTTGAGAGTCTGATCAGATCATTTCCACCTGAGGGTGTTGCCATCAAGTACAACATCTGTATCATAGAGCCATACCAGAATCATAATGCCAACAATCTCCCCCTTTGGGCTTGATGGCAACCTCAAAATCTTCAACGTCATTCTCCCCCTTTGACATCAAGGGCAAAGGGTTATGCTCCCCCTAAGAACATGCTCCTCCTGAATATAAACCAGATCTGCAAAGAAGAACCATAATCCACCAAACACCATAAATGACCATGAAAGAGATAGAGACATATTGCAGCAATATTCAGACCAGCATCCATGATCTCCTTCTGTATGTCCTCCATAATGCCAACAATGTATTATATGCTCCCCCTGAACCTGTGCCATTCGATCTTCAACCAATCCGCAACGCAACACATGTACGCATATGCCCCAGATGAGCCTTGCGTACAACCAACCATCAGAAGAGATTCAACAAGATGATGCATCAACAACCCCCAGCTTTTGCCTGAGGTATTCAAAGGTCTCTCTGGGCAATGGTTTGGTGAGTATATCAGCAACTTTTTCCTTAGAAGGAACATACTCCAACTTGACCTTTTGTTCAAGTACTTATTCCCGGAGAAAATGATACTTGATCGGTATGTGCTTGGTCTTTGAATGCAAGACTGGGTTCTTTGAAATGCTGATTGCACTTGTGTTGTCACATAAGATGGAGATAGGTGGTGTACAAGTGATTTGAAATTCCTGCAAGGTCTGCATCATCCAAAGGAGTTGGGTGCAGCAAAATGCAGCAACAACATATTCTGCTTCAGCTGTAGACAAGGCAATCGAACTCTGTTTCTTGCTGAACCAAGATACTAATCTGGAACCCATAAAGAACGCACCACCACTTGTGCTCTTCCTGTCATCCACGCTTCCTGCCCAATCTGCATCTGTATAAGCATGAAGTGTGAGATCTGTATCTCTAGGATACCATAAGCCATAATCTTGAGTCCCTTGAAGATATTTAAAGATTCTCTTCACTGCCTGAAGATGAGTTTCCTTCGGATTTGCTTGAAATCTTCCAACTATTCCCATTGCATGCATGATGTCTGGTCGGGTACCTGTCAAATAAAGTAGACTTCCAATCATAGATCTGTAGGTTGGTTGATGCACTGCTGCCGATTCATCATTTGCACTGAGGCTACATCCTGTGACCATGGGAGTACATACTGGTTTTGCATCTTCCATGCCATATTTATTCAAAATTTGCTTGAGATACTTGGTTTGAGACAAAAATATCCCTCCTTCTTTTTGTTGGATTTGCAAACTAAGAAAATATGTCAGTTCTCCCAGCAAGGACATTTCAAATTCTTTCTGCATCACCAAGGCAAAGCTTTGACTCATAGCTTCTTCATTGCTGCCAAAGATAATGTCATCTACATACACAACAAGTATTAGCAATTTGTCATTTTCAAATTTTATATAAAGATTGTTGTCCGCTGATCCTTTTGAAAAACCTTGTTGATGAAGATATTTGTCCAAACGATAGTACCAAGCCCTTGGAGCTTGTTTGAGACCATAGAGAGCCTTTTTCAATCTGCATACAAGATTTGGATCATTTCCAAGAATGAAACCATCTTGCTGCTCAATGTATACTTCTTCTTCCAAGTCTCCATTTAGAAAGACTTCTTCTTCCAAGTCTCCATTTAGAAAGGCTGATTTCACATCCATTTGAAATACTTTGAAGTTTTGAAAGCTTGACAGAGCAAAGAACATTCGGATGGCCTCAAGTCTTGCAACAGGAGCAAATGTTTCTTCAAAATCTATTCCTTCTTGCTGCGCATACCCTTTACAAACAAGTCTGGCCTTGTTTCTAATTACTTCTCCATTTTCATTCAATTTATTTTTGAAGACCCATTTTGTCCCTATAACATTCTTATCCTTTGGTCTAGGAACCAGCGCCCAAGTGTTGTTCTTTTCGATCTGCTCAAGTTCTTCATCCATCGCTTTCACCCAACATTCATCTTTGCATGCCTCTTTCACATTTTGTGGTTCAGTGGAAGAAAGTAATGCCAAATAGCTTGAAGCTTCTGCAACTGTTCTTCTTGTTTATACACCTGCTTCTTTCTGCCCCAAAATCTGAGATTCTGGATGATTCTTCTGAACATATCTGGATGGAGTCTTCTCTTCTATCCTTATCTGCTCTTTTAGTTCTTCTTGAGGTTCTTCTTCTTCATCATTCTGTCTTTGAGGGTAGTCTTCATCTTCTTCGATATCTTCATGATTTACTTGCCTAGGAATGTATCCCTTCTCATCAACGACTACATCAATGCTGTCAACAATTCTTCCAAGTCTTTTATTGTAGCACTTGTATGCTTTGCTGTGTGGAGAATAGCCAAGAAGAATGCCTTCATCTGCTCTAGGTTCAAGTTTGCCAAGTTGCTCATCAGTATTCTTAATATATCATTTTCTCCCAAAGATTTTGAAGTGCTTTACTGAAGGAGTCTCACCATACCAGAGCTCATGAGGAGTTTGAGTGCTGTTCACCGGGAAATTTGTTTTTGTTGAGAATAACAACTGCAGCATATGCAGCTTCACCCCAGAAAGTTGTGGGAGTTCCAGCCTCATCAAGCATAGCACGAGCCATTTGTTGGACTGTTCTGTTCATTCTTTCCACTACTCCATTTTGCTGAGGAGTTCTAGATGTAGAGAATTCTCTTCTTATCCCATGTTCTTCACAGAAATCGAAAAATTCATTTGAGGTAAACTCCCCACCTCTGTCGGATCTGAGGCACTTAATTTTGTATCCTAATTCATTTTCAACTAAGGCTTTAAAGGATTTGAATTTTTCGAATGCTTCATCTTTGTGCTTCATAAGTCCTAACCAGACAAACCTGGAGAAATCGTCAATGAATAATATCAAGTATTCTTCTCCTCGAGGTGTCCTTTTCCTGAATGGTACACATACATTTGTATGCACAAGCTCAAGAGGCATGCTAGCTAATCCTTCCTTCTCTAGAAAGTTAGTTCTGGTTTTCTTTCCAAACTGACATGATTTGCATATGGTGTTGTCTGGAATTTTGATATCTGGAAGACCGCGAACTGCCTGATATTTGCATGCTTTCCTTATTTGTGAAAATCTTAGATGCCCCAACCTCCAGTGCCATAACCAGTGTTCATCATCCTTGCTTAGATAGCATTGTTGTTGTCCTTCTTAAAATATGTATAGATTATTTGGAGTTCTTTTTCCTTTGATCATTGTTTTACCTGTATCAAGATCACGAACAAAACATCCATTTGTTCTAAATATCACCTTGGTTCCTTGATCACACATCTGGCTAACACTCAGAAGATTATGCTTCAATCCATCAACATACAAAACATTTCCAGCTTTGACCTTTTCTTTTAACTGAGCAGTGCCTTTTCCTTTTATAGTTGTAGGAGTATCATTTCCAAAAGAAACTTTCTTTCCCTTTTCTAGAGCAGAATATGATTCAAGTTTTTCTTTATCACCTGTCATATGCTTCGAACATCCACTGTCAATGTACCATAGATTTTCTTGTCCCTCTGCATAAAATGCTATCCCACATCTTTCTGTTTGTGGTTCCTTTATTCTCCATGTTTTGGTGCTTGAGGCTTGTTCCTTTGTCTGCTGAAACCTGCTCCTGCATTCAGAATCTTCATGACCAAAGTTATTGCAAATAGAACATTCAACTTCATTTTCAAGAACCGAAAAGTTGTTATAGGTCCTTTTTATAATCCCGGTCATACTTCTTTGTTTTTGAGCTTCTCTAGTCATGATCGTTTTATATGAAACACATTGAGCTGCTTTGTGACCAAAGTTATGGCAAGAAAAGCATTGTCCATTGAAGAAACTTCTGTGGTTATCCAATCTTCCGGCCAAACGATTGTAATTTCTATTGTCATTCATTCTTGAAGCAAATTGAGAGGATTTTACCTGTGGCTAGTTGTAGCTTTTGTTCATCCTTACGACGGATTGCCCCTGGTTTGCCTGATAGTCTTTGTTTGTAATTGGTCCCTGCTTTACCTGGTGATCTCCATTGTGCTTTTGCTCATTCCTTCTTGCTGCATCAAGATAACTCTTTGAGGTGGATGCTTGAGAAGTTTCTCCATTATAGCCCAGACCTGTCTTGTTTAGAGGAGAACGCTGTACATTGATGATCTCATCCAGAGTTTCAGATACTTTGACAAACTTAAGATTAATAGCCTTTGTTTTCTCAATCTCTTTTCTAAGTCCAACAATTTCCCCTTCTAACTTTTCAAGATATTTTTCTTTTTCATCAATTTGAAGTTGTAGAGTATCAATGATCCTATTCTTTTCTTCTATACATGTCTTGAGTCTAGAAATTTCTTCACAAAAGCTATCCACATCTATAGCATCCATGTAATCATCATCTTCAAATGCCATTAAAAGTTTATAGTCATCACCTCGTTCATCTTCATCACTATTTGATAGACCATCACTATCTTCATGAGTGTAGTAGCTTTTCTTATTTGCAATCTGTTTCTTGTTCCATCTAGCAGGTTCCTTTCCTTTATCCTTATGAGGACATTTCGCAGCATAGTGACCTACTCTTCCACAAGCAAAGCATTTAAAAGGTAACTTACCTCTGAACCTTCCAGAACCCCTTTGAAGATTCTGACAAAATTTGATTCTTCTTCTTCTTCTTCTGGCACGTGACTTGCTTCATAATAGTCTCCTTTGCCTGAAGCCTTGAAAGCAGCTTCTCTTCTATCTGATGGACCTCCCTTTCTCATTTCATAAGCAGTTAGAATTCCGTGTAGTTGCGACATAGTAAGAATTCGTAGATTTTCTTTTTCTTCTATTGCAGACACTTTAGATTCAAACTTGGGGGACAATGATCTTAGAACTTTTTCAACCACAATAGCTTCTTTTATTTCTTCACCCAAGTTTTTCATGCAATTAACAATCTCATCTACCTGAAGGAAATAGTTAGCCACACTTTCATCATTATACATTTTGAGATTCTCATACTGAATTCTGAGGGTTTGAAGTTTAGCACGCTTTACCTGTTCATCTCCTTCGTAGCTCAAGACAATCTTGTCCCATATTTCCTTTGCGGATTTATATTGCATTACCTTTACGAATTCTGTTTGAGATAAGCATCCTAGCAGAGTATTGACTGCTTTAGCATTTGTTTCATATTTCTTCTTTTCGGCCGTATCTGTAGGAGTAGTTGAAGGAAAAGTGTAGCCTGTATCTATGATATCCCAAACTTCTGTACCAAGAGATTGAAGATAGGCAGTAACTCTTACCTTCCAGTAATTGAAGTTTCCCCCATCAAAAATTGGTGGCCTGATTGATGCTTCCCTCTCGTAGTTGCTCATGATGAATGATCTTCCTTCAAGCGATCAAGCTTCTCTGAAGGACCTGCTCCGATACCAATTGTTGGAAATAATACTGAGAGGGGGGGTGAATTAGTATTATCAAGTTCTTTTCTTTATTTAAACTTTGAATTATTTTTGCATGTCAGTATCATAAAATAATGAGCATGAACAAGAAAAACAGATAGTCACACCAAAGAACACCAGATATAAGGTGGAAACCCAATGTGGGTGAAAACCACCTGCTGCAATATGTCTCTATCTTCTTTCAAATTAGAAACTCCTTTTACAATGGTTTTGTACTGGTGCAGTCATTTACCAGTACGCAAGCTGCAACCTGCAGAGAGCTACAACTCTCTCTCGTTTTCCAGTCTCTCCTGGAAGGGAGCTACAACCCCCTACTTCTTTTCATTCAAGGACCACTTTTTCAAACTGGATCCATAAACATCAAGAGATCATCAAGTACAAGTAAATCACCCAGTCAACTGCAGTAACCAGATCCACAATAACAGAAAACTAAACCCAGAACACCTTATCAACAGAAAAATTCAGTCAACAAAAGATCTTAGGACAGATACGCAGTTTTTCTTTCTCTGGCCTGCGTGGCTACGCACTTCACCTTCTACTCCCCTGCGTATACCCACAGAGACCCTTTTACTGCACCGCGTACCCACGCACTGTTTCTTCAATCACGCTGCGTACTGTTACTATAGGCACGCACCCACAGATACTATCGCACCGCGTACTGCTACTGTAGCCATGCACCCACAGATGCTATCGCGTCGCGTACCTACGCACCTGCGGCTTCTGAAGCGCCGCGTAATTTCCCTGTGCCCACGCACCTAATCCTCTGTTGCGCTGCGTACCCACGCACTGCGCCTTCTTCTGCTCTGCGTACCCACGCACTGCACCTTCTTCTGCTCTGCGTACCCACGCACTTGCACTGTTAATCACCTGCGTACCTCTGGTTAGGGCCGAATTTGGCAGTCCACCAGTGTGCTACAGATCGTCAGATGCCCAGATCTGATCATGCGCTCGAGAGATCACCCTCCATAGATTCACGTTCAACTTCACTTTTATGTAGATCAAGCTTTTAAAACAATAACCCAACATTTCAAATCTTAAGATATTCAACTTGCAAAAGATGCTTAGCCAAGTGATCTCCTTCGCTTTATATAGGCAAGCTCTTCCTAAAATCATGGATCAATACCATAGATAACCGATACAAGGGGCCCAAAAACATGGGGCTCAATAATAATAATAATATAAATAATACCACGGGCCAAAACCATAGAATCAGGAATGGTGGGCTAAATACCACGGGCCAAACATAAGAAACCCCACGTGAGCGCGCTTCTCTGCCTTGAAGTAAGTGAACTGGGGGTACGCACCTTCTGAACGGGTGACCTGCGTGTGCGGACGTAGTTCCTTCACGGCGTACCTGCGAGTACGCACCTTTTGAACTATTCTTCTGCGTACCTCTTAATTTTCAACATTTTGAGAGTCTGATCAGATCATTGCCACCTGAGGGTGTTGCCATCAAGAACAACATCTGTATCATAGAGCCATACCAGAATCATAATGCCAACAAAGGCGTCGATCCTCCTCCTGTGAGGTAATTTGTAAAAACCGGGCAGCGTTATTTGTCATGACCCCGACTCTTGCATTTCACACACCATACTTCTTTGCGCACTTCTGGTAGAACCGTCCTATCCTATTTTAAACTCTCCATCTCAAGGCACGGATTCTTCAGCTGCACATGGATCTGTTGAAATTCTAGGTTAGGATCCTACATCGAGGTCTCATGTAGCCTCATACTAATCTCTAAGGCCTCTTCCTTAGTCGTTATCTTCTGCTGCGATAACGCACTCCTTAAATGTGGTAGTAGCGAAGCTACAAACCACTCGTGATGCTATCCATCCATTAGATTCATATTGGCTTCGCAAATCGTACATTTCAGCCTTTGATCCATCTCCCAAGGAGTCTTATTTGGTAGCATCGTAATCTCTTTAAATCCAATGATCGACTGCACTTCAAATTTAGGCCTGCTAAATTCTTTATTTAGCACTACTTGGATATCCGTGACTCTCGCATTCGGGTTATCATTGGAGTACTTAATATACCAGGTCAGTGCGCGATCCTGTAGGGCGTTAACCAGTGTTGCCTTCTTTATATGGTTATCTGTAACACCTTGCACTTCCCATACAACCCTTACCATGAACCAGAATTGGTCTGGATCCTCATTTTCCAAACCTTTGAACACATGCAACTTCACTGTGCTTGCCATATTGAATCGTGATGGTGATGGAGTTGGTACGGGTGAAGATGGAGGTGATGGCGATGAAGCCAGTGGTGGTTTGGGTGGAGGTGGTATTCATAGAACTCTTTGCCTTTTCATATGAATGACACTTCACGGAGAGACCTTCATGAGCTCTTCCTCATCTCCTCATGGAGGTGAAATCAAGGGGCTATTTTCTGGACCCTTATTTCCTTCGTTCTTGTAAACCTTTCCACTTCGCGTAGGCTCGAACATCAAGGTAACTGCATAAACCTCTTTTTGCACAATAGCATTTTAATCCAAGTATTAAAGAACTTTACGTACTTACCTTGCGATACTTTGAGAAAGCATCGCTCTTCCTTTTTGTAGCTAACTAATGTATCAACCGCAAACTTAGTAACAAATCCTCCTATAATATGATCGAGCCAATGATCAACAACATGCACGATCATATCCTCCGATGCTGATCCAAATTGGATCCATGAAGAAAGATCAAAGCACCATGATTGTATCAAATCGGGACAAAGACTTTGAATTCAAGAGCACAAAGTGATTAGAAAAACCTCTAAATAGTGGCAGTTGGTAGCAAGCGTGGAACGACGAAGACCTCGGTCAAAGCGCGTTGATCAAGGCCCATGGAGACTGCGCAAGAGGCGAAACTAGTTCCTGGGAAGCCTGGATTGGGAAAAGGAGGCAGTTTCTGATGCGCGATTCGTTGGGCAAAACCCCTCGAGAAGGAGAGGCCTTGAGCGCTCGATTGCATGGAAGCTGGGAAAACCGTGGGGAAAAAGCACTAAAGGCTAAAGGCGGGACCTACGCTCCAAAAACCGGCGGTATTAATTGGCGGAACCCTTGGGCAATAAGCAGATTTGGGCGAAACCTAGCGATTCCACTCAGCGCCCGATGCGTGGCAAGCGAAGGAGAGAGAAAACCACCGCTCATCGCGTGCTAACAGTCCAGCAAGTCAACTGTGTGAAATGTATGAATGGCGTCAGATCTGGAGGCCCCAGATCTAATGGCCAAGATCACGCCTGCTGAAGAAACCGGAATTGACAGGGGATTAAGCCATGATATGTAAGAATTTTAGGTCTGATTTGATGCGGAGATGGCGGATGATTCATTTCCCGACGTAACCAAAGAACCGAACTGACGAAGTAGAGCTGGTGCAGTTCACAAGAGGACAAGTGGCCACTCCCTATGAGCCGATGGCCATGATGCAGAAACAGGAAATTCCAAGCAAGTAGCAGCAGGCGATTTGACAGAGGCAAAATGGGAATCGAACAATCATGAGATCAAATGGATTTTAAGCCATGAATAGGCAAAGAAGAAGACACCTAGAGGAAGACCAGAGAGAAGAAGACGAAGACAAAAAAGCAAAGAAGACAGTGAAGCAAAAAGCAGAAAGAAGACAGAGGGCCGAGCTGACCAAAGGCAGCGTCGAGTACTAGAGAGCTTGAGAGGTTCAAGCCATCCCTGAGAGGATCTATCAGGAAATGAGCACCACATTGGGCTCCTTCCATTATAGACCAGAGAAGTCAAAGAGTTGGTAAGGCAAAGAATCTGTGCACTCTAGTGGCTTGGGGAATCCAAGAACCACCCTGCCAAGAAATTCTGTTTCAGGAGACTCAAATTGAGCTCCTCATTGTAATTCTCTGCTTTAAGACACAATAAAAGAAGGCCACCACTGAGAGCTAGACCAGAGACATAGCCCTGGAGGATAGAGTGAAATCCTTATTAATTTTTTGTGTTCTTGTGTTTGCTTACTGTGTTTCTGTGTTGTTTTCCATATTCCCAGTGTCTGTGTATTTTGTAATCTGATCGACCCATTGCCTAAACATAGACACAAACCAACACATGAGTCTGTAATACCTTCATTCATTAATTATTTAACTGAGGCCACTCATAGGGTGATTTACAGATCAAGTGGTATCAAAGCTTTAGGTTGTCAAGGTTAGACAAGCTTGTGTTGGTTTAGCTGTGAATGCTCACTAGATCAAAGCTCAAATTAGGAGAAGGAGAGTTGGTCGAAACTAATCCTAAAATTGGGAGAGTCTATCTTCGGAAGACAATGTCAGAGGAAGGTTCTTTTATGCTCCTATACCAATAGGTGTCATATTTCATGATTGACTGGTAAAATCCCAAATATGTTCATCCTTTCCATGCTGCAAAGGTCCCATATTTTGAAAAAACAAAAGGTTAAAAAATGAAAAGAGGGTATGCCCTGAAAGAAAAATCAAAGGGAAAAAAAAATGAAATGGTAAAAAAAATAAGAAGAAGGAAATGAACCCCAAAGAAAAGACCAGGAAAGTGTGCTAGTCCAAAATGCCACTACTATTCTGCTTTTGCAAAGAATTTCATTATGTGCACTTAGTCGAGTTTTGTCACAATTTATGGATGGCCAAACAGCTTAATCTTGGCCAGTTCATGTTTTAATTTCTTGTTTTAGAGATAGAGAACAAAATCTATCCAAACAGTTCAAGCTTGGCATATAAGTAGTTAGATAGAGAAACAAAGGTGCTCAAGAGCTAAATCTGAGCCCCTGGAAGAAATAAGGGCAGACTTAGATAGCATGGCAGTTAAAAGAAAAGAAGAGAGTAAGGGTTGGCTAATTCAAATGCACCCAAGGAAAAAGGAAGAAAAAATGTTAGATATAATAGGCTGGGTAGGCAGTTTTGATGTTGCAGAAGCAGGCTTATGAGCAATTTTGTCTTTCAAAGGTGATTCATCTCATTTGATATCATAAGCACAATGGCAATGATTTGGCTACAAAACAGATGAAGCATGACTAACTTCCCTCCACATTTCTCCAAAAAACACTTACTAACCTCCCCCTAAAGAGATTGGGATCTGCTCAATACTCCTAGATCACTTCATTTCATGAAAAAGTTCAAGTGAAGTCACAACTTTTCTTAGGCACAAAGCCACATTTCTTGTGTAAAATCCTTACTTTCCCTATAGCCTAAGATCATCACTTAGCGCTTCCCATTTCATGAATCACATTAATTACATTTTAACTTTATTATTTAACTCCCTATGGCTATTTCCCCTTTCCCGTATGTTATTAATATATAAAAACCCCAAAATGTTTAATATTCCTCGCCTAGGTTGTAATATCAACCATATCATTGTATCTTTGGGAATTAGTGGTTCATCTAGAACCATGTAATAACCCTTTGCGTGCGCGACCATGGGATTTATTTAATCTTTGGTTAAATAAATAACCAGACCCGCAGCACCGATAACCAAAGGTCATACCCACCCACATTAAAAAACATTAAAATAATGGATGGACCCCGCGCCGTAGCCCTCCGCCATTTCCTATTGAGCGATGACCGTTGGATCAGGTCCTGTTGATCGGATGGCCCACAACAATATCGCAAGGCCCTTGCCTCCCGAATTTTACCACCCGGGGAACGATGGTATTTCCGCCCATACATTGGACAGGTGGCGCCCTTCTGGTGTGCTCGCTACCCTCCCCTCCGATACCACCTTTGGCCAAAAGCGATGCGGGGCCAAAACCGCTTACCGCCCCCACTGACGTCATGACCACGTCATCCTCTTACGTCACCTCCTCGTTAGCGCCATGTCATCACCACGTCACCCCGCTACATGACAAAATACTCCGTCATGCTGACGTCATTCGATCGAAATGCGCCAAAAGCTCGCCAAAGTCAATCTTTTGTTAAAAAAGACGTGAAAACGTCATTTTCACTTATTTTCTCTGCGCGACTATTGCATGTGGTTTACGTCCAAAGCAGCGCTCGACCATACAGTCTGCCACCAAGCCAAACATAGTTCACAGTCCTGTATTCGAGCTCGTCTCGCAACCTGCAATCTACACAGTGCGCTGTTAAAAACAGGTATTTACCTTGATTTTGTTCCCAAAACCTGTGAATTTCAATTTTCTGTGTAAGTTGTCCAAAGAACCCAAATTCGAGTTCAATTCATCATATTTCCCTCAAATAAGCACACATGAACCATTACTCTTTTCCCATTTTTGCCAAAAACCCTGCAGATTTCATTTTTTTTTCTGTAAATTTCACCCAATGAGCTAAATTTAAGTCGACTTCGATCTGCAATTCCCGGAGAAAAGCCCCAGAACTGTTGTTTTGCCTATTTTTGCTGCAAAATCCCCACCCCCAATTCAAAAGCACAAAAAATCGAAAATGGAGGCTCCGGTGGCCCTGAACATTGCTCCCCTTAATGCGCCTCACAAAGAGTTAGAGTGGCTGCCCTTGGCTGATAGGGATTTTCAAATACAAGACTTAACTGGTTACAAAAACCACCTCCAAGCATTCTGTGAAATTAGGAACAGTCACCTAAGTAAAACTGATCTTTATGGGTTATGGGAATCCAATCTGCTCATGTACTACCTCCCCTTAGTAAATGTATTCCCAGATGTTATCCACCTATGCTGTGCCAATTATGAACCTGTCAAAAGAGCAGTTATGACTCCATCTGGAACTGTTCTCTTTCATATAACTCCTAAGTCCATAAATGAAATGCTACACTTCAAACCTACTCAGCCTCTGGCTCGTCTTTCTATGGGATTCTTGCTTGAGCAGGGCTCTAAACTGACCAATGCAGAGATAACCCGTGTTGTTCAAACATTTGTGAGACCAGATTGCCAGCCCAAAGAGCCACCTCCCTTTCACCATGTCTGGTTCAATGAAGCTGGAAGATTCATTATTGATATGATATCCTATGTCATGGGATTTAAGACAAGTGAATATGTTGATGAAACCATCTTAGCTCTGTTGTCTATGTTTACTCCAGGACAGCCCCCTGCTGTCAAATATGACTTTGCTACTTTCATTGCCAACAAGATCCATGACATTTCATGAATATAGATAGAGAAGGAGTCTTTAAGTACACATCATATATATATCATCTGTTCTTGTACTATCAAACAAACAATTTTTAGTTTCCCATCAGAAAATTGGATTCTAAAGGAGAAAGGAGGTCTGTGATCTTTTGGGCCTCAGTCTTCCATGAAGTCCATAACTCTCCTTACACTTACTGTGAATTCGTTGATTTTTTTATACATCCAGTCTCCTCTCTACTGATGAGAACTCCTCCTCCGAGACTCTCTGGTGATATGCAGAAAATTTTACAGCTCTCCAAAAGCTACAAAATAGGTGACTGGTACTTCTACTAGAATCACACTGAGATCAGGATATATGGCTATGAGCTGTACCCTTATAAACTGCCAAAATATGTGCCTATGAGACTGTTTGCTCTTGAATATTTCAGGCAATTTATCAACTCAGATTTGACTCACTTTTACGGTGCAAAGAAAAAAGCTCAGCTGAAATTAAGAAACCAGTTAGGCCCTTTTATCATTAAAAAAAAGGAAGCATGGCAAGATGCTGACAAGATATTAGGTGAACAACTCAAATTAAATAGGAGATTTTGGTGTTTACCCTATGACCCTGTTGTGGCCAGCAACACCCCCCCCCTTGTTCATTTAAGTGTTGTCCAAAATACTAAATGAATGGGGACCCTTAGTTAAATTTTAGAAAAAAATCAAGAGTTTCCTTTCTTCAAAATAAGGTTACCATCGTAAGCTTAGAAAGGTCTTTTGAATATTTTTTAAACTAAGTCTATGATAAGGAAAAAATATTTAAATCCGCGTTGCAAAAAAGATAGGAAATGCCTCCATTTCTCTATAATATCGGTATGCCCAAGACTCTCGTGTTAAGCATAATATCGCATCGCAATAAAGTAATACTCATAAGGAAAAAACTTCAAGATTTACCGATCTGCGATAACACCGATCGCAAGATTGCATATCGTAGAAATGAGCTGACAAGATTCGACAAATATTAAACTTCTGCGACCTGCGATGTTGCGATCGCTGCGATATTATATTCGTATGTTTGCGCGATCTGCGATGGTGCAATTTTTGATGGCAGGATCTGTGATGTTACGTAAGCAAATCATAAATCATTTCATCACGAATCCTTCGGGCACGCTATTCAAAGAAAAGCCACTTATCATAATCTGACTCAAGATCATGCGCTTTTAATGATAGTAAAGGAATTAGTTGTCAGCTATTAAATGAAATGAAGACGCGTTCTTTTGTAAAGAATTACTTCACGTAAGGTGGCATATTTGATATATCTGTTGCATTTAAAACTCTCCCATCACCTTTCTTGATCAGTCATTTCCATTTCACTCGTAAGCTGCAAGAACGAAGAACTAAAGATGATTCAAAGCCAAACGCAGGAAGAAATGGGAAAGAAAAATAAAGCTCAAGGCTCTGAGGCGAAGGAAAAGACGAAGGAGATGGCGCCTTTGTATACAGACACAGCTTGTAATAGAGACGCAGGGATATCGACATGGGAAAGCATGTACAGACTGCTTGAAGAAGAGAATCCCAGGATAATGAAGGTTGCTGCTGTTGCGGACTCACAACGCTCTTGCGAGGCGTCCTTAGAGGAGCTAGCATGTTCATTTCTTCACCGGATAGCAGCAAGGCCCAAAATTCTACCATATACGGATATGATCAAGTGGATACTTGACAATGCAGAGATGAACAACAGAAAATTCAAGATTCAAGGACATGGGCTCATCGGATCATTCGCTGCACAAGATTTAAAGCTTATGTATCATCTTCCTGAACCGCAGGCGACTTACAATGCACAATTCGTTAAGAAATTTGTGGCAGAGAACCCAAACCTAGCAGAGACCACCAAAGATTGGTCCAGAAAAGAGGAGCCGCTCAAAAAAGACAAAAATGGTATGTACAGCACTGGTTCCCTCACCTCTCCGTATTGTTTTGTTGCGGCCATGCTTTGTAGATTATTTGGGATGCCGGATATCAATAAGTTTTCGTCTGAATGGCTACCATTAATAGATGCTGCCACAAATGCCGATATTATAGATTGGGCCAAGATCTTTTCTGATAATCTATACACGGCTATTATCAATTACCGGTCTAAAAGATCCTTGTCTCAAAACATCTATCCTCCTTTTTATCTGTCCGCATATGTTATGGATTCTATTTTTTATGTGTCTAAATTTCCCACTATGGGTTGGAAATGGACTACCCAGGACCCATTACCTATCCATGTTTATCATAAGATGTTATGGGATTCTCAGTTCGTCCCACACTTCTACCAGATTTGTCATGGACTTATCTTACCCTTATATAGAATGATGTATGATGAAGACCCCCCGAGGTGCTCACCCAAGGCACAGATAGATATCATCCCCATCGCAAGATGGTTCAGGGAAGAATGGTTCACCTATATTAGAGTGTTTGGAAGCACTGTACCTCCTCATGTCCTGCCTCTGTATATCCCCGATAAACTTTTGGCTCGAGAAATTGCATATCAAACCTGTTCAGAAGGCGGCCTGACCAAAGACCTAAAAGACAAAAAGAAGGCCATATGGCCTGAGTTTCCTATAGCTTGTGGGGCCTTTTCATTGTTCGATGTAGGACACGCTTTCACCAAAGTGGAGAATGTGACGTGTCTACAATTATTTAAATTCCCAGCAAGGCCATTTGACCCAAATGAAGTTGCCCAAGATTTCACAATGAACGTCAAAATAAAAGTATTCGTTGGAAAGAAAGATTTGTTTGATGATTTATTTTAGAGTAAAAGCTCACTCCAGGAAATTTTGCGGGAAGCTCAGTCGAAGTTGTCTCCATATGACCTCCAAAGATTCATGTTATACAGGGAAAGAAGGCTGGCCAATGTTCCTCTAGAGAAGCTGCGACTGCCTGCCAGAGAACCAACTCCAAGCGTTAGCCTCAGTGGAAACTCTAGCACTTCCAGATCTAAATCTAACACTGCGCAAGGAGTGCCTGAACATTCTAAAGGGTCTGGAAGCAACCAAGGAAAGAACGAAGAAACAGCTCAGGATATGGCTCAGTCAAGTGTAATGTCGCAAGAGCAGGTTATCGCCTCCCCGCCAAGAGATGTCCCCCCTCTTGTCATTGAAGCGCCACCCGTCACAACAGAACTGGACAAAGAATGGGAAACCTTCAATGAGCTGATCAATATTGAAGGGCAAGCCCCAAGAACACCTGTGAACAATACACATGTAGCGCAAGAAGTGGTTTTGACCATAGTCAGCAGTGTCACAGAAACGGAGCACATTCCTATAGCTCCACCTTCTGAGCTTCTACTTATTGTAGAAGAAATTCCCCCACTGGACGTATTCTATAGTCCCCAACATAAAGCAGTTGTAAGGAGATAGAGGAAGAAAAGAAAACTAGAAAATATACTGTCACAAGATGCTGAACATTTGGACGTCTTATGGAAAGACCCCAACAATAACCCAACTGAAAATCTCACTAAGTTATCTCATATCGCAAGAGCATATGCTTCTGCAACTATTGACAAGGCATCGAAAGTTCAACAACTGTTGAAAGAACAAGAAAATCAAATACAGCTACTACAACGACAATTGCAACAAGCCAATGCTAATATTGAAGCTTCCAAATAGCTCGAGAAGTTGCAGGAAGACTTTCAGCAGATGCAGATAGGCTATCAAAGAAGTCTAGACGAGAAAGGAAAAAAATTGCAAATTTTACAAGAAATGCATAAAGATGAGCCTAAGCTTGCGGAATTTATTTCAGAATCTATTGGCTTAAATGAGCAACTACTGCAGCAACAGGAAGAGTTGGGACGTAAGATATCACAGTGGAGTCACTATTGCGAGCTGAGCGATAAAATCACCAATCAAGTGGTAGACTTGCGGAGTGACTATGATCAGAGTGACAGACGAGTGACGGAATATTTAGCTTGGCAGGATGAAGATGAAGGGAAAAGAGCAAGTGCACCCAGAATAAACGAGAATCATAAAGAATTGCTCTTTAATAAATGGGACGATCAAATCAGGCAGGCGGAACAAGCAGTGAAGACAGTGGCCACGCAAGCAAGCATTCTTATCGACTGTGTAAATGAGAATTTACACAGGGCCAATTTAATCAAAGAGACCACCCCGGGGTACCTACCAAATAAACTACGACTGGAAGCAGAATGGAAGCAGAAGGCGCAAGAAAAGGGAAAATCAGTCCAAGCATTAAACAGGTTAAATTGGGAGTGTTACTGGGCATACTTGGTCAAGCCGCATAGTCAATGGATGACTGTGAAATGCATCATAAACGCGGCCGAAAAAGTAGTGCCAGCTCTCATAGATTCTGTTTTCGCAGCCCAACTCAGTGCAGAAGTCAGCCAGCCGACTCTCCTCAAGCCCATGATGAACACTTGCAGCTTTAAAGACCAAATTCAGAAGTAGCCTTATTTTAGAATGTTGTTTTTTCTTTAAAATTAGATTAGAAAAAGGACGGCCATTTGAAAACCGCATCCTAAATTTTGTAAATACACTATTATTAGAATTAGGAAGTAGTATTTTAACCCTTCTCATTGCATTTGGAGAAGGGTCCAGAAATTTGTCAAAAACTTGTCCTCGGAACATGCACTTCTGCACCCTCAGAGGAGGTTTTGATGAATGGATGGATCGAGATTTATTAATGTTTGCATTTGATGTCTGCTACTGATGTTGCACTTTTGTACTCTTAGTAGATGTTAGAACAAGTAGAGATAAATCGTTTTTGCTTGAAGCTTATGAGTAGGATTAGTCATAAATGGTACTTTTATCTCTTGGCCATTTCTGCTTATATTCTTAAAGTGATATACAATTTTCAGTTGTTTATATGTTACTGCATGAATGTATGAGTTACCATTTGGCACTTCTGTACGATGGAGCCATTTATTTATGTCTGATATATGAATAACTTATTATGCGATATGCTATTCACAACTGTTTTTCCTAACTTTTTATGCAAAGTGGTTTATCTTAATTGATTTCTATTCTTATGATAGCTGAATGATCTTTATTATCAGTTATTGTTTGAAATCTCTTTAGATCGCATAATAGAAGAAATACACCCCGGGTTAGCATAGCGTAGATGTGTTGTTTCTCATTAGATTACAATAGCATAGAGTTAGTTTAAAAGTTTGAATTAAATTAGCTTTAAGTATTCTTAGATCAGCAACATCCAACTCTGCACACACACACATACACCCTTAGATTGGGAAACTGGTCCCATTATCCCCAGTCGGACCCACTATACCAAACGGATAAGGAGCTGCCAACCAAGGTCCGGACCGGGTGGGTATCCCCCTTGTTGTCGACCTGATTTTCGGGGCTTCAACAGACCCAAATGGATTTATCTCTAAGAGAAGTAAAAAATAGGCTATCGGCCTATAAACATTGTAGGATCCCTGAAATAGAGCAATTTGCTAATCAAGATGAGTGGGTAGAGGGAACATTAATTGAAGAACTTGCTGAGGAAGAAAAGATCGAAGAAACTATGAAAAATCTTGAAAAGACCCTTGACCTGGACTCTTTTGGGCAGGTGTCTTTCAAATTGCCTCAGCAAACTGGAGTGGTCACATCATTTGCTGGAACTTCACAGCAACCTACCCAAGAAAGTACTACACCGGTTGCAGGGACATCAAAGGGGAAGGAAGCGCTAGATTTAGAATAACACATAATGACATATCAGCCAGCATCATCAAAGGAACAGGGCCAAGGGAAAATTCCCCCTGTCCGGTCCAAAGCACCATAGATAACAGCATTATAGACTCCTCTAAATGAGGAAATGGGAAAGAAAAGGGACAGAGAAGAGACCACACCTGTAAGTGGACCAGCAGAGCAACCAGGGGCAAAAAGGCAAAGAATAAATCCTCTACCTGAAGAGGAAATTATTGAGGAAACCATAGAAAGTCCAAGAGGTGAGAGGGCAACCAGCCCACAAACATCCCCAGTGGTAGAAACATCCACCAGCTCTCATAGGCAGGACCTAGAAAGGCAGCATAGTGTGGAGGTTTCATCCACAAGACCATCAAGCAAGCAGGCCTCAGATGTCAAAAGAACATTCACAAAGATTAAGGCTAGAAATGATCCATTGAGGCTGCAACTTTATGACCAATTTCTCAAGATGACCCCCGCCAACCAGCAAAGGTTAATGTCTGCATATGACATTAAAGAAGGAAAAATGATCTTGAGCCACTTTAAGCCCAAAGTGCAGCAACCATAGTCAGCAGCTAACTACATTAGAACAAATCTGGAGGTCCTTGCCAAAGACATTCACCCTATGGACCAAATTGAGTTGCATAAGCAAACTGGAGAGATGGTCTACTCTACGTTGGCAGATAAGGCAATGTTAGCTCACAAATTGCAGAACTCATTCAACAACACATTTGCACA
Organism: Pinus tabuliformis; assembly: GCA_031772625.1. NCBI lineage: Eukaryota > Viridiplantae > Streptophyta > Pinopsida > Pinales > Pinaceae > Pinus > Pinus tabuliformis. The sequence continues at coordinate 1,772,063,864 of CM062819.1, forward strand.
ACTAGATTTGGAAAAGGCATCTTCTTTAGCCAAGGACAACAGGATAAATTCCTTGGAGGATATTATCATTGAGCTGGGACATGATCCTAAGGATGCCAAAGGAATAAAGGTATTTATTAAGAAGAAGGAAGAGGACATTTCTGCCCTCAGGAAACAGTTGAAGCTGCCTATTACCATGCATCCACAAACTACAGAAGTTGTGCAGAAAAAAGCAGAGGAGGACATGATGGACTTGCTAATGAGAATGAATCAAAGACTAAGTGAGACAGAGCAGGAACTGGAGAAAGAATTACAGGAAAAGCAGGGAGTGACGACCTCCCAGCCATCTCAAATAGCTCCAACAGTCCAACTGCTCCTCCCACAGTTACAACAGCAGTGCCTCCCACTGGCCCAGCATCAGTAGCAGGTACTTCAACAACAACAACAGCAGGCAGCAACACTACCATGACCACAGAGGAGTTAATAAAAGCTATGGAGGAATTAAAACTCCAAGTGTCAGAATTAAAAGAGGCCAAAGAGAAATTGGCAAAGTTAGAAATAAGCTATGATAAATCCAAAATGACTGTGGTAGAAAAGACAAGAGAGGTGAAAGCATTAGAGAACAAGGTAAAAGCATTGGAAAAGGACCTCTCTTTAGATAAGCCTCTGGGAGAAATCAAAGGCATTTTGTGGGCTAACATCAGTGAATCCATTTGTAATATATGGAGATCTATTCAGATTATATATGAGCAGATTGACTTGATAGCAGCAGCCCATGTGGAAATTCAAAAGGCCAGAAATTTATTGGGACATATGCCCGAACAGGTCAACAGGTTAATACATTTTTTGAACACTAAAACCAGTGAAGAATTAGTGGCACTAGACATCAGAGATAGGACATCCACCATTCTAATAGTCAAAAGAGTTATGACCATGGAAACCCTAATGCGGAACTTGGAGAGGAACAGCCAGGACATGCAAGTGGAGGTAAATTCTTTTGTAGAAAGATTTACAGTTTTGCATGAAAGGGGCTTGCCAAGTCTGTTTGGAAACAATGAACGCCCGTTGAGACAAGCTGAGTACATGCACAAGTTGAATAAGCATGCTGCTGATCAATTAAATGCATCATCAAGAACTCCAGCAGAGAAGACCCTTCCATCTGGCCAAACTCTCTACAACAACTTAGAAAATCTTTTTTGTATTGAGCGTGAAGTGAAACATCTTTTTACAGTCCAGCCTAATTTCTACAGTTACACAGACGCTGATGAGACTTTTAGAAAGCAGCAAATACATCAGTTACCAAAAGAACAGTGGTGGAAAAGCATGTTGGAAATCCTATAGGAACGTTTCAAAGTTTGTTTCACCCAGGATACAACAGATACCATAAATCACAGGGAGGAAACAGATGAGAGCTGCGTGGGGCTGCAATGTATCAAATCAAAATTAAATGCACCCGAGGAGGTCGAGGCAGCAGCGCGGAATATTAGCAGAAACAACCACCAGCCGACTCACCGAGCTTATAGTCAACGCATCTCACCAATCGAGCAACCAACACAACAGCATTTACCTCTGCATTTATTTCTCCCTGTTCCCAAGATCATTTACTTCTCTTGTAAAGTAGGTAGAAGAAGTTATTACTAGATATTATCTCTTTGAGATATTTTGTAAGCATGTTTTTGTACAAATACCTCCCCAAGCGAAGTATTAGGGGTTGGTGATACATTTCTCAGACTACGCTATAACTCTGAAAAACTTCTGAATACAGAAGTTGTTGAAATCCATTGTCGTTGGACTGTCTGGATGTAGAATTGATAGCAGAGGACTATGTTATAGAATTCCTGAATCATTTTGTGGATCAATAAGTCTCTCTTACTTGTGTTTTCAGTTTCTATATTTACTATATTATATATGTTTCATGATCTGAATAACAGGGAAAAATAATAACTCAGAACTTGCTTGATTGCACTTTGTGTTCAATCTCTGTTATTGTTTATGTTTTCTTCAAAATTAGCATAAGCAGGAATTCTTAATTGCTCCTGTTTCCCCTGGTTCTTACATCTTGAATATTAGCTAAGGAATTCTTAACTGCTCCCTGGCAATATTCATCCACTTTCCCTCTGTCAAAATGATGAAAGATTCTTAATTTCCCTTCGCCCCCTGACTCCATCCCACCTAATTCTAGCTTACAATTTGTTACATGGTTGATTACCTTGCTCTGTAGTACCACCCTCTATCAAAGAAACCATATCCAGCAGTTCATCCTCGTATACTCCATTAGCCCAATGGACTGAACTTCTCAGATTTACACTCATGTTCTATTGAATGTCACCATCCAAAAATCAAAAAAACCCTTGTACTTCATAACTAGCCTAATATACCTCAAAACAAAGCTAAATCATAAAGAGAGAGCCCTCTCTGGATGCAGATTGGCTAGAACCTGCATCTAAAAGATTGTGCTGTGGTTACCTCGGCCATGTTCCCTTTTCTTACAACTTTTGGGGAACAACCTGAGTGATAACATCATTGACGACTCCATTGGGGAACTAGATGATTGTTTGTTACTACTGTCCATTTTCTAAAGCTACAAATGGAGCATGAAGTTAGCTAGGTAGCCTTGGAAACTGTTTTTTCTATGCAATTATAAGAGTAAATAAAATTTGCTTCAGCCTATCTCTAGCCTAGTTTTAGGCTTTGAACAGCTGCCTAAAAGACTTGATCAGTTTCCTTTTTTCAATAAATCTTTAGGAAAATTAAAGACTCTCATAGTTTAAAACTTCCTAAAAGCATATTGTTAAAAGTTATATTCTTCAAATACTTCCAAAAAATACCAAAAATATATTCAGAAGCTGGGTCCAAAGAAGAAAATCCATTACACTAGATCAAATCCAGATCCAAATCCTCCACCTACCTTTGAAAATCCTAATTTGATCCCAAAGAACCTTAGAAGCTAGGATAATCAAGAAAATTTTGTTGATTTAAACCTTGACACACCTCAGTAGAACTCTATCCAAACTGAGCTTACTGCTGGAAAAACACAAGTCCTTTCTGCCATTACTGTTGCTTCTCCAAGTTCACCATTAGCACTTGAAACCATCTTTTCCACTTCCCCATCCATTGCACATATTTCCACTAGTATCCCTGTTCTTCAAGCTGTCACACTTTCCTCTATAAATATGGCAAACCGATATGCTCCCCTGCAGTTACCTGCAAATCCAGGGGCTATGCCTTAAGATTATCAAAGCAAAATTACTTATTTGATGGTGCTGGAACCTACACAGCTCAACAACGTACCAAGAAGATGACAAATTATTTTGAAAACTATGAGATTGATGTTGATGATGTGAGAATGAAGATCTTTGTTCAGAGTTTAACGGGTGATGTAAGGACCTGGTTTAGGGCACTCCCTGTAAACACTATTGCTGACCCAGATGCCCTTTATCAAACTTTCTTGAACAGATGGGAAAAGAAGAAGGACCCATTACACATCCTATCAGAATATGAAAGCTTGAAAAGAGGCCCACAAGAAACTATTCAAGATTACTGTGCCAGATTTAATAATGTATACAATGCTATCCCTCAGAATCTCAGACCTCCACCAGACCTGGCCTTGATCAAATTCCCTGATGGATTTGATTCTGACATGGCTTACCAGCTCAGGGAAAGAGCTCCTCCAAGCTTAGAAGACATGCAGAGTATAGCTGTCAGTGTAGAGGCCAATCTGATTTCTAAATGAGCTCGGGCTAGAGCTGAAAGGAGAGCACCTTTCAAAGAAGAACCTTCTGCATTTGAACAAAAATTAGATACAATTATTAAAAGAATGCATAGACTGGGTGATAGAGTAGAAACAATTGAGAGGAAATCCTCTTGGGATGGTCAACCAAGTAACACCGGAAGAAATCCAAACTTCAGGAAAAATCAGAATCCCAATACTGGAAAGGCCGGCCCTGACCAAAACATCAGACCTCCATTCTAGGAGAACTATGCTGAAGCTTCAACTTCTAGTGAGCCAACAAAAGACTCTCAAATTAAATTAATGGGTCTAAATAGTGAACAACAAATTTTCTTGACCCAAGAAGACCAAGAAGCTCATACTTTTAATCAATTCCAAACCCAATCTGGGGAATCATTCAATTTTAGGGAGGGATATGATGCTGCTATCTATGAGGTCCACAAGCAATATAAGTTGAGAAGCAGAACAATAGATGTTCCTGAACCCAATAAGCAGAAAGATGCCAAGCAACCTAAAAAAGCAAAGGTTAATACCCCCTATACAACTCCCTGCTAGAACAGACCTCAACCCAAAAGAACCAACAGTTGAGGAAATATCAGATAGTCAACTATCAAACAGTAAGCCTTCCACTTCCTTTCCTCTCAAAGAAAATGCAAAAGAACCTCCTGAAATTGATTTTGAGGCGGATTCAACTCATAATAGCACTCTTGATAAAGGAAAAAGCATTGAAAACACAACAGAAAAAGAGAACCTTGCTGCCCGAAATGCAAAAGTCCAAATAGAAAAACCTTTTAACCTTGAAACCGAAATAGGCAAGTTAAAAATAGCCATTCCACTGTCAGAATTGGCTAAACATGATGTCTATAGAGAACAAATCAACAGATCACTTCAAATTTCAGAAAACATAGATGTAGTGAATGTTCTAGATGATCAGCAAGAATTAATTTTTGGCCTGAAGTAAATGGCCAATCAGTAGATTGAGCAGTTCCTCCTTTCTATGTAAGTCTGAATATTCATGACAAAGTACTTCACAATGCAATGTTTGATTCTGGAGCTTCCCATAATCTAATGCCCAAATCTGTGATGGAAACGTTGGACCTAGATATCACCAAGCCATACAAAGACTTGTTCTCTTTTGATTCTAGCCAGGTCAGATGTCTAGGCCTAATCAAAGATTTATGTGTATCATTAGTTCAATACCTTGCCAACACAATCTTAATGGATGTAGTGGTAGCTGATATCCCACCAAAATATGGCATGTTATTATCCAAATCTTGGGGTGCAAAGCTCTAGGGATCTTTATAGTTAGACGTGTCCTATGCTACAATTTCAGTATTTCGTCAGCCAAAGAGATTGTACCAGGAAACTTTGATGAAATATGTGGTCAGCAGCCAAGAGAAACCCCAAAATTTTCCCATCTATTCCATGCATTATGATATGGACTCTTTCATCCTATACAATGTTGAAATTTTCCCCCCAACTGATGTCAAGGTTTTAGCATCAACACAAGGAAAAGGCACAAATGAAGAATCTATTGTGCAAAATCTAGAAATTGCTAAAATAATTGATATAACAGACACACAAGGGAAACCACATAAAACTGAAAATCCAAATCTGCCTACTAAGAAAATTTTCAAGACTCCTGATGCTAGCTGTAATCAAGAAATTCTTTGGTATCTGGAATTTGATGGATCAGTGAATAAACTAGGAGCAGGGGCAGGGATTTGGATACATAACATGCAAAATGATCATGCTGAAGGACATGCATACAAGCCGAATTTTAGATGCACAAATAACATGGCTAAATATGAAGCCCTCCTGCTAGGACTCAAATTGATCAAAAGCTTAGGGGCAGTTAGGATATCAATTTTGGGAGACTATGATTTGGTTATTCAACAAATGAAAAGAAACTTTCTCACAAATGATCTTAGGTTAAGATCTTATAGAGGAGCAACAATTGAAATACTCAATACCTTTCTAGAATCGCAGCTTGCCAAAATTCCAAGAAAACACAATTTGCATGCTCACAGTTTGGCAACATTCGCCAGTACTTGTAAACTACCATTTGAGCCTAATCATCATTTTACAGTTGAAATTAAACACAGGCCGACTATACTAGACAATGTAAAAAATTGGCAGGTGTTTGACAATGACACTCATATTAATAATTTCCTGACTTTAAAAGAAGAATTTTCCAGCACAAATATATACACAAGCACCATTTGTGAAGATGATCAAATAGAAAAAATTGAAACTCACATTTAAGCTAAAATAGCAACTCAAATACTACATCCAACAACATTTACCAACGAGGAGTTGCAAGAGCTAAAACAAATAGACTTTGATGAAACTGTTGAAGGAGAATCTGAAGTGATTGATTTAAAGGATAATTTTTTACCCACGGGATTAACCCCTCTGGAAGATATTTTTGACACTAATGACATCCCAAGGAAGCCCAAATTGCAGCCTTTAAATGCAGAAATCGAGGACTGTAACATAGGGACTCAACAAAATCCTAAAATAATAAAATTGTCCAAAGCATTGCCTCCTGACCAAAAGCTGAAATATATTGAATTGTTCAAAGAATTTCAGGATGTCTTTGCATGGAGTTATGAAGATCTCATGTCCTATGACATTTTTGTGATTCAACATATAATACCCCTCAAAGAAAATAAAAAACCTTTCAAATAGAAACTTAGAAGGGTCAACCTTGTACTCCTCCCTCTAATTGAAAAAGAAGTCAAGAGAATGTATGATGCTGGGATAATTGCACCCATTAGATTTTCAGAATGGGTATCCAATCTAGTGCCCACTAGGAAGAAAATGGGAGAAATAAGATTGTGTGTTGATTTGAGAAATCTGAATAAAGTTTCTTTAAAAGATCACTACCCCTGACCTAAAATGGACCACATTTTGCAAAGGGTAGTAGGTGCCTTTAGAATTTCACTGCTATATGGGTTTTCAGGCTTCAACCAGATTTTAGTCCACCCTGGTGATCAAGATAAGACTACTTTTACAACACCTTGGGGAACCTTCAAGTATGTAAAAATTCCATTCAGACTCAAGAATGCAGGGGCAACATTTCAACGAGCAATGGACATATCCTTTGCAAACGAAATTCATGATTTTCTAGTCGTATATCTAGATGACCTTACTGCCTTTTCCAAATCAGATCAGGAACACCTAGATCATCTCAGACAAGTGTTTTTAATCTGCAGAAAATATGGTATATCACTGAATCCAAAGAAATCATTATTTGGCCTAGAAGAGGGCAAATTGTTAGGTCACATAATCTCAAAAGATGGCATTAGAATTGACCCAAACATAATACAGGCCATTCTGCAAATTCCTCACCCTAGAAATATCAAAGAACTTCAAGCTTTCCTAGGGAAAATCAATTTTTTAAGGAGATTTATACCCAACTTGGCTGAATTAATAAGATTGTTGCACAACATGCTGAAAAAGGATTCCAAAGTCAAATGGGCAATAGAAGCTAAACAAGCCTTTGAAGAAATAAAAATAGCTTTAACCAAAACACCAATCCTCACAAGCCCGAAATTTGATAGAGATTTCATAATCTTCTCGTTTGCATTAGAACATACTATTGCTGCTATTTTGTTACAAAAAGATGACCAAGGGTGTGAAAAACCCATAGTTTTTTTCAGCAAAGCGCTTAGAGATGCACCACTTAAGTATCAAATCATGGAAAAACAGGCTTATGCACTGGTAAAAGCTATTAAAGACTTCAGAGTTTATATCTTATACTCTCATTTAATAGCTTATGTACCAAGTACTGTGGTCAAGGATATTCTAACTCAAGAGGGAATTGAAGGCAAAAGAGGCAAGTGGATAGCTAATATTTTGGAATATGACATTGAAATTAAACCAACAAAGCTGATTAAAGGATAAGGATTAGCTAAAATTATGACTGAAACCAACTTTCAAGCCCTTGATATCACTGAACTGGATAATGAATAGGAGATGGCGACTCCATAGATCAATCAAGCCTTTTTACAATCACCTTGGTATGCTGATATAATTTATGTATTACTCAACCCGTAGGCTCCTCTAGGGTTATCCAGAACTAAAATGAGATTTCTAAAAATGAAAGCTTCAAAATTCTATATTGTAGATAATTTTTTATTTTGTAAAAATCATGAAGGAATTTTACTGAATTGCCTAAAAAAAGATGAAACTGAAAAAATGCTGAAAGAATTTCATGCAGGGGACTGTGGTGGAAATTTGTACTGGAAATCAACTATTGATAAAATCCTAAGGGCTGGATTTTATTGGCCCACCATATTCTCTAATATAAAGAAATTTGTAACTTCTTGCCATAAATGTCAGATTTTTGAATGCAAAAGAAAGCTTCTACCCCTACTCGTCAGACCAATTTCCACTGAAAGACCTTTTCAACAATGGGGTTTAGATTTCATTGGGGAAATTCACCCTACCTCTTCTGGCCAGCATAAATGGATTTTGACTGCCATAGACTACTTCACCAAGTGGATAGAAGCCATCCCTTGTAGGCAAGCTAATGATTCAGTGATCATGCAATTTCTAGAAACCAATATCCTGTCTAGATTTGGATGTTCGGAAAAGATTATAACTGACAATGCTGCTGCTTTCAAATCCAAAAGAATGATCAATTTTTGTCACAAATACCATATTACCTTAGGCCACTCCATAGCTTATTACCCTCAAGGTAATGGCCTAGCTGAATCATCCAATAAAAGCCTGATTAATATCATTAATAAAGTATTGGAGGAAAACAAGAAAAACTGGCATAAGAAGCTTATCAATGCACTTTGGGCAGCGAGATTGACTACAAAGAGATCCATTGGAACAAGCCCCTATGAATTAGTTTATGGAATGGAGGCTATATTCCCTTCATCTTTGGGAGTCCCTGTGATAAAATTGCTACAAGAAGTGCAGGCAGAACCCAATAACATTCAGAGAAGAATAAATCAGACTATTTATTTACAGCAGACTAGAGAAGAGGTGTATCAAAGATCTCAAGTTCTACAAGAAAAACTCAAAAAGATATTTGACAAGAGGACTAAGGCAGAGGATTTTTTCATAGGAGACAAAGTACTGAAATGGGATTCCAGGAGGGAAGATAAAGGAAAACATGGGAAGTTTGACTTCCTATGGAAGGGACCTTTTGCTATTCAGGCTTCACAAGGAAACAACACTTACTTTTTGAAGAGCTTGAATGGCACAGAAGCAGAAGATGGGCCAGTCAATGGTCGGATGCTGAAGCATTATTTTGATCCAGTTTGTTGAGATGTCAGGACTTTAACTTGTACATAAAAATGTTTACTTTCTGCAGTTTATTACAGCAATAAGATAGGAAGGAATATGTAGCAAATTTTGGGAAAAGGTCAAGGAACTGTCCCACCTTTTTGTGTTACCTTTTTGCTTCAAAAATGAGTTGAAGAAGAAGACTTGGGAGCTATAAATATGAGAACAACCATTCAGACAAATCATTCAAAGCAGAGCTGCAATTTTTTGAATGAGCTCATGAGAAGTATATATATGTTGCAAAGTTACAATTTTGTTTACTTACAACCAAGGGAAAATTTCAGAATACAACAAGAATTGAATATAAGGCCATCTAACCTGCTATTCTTGGCTTTTCACCAGGAAAAGCCATCCCCAAGTGGAGCCAGTATTATGATCCTATACCAATAGGTGTCATATTTCAAGATTGATTGGTAAAATCCCAAATATGTTCATCCTTTCCATGCTGCAAAGGTTTCATATTTTGAAAAATCAAAAGATTAAAAAATGAAAAGAGGGTATGCTCTGAAAGAAAGATCAAAGGGCAAAAAGAATGAAATGGTCAAAAAAAAAAGAAAAGGAAATGAACCCTAAAGAAAAGACCAAGAAATTGTGCTAGTCCAAAATTCCACTACTATTCTGTTTTTGCAAATAATTTCATCATATGCACTTAGTCGACTTTTGTCACAATTGATGGATGGCCAAACAGCTTAATCTTGGCCAGTTCATGTTTTAATTTCTTGTTTTAGAGATAGAGAGCAAAATCTATCCAAACAGTTTAGGCTTGGCAGATAAGTAGTTAGATAGAGAAACAAAGGTGCTCAACAGTTAAATCTGAGCCCCTGGAAGAAATAAGGGCAGACTTAGATAGCATGGCAGTTAAAAGAAAAGAAGAGAGTAAGGGTTGGCTAGTTTAAATGCACCCAAGGAAAAAGGAAGAAAAAATGTTAGATATAATAGGTTGGGTAGGCAGTTTTGATGTTGCAGAAGCAAGCTTATGAGCAATTTTGTCTTTCAAAGGTGATTCATATCATTTGATATCATAAGCACAATGTCAATGATTTGGCTACAAAACAAATGAAGCATGACTAACTTCCCTCCACATTTCTCCAAAAAACACTTACTAACCTCCCCCTAAAGAGATTGGGATTTGCTCAATACTCCTAGATCACTTCATTTCATGAAAAAGTTCAAGTGAAGTCACAACTTTGCTTAGGCACAAAGCCACATTTCTTGTGTAAAATCCTTACTTTCCCTATAGCCTAAGATCATCACTTAGTGCTTCCCATTTCATGAATCACATTAATTGCATTTTAACTTTATTATTTAACTCCCTATGGCTATTTCCCCTTTCCCGTATGTTGTTAATATATAAAAACCCAAAAATGTTTAATATTCCCCGCCTCGGTTGTAATATCAACCATATCATTGTATCTTTGGGAATTAGTGGTTCATCCGGAACCATGTAATAACCCATTTGCGTGCATGACCATGGGATTTATTTAATCTTTGGTTAAATAAATAACTAGACCCACAGCACCGATAACCAAGGTGTTATCACTCAGGTTGTCCTTAAGCTCCGGAAAAGGATACGGCCGAGGTAACCATAGACCAACTTTGGACTGCAGGTTCTAGCCAACCTGTAATCAGAGAGGGCTCTCTCTTTCAGATTTAGCTTTGTTGAAAAGGATTTTAGGCTAGGTTTTGAGTTTAGAGGGTTTTTGTTTTGTTTTTGGTGGGAAAATTAATGTTTTCAGACAGAGAGGCAAGGCATAGTCTGGAAGTTTCAAACCATTGGGCGTGGAGTCGAGGAGGAGAACTGCTGGTGCATTTCTTTGGTCACAAGAGAGGAAAATGGAGTAAGATAGTTGCACATGAAACAATATTTCAGGTTTAAATGATGGAAAGAATGCTAAGTAATGAGAGGCAGTTAAGAATCTCTCAATCAGCTTAACAGATGGGGGTAACAGAGCTCTACCTAGGGGCAGCGAAGAATCCCTAGATAATTGGCCAACACAGGTGAATCGGGGTAAATATGAGCCAGGAGGAATTCATATTCATAACCTATTCATTTAGAGGAAAACATAAAGAAACAGCAGAAATTGAGCATAGAGTGTACTTAAACAAATTCTAAGCTATTGTTTCTTTCTGCTATTTAGATAGTGGTAAACAATAAACAGAGGTAAGATGCACTTATTGCTTCAGACTGCAGCACAAGGATTCCATCTTCAGATCTTCAAAACATTCATTTACAACAGACAGTTTGCTCTCCAAGATTTCAGCAATCTTTGATTATAGAAAAAACTCAGGTATATAATGCGAGTCTCTAGTGAAAATTCTCAATTAACCAACCCTTGTAACAATGTGGAGGGCGGTATATATAGGGAAAAACTCTCTACAACTGCTTTTATTACATCTTGACCTAAACAGGTCCTAAAGAATGATTAATTTGACCTAATCCTATCTGAAATAAATGCGTGAAAATATCTTTGGCTGCACTGAGGGCCGCTGTATCAAAACTAAGTAAATGATGTTGTCCTCGGTGGCTTGGTGCAGTGTTTTCTAAAATAAATGTGTATGGATTTCTGCTTCTTTGTTGTCTGCCTGTATTTAAAGCTTTAACTGTGATTTGAGGGTAAGGACAGGCTTACGCCTCTTGATATGACTTTCTGGGGGGCTCATCAATGTTCAGGTGCTTCGAGCCCCTAAAAAATCTTGACTGATACTCTTTGACAATAAACTGGGCCGCTGTTTTCCTTTGCTGTGGGTCTAATCACAAATTAATGGCCTCTGTTCGGCCTCTGTTTCCTCTAGAACTGCCTTCTACTCCTTACGGCAAGCTTTGCGAAGAAAAATGGGTCATTCGGCGCCTTTCGGGCTTGCTGGGGGCTGCATAATGAAAAGATTATCTAAAGATTCCCCATTCAGGGCTAATTTATCCAGCAATGAGCGATTTGCACAAATCGCTCGTCAAAAACTGCCTCAGAAACTGATTCCGGGGCTCCGGAGTGCGATTTTCGCCCTTCGCGCTAAAAATGCTGATGACGTCAGCATGATGTGGATTTGTACGGCGGATGACGTCAACAGAATGACGTCAGCATGATGACATGGCGGGATGACGTCAGCATGATGACGTCATCACGTGTGGAGGTGACATGGCAGTACGACGAGTCTGATGGTGTGGCAGGACACGTCGCATGAGGTCCACGCAGGCGGGTGATGTGTCATTGTTATAGACATTTTTGTGCCTTACAGCATAGAGCATGAAATGTCAATAATCTAAGGGATCCAAAGTCCCTAAACATGTTGTTCTTACCCGTAGAGAAACAAGGTCAGCAAACCACAGCAATGCAAATCAGTTCTCCACTGAAAAACACTCAAAAACAGGTCAATTTTGGATCAAAGCAGCTGCTCCACTAAGCATCTGCGCTGAATGTCAAAAGCTCTATGGTGTACCTGTGCTGCATAGCAAGTGCAACAAAGGCTACCTGCGCTGGGCGTACTTTGACATGTGGAGGAATCTTTTCTCAATGTGCCAGTGCCCAGGAAGCTTCCAAAATGACACTTGGATCAAAAGATTCGCCTAATGATGAGTTAAGAGGTTCTAAAACTCCAAGTGGAAGGTAGAAACTCCGAGTGAAGGACTGAAGAACAACTGGAGTTGAAGAGGACAACAAGTCACACATCAAGTTGACTTATCTTCACTCCAAAAATCTATATAAGGATCTCATCCCATGGGATCTGGAGGCTGGAATTTTGTGCAAAGAATTGCTGTTGGTTTACAATTGAGAGTATTGGGTGATTGCTTGAGGGAGGTGAAGAGGAGATTTCTTTCCGTCGGGAAGGTGATGCTGGATTGGACCTCTCACGGTTGTATCACCGCCTGAACCTTACTTCCTTATATTAATAAAGCATTTGAGGTTCTTCTATTCGCATGTGTTTCAATGGTGTATTGTCTTACTTGCGTATTTGATTTATGCTAATCCTTGAATCAATTATGAATGCATGCTTCTTGTAGTTTCCGTTTCTTGTCTTGTTCGCAGGATCTCGTGTAGCTGGGTCCGTGAGAAGACTTGGATCTGGGAGCGAGCAGAAAATAGAGGAGATTGGATCGACCATTTGCGCAAGACATCGGTAAGTGGATCTCTTCCTTTCATCTCTTGCATGTCATAAAGAAGTAACTTTAGATAGCTTTGCTTCAGCTGTTGCTAAGGAACTATCACCCTTAGAGTGGGATAGGGTCATTCCGTGTTGGATACTTTTCCCCACAACAGACTAGCGACTCCGCTGGGGATCGTGTCTTGTTGGTAGCTTGTGTTTCTCGCTATTCATTTCCTAAACAAAGGGAGTACCAAATCGAACTGCATTCGAATCCTTCGAATGCAAAGTAGAGGGCAGCTACTCTAGCTCAGTGCTGGGCATGTTTATGATTTGAAGAGCTGATCCACAAGGACTCTTTTTAGCTCTTTGTGATAGTGTTCATCTTCCTCAATCATCCTCTAGTGTATACTTGTCTGATAGCCTCTGATTTGGCCAAAAACCACTGATTTTTGAGCAATCTGTGACCCGGAATCTGAGAGAGACGAGAGTTGTCTCTTCAGTGCAGCTGCCACAAAGGCTACCTGCGCTGCAACGCAGGTCCCGAAGGGGCTACCTGCGCTGCATGTCAGATTGACAGTGCAGTACCTGCGCTGATCCAGTTTTGCCTTGTGCAACTGGGGTTCCCTGCTTTCTGTTGCTCAGTTTTCAGTATTGTTTTTGCAGCCTGTTGTCAACCTGTATACCCAGCTGAAACTACCTTTCTTTGCCTTCATTCCACCTCAGTTGTATGAAGAAACCGTGATTGTTCTTATTGTATTTCTTGCTTTCATTCACAGTTTCCCATAGCGAAAGTGAACTAGTCTTGCTGTGACCTCTTGGATCTAGACCTGTGAGAAAGTGTCGTTGTGATTCTAAGAGCTAGTTTGTTGCTGTTCATAGCTGCTTGAACATTTGCTTTCGTTATATGGTTCGAATTTCAGTATTTCTTGTGTTGAAACGAGTGAATCTTAAGGTGTTCTTTTGATTATTGGACAAAAACTTTTTTTCTTTCACTTGAAATTGAATTCGAAATTATACAACAGCTTTCTTTTTGTAATACATCAACATTAAGGAAGAAGAAAAGAAATACTTGCATTGTGCATGTGCATTTTGACAGTTTGCATGTCGATTTAGGAAAGTGCATCAGTGTGTGCTCTATGATCTGTTTGAAAAGATGATGTCTTTCTTTTCCCTCAGTAGTTAAGATTTTCATAAGTTGAAAGAATTGAAAAAGCTTGCTTATCATTCTTAGACTGCATTTAGGAGTTGTATCATACATCACGTGGTGATCCATAAAGGCAAACTGCTAAGCAAGATCAACCTAAAACGAATTGAATTTACCTAAAAACGCTTTGAAACATAACGAAACACAGTAGAGGTCTAGGTAGAGACGTGAACCGGCGTCGTTAAACATAGTGACTGTCGATCTCTACGAAGGTGGGTGATTCCTCCTGAGGGACGATAGCACTAATACGGACTTGAGCCCCCACGTACCGTCGCGTATATTGGGGGACCCCTATAGGAACAAAGCCTTTATCCATAGGAAGCCGTGTCGGCCGCCCTACTGATCACGATGCAGTGAACACAGCATTCACGAAGATCGACCACTCGTATCGTAAAACGTATTCTGTGGTTTCGCGAAAGGTTTGGCACACCCTCTGCCTAGAACTCCAGAGTAGTTTCTTTTGGCCTTTTTCAAACTCTATAACTGAAAAAGTCCATCCGAGCATTTGTCACTTCGGGCTCGTTAATACATCGAAGGGGACTAGAGTCATCTTTAGCTTTTTCTCGACTCTTAAAAAGTGAAAAAGCAAGTTGTGTCTAAAGCGTCGTCATATAAAATTCATTCTAAACGGAACATAATCACCCCTTATTCCTACGTTGATCTTTAGGTTGAGAACATGGAACACACCAACCAAGGGATTCCACATGATGGGACCCCTAGCCCTTTCTCCTCTTGGGGAGAAGTTGGTGCGCCCCACATGGCCACATTGTCGCTTCCAAGACTGACAATTGGCTTGCCAGTTTGGCTATTCTCAACCACTGTAGTTCAAACCACCACGGTTCCTGAACAGTCCAGTCAACAGTTAGACCAATCTAGAGCTACCCTCCAGCCTTCCACTTCTTATAAGCCTTCCTCCGATCCTTCTTCTTCGAAAGGTCAAGCCGCCGAAAGCGGAGCTCCCATAGAAAAGAAGAAGGAAAAGAAGAAGAAAGAAAAGAAGCAGAAGGAGCCAAAGGCGCCTGGGGGCAAGCAAAAGGCATCTAACAAAAATCCACACACAGCATGGACCGGGCCCAAATCGCCATGTGTCATATGTAGAGAGGACCACCTCCACCGTGATTGTCCCAGTATTCCCCGGATACTAAGGGACTGGTCCCCTCGTTTGCACAGTTCGGAAGCGTCAACCTCTGACAACCAGGTTGAATGCCTACCGTCGACCAACGAAAGTGAAGGTCCTAGACGACGAAGGGGAATGAGATTCCCCTGCGAACTGTGTGAGGGAAATCACACCCTCCACCGTTGTCCCTTTTTAGACGAAGCCAAGAGAGTTTTGGAAGATCAACCGGTTGCACCGTTGCTACTTCCTCCTGGATATCAAAAACTCGCGCCAAGTCCTTCGTTGGTTGAAAATACAGCTGCCCCGCTCATAGGGCCAGCTGAAGTGTCAGTCACTAAAAGTGAACCTACTGAATCCAGACCGGACGAAAGTCCAAAGGTCGAAACAGCAGTTGACCCGGTTCTCCCTTCAGAAGTTTCATCTTCAAATACCACAGTCACTGAGGATTCATCTTCAGCTGACACCCCTACCGAAGAGAGTAAGGATGACACCGTCCAGATTCTTTTCATAAACACCGATTCTGATGAACATCAGGGCAATGTGCCCACTCCTTTATCGCAGGAAGGAGCATCGTCAGGATCATACCCGGCCGTGTATTCGGTCCCACCACCAAGCAACCTGGTTGTGTCCTTTGATTGGAACCAGCTAGGCAGACCCCGGTTACCAGCCAGTATACCATTTAGAATTATAGTCCAAATATACAAAATGGTGATGGCTGGGACTATCATTGACGAAGGGGCATCTGTGAGTATCCTGTCCTCTATTGCTTGGAAAGCATTGGGTTGCCCAGTGCTTTTGCCTGAGATAAGGAATCTCTCGGGTTTTGACAAAGGAACCAGTCGACCATTAGGGATTCTACCTAATGTGCCTATTACATTGAAAGGGAAGGCTGTCAAGATGAGTTTGATGGTCGTCCAAGGACCCTTGGATTATAACCTACTCCTTGGACGAGACTACATATATTGCATGGAAGCAATAGTCTCCTCACTCTTTCGAATAATGTGTTTTCCATACGAAGGAAGAATGGTCAAGCTCGTAGACCAACTTTCATTTCCGGGATCACGCATCACAAATAGTCACATGCCTATCCTGAATGGTCTATTTGATCAAGAAAGGTCTCTACCTCCAGTTCTTCTTCCTGATGAGTGTGAGTAATTCGGGAAAGTAGGGCCGGAACCCAGGGGGCATGCATCCTGGTCTGCTGAGGTCAGAGAAAACCTTGGGTGTAAAGTAGAATTTCCGCGGGAGAATATGACTAGTCCGTACCCCGTCCCCTCCTTCATCTTCGTAAAACAGAAGAGCCGGCAAGAGCTCTCATGCAGATGAAGGGGCAGTTAGGAATGGGGTTGTTCTGGAAAAAGATTCTTTTGTTAAAGTTAAGTGTGTGGCGGAAGCGCCGTCATTCACCGTTGTCTAAATAAGTAGGCTCTGCCAAAGAAGGGGATCCGTTTGCGGGAGCAAGTAGTAACCATCTTTGGGAAAAAGGAAAGCCTCACCCATTAAAACAAATGTTTTAAAGGATAAGTAGGGGCAGCCTCCAAAGAAAGAGATTCTATTGCTGCAATAAATTGTAACCATCTTTGTGTAACCTATTGATAGACATCGCCGAAGAAAGTTTCTGTTTGAAAGGATTAGCAGAACGATCTTTGGATAACCTGAAAGAGGTAAGCCTCACCCGTTGAAAACAAAGGTTTTTGACGGAAAAGTAGGGGCGACCTTGAAATTAGACTTACACCTGGGGGCATGCAAACCTCTTGGAATGCAAGCACGGGCGGCTATTTTGTTTTTTAGTTTTTTAGGTCCTCCCTTTAAACCTGTAGGTCTAACCTGTTAAACTCGTAGGATTAGCCGATACCCAGCTTGCATAAAGAGAGGATATGGAGCAATACGTAGGGAGATGAAGCTCTTTAAAAAATAGTGATCTTCCATGAGACCTTCCTACTTTATGACTGGTAAAGATGAGCAGTTTTGGCAAAGTTCATGCTCGTTAAAAAATAAATGCACACGTGAGCAAGCTTCCCCCAGAGTTCAAGCTCATTAAGAAAAATGAACCGGTAAATAACCATTTGAGACCGTAAATTCATCAGCCATAAAAGCCTTGGTCGTGTTTGTGCACCGTCACCTCCACTTTTCATTTGGCCGATCATTCACATCCACTTGATTGTTTACCTATTTTGAGGAACAGCTGCGAAGAGTGATTCCACTTAGCCATCCTTGTAATACTGCCGTGATTGGAAAATTCCAACCTGTACCTGGAATCTGCTGCTATCCCTATTTATCACTCGTTCCTCAAAAGACGAGTCTTCTTTGAGCTCTTTTCACTGACTCGTAAAATATGAAAAGTTTGCCGAGTTTTGGCCTTCCAGCTCGTTAAAAGGACCGGAAGAGCTATCCCTCCTCTAGATTTTAATCTTTTTGGACCTGAGGGATTATTGCACAAAAAGATTGAGCGCTTGTCTAGTTCGGCTCGATAAAGATATCGAACATTCATCCCTTCTGTATTGTTTTATACTTTTTCGGACTTAAGGGATTAGATGACGAAAAAGGACCCCTGGATTCCACTTTATGTACCCTTTTCAGACTCTCTAAAAATGAAAAGGACCGAGTTGTCTTTGTCGCTGGGCTCGTTAAAAATATTAGATAGCAACAAACTTGTCTTTAGACGAGAACGAGTTTCCCTGTCGTTAAGCTCGTTAAAAACATAGCGATGGGCTTGCCCGAAGGGCAGGTTATAGAACAAGCATATGTTATCCTCCTCAAGCTTGACAAAAATAAAGAGGTACTGGTCAGAAATGACTGGGGAAAAATTGGGAGAACCTCAAAGCTTAATGGTAGCAAGTCGCTCTTGAACATGACACTTTTGCCTCCGTAAATATCGGGTTGGGTTATTATCATTCACCGGTCCCTTCACCATGGTCTCGCCATACCATCCATACATGGGGTAATGCTACCGATCCATCACATCAGTGTCGTTATATGTTCAAGAGATGTCATTCAGAAAGTGTCAACCGGGTCCCATCCACTACCATACATCATCTTTCATCCTTCCATGACCGCCACCCTGAATCATATTTCACAGATTGTTTTCACCATCATCACGAGCTCCGTTCCGTGTCACTGATGTGGGATTCATTAAGGCCCTCCTTTGACGGATCACTTCTTGTCGACATCAGCTCATTATCCAAGAAGTTGATCTAGGAACACCCCCTCAGTACTTTGAAGCTTGCATACCTCAATGGCAAGTTTCTCACTTCCGGCGATAGGTATACATTAATGACCTTCGACCAGGAGACTTTGCGTGGTGTTCGACGTCAGATCCTATATTCACGCCACGTGAATTGTGCTACAGTACCTTGAGGGTCATCATCATTATCGGTGATTCCTCTCGCGCTTGTTAACAGTTTACATTATTGACTGGTAATCAAGCGATGTCTTTCCATGTTCGACTTCAAGAAATTCTCACATGGATCGACTTGTACTAGAGTGAAGATCGGACAAGTTTGAAGACCCCAGATCTAGTTTCATCCATCCGGGCTACGATATATATTCAGGAGATAAAAACATAGACATGTGCAGCAGATGATCATCCTACTAAAAGGATGATAATTAAAAGCAGAGAATTATCAGTCTATTATCAGACGATCGTCTGTTTATGTACAACAAATGTATTTACAAAGCTGAGCATGGGAAATGCCCGCATCAGCTAGATCATGAAAAGAAAGTATGAAAAGATAATGTATTGCATTGTATTTTGTTACAGGTCACCTCCCAACGATTGAATGAACTTCGGATCCTCCTAATAAAAAATTTCACCCGATAAACGACCTCATACTTTAGGGGCAACTGTTATAGACATTTTTGTGCCTTACAGCATAGAGCATGAAATGTCAATAATCTGAGGGATCCAAAGTCCCTAAACATGTTGTTCTTACCCTTAGAGAAACAAGGTCAGCAAACCACAGCACTGCAAATCAGTTCTCCACTGAAAAACACTCAAAAACAGGTCAATTTTGGATCAAAGCAGCTGCTCCACTAAGCATCTGCGCTGAATGTCAAAAGCTCTATGGTGTACCTGCGCTGCATAGCAAGTGCAACAAAGGCTACCTGCGCTGGGCGTACTTTGACATGTGGAGGAATCTTTTCTCAATGTGCCAGTGCCCAGGAAGCTTCCAAAATGACACTTGGATCAGAAGATTCGCCTAATGATGAGTTAAGAGGTTCTAAAACTCCAAGTGGAAGGTAGAAACTCCGAGTGAAGGACTGAAGAACAACTGGAGTTGAAGAGGACAACAAGTCACACATCAAGCTGACTTATCTTCACTCCAAAACTCTATATAAGGATCTCATCCCATGGGATCTGGAGGCCGGAATTTTGTGCAAAGAATTGCTGTTGGTTTACAGTTGAGAGTATTGGGTGATTGCTTGAGGGAGGTGAAGAGGAGATTTCTTTCCGTCGGGAAGGTGATGCTGGATTGGGCCTCTCACGGTTGTATCACCGCCTGAACCTTACTTCCTTATATTAATAAAGCATTTGAGGTTCTTCTATTCGCATGTGTTTCAATGGTGTATTGTCTTACTTGCGTATTTGATTTATGCTAATCCTTGAATCAATTATGAATGCATGCTTCTTGTAGTTTCCTTTTCTTGTCTTGTTCGCAGGATCTCGTGTAGCTGGGCCCGTGAGAAGACTTGGAGCTGGGAGCGAGCGGCAAATAGAGGAGATTGGATCGACCATTTGCGCAAGACATCGGTAAGTGGATCTCTTCCTTTCATCTCTTGCATGTCATAAAGAAGTAACTTTAGATAGCTTTGCTTCAGCTGTTGCTAAGGAACTATCACCCTTAGAGTGGGATAGGGTCATTCCGTGTTGGATACTTTTCCCCACAACACTCATGGTGACTGGGTAGGGGGTGACGCAAGCAGGTGACGTCATCGGGCAGGGGCGGTTTTCGGTTTGGGGCGCACCGCCTTTGGGCATGAGCGGTTTTGTCAGAGGGGGCTCCACCACAGCCCAGGAGGTGACGCGTGGCGGGAGGTACGGCGGGAATACCGCCCATCTCCCGGCTGCTAAGCTTCGGGCGGTTTGGAGATGGGACGGCCCGTCAACCATTGATCTGGGCGCAGGACGATCGGACGGTTGGCGGGAAGGGTGAGGCGGCGGGAAGTTAGGGAGGGGAATATACAAGGGATATTCCGATTTTATTAATGCGTGGCGGGGGTTGTAGACTTAGGGAAAGTGGGTTATGGGGTTTAAAATGGATGGGTTAATGTATTTACAGTTGGGGCTTAGGGATAAGGGGTAAAACATGGGTTTAATGCGCGCGGGTTTAACAATTTCTGCCCAAAACTTAAGGTAAGGGGGCGGAAGAGAGGGTTTTTGAGGGTTTTTAGGGCTAGGGGAGAGGTTGTTAGCATGACCAGGTGTCATCTAACTCCTGCTATGACTCAGATGGGCTAAAAACAGCCCCAAGTGGACCATTTTTTCCCAGACTTGGAAAAAATATGGCTATATTGCCAGGGAGGAAATATCTACATAGGGGAATTTTATATACATAGTCTTAGTAGGGGAATGGGAAAACTAATAGGGAGTTATCTACTAGAGTTAGTAGTTAATATGGAGATGATAAGCAGGCGCTAAGGTCAGGGACCTTAGGCTAATTTTGGGGAAAAGAATTTGAAAAGAAATAAAATCCTTGAGTGAAGCAGATCTTCACCAAGGCAACTGATATGGATGATGATGAATCTAAGAGGAATCAAGCAGATCTTGACCTCTTTGGGAAGTTAGTAAGTGACTTTAGGGAATTAGAAGAAGGGGGAGTTAGTGATGTCCACCTTTGAGCTCCTTTGAATGAAAATTGCCTGCACTGTGATCTGTAAAGATGAAGCACTTTGTAACACAAAATTGATTATAAATCATCATTCTGCAACCTGATAGCTACCTACCCGGCCTACTTTCCTAACATCTTTTCTTCTTTTTGGTTTGGGTGCACTTAGACTTGCAGACCTTGATTTACAATTTTTCTTTTGAATGATTTCCTATCTAAATCTACACTTATTTCTGCCAAGGCCCAGATTAAGCAGTTGGGTCCCTTTGATTCTCTACCTATCTACAGATCTGCCAAGATTAAACTGTTTGGACAGATATCATTCTCTATATTCTAAAACAGGAAATTGAAACCTACGGAGACCAAGATTAGACTGTTTGGACCTCCCTTAAATGAAAATTCTTCAAAACTGGAACAACTCATCAAAATTGGAATCAGCAGTGGCATTTGGACTAGCACACTTCATGGCTTTCTTGTGGAAATATGGAACACTGCAGCTTGCAAAGTATGACATATTTGGCATGTAAAAATGTCAATCATGAAAGATGAAACCCTGTTGCAATAGGAGGCTAACAGTGGCTCCACTTGGGGATGGCTTTTCCTTGTGAAAAGCCAAGAACAGCAAGTCAGACTGCCTTGATCTTCTGTGGTTGCTGTAGACTGGAAACTTTTGTTCTGTCTGCTAAAAATATAAACTTTGAACTATGAACAACCTCCTCCTTAACTGAATTACTGTGAACTGTGCAGCATTGTCACCAACATTGAAATCCTCAGCCTTAGCTCTCTTATCAAACATCTTTTTGAGCTTTTCTTGCACAATTTGAGCTCTGCCATAAACTTGTTCTCTGGTTTGCTGCAGATGGATGGTCTGATTGATTCTTCTTTGGATGTCATTTGGTTAAGCCTGAATCTCTTGTAACAGTTTGATAGTAGGAATGCCAAGGGATGAAGGAAATCTAGCCTCCATGCCGTATACCAGCTCATAAGGGCTCATCCCAATTGATCTTTTGCTTGAAAGTCTGTCTGCCCATAGGGCATTTACCAGTTTTTTGTGCCAATTCTTCTTGTTTTCTTCCATCACTTTCTTTATGATGTTGATGAGGCTTTTGTTAGATGATTCGGCCAAGCCATTACCTTGAGGGTAGGCCGTGGAGTGGCCCAAGGTAATATGAAATCTGTGGCAGAAATTGATCATTTTTTTGGACTTAAAGGCAGCGGCATTGTCAGTGATGATTTTATCAGGGCAACCAAATCTGGAAAGGATATTGCACTCAAGGAATTGGATAATGATGGTGTCATTGGCTTGTCTACAGGGAATGGCTTCAACCCACTTAGTGAAATAGTCGGTGGCTATTAGGATCCATTTGTGCTGGCCTGAGGAAGAGGGATGGATTTCTCCAATGAAGTCAAGACCCCATTGTTGAAAAGGTTGTTCGGTTGAGATGGGTTTAAGGGGCAGGGGTAACAACTTTCTTTTGCCCTCAAAAATTTGGCATTTGTGACATGACATGGCAAACTTCTTTACATCTGCAAAAAGAGAGGGCCAATAAAAACCAGCCCTTAAAATTTTATTAGCAGTGGACTTCCAATATAGATGTCCTCCACAGTCACCTGCATGGAATTCTTTCATGACATTGTTAGTTTCATTCATGGTTAAACAATTAAGCAATATACCTTCATGATTTCTCCAAAATAATGCACCATCTATAACACAAAACTTTAAAGCCTTCATTTTCAAAAATCTTTTCTTGGTTCTGGACAATCCTAGGGGAGCACACAGGTTTAACAATACAAAGCATATATCAGCGTACCATGGGGATTGTAAAAATATTTCACTGATCTGTGGAGTCGCCAGCTCCGGTTCATAGTCCAGCTGGTTAATCTCTACGGCTTGAAAATTTGTTTCGGACATCAGTTTAGCTAAACCTTGTCCCTTTATCAACTTGGTTGGTTTTATTTCCATGCCATATTCAAGGATATTTGCAATCCACTTGCCTCTTTTTCCTTCTAATCCCTCTTGAGTCAATATGTCCTTTACAGCAACAAGTGGGACATAGGCAATCACATGTGAATATAAGATGTACACTCTGAAATCCTTGATGGCCTTAACAAGTGCGTAGGCCTGCTTTTCCATTATTGGGTACTTCAAAGGGGCGTCTCTTAAGGCTCTGCTGAAAAAAGCGATTGGTTTTTTAGCTCCCTGTTCATCCTTTTGCAAAAGGACAGCGGCTATAGTGTGATCAGATGCAAACGAAAATATGATAAAATCCTTGTCAAAATGTGGGCTAGTTTGGACAGGGGTTTGTGTTAAGGCAGATTTGATACTCTCAAATGCTTGCTTGGTTTCAAGAGACCATTTTACCTTGGCATCCTTCTTTAACATGTTGCTTAACAATCTTGTCAGCTCAGCTAGATTTGGAATAAATATTCTCAAGAAGTTGATTTTCCCAAGGAATGCTTGTAGCTCTTTAATGTGTCTTGGAAATGGGATTTGGAGGATGGCTTGTATTCTTTCGGGATCAATTCTGATCCCATCCTTTGATATGATGCGGCCAAGTAATTTGCCTTCTTTGAGGCCAAACAGAGACTTCTTGGGGTTCAAGGAAATGCCATATTTCCTACATGTCATGAAAATTTACCTGAGATGCTTGAGGTGTTCTTCATCAGATTTGGAAAATGGGGTTAAGTCATCAAGGTAGACAACTAGGAAACCATGTATTTCTTTAGCGAATGCAATATCCATTGCTCGTTGAAAGGTAGCACCAACGTTTTTAAGACCAAATGGCATCTTTACATACTTAAATGTTCCCCAGGGTGTAGTAAAGGTTGTTTTGTCTTGGTCGTCCGGGTGAACAAGTATTTGGTTGAAACCTGAAAAACCATCTAGCAAAGAGATTCTAGATGATCCCACTACTCTTTGTAGGATGTGGTCCATTTTGGGCAAAGGGTAATGGTCTTTTAAGGAGACTTGGTTTAAATTCCTGAGATCTACACAAAGTCTGATTTCACCTGTTTTTTTTCTCGTAGGAACAAGATTGGACACCCATTCAGAAAATCTAATAGGTGCTATGATGCCTGCTTCAAACATCCTCTTTACTTCCTTCTCAATCGGGGGAAGAAGTATAGGGTTAATTTTTCTAAGTTTCTGCTTGAAGGGTTTCTGGTTTGGTTTTAAGGGGATTGTGTGTTGGATCACTGAAGTGTCATAGGATTTCAAATCCTCATAGTTCCAAGCAAATACATCCTGGAACTCTTTGAAAAAATCATTGTACTTGGGCTTTTGATCAGGTGGTAAATTTTTGGACAGTTTGATCATTTTTGGCTTCTCTGTTGTCCCAATGTTGTGTTCCTCTATATCAGTGTTTATGGGCTGCAATTTTGGCTTTCTGGGCACGTCATTAGCATCAAACATATCTTCTAGTGGGGTTAGGCCAGTAGGTAGAAAATTATCCTTTAAGTCAATGATCTCTGCCTCTGTTTTGGCTACTTCTTCCAAGTGTATCTGTTTCAGCTGTTCTATGTTTTCTTTGTCAAAAATAGTTGGTTTCAGGATTTTCTTGGCTATTGCAGCTGTTACATCTTGCTGATTTTCATTTGTTTGGTGTTGGGAGCCGTTCATAGCATCCATGTCGATGTTAATATTCGTAAACTCATGCTCAAGGGTGGGGAAATTATTAATCTGGGCATCATTTTCGAACACTTGCCAATCTTTAACGTTATTTGGGACAGCGGGCCTATGTTTTATTTCAGCTGTGAAGTGATGGTTTGGGTCAAAAGGAAGCTTGCATGTACTAGCAAAGGTGGCTAGGCTGTGTGCATGAATGTTGTGATTTCTGGAAATCTTGTCAAGCTTGAATTCAGTGAATGCCTGGAGTATATTAGTAGCAGCGGTCCTATAGTCTCTCATTCTGTTGTCATTGGTTACAAAATTGCCTTTCATCTATTGTATGATTAAATCAGAGTCTCCTAAAATAGACACTTTTGCAGCTCCTAGAGCTTTGAGGAGTTTAAGGCCTAGCAACAGAGCCTCATATTCTGCCATGTTATATGTGCATTTAAAATTCAGTCTTTAGGCATGACCTTCTGCATGGTTGTTATATGTATTGTGAATCCAGACACCTACCCCTGCTCCTAACTTGTTAACAAAGCCATCAAATTCTAAATACCATGTGATTTCCTGCTTGTGGTTGATGCCTAAAGTGTCAGTCAGCTTGGGATTGGGCAGATTCGAAACTTCTGTTTAGGAAAGTTCTTTTGGTATGCTGGTTGCATTAGCTGTTGTGACAGTTTCATCAGTGTGTGAAACTGATTTTTCGTTGATGTGGGCTTGTTTCTCTAGAGTAAAGGGCTCATTATCAATTGGAGAATTTGTATCATCATTAAACAAAATAAAGGAATCCATATCAGAGTGGATTGAGTAAATGGGAAAATTTTCAGGCTTGCTCTCGCTACTTACCACATATTTCATGAGCGTTTCTCTATACAGTCTCTTTGGTTGCCCAAAGACTAAAATGGTGGCATAGGAAAGGTCTAATTGAAGGGATCCTTGAAGCTTTGCTCCCCATGATCTTGATAGGAGCATACCATACTTTGGTGGAATGTCAGCAACCATTACATCCATGAGGATGGTCTTGTTGGGATATTGGACTAAGGAGACACACAAGTCTTTGATGAGGCCTAGACTTGCGTCAAATGAGTATAAATCTTTGTAAGGTCTTGCAACATCAAGATTCAGTTTTTCCATAACTGCTTTGGGCATAAGATTGTGCGATGCCCCTGAGTCAAACATAGCGTTGTGCAAAACTTTGTCATGTATATGAAAACTGACATAAAAGGGTGGGACAGGTCCATGTGTTGATTTTCCATTAACTTCTGGGCCAAACAGAAGCTCTGGGGAATCATCCAAAACATTTACATCGTCCTTGACCTCTGGCATTTGAAGTGATCTTTGAATTTGCTGCCTATATACATCGTGTTTGGCAAGTTCTGAGAGGGGAGTGGATATTTTCAACTTAGCTATTTCTGCCTCTAAATTAAATGGTTTTTCCAATGGAGTCTTGGTATTGATAATGGCAGTTTTTTCTGCTTCATTTGAATTGTCTGCGTTTCGCTCTTGTTTATTAGCGTTATGGGAAGTTTTTGCTTGCGGTTTTACAGTTTCAGGAAAGTTTTTTGGAACCTTGTTCGAGCTTTCTTTCGAGGAAGGAGGTGGCAAAGGCTGATCTTTAGAAGGCTGCAGGTCTGTTATGTCTTCTACAGTCACTTGATGTGGGTTTAGAATAGGTATATCAGCTGGTTCTGTTATGACAGCCTTGCCTTTAATCTTGTTGGGTTGTTTGCCATACTTTGTTTTTCTAGGTTCAGAAATGTCAATGGTCCTAGTTCTCAGCTTATATTGTCTGTGTACTTCATACACAACAATATAATAACCTTGTTTAAAATCAAAAGACTCGCCAGACCTAGTCTGAAACTGATTGTAATTGGGTTCATTTTGGTCTTCTTGGGACAGGACAGTTTCGTGCTCGCCCTTTAGATCCATTAAGTTCATGTGAGTGTCCTCTATGGGTTCACAAGAAGTAGATCCTTCAACATAATTATCTTGGAAAGGGGGTCTTATATCATGGTCTTAGTTAGTCCTACCAGCATTTGTGTTCTGCGTTTTCCTAAAATTTGGGTTCCTTATGGTATTAGACTGTTGTCCTTCCCATGATGCTTTTCTCTCAACATTTTCTACTCTTTCTCCCAGCCTTTGCAGGCCATTGATGATAGCATCAAGCTTTTGATCAAAAGCTGAGGGTTCTTCCTTAAAGGTGGTTCTTCTTTCCATTCTAGCTCTGTTTCTTTTGGCAATTAAATTTGCTTCTACGCTAACAGCAACATTTTGCATGTCCACAAAGGTCTGAGGAGCTCTTTCTTTTAACTGCTATGCCATATCCGGGTCGAATCCATCGGGAAATTTGTACAAGGCAAGGTCAGGTGGAGGCCTTAAGTTCTGTGGTATTGTGTTATATACATTATTGAATCTTGCACAGTACTCCAAAACAATCTCTTGAGGACCTCGTTTAATCGTATCATATTCAGCTAGTATGTGCAAGGGGTCTTTCTTTTCCTCCCATCTGTTGGTAAAGGATTGGTAAAGCTCATCTGGGGTGGTTATGGAATTTGCAGCAAGTGATCTGAACCAAGTTCTTACATCACCTGTTAAACTCTGAACAAAAATTCTCATTCTTACGCTATCATCATCTATCTTGTAGTTTTCAAAATAGTCTAGCATCTTTTTGGTGTGCTGAAGGGCTGTGAAAGGACCGGTGCTGTCAAAATAGGTAATTTTAGATTGGTACTCTTGAGGTAAAGCCCCAGCATTAGCAGGTAATTGCAGGGGTGCATATCTATTAGCCATATTGGCAGGTATAAGTGGAACAACGGGGATAAATGGAACAACTGGAGTAACGGGGATCACAGGAGTAACTGGAACACTGGAAACAACAGTAGTGGTAGTATATGTAGCAAATGAAGGTGTGGAAGGAGAAGTTCGAGATTTAGATGATGAACTAGGGGAAATAGGGGTTGAACGGAACAAAACCTTGATAGGAGTCGGAATACAGCTAGGGTAAGCTGTTTCAGGGCTCAAATCAGCAAAATTTTCCTGTCTTTCTTGCTTCCTAAGGATTTTCGAGATTATGTTAGGGTTATCAAAAACAGCTGGAGGGTTGGGATCTAGATTTGACCTTGTATATCATGGATTTTTCTTGGGAGCCAGCTTCCGAATTCTTTTTTGGAAAGTTTGATTTATGGTCTCAGCGGAGCTTTCTTACCTTCTTCGTGAAACTATCTGAGGAAGGTCCCCAGTGGAGTCGCCATTATGTTATCACTCAGGTTGTCCTTAAGCTCCGGAAAAGGATACGGCCGAGGTAACCACAGACCAACTTTGGACTGCAGGTTCTAGCCAACCTACAATCAGAGAGGGCTCTCTCTTTCAGATTTAGCTTTGTTGAAAAGGATTTTAGGCTAGGTTTTGAGTTCAGAGGGTTTTTGTTTTGTTTTTGGTGGGAAAATTGATGTTTTCAGACAGAGAGGCAAGGCATAGTCTGGAAGTTTCAAACCATTGGGCGTGGAGTCGAGGAGGAGAACTGCTGGTGCATTTCTTCGGTCACAAGAGAGGAAAATGGAGCAAGATAGCTGTGCATGAAACAATATTTCAGGTTTAAATGATGGAAAGAATGCTAAGTAATGAGAGGCAGTTAAGAATCTCTCAATCAGCTTAACAGATGGGGGTAACAGAGCTCTACCTAGGGGCAGCGAAGAATCCCTAGATAATTGGCCAACACAGGTGAATCGGGGTAAATATGAGCCAGGAGGAATTCATATTCATAACCTATTCATTTAGAGGAAAACATAAAGAAACAACAGAAATTGAGCATAGAGTGTACTTAAACAAATTCTAAGCTATTCTTTCTTTCTGCTATTTAGATAGTGGTAAACAATAAATAGAGGTAAGATGCACTTATTGCTTCAGACTGCGGCACAAGAATTCCATCTTCAGATCTTCAAAACATTCATTTAAAACAGACAGTTTGCTCTCCAAGCTTTCAACAATCTTTGATTATAGAAAAAACTCAGGTATACAATGCGAGTCTCTAGTGAAAATTCTCAATTAACGAACCCTTGTAACAATGTGGAGGGCGGTATATATAGGGAAAAACTCTCTACAACTGCTTTTATTACATCTTGACCTAAACAGGTCCTAAAGAACGATTAATTTGACCTAATCCTATCTGAAATAAATGCGTGAAAATATCTTTGGCTGCGCTGAGGGCCGCCGTATCAAAACTGAGTAAATGATGTTGTCCTCGGTGGCTTGGTGCAGTGTTTTCTGAAATAAATGTGCATGGGTTTCTGCTTCTTTGTTGTCTTCTTGTATTTAAAGCTTTAACTGTGATTTGAGGGCAAGGACGAGCTTACGCCTCTTGATTTGACTTTTTGGGGGCTCATCAATGTTCAGGTGCTTCGAGCCCCTAAAAAATCTTGACTGATACTCTTTGACAATAAACTGGGCCGCTGTTTTCCTTTGCTGTAGGTCTAATCACAAATTAATGGCCGCTGTTCGGCCTCTGTTTCGTCTAGAACTATCTTCTGCTCCTTACGGCAAGCTTCGCGAAGAAAAATGGGTCATTTGGCGCCTTTCGGGCTTGCTGGGGGCTGCATAATGAAAAGATTCCCTAAAGATTCCCCATTCAGGCCTAATTTATCCAGCGATGAGCGATTTGCGCAAATCGCTCATCAAAAACTGCCTCAGAAACTGATTTTGGGGCTCCGGAGTGCGATTTTCGCCCTTCGTGCTAAAAATGTTGATGACGTCAGCATGACGTGACTTTGTACGGCAGATGACGTCAGCAGAATGATGTCAGCATGATGACGTGGCGGGATGACGTCAGCATGATGACGTCATCACGTACGGAGGTGATGTGGCAGTACGGCGGGTCTGATGGTGTGGCAGGACACATGGCAGGAGGTCCATGCAGGCGGGTGACGTGTCATGGTGACTGGGCAGGGGGTGACGCAAGCAGGTGACGTCACCAGGCAGGGGCGGTTTCCGGTTTTGGGGCGCACCGCCTTTGGGCATGAGCGGTTTTGTCAGAGGGGGCTCCGCCACAGCCCAGGAGGTGACGCGTGGCGGGAGGTACGGCGGGAATACCGCCCATCTCCCGGACGCTAACCTTCGGGCGGTTCGGAGATGGGATGGCCCGTCAACCGTTGATCTGGGCGCAGGACGATCGGACGGTTGGCGGGAAGGGTGAGGCGGCGGGAAGTTAGGGAGGGGAATATACAAGGGATATTCCGATTTTAATAATGCGCGGCGGGGGTTGTAGACTTAGGGAAAGTGGGTTATGGGGTTTAAAATGGGCGGGTTAATGTATTTACAGTTGGGGCTTAGGGATAAGGGGTAAAACATGGGTTTAATGCGCACAGGTTTAACAATTTCTGCCCAAAACGTAAGGTAAGGGGGTGGAAGAGAGGGTTTTTGAGGGTTTTTAGGGCTAGGGGAGAGGTTGTTAGCGTGACCAGGTGTCATCTAACTCCTGCTATGACTCGGATGGGCTAAAAACAGCCCCAGGTGGACCATTTTTTCCCGGACTTGGAAAAAATATGGCTATATTGCTAGGGAGGGGATATCTACATAGGGGAATTTTATATACATAGTTTAGTAGGGGAAGGGGAAAACTAATAGGGAGTTATCTACTAGAGTTAGTAGTTAATATGGAGATGATAAGTAGGCGCTAAGGTCAGGGACCTTAGGCTAATTTTGCGGAAAAGAATTTGAAAAGAAATAAAATCCTTGAGTGAAGCAGATCTTCACCAAGGCAACTAATATGGATGATGATGAAGCTAAGAGGAATCAAGCAGATCTTGACCTCTTTGGGAAGTTAGTAAGTGACTTTAGGGAATTAGAAGAAGGGGGAGTTAGTGATGTCCACCTTTGAGCTCCTTTGAATGAAAACTGCCTGCACTGTGATCTGTAAAGATGAAGCACTTTGTAACACAAAATTGATCATAAATCATCATTCTGCAACCTGACAGCTACCTACCCGGCCTACTTTCCTAACATTTTTTCTTCTTTTTGGTTTGGGTGCACTTAGACTTGCAGACCCTGATTTACAATTTTTCTTTTGAATGATTTCCTATCTAAATCTACACTTATTTCTGCCAGAGCCCAGATTAAGCAGTTGGGTCCCTTTGATTCTCTACCTATCTACAGATCTGCCAAGATTAAACTGTTTGGACAGATATCATTCTCTATATTATAAAACAGGAAATTGAAACCTAGGGAGACCAAGATTAGACTATTTGGACCTCCCTTAAATGAAAATTCTTCAAAACTAGAACAACTCATCAAAATTGGAATCAGCAGTGGCATTTGGACTAGCACACTTCATGGCTTTCTTGTGGAAATATGGAACACTGCAGCTTGCAAAGTATGACATATTTGGCATGTAAAAATGTCAATCATGAAAAATGAAACCCTTTTGCAATAGGAGGCTAACACAAGGGTCATACCCGCCTGCATTAAAAAACATTAAAATAATGGATGGACCTCGCACCGTAACCCTCCACCATTTCCCGTTGAGTGCTGACTGTCGGATCTGGTCCTGTTGATTGGACGAACCACAGTAATATCACAAGGCCCTTGCCTCCCGAAGTTTACCACCCGAAGAACAGTGGTATACCACCCATACGTTGGACAGGTGGTGCCGTCCCGGTGTGCTCGATGCCCTCCCCTCCGATACCACCTTGGGCCAAAAACGGTGCAGGCCAAAACCACTTACCACCCTTGCTGACATCATGACCACGTCATCCGCTTACGTCACCTCCTCGTCAGCGCGATTTCATCACCACGTCACCCCGATACATGACAAAATACTCCATCATGCTGACGTCATCTGACCAAAATGCGCCAAAAGCCCGCCAAAGTCAATTTTTTGTTAAAAAAGACGTGAAAACATCATTTTCACTTATTTTCTCTTTGTGACTATTGCATGTGGTTTACGTCCAAAGAAATGCCTGACCATATAGTCCTTCACCAAGCCAAACAAAGTCCACAGTCCGGTCTTCCAGCTCGTCCTGCAACCTGCAATCCGCACAGTGCGCTGTTAATAACAGGTATTTACCTTAATTTTGTTCCCAAACCCTGTGAATTCCACTTTTCTCTGTAAGTTGTCCAAAGCACCCAAATTCGAGTTCAATTCACCGTATTTCCCTCAATTAAGCACACCAGAACCACTGCTCTTTACCCATTTTTGCCAAAAACCCTGCAGATTTCATTTTTTTTTCTGTAAATTTCACCCAGTGAGCTAAATTTAAGTCGACTTCGATCTGCAATTCCCAGAGAAAAGCCCCAAAACTATTGTTTTGCCTATTTTTGCTGCAAAATCCCCACCCCCAGTTCAAAAGCACAAAAAACCAAAAATGGAGGCCCCGGTGGCCCTAAACATTGCTCCCCTTAATGCGCCTCACAAAGAGTTAGAGTGGTTGCCCTTGGCTAATAGGGATTTCCAAATACAAGACTTAACTGGTTACAGAAACCACCTCCAATCGTTCTGTGAAATTAGGAACAGTCACCTAAGTAAAACTGATCTTTATGGGATATTGGAATCCAATTTGCCCAGGTACTACCTCCCCTCAGTAAATGTATTCCCAGATGTTATCCACCTATGATGTGCCAATTATGAGCTTGTCAAAAGAGTAGTTATTGTTGTGGGGAAAAGTATCCGACTCGGATGACCCTATCCCTACTCTAAAGGTGACAGTCTTTAGCAACAACTGAAAGTAAAGCTTTAATGTTTTCCTTTATGAAAGTACAGAGAGAAGGAAGAAAAGATTAACCAACCGGTGTCTTTCGCTTTTGTCGATCCTTATCCTCTCTCTTTGTCTCTTGTTCCCAGCTCTTTGCTCCCTTTGCCGGTCCAGCTACACACAGATCCTGCACAACAGAGAGAAGAAAAGTACAAGATACATGTACTCATAACTGATGCATGGATTAGAGTGAATCAAATATACAAGTAAATACAATACATCAATGCAATACAAGTATATAGGAGAACATTCAAAGCTTTATTGATAAAAGTAACAGGGTTCTGAGAAGGTTACAACCATCAATGGCTCCAATCCAGCAGCACCTCCCCAGCAGCAAGAAGTCTCCTCTTCACCTCTGGAAAAACAATCACCCAATAACTCTAACTATAAACCAACAGCACTTCCTTACTTTGCACAAAATTCCAGCCTCCCTAGACCTCATAGAAGAGCTCTATATATAGGAGATTTGGAGAAAGGATGAGTCAGCTTGAGGCTGGCTTCAAGCTGACTAGTGTCCTCTCCCACTTCAGTTATACTTCAGTTCTTGAGTCCACTTGGAGATCCTTGCTTCCACTTGGAGTTTAAGAACCTCTTACTCATCACTGGGCGAATTCCCTGATCCAAGTGTCATTTTGGAAGCTTCCTGGGCATTGACACCTTGAGAAATGAGCCTGCCACTTGTCCAAACACGTTCAGCGCAGGTAGCTAGTGTTGGAGTTGACATTCAGCGCAGGTAGCCAGTGTAGCAGTTGACATTCAGTGCAGGTAGCCAGTGTAGCAGTTGACATTCAGTGCAGGTAGCCAGTGTAGCAGTTGACATGATCCAGAATTGCCTTGTTTTTGAGCGTTTTCAGGTGGAGAACTGATTTGAAGTGCTGTGGTTTGCTGACCTTGTTCCTCTAGGGGTAAGAACAACATGTTTAGGGACTTTGGATCCCTTTGATTATGGACATTTCATGCTTCATGCTGTAAGGCACAAAAATGTCTATAACAGTTATGACTCCATCTGGAACTGTTCTCTTTCATATAACTCCTGAGTCCATAAATCAAATGCTACACTTCAAACCTACTCAACCTTTGACTCGTCTTTCTATGGGATTCTTGCTTGAGCAGGGCTCTAAACTGACCAATGCAGAGATAACCCATGTTGTTCAAGCATTTGTGAGACCAGATTGCCAGCCCAAAGAGCCACCTCACTTTCACCATGTCTGGTTCAATGAAGCTGGAAGATTCATTATTTATATGATATCCTATGTCCTAGGATTTAAGACAAGTGAATATGTTGATGAAACCATCTTAGCTCTGTTGTCTATGTTTACTCCAGGACAACCCCCTACTATCAAATATGACTTTTCTACTTTCATTGTCAACAAGATCCATGACCAATTCATGAATCTAGACAGAGAAGGCGTCTTTAAGTACACATCATATATATATCATCTGTTCTTGTACTATCAAACAGACAGTTTTCAGTTTCCCATCAGAAAATTGGATTCTAAAGGAGAAAGGAGGTCTATGATCTTTTGGGCCTCAGTCTTCCATGAAGTCCATAACTCTCCTTACATTTACTTTGAATTCATTGATTTGTTTATACATTCGGTCTCCTCTCTACTGATGAGAACTCCTCCTCCAGGACTCTCTAGTGATATGTAGAAAATTTTAGAGCTCTACAAAAGCTACAAAATAGGTGATTGGTACTTCTACCAGAATCACACTAAGATCAGGATATATGGCTGTGAGCTGTGCATTTATAAACTGCCAAAATATGTGCCTATGAGACTGTTTTCTCTTGAATATTTTAGGATATTTATCAACTCAGATTTGACTCACTTTTACGGTGCAAAGAAAAAAGGTCAGCTGAAATTAAGAAACCAGTTAGGCCCTTTTATCATTAACAAAAAGGAAGCATGGCAAGATGTTGACAAGATATTGGGTGAACAACTCAAATTAAAGAGGAGCTTTTGATGGGTACCCTCCCAAATGGATTTATCTCTGAGAGAAAAGTAAAAAATAGGTTATCAGTCTATAAACATTGTAGGATCCCTGAAATAGAGCAATTTGCTAATCAAGATGAGTGGGTAGATGGCACATTAATTGAAGAACTCATTGAGGAAGAAAAGATGGAACAAACTATGAAAAATCTTGAAAAGACCCTTGACCTGGACTCTTTTGGACAGGTGTCTTTCAAACTGCCTCAACAAACTGGAGTGGGCACATCATTTGCTGGAACTTCACAACAACCTACCCAAGAAATTACTACACCGGCTACAGGGACATCAAAGGGAAAAGAAGTGCTAGATTCAAAACAACACATAATGACAGATCAGCCAGCATCATGAAAGGAACAGGGCCAAGGGAAAATTCCTCCTGTCCAGTCCAAAGCACCAGAGGTACCAGCATTATGGACTCCTCTAAATGAGGGAAGGGGAAAGAAAAGGGATAGAGAAGAGACCACACCTGTAAGTGGACTAGCAAAGCAACTAGGGGAAAAAAGGAAAAGAATAAATCCTCTACCTGAAGAGGAAATTATTGAGGAAACCATAGAAAGTCCAAGAGGTGAGAGGGAAACTAGCCCACAAACATCCCCAGTGGTAGAAACATCCACCAACTCTCATAGGTAAGACCTAGAAAGACAACATAATGTAGAGGTTTCATCCACAAGACCATCAAGCAAGCAGGCCTCATATTTCAAAAGAACATTCATAGAGATTAAGGCTAGAAATTATCCATTGAGGCTGCAACTTTATGACCAATTTCTCAAGATGACCCTCGCCAACCAGCAAAGTTTAATGTCTACATATGACATTAAAAAAGGAAAAATGATCTTGAGCCACTTTAAGCCCAAAGTGCAGCAAGCATAGTCAGCAGATGACTACATTAGAACAAATCTGGAGGTCCTTGCCAAAGACATTCACCCTATGGACTAAATTGAGCTGCATAAGCAAACTGGAGAGATGGTCTACTCTACATTGGCAGATAAGGCAATGTTAGCTCACAGATTGCAGAACTCATTAAACAACACATCTGCCCAACTAGATTTGGAAAAGTCATCTTCTTTAGCCAAGGACAACAGGATAAAGTCTTTGGAGGATATTATCATTGAGCTGGGACATGATCCTAACGATGCCAAAGGAATAAAAGCATTGATTAAGAAGAAGGAAGAGGACATTGCTGCCCTTAGGAAACAATTGAAGCTACCTATTACCATGCATCCACAAACTATAGAGGTTGTGCAGAAAAAAGCAGAGGAGGACATGATGGACTTGCTAATGAGAATGAATCAAAGACTAAGTGAGACAGAACAGAAACTGGAGAAAGCATTACAAGAAAAGCAGGGAGTGTCGACCTCCCAACCATCTCAAATAGCTCCAACAGTCACAACTACTCCTCCCACAGTTACAATAGCAGTGCCTCCCACTGGCCCAACATCAGTAGCAGGTACTTCAACAACAACAACAGCAAGCAGTAGCACTACCATGACCACAGAGGAGTTAATAAAAGCTATGGAGGAATTAAAACTCCAAGTTTCAGAATTAAAAGAGGACAAAAAGAAATTGGCAAAGTTAGAAATAAGCTATGATAAATCCAAAATGACTGTGGCAGAAAAGACAAGAGAGGTGAAAGCATTAGAGAACAAGGTAAAAGCATTAGAGAATGACCTTAACAATGTAAACTTTGAAACGGGAACTATAAACTCAAAACGGGAACTCTGGCCCAAAAACCCCAAAAAAACCACAAAAACAGTGCTCAAAACGAAAAGTGTGTATACTGGAACGATGTTTTTTTTTTAGGTGTCAATTTTGCGGCTGTTTTAAAAATGGCAGTGACTACGAAATTTTCTACGAAATTTTCTTACAAAATATAGCTTCAGAACGAAAGTGTTGATACTGGAATAATGATTTTTTTTTTTAGGTGTCAATTTTGCAGCTGTTTTAAAAATGGCAGTGACTACGAAAGTTTCTACGAAATTTTCCTGCAAAATATAGCTTCAGAACGAAAGTGTTGATACTGGAATAATGATTTTTTTTTTAGGGTCAATTTTCATACTTTTTAAAAAATGCTAATAAAACCAATTTTTTATGTCTCAAACAAAGTTAAATTTTAAGGAAAAAACACATTAATGTTTCTAGTAGAATATCATTTTGGGTTGCCCCCCCCCCCCG
This sequence comes from Pinus tabuliformis, assembly GCA_031772625.1. NCBI lineage: Eukaryota > Viridiplantae > Streptophyta > Pinopsida > Pinales > Pinaceae > Pinus > Pinus tabuliformis. Next base: position 1,772,100,618 of record CM062819.1, read on the forward strand.
CGGCCCCCCGCCCGGGCCGCCCCACTCCCCTCCCTCCTCCCCCTCCCCCTCCCGGCCCACTCCGCCCTCCCTCGCCACCCCCGAGCCGCCCTGCCCCACCCGATCCGGCGGCGGGTCAATTCCCGCAATCAAGATGCAAGTTTGTGTATCATGCAAGATGCAAGAGACATGCCCAAAGTATTTATCATATAACATGAACCAACGTCAAAACAATGGGTAGAGGAATAGGTCATTTGATAGAGAAATCTAGGTTGATAGGGATAGGTCATATGATAGAGAAGCCTACGTTGATAAATGTCGACCAAAAAGAAAGAAGAATAAGAGGAGGATAGACACACTTAATTGGAACTTTACTTTGTTGATTGGATTTTTATAATTAAAGAAAGGTGAAAAGAAGTAAAAAATAGCAATGACAAAGCTAAAGTGAGTTTTCCAGTCCAGCACCTTCTTCTCAATCTCAGGACTGTTCTCATTATTTTCCTTATAGTTTTTTTTTTTATGATTGCATGAGATTGTCTTTGATATCTTCCCAAAAAAAATATAAATTTTTTTATTCTCACACACAAAACACAATAATCACTCAAAAACTATTATACTTGACAAAAAGCCAAAATACTTTTGTATTTGATATCCAAACAAAATATATCCCCAAAAAAAATATATTTTTTTTTATTCACACACATAAAACACAATAATCACTCAAAAACTATCATACTTGACAAAAAGCCAAAATACTTTTGTACACTACAGGACTTTTTCAAATTCCCTAACTCACTTTCCAATAAAATTTCTAATTCTTTTTTCAAATAAATTATACACTTTCTTCAACCTACTTTTAATATCTCCAACCTAAAAATGAAACTTCAATCACTGCTCTCATTGATTGGCATGGGCAATCACTGCTGTAATAATATGCGCACTTGCTGTCCCCAGTGTGCCTGCGAATGCAACATTTTAGCTGCTGCTTCATAAATATATATTTACAAAATTCTGTTCATTTTTATCTTGATTGCTGGTTCGAGTTATTTTATTTTGATTGCAAATTCTCAGAATATATTTTGAAATTGAAAAAATAAAAATGATGTTAAAATGATGATGCTAACACCCAACGAACATAGAAAACAAAGTTTAGTTTATTAAGGAATTGACATCCATATTCAAAATCTGAACTCAACGAAGCGTGCCGATAGCTTTCCTGCCAAAATCCGCCCTTAAAGCTTTCTTCTTCAGATCGAGAACTCAAGTATGCAATTGCAAATTCGTTCTGCCCAATGAGGCTTGAGCGACAGAATGGGTCACAAACAGTATTTGCAGTGAATTATATTCTTAATCAAACGAAGTTGAATAAAATTTATACGTTGGCGTTTGATGCGCCCATCGTCGTCGAAGTTGGAGGGATCTGAAACCTTTCCGCCCTTCAGGCCACTGCCTTCTATTGAAACGTGCACCATGTTGCCTTGCAATTCTACTTGCGAGCAGAAACGAGGAGTTGCGTCATGAATGTGACCCATTTTCATTACAGACTGTGACTTTGACTTAAGACTGGCACTGCCCAAGCAGAAACTTCAAATTTGGCTTTTGGATCGTAGCAGCGGGTAGCAGTAATCTCTCAACTATAAATATTTGAACGAATACAATACAATATTTTCCCTAAGTAAACAATACAATACAATATTTTCTGTAAACGAATATAAAAATTTAGGGAAAATATTGTATTGTTCCGTCCAAGACAACTTAGATCCACCCAGGGAAATTTATTGTTTATTTAGAATAAATTTCTTATGCATTTCCGAAATTGCAATTGGAGGGTTGCATTTGAATATGAACAATTGATTAATAACAGTGGTAATCAAAATCCGATGAATATCATAACCATTAGGAAGTATAAAGATCCAACGCCACCCCCGGGCCGCCCCGCCCCGCCCGACCCGGCGGCCGATCGATTCCGGGAATCGACCCGCCGCCGGGTCGGGCGGGGCGGGGCGGCCCGGGGTGGCGCTGCGCAGCGGCGGCGGCCCGAGCTTTTGTATCCTTACGAAACTGTTCCAAACTTCCGATTGAAGTCGTGATACGATCATCTGTAAACGAATATAAAAATTTAAGGAAAATATTGTACTGTTCCGTCCAAGACAACTTAGATCCACCCAGGGAAATTTATTGTTTATTTAGAATAAATTTCTTATGCATTTCCGAAATTGCAATTGGAGGGTTGCATTTGAATATGAACAATTGATTAATAACAGTGGTAATCAAAATCCGATGAATATCATAACCATTAGGAAGTATAAAGATCCAGCGCCACCCCGGGGCCGCCCCGCCCCGCCCGACCCGGCGGCGGGTCGATTCCGGGAATCGACCAGCCGCCGGGTCGGGCGGGGCGGGGCAGCCCGGGGGTGGCGCTGGGAGCCGCCGCCGCTGCGCAGCGCCACCCCCGGCCGCCCCGCCCCGCCCGACCCGGCGGCGGGTCGATTCCGGGAATCGACTCGCCGCCAGGTCGGGCGGGGTGGGGCGGCCCGAGGGTGGCGCTGCGCAACGGCGGCTCCCAGCGCAACCCTTATGCTGTTTTTATCTTTTCCTTTCGCTACTGCCATTCACTATAACGTCCCGACCATGTTCATTTTTGGGGATTCTCTAGCAGACGCTGGTACCAACAATTTCATTGCCAAACACAACCTCCAAAGCTAATTTTCCGCCTTACGGGGAGACCTTCTTCCATCACCCAACTGGTCGTTTCACCAATGGCCGAACTGCATTCGATTTTATCGGTAATTTTTTTTCTCCTACGTATTCACCTGATCTCACTTAGTGATATTAATATGGTTGATTCTATCATTAGATTATTAATATACATCTGATATAAATGTATTTACAGCTAGTAAGTTAAGGTTGCCGTTCCCACCTCCATATCTGAAGCCAAGATCTAATTTCTCTCATGGTATCAATTTCGCATCTGGAGGAAGCGGATTACTAGATTCCACGGGGAATTACTTGGTGAGTTCCAAAATAGGTACATGTTCATTCTAATTGATACACCGAGCTGGTTTTTTTTACAGAAGGTGGTAGCCGTAAGGTCATAAACCATGTTTAGTGTCGCCATATAGGCCAGTTCTCATCATCGTTTCCGTGAAGAACAATCAAGCTCTGGCAAGTCAGACATCTGCCTATCGAAAAGTCCAAGCCTGTGTTAGCCTGGGCACTGCCTGTTGATAAGCCACATTTGCAAAGAATCCACATGTTCGTAAAAAGTGTCGCCCTACCATTGTGAGTTTGGGTAGACTTTTCATTTCCGTAAAACAACTCGGTTGAAATTATTTTTTGGAAACTTTATTTAATATTATTTCACTTTCAAGTGCTTTTTAGTTGTCATATGAAAAGTTCATGGAAGTAAATGGTTGAAGGTGAAGCCTATTATACGTTGGTTAAAGGATTATTGAAGTTTCATTTTTAGGTTGGAGATATTAAAAGTAGGTTGAAGAAAGTGTATGATTTATTTGAAAAAAGAATTAGAAATTTTATTGGAAAGTGAGTTTGGGAATTTGCAAAAGTCTTGTAGTGTACAAAAGTATTTTGGCTTTTTGTCAAGTATGATAGTTTTTGAGTGATTATTGTGTTTTATGTGTGTGAATAAAAAAAATTATATTTTTTTTGGGGATATATTTTTTTTTGATATCAAATACAAAAGTATTTTGGTTTTTTGTCAAGTATAATAGTTTTTGAGTGATTATTGTGTTTTGTGTGTGAGAATAAAAAAGATTATATTTTTTTTTGGGAAGATATCAAAGACAACTTCATGCAATCATAAAAAAAAAACTATAAGAAAAATAATGAGAACAATCTTGAGATTGAGAAGAAGGTGCTGGACTGGAAAACTCGCTTTAGCTTTGTCATTGTTATTTTTTACTTCTTTTCACCTTTCTTTAATTATAAAAATCCAATCAACAAAGTAAAGTTCCAATTAAGTGTGTCTATCCTCCTCTTCTTCTTCTTTCTTTTTGGTCGACATTTATCAACGTAGGCTTCTCTATCATATGACCTATCCCTATCAACCTAGATTTCTCTATCAAATGACCTATTCCTCTACCCATTGTTTTGACATTGGTTCATGTTATATGATAAATACTTTGGGCATGTCTCTTGCATCTTGCATGATACACAAACTTGCATCTTGATTCCGGGAATCGACCCGTCGTCGGGTCGGGCGGGGCGGGGCGGCCCGGGGTGGCGAGGGAGGGCGAGGTGGGCCGGGAGGGGGAGGGGGAGGGGGAAGAGGAGGGAGGGGGGTGCGGCGGCCCGGGCGGGGGGCCGTGAGGGGGAGGGGGCGGCCTGGGCGAGGGTGGCCGGCCAAGGGAGGGAGGGGGAGGGCGGTGGGGCGGCCCGGGCGGGGGTGGAGGTGGGGCGGCCCGGGGGGGGAGGGAGGGGGAAGGGGGTGGGGCGGCCCAGGCAGGGGCCGGAGGGGGAGAGGGGCGGGGCGGCCCGGGCGGGGTGCCCGGGGGGGAGGGGTGCGGGGCAGCCCGGGCAGGGGGGCCGGGGGGGGGCGCGTGGGGGTGGGTCGGGGCAGGGGGGGGAAATTTTGATTATACAAATAAAAAATTTATGGTATATTTTTGTTGTTAATTTAAGTTAATATGTTTTTTTAGGAAAATGGCAACATCTCCAAGGTGTACTAATTTACTTCATTATTTTTTTGTGCTTGATAATTAGGTACAACACTAGCATGCTGCCTTCAAGAAGGAAGAAATTGCATTGCAATTGAGAAAGATCCATTACAATGCAATTTCATTCAGCAAAGAATTAACGCTCTTCAATTTCTTCCAAATGCAATGCAAAAAATTGGGTTGAAGAAAGGGGACTTTAGTGAATCACGTGTGGCAAAAAAGGCAAAGGAACCCCAACCACCATTACATGGAATGTATGGAAAGACATATATTGGGAGATTTGCAGATATCAAAGACCCATTAGAAGAGGAAAATGAGCAAAATGAGCAAAATGAAACAGAAAATGTTGTGGAAGAGGACAATGATGAAACTCTAGAGGACGAAGAGTTTGGATTACGTGACATTGTTGATTAAATTTAAGTTATGCTTGTAAATCAAGTTTTGCAATGTTTTGACTTTGACATTTTATGAGAAGAATAAACACTCAATTAGGGTTGTTATACGTTCAATATTGGTAATATGTGATTTTTGCATTGATTTTTAAGTTAATCATTATTTTTTGAAAAAAAAAGTAGTTATTATTATCTTTTTGACATGAAATTCATAAAAAAAACTATTATTTGACCATTTTTAGTTAATATTTTTGTATAAAAATTGTGATTTTGACATGTTAATTCTAGCAAAAAATTATCAAAACGTTTAGTTTTTTTGTTATATTTATGTTAAAAATGGTTATTTTTTATGTCCATTGTTAAAAAATGTTGTTTTTTAGAAACAATTATTTCATGTCGATTGAAAAATTAATTAAGGATGTCTAAATATGTAGATTATCTAAAATTCAAACTATCGACTTTCTAATTTAAAAATGTAAAACAATAAAAACCCCATTAAAAAAAAAAAAAAAAAAAGATAAAGAACAAGAAAATATGAATACAATGACGACTTAAAAAACTATCAAATTTAGAAAATAATTTTTTACATTTCACACACTAGGTCTTTTAAAAAAACGGTCTTTCAAGAAATAGGTCTTTTAAAAAAAGGGTGTGATGCAGAATACTCACTTTTTAAAATCGGGATGAAAATCACTACCATTCACTACGATTCTAAAACTTAATGCACATGAAAAAAATTAAAGTTCCAAAAACCATGTTCTAAAAAAAACATGTGTATTCTGCATCAACACTTTTATAAATCGGGTCATTTTTTTGCCACCTCTACAAAACGGGTAACAGTATCAGTTCTCGTTTCAAAGTTTACATTGTTCCTTTCTTTAGATAAGCCTCTGGAAGAAATCAAAGCCATTTTGTGGGCTAACATCAGTGAATCCATTTGTAATATATGGAGATATATTCATATTATATATGAGCAGATTGACTTGATAGCAGTAGCCCATGTGGAAATTCAAAAGGCCAGAAATTTATTGCGACATATGCCTGAACAAGCCAACAAGTTAATACATTTTTTGAACACTAAAATCAGTGAAGAATTAGCAGCATTGGACATCAGAGATAGGACAACCACCATTCTAACAGTCAAAAGAGTTATGACCATGAAAACCCTAATGCAGAACTTGGAGAGGAACAGCCAGGACATGCAAGTGGAGGTAAATTATTTTGTAGAAAGATTTACAGTTTTGCATGAAAGGGGCTTGCCAAGTCTGTTGGGAAACAATGAACACCTTTTGAGACAAGTTGAGTACATGCACAGGTTGAATAAGCATGCTACTAATCAATTAAATGCATCATCAAGAACTCCAAGCAGAGAAGACCCTTCCATCTGGCCAAACTCTCTACAACAACTTAGAAAATCTTTTCTATATTGAGCATGAAGTGAAACATCTTTTTACAGTCCAACCTAACTTCTACAGGTACACAGACGCTGATGAGACTTTCATAAAGCTGCAAAGACATCAGTTACTAGAAGAGCAGTGGTGGTAAAGCATGTTGGAAGTCCTATAGGCACGTTTCAAATTTTGTTTCACCCAGGATACAACATATACCATAAAGCACAGGGAGGAAATGGATGAGAGTTGCGTGGGGCTACAATGTATCAAATCAAAATTAAATGCACCCGAGGAGGTCGAGGCAACAGCGCAGAATATCAGTGGAAACAGCCACTGGCCGATTCACCGAGCTAACAGTCAACACATCTCACCAACTACGTAGCCAGCACAACAACATTTACCTCTGCATTCATTTCTCCATGTTCCCAAGATCATTTACTTCTCCTGTAAAGTAGGTAGAAGAATTTATTACTAGATATTATCTCTTTGAGATATTTTGTAAACATTTTTTGTACAAATACCTCCCCAAGAGAAGTATTAGGGGTTGGTGATACATTTCTCAAACTGCGTTGTAACTCTTAAAAACTTCTGAATACAAAAGTTGTTGGAATCCATTGCCGCTGGACTGTCTGGATGTGGAATTAATAGCAGAGGAATATGTTACAGAATTCTTGAATCATTTTGTGGACCAATAAGTCTCTCTTACTTTTGTTTTTAGTTTCTTTATTTACTATATCATATATGTTTCATGATCTGAATAACAGGGAAAAAGAATAACTCAGAACTTGCTTGACTGCACTCTGTGTTCAATCTCTATTATTGTTTATGTTTTCTTCAGAATTAGCATAAGCAAGAATTCTTAATTGCTCATGTTTCCCTTGGTTCTTACATCTTGAATATTAGCTAAGGAATTCTTAACTGCTCCCTGGAAATATTCATCCACTTTCCCTCTGTCAACATGATGAAGGATTCTTAATTACCCTTCACCCCCTAACTCCATCCCACTTGATTCCAGCTTACAATTTGTTCCATAGTTGATTACCTTGCTTTGTAGTACCACCCTCTGTCAAAGAAACCATATCCAGCAGTTCATCCTCGTAGACTCCATTAGCCCAATGGACTGAACTTCTCAGATTTACACCCCTGTTCTATTGAATGTCACCATCCAAAAATAAAAAAAACCCATGTACTTCATAACTAGCCTAATATACCTCAAAACAAAGCTAAATCATAAAGAGAGAGCCCTCTTTGGATGCAGATTGGCTAGAACCTGCATCTAAAATATTGGTATATGGTTACCTCGGCCATATTCCCTTTTCTTACAACTTTTGGGGAACAACCTGAGTGATAACAGGTTCTATGGGGCTAGACCCTCAATTCATAGAAAGTTTCCTAGCCATAAAGTCCATGGTAGAAGAAATGTATAGGGACTTTAGAAAACACAAGGATGAAGATTCATCAGGCTTTAAGCAAGACATAGAAGAAGATGAGTCCCACTTCCATGACCACTCCAAAGGAAAAGGGAAAGAGGAAATCTTTCTCACACCTCCTAGCAGCCCTGAAAACAAAAAGAAAGCATCTTTGATCAAACTAGATGTTAAATTTGATCTACCTATATATGATGGAGAGTTAAATGTAGAAAAGCTAGACAATTAGATTAGACAAATGGATGTTTATTGCAGAGTATAGAACATCGACTCAGACAAGAGCAAGATTCAACTGGTAAGCCTACGCCTTGGAGGCACTGCCTTGGTTTGGTGGGAAGGCAAAACCCAAGCTGATATGAAAAGACATGGTAAGACTATCTCTGTCTGGAGTGAATTTGTGTCTGCAATCAAAAATCAGTTCTATCCATTGGCCTACATGCAACAAGCCATGATGAGTTGGCAAACTCTTCGGCAATTGAAAGGGCAAAGTAAGGGTACACTCAAGAATTTAGAAAGAGAGCATTGATTCTAGGAATCTCATTAGACTCACCTGAAACTCTTTTGAAGTACATTGGTGGTCTACATAGCTACATGAGGCATACCATCCTCATGTTTAATCCCACTAGTATAGATGAGGTATCTGTACAAGCTACTCATCTAGAAGCTAGAGGAAAGAATGGAAATCCAGAAGTTGGGGGACCATCCCAACCCACTACAAGCAAGAGCAAGGAGAAAAGAAAGCAAAAGTGGAAAGAAAGGAAGGCTAACACTGCATAGAAAAGCAAAGCTTCATGCACTGACTGTAAAAAGGATGGGCATGATGATGAGCATTGTTGGATTCTGCATCCGGAGCTGAGACCTAAGAAGTTTGAGGGCAAGAAGAAGAAGACTGTTGCAGCTATTCAGAAAGATTTGGGGTCAGACTCGGGAGATGAAACAACCATTGTAGCCAGAGGTATAAAAGGTAAGAATTCTGAAGCATCTACTAGTAATTCTGCACAATCTACCATTGATGAAGAAAATGAGAGAAAAAGACATGAGTTTTTCTATATTTGAGTTATTTCCAAACATCAAAAGATTGATACTTTGTTTGATAGTGGCTCACAAGTAAATTTAATTTTTGAAGAAATTGTAAATAAATTGGGATTAGCAACTACACCTCATAAGAAACCATACACATTAGGATGGTTGAATGATAAAGCACAACTATAAGTGACTAGATAGTGCAGACTCAAGTTTTCTTTTGGGTCAGCATTTGTAGATGAGGTTGAGTTAGACATAATTCCTTTGGATATATGTGGAATTGTTTTAGGAAGTCCTTACTTGTATGATAGAAAAGCTATTTTCTATAGAGCTGAGAACAAGTATCTACTTGTTAAAGATGGAATCGAATACTTTGTAAGAGCTCATAAGCTCAAGAATAATTATACTCTCATAAACTCAGGGTAGATGAAAAAAATGATAAATTCATGCAAACAATTCTTACTAATGGTTGTAAAGGAAAAGAAACCTGATAAAACCAATGTATTTGAGGGTTGTAATGCTAAACAACAAGCTGATATAGAAAAGGTTGTTTCAGAGTATGATGTCTTGTTTCAAGAACCTAAAGGTCTGCCACCCAAAAAGAAAATAGTACATGATATTATTTTGCAACAAGATGCTCCATTGCCTAACATTGGAATGTACAAGTTGTCTGCTTTAGAGAATGTTGAAATCAAGAAGCAGGTGCAGGAGTTACTCGAGAAAGGGTTCATCAAGCCTAGCACATCACCATGTGGGTCACCAATCGTTTTGGTGAGAAAGAAAAATGGTTCATGGAGAATGTGCATTGATTACCGAGCACTCAATAAGATAACAATAAAAAAATTGCTATCCCCTTCCTCGCATAGATGATATTTTGGATCAATTGAAGGAAGTTGTTTATTTCACCAAGCTGGATTTGCATAGTGGATACCATCTGGTTAGAGTCGCAGAAAAATATGCATGGAAGACTGCTTTCAAAACAAAGTAGGGATTGTATGAGTGGCTGGTTATGCGTTTTGGCTTAACTAATGCTCCTACTACTTTCATGAGATTAATGAATGATGTACTCAGACCTTTTCTTGATCACTTTATTATTTTGTATCTGGATGACATTCTGATTTTTAGTAAAACATGGGAAGAACACTTAAAGCATGTTAAGCAAACACTAGATGTTTTGAAAAGAGAAAAAATTCATGTTAAACTCTCAAAATGTGAATTTGTCAAAACATCTCTAAATTATTTGGGTCATATAGTAGGGGGTGGTGAATTGAAAATAGATCCCTCTAAAGTGGCAGTCATTGTAAACTGGACTAAACCCAAGTCTGCTACAGAAGTAAGAAGCTTCTTAGCAGCAGCACAATATTGGAGGAAGTGCATTTCTAACTTTTCCTCAATTGCAACTCCCTTACATGCTTTAACAGGATTGAACAAGGTGTTTCAGTGGGGAGGCAAACATCAAAGAGCCTTTGACACTTTGAAAGAAAAGATTAGTACAGCACCTGTACTAGCACTGCCTGATCTACAAAGACCATTTGAGATCCAAACAGATGCCAGTGACTATGCCATGGGAGCAGTGTTGACACAACACGGTAAACCCATATGTTATCATTCTGAGACTTTTAATCCTGCAGTAGTTAACTATCCTACATATGATAAAGAATTGTATGAATTAGTTTAGAGTGTGAAAAAGTGGAAACATTACTTAATGGGAAAAGAGACAGTAATACATACTAATCATCAACCACTTCAATATCTACACTACCAAACTAAGTTGCAGCAATCAAGACACTATAGATGGATGGATTTTCTACAAAAGTTTCATTTAGTCATCAGATGTAAAAAGGGCATACACAATAAAGTTGTAGACATGTTATCTAGACCCATTATAAATGCATCTACTATACTTAAGCATAATTATGTGCTACATGAAAGCTACATTGAACAATATGCTCAAGATATAGACTTTAAAGATGTATATGCAACTTTAAGTCAATGCAAAAGAGTAGAAGAATTGGATTATCATGTGAAGGACCGACTCTTATACCATTGTGGGAAACTTTGCATTCCACAAACTAGGAGAGTAAAGATAATTAGGGAAGCACACACTTCTCTGATATTAAGTCACTTTGGGGGTAAGTAAAACTATTGCACAGCTACAAAGATTTTTTTATTGGCCAAAAATGAATGAGACAGTTTCTAGATATGTAAGAGGTTGTACTATGTGTACTAAAAGCAAGCCCAACAATAGAAAACTAGGCTTGTACACTCCATTACCAGTCCCTTCTCACCCTTGGGAGAGTGTTTCCATGGATTTTTTTGGAGGACTGCCTAAATCTAGGAAAGTCCATGATTATCTATATGTTGTTGTTGATAGGTTCAGAAAAATGTGTATTTCGATACCCTGTAACAAATAGATTACAGCTGAACAAGCTACAAAATTGTTCTTTGAACATGTATGGGTTCATTTTGGATTACCCACTTCCATTGTATCTGATCGAGACACCCGATTTGTGGGGAAGTTTTGGTCAAGTCTGTGGGAACTGATGGACACCAAACTAAAGAAGAGCACAACTTTTCATCCACAAACTGATGGCCAGACAGAAGTAGTTAACACGACAGTGATCCAGTTACTCAGGGGATATTGCAGCAAACATCCTAAGCTTTGGGATGAACATTTGTGTTATGTGCAACATGTTTACAACAGAGCAAAACATTATTCTACACAAAGATCTCCTTTTGAGACTTATTTTGGTTTTACACCAAGGTCTCCTTTGGATTTTGTCTTTGGTAAAGATATCACAGTTGATGGACACAATGAAGTGGACAAGGCAACTAGGTTCATTGAAAAAATCTAGGAGATCCACCAGGTAGTACAAGAACAGCTAGAAATGAGCCAAGCCAAATACAATGCAAGGCATGACAAGCATCATATGGAGCATAGTTTTCAAGTTGGTGACTAGGTCTGGCTGTATATTAGCAAGGACAGGATGCAAGGTGAAGGCAAGAAGCTAAAGCCTATTAGGTATGGACCTTTCAAAATACTTGAGAAGATTGGTGAAAATGCTTTTCACCTTGATCTACCAGCTTACATGCACATCTACTTAGTCGTAAATGCAGATTGCTTGAGATTGTTTGAACCTTCTCTAATAAAGGATCTCAAAGAGTAGAGTCAATTGCCTTCTATTGATGACCTGCTACCTGAATATCTTAATGAATTGCAGGAAGACACAGTTCTGGACAGGGAGGTGAGGAAGACGTGCAGGGGAGATATTGAGTACCTCAGAGTAGGACTAAAGGGTTCAAATATGAGCAGTGAAAAGTGGATTGAGATTGGACAGGTGAGACAATAGTACCCTCACTTAGTCGATGCTTGAAACCCAACTTTTGGTTGTCCAAAAGCCTTTTCAGTGGGAAGGCCATGATCCGAATTGGATCCATGAAGAAAGATCAAAGCACCAGGATTGTATCAGATCGGGACAAAGACTTCGAATTCAAGAGCACGAAACAATCAGAAAAAAGTCTAAACAGTGGCAGTTGGTAGCCAGCGTGGAACAACAAGGACCTCGGTCAAAGCACGATAACCGAGGCCCATGGAGACTGCACGGGAGGCGAAAATAGCACCTGGGAAGTCCGGATTGGGAAAAGGAGGTAGTTTCTGATGCGCGATTAGTGCCAATCATGCATCACTGGGAAAAACCCCTCGAGAAGGAGAGGCCCCAAGTGCTTGGTCGCATGGAAGCCGGGAAAACCATGGGGAGAAAGTGCTAAAGGCAGGACCCGCGCTCTAAAAACCAGTGGTATTGATCGGGGGCACCCTTGGGCAGTAAGCGGATTTGGCCTAAACCTAGAAATTCCACTTAGTGCCCGATGTGTGGCAAGCGGAGGAGAGAGAAAACCGCCGCTCATTGCGCACTAACAGTCAAGCAAGTCAACTGTGCGAAATGTGCGAATGGTGTCGAATCTGGAGGCCCTAAATCTAACAGCTGAGATCGTGCCCGATGAAGAAATAAGAATTTACAGGGGATTAAGTCGTGATATGTAAGAATTTGAGGTCCAATTTGACGCAGAGGTGGCGGATGAGTCATTTCCCGATGTAACCGAAGAACCGAACAGATGAAGCAGAGCTGACACAGTTCACAAGATGACAAGTGGCCACTCCCTGTGAGTCGATAACCATAACGCAAAAACACGGAATTCCAAGTGAGCAGCAGCAAGTGATCCGACGGAGGTAGAAGGGGAATCGAACAATCATGAGATCGAATTGATTTTAAGCCATGAACAGACAAAGAAGAAGACACCAAGAGGAAGATGAAAGAGAAGAAGACGAAGACAAAAAAGTAAAGAAGACAGTGAAGCAAAAATCAGAAAGAAGACAGAGGGTCGAGCTGACCAAAGGCAGCGTCGAGCACGAGAGAGCTTGAGAGGTTCAAGCCATCCCTGAGAGGATCTGTCAGGAACTGAGCACCACATTGGGCTTCTTCCATTATAGACCAGAGAGGTCAAAGAGCTGGTAAGGCAAGGATTCTGTGCACTCTAGTGGCTTGGGGAATCCAAGAACCACCTTGCCAAGAAATTATGTTTCAGGAGACTCAAATTGAGCTCCTCATTGTAATTCCTTACTTTGAGACACAATAAAAGAAGGCCACCACTGAGAGCTGGACCAGAGACATAGCCCTGGAGGATAGGATGAACTCCTTATTAATTTTTTGCGTTCTTATGTTTTCTTACTGTGTTTCTCTGTTGTTTTCCATATTCCCAGTGTCTGTGTATTTTGCAATCTAATCGATCCGTTGCCTAAAATAACATAGACACACACCAACACATCAGTTTGTAATACCTTCATTCATTAATTCTTTAATTGAGGTCACTCATAGGGTGATTTTTAGATCAGATGCTTCCAACCTTCTCACTAACTTTGGGGTCCACACAATAGGACGATCAAGTTTCCACCTTCCTTGGCTATCTGCTAGCTTTGCAATCCACTCATATAGTTGTCTAACCACTCTTATTTTCACAGTCACAAGTTTCTGTTCTCCTACACTGCAAACTCTTGAATTCTTCTGTCCAACCAGCCTTCAATTTATTTCTTCATTGGATTCCAATGATATGACATCAAACATCTCTATGTAGATTTTGGTCTCGGTAACGGAAACATTTTATGGCTTATGGGGGCCTGGCTCAAGTTCGGAGTTATTTAGCCAAACACATCCCTATACTACTAGCCATTTTGGCATTAGCCCGCAGAGCGCAGACTGAAGTCTCACTCGAAGTAGTATGGGGGGATTTTGGAACCAAGTTTCCACACCCTTGAGATGTATGTGATGTCGATTTAGTCCAACTAGATCTGCTTTCGCACAAGTCACTTTGCACACAGTTCTAACCTTCAATACCTTTGTGAAGTGTCACAATTGTCTTTCGCGCAGCCCTAACCAAGGGTTGAGATGCTTTCGTGTTGCTATGGCAGCGAACTATGCTATTTCCCCAAACTACACCGTGTATCTTACTTATCTTCTTTAACAGATCTTACTTATCTTCGCGTAAATAGTTATTATAACTTGCGTTCACTTAATCAACACAGTTATACACATTGCGCATCATATAAGTATTAAAAGTGCAATTTATATCCAATGTAACAGATGCATAAAACAGGAAATAAATATGTAGAAATGATATGAAACTTCTCTTTATTAATAATTCCAATTGTTTTAGACTCAACTCGCCCTGCGCACTTAGCTGCAGGGGTCCGTGCACTCAGCTATGAACTACTAGGCCTCTATACACTCAGCTGTAGAGCCTTCTCCTACTCTACGACCCAAAACTAGACCTTACTCTACACATCTATCTCGCATACATCATGTGTTCATCTTCCATTATTAATTGATTGATGTCTTAAATACTTAGAGCCTCGCTCTATTTATACAATCCCATGGTCTGCGGACCATGGGTAGATCTCTACAGTCGACATTACATTAACAAAATTAAGGGTAGACAACCCTATGACTCTTTTACAAACTATGCGCTCTACGTCTACAAAATGTGGATTATTTACATCAGAATTACAATCTTTGACCAAAATCTAGGCTCTAAACCCAAAAACTTCCCTTGGGGGATCCTGCACCCAACAATCCATGCTATAATGTACCCTTTTTATGCTCATTCATTTATTTCCTTGCTGTAAATCTACGTCTTGTTATGTGTTGTTACAAATACACACAATTGTTAGCAAAGTAAGGCATAAATAAATAAATATATTCACTCATCACTTTGGCATATATGCATTTAAGAATGCAGCTTAGAAGCTGGCAATGAGCCCCAATATTGCAACAAGAAGGTTGCAACTCCCGAGGCTACTGAATTAAATTATCAACCCAAGGTTCGTACAAACTTAAGTGGTGTCGACACTATATGTGCAACATGTAATGTGTCCTTCATTTTTTGATATGATGCTATGAAGTGAATATCATGAAATCAAACACTAACGTCATTTCATAATGTAAAAGTTGCATTGAAAAGGAAACCTAGTTTATGGAATGGAAATAAAAGTGCTTGAAATAGGAACCCTAGCTTAAGAATAAAGAAATTAAACTAATCTAACATGAATGAAGGAAAGAGAATGTAATCAATCATTTCATTCCAAAGAGGTTATATCCATTGACAAAGTTCATTAGATACTTCATATGGAAATCAAGGAAATCATTATTGTGCTATCAAATCATAAATTTGTCCATTAACCCAAATTGTTGAGATATGTTTTCCTCTGAGATGACTCTAGATCAGTTAGTCATGCCAGACCATCTAAAATGTTTTGTTTGTTTTTAAATTTTTTGGATGACTCATGTTATGAATAATTTGAAACCAAGTTCTTAAGCCTTAACAGTTGCTAAGTTGGATGAAAGGGATGCTATTTTTCTAGCTATAGTTAATTGATTTAAAATGTATGGATAGCAGAATCTTAATGAAATATAACTTGCTACATATTCAGATAGAATATTTGATTGGTTATAAGAAAAGAATACATGAAAAAAAAAATTCCTGTAGAACAAAATATATCTAAATGAATGCAGATTTGTGGGACAATTAATTGATATTGAGGAGTTTATAATAACATATAGTCATATAAACTAGTCCCTAGTTATTGTTTATAACTTCACAGGGAATTTAAGACTGACTGATACTCAGTATGATCTTACCCAGATCTCTGCATAAAGACATAGATATATGAAGAAAGACATAATGAAATAAGCACATAAGAAAAACTTACTAGGAGACAAACTATAGAAGGGAAAGTTAGAATCTTTCATAAACTTGAAGCAAATATCTAGCTTGGTTACAATTTTATTATCAAAGCTCATCCAAGGGTTCAACCCTTAATAACTTTAAGGAGGAGTTATTTATACAAAAAGTTCTTCTAGATATTTTCAAAAAAAAAAAATTAGTACAAAACTATAGGAATTTCAAAACTGCTAAGTGTTGGCACTATTCTTTAGGAATCAATTGATGATGTGGTCCCCAAAAAGTCTTGCCCAGTTGTCTTTTAGTTGTTGATGAAAGTTAATCGATAACTTCACACAAGTGATCCCATTTGTCTTCACTTGGTATAACAAGATTTACCAATTTCCTGTAAACTTCATCAACCTCGGTGTACTTCTCAAAAGTGGGCTTATTTACAAAAATGTGTTTAATCTCATGCTTAATAGTCAAGTCAAAATCTAAAGCTTCTAGCATTTGTTTTCCTGTAATATTACCCTTTATGCCTGCAAAATTTTCTTTATCAGTTGCTATAGTATAAATCTTTTAGCAGTATTCTTCCAAACTAATCAACTTGTCATTTTGGGCCACTAATCCTGGAAGTCCTCTTTGATTGAGTAAATTAAACTTAAAATGAAACCATTGGAAAAAAATCTTCAAGGTTTGGCACTTAGTCTCTAATTGAGTCATAAAGTTTTTTTCTGCAAATCCTTCTTGATCTCCAAAATGATTTCTGTTCTGTCCAAAATCTCAATCTACTCCAACTTGGCCCTGATTTTTGAATTAAGAACTCTGATCATGTTTGTAGCTTCACTCAGTTTGTCAATATCTATATGACATCTGTTCGTAAGTTCCTCCTACTAAAAAATGATCTAAATGGAGGGCCATACTTCAGTTATGACCTGACTAATATCTTCCCAATTGCTTTCCCTGGCTTGGGCCAAGGTTTGATCCATTAATGACTCACTCTACAACTCTTCTATTATTATGTTTAACCTGTGGGTCTTTTGCAATTCTTCAACATACAAAGTGTCATTCTTTATCTTCAGAGATTCCATATTCTTAAATTTCTTATGAAGCCTTTCATTTTCTTATTTATGGTGAGTCAACTCCTGTAAGAGTTTGTTCAAATCCCCTGTTGTTGATGTAGATTCTGTTGTGGTTGATGTAGATTCCCCTGTTGTTCTGGACGTTGTAATAAGAATAACTGTGATGGGAGCTATAACTAACTGAGTAAATTGTTATTTTTCCTTAAGAAATTTCTCAATTTGTTCCTCCATAGTCTTTATCTGTACATTCTTCTCAATTACCAACTTGAGCATTTCTTCCTTGTGTTGTTCACTTTCTGTTATCTCCTTATTCTGACGATCCTCTATAGAAGGTAGTTTGAGCTGCTTCCTCAATGATACAATATCCATATTTCTCTTTTTGATAATATCTTCTGCAGCCTTAGTATCAATAGGGTCATATCCAGTTTTAATCACTAATTCTTCTAATGACTTGACTGCACAGCAAGGAACTTTGATTATTGGATCTAAAAACAGGATCATGATAGCAAGAAGAACGAGCGAGTTTGCCCCAACAACACTAGAACCTACAGGCGACAGAGAAGTTATGAGTTTTGGAATGCGATAGAAGTATTGGTCATGGTAGAGAAAAGAATCTCACCAGACTGTCTATGCATGTCCATTTGATCAATTGGGTATATATGATTAGCATCAAAAGAAAATACAGTATTCTTGTAATCATAAGAAGCTTTGGGAAAAGGGACTTGAGCTTGTAGAAAAGCCATTTGCATTCTTCCCTTTTCGCTGTCAAAAGATTTCAACAACTTGTGTTGTGAAATAGAAGTCTAATTCCAAAACTGTGCAGAAAAAATTGCCTTTAAAGCTTCATTCTTCTACTTACTTTCAAGGAAATTAGTGAAGATGTTTGGCTCCTCTATTTCACTTCCTCCTGTAGATTGAGTGATTTCTAACAAATTCTATGAATCTGAAGAAGAAGATGGAGTGGTGATTACAGGTTCTTCTGTCCGTTTTGAAACCTATGAATCATCCAAATTGACGATGATAGGCTCCTTCTGACCCTGAGTAGTAGTAGTGACTTTGGAGTCAATCCTTGATTTTTTCAAATAGTGAATGAATTCCTTTTCTCCAACAGCTGATGATGAAGATCCTTCTCTCGGCCTCTTTTCCTTCTTGGTGTGATAAGTAGGAGTCTAAAGAGTAGAAGGACGTAAAACTTGTTGGTGCACTAAGATGTATTTTTTACAGGCAATCTTAATTCCTACATTAATTGTCAACCCAAGGCAAGTCTTTTTATTTCAAGAGTGTTAGCACTATATATGTGGTGAATTCAGAGGTTAACTAATAACAAATTGTTGCAATTTCTAATGACTATATTTTCAAACTCAATCCAAACAATTCTGAAAGAAGTAACTCTGAAAGAAACTCATAACATTCTTTTCAATTCTACTTAACCTATCATGAAAGAAAATTAATCTGAATACAACTATAATGAATCACACTTGGTAGCCTTAAATGGAATTGAAACTAACTCACTCAATTATTAAAGAGACTACGACAATTGAACAAAAAATTCCAATTGAAAAGCAACTGATAAGTGAACAAACGATATCTGAATAGAAAATGACTATGTTGCAAAAATTGATCAATTCTATCTCTGAAATCCATGATAGCATTACTTGGAATGAATCAATGATCTAATGTTGGAACTACATAACCAATCTAACCAAAAGCATTACTCATATATCACACACGGCTAAATCTAAGTCTTGAATGAACAACATGTTATCACTCAGATGTTTTCCTTAGAAGTTATCAAAGAAGGAATAGTTCGAGGTAACCACAAACCTAATCTTTTAGACTTAGGTTCTAGCCAACCTAAGTCTAGAGATGGCTCTCTCTTTATAATTTAACTTTGTTTTGGGGTAAGATTTCAGGCTAGTTCTTAGTGTTCATGATTGTTTTGTTTTGATTGGGTGGTGGAATTAAGAAAACAGATGGGCAGAGCAAGTATTCAGGCCATTGGGCTATGGAGTCAATCAAGAGTGGTTGAACTGGATTTGATCAATCACTAAGGTAAGAGTTCATAGGGCAGGCTAACACAACAAAAGCAAATCTGCAGGTTCAAATGGATGAATTAGTCCTAACCAGGGCAAAGGGAAATGAAGGATCCTTAACCGGGATTAAGATGAAGAAAGGAAGGATGATCAGTAGCAAAGGGCAATGAAGAATCCTTTACTATGGACCAAAGGGGGGTAAACTATGGAAGTAAGGGAGCAATTAAGAATTCCTAGACCAATACAGTTCAGTAGAAAATGTATAGAAAGTAAACAGTTAAAACAGAGAACATTTAAGCTAATTTTGATGATATCATTCCTTGTTTACTTTTAGATTTCGTAAGAGACACATATGAATATTTATAAAATGAGGAAAAAACAATATTTAAACATGAAGAGATAATACTTATTTGTTCCAACTGTGCACAAGAATCCAGTGAAATGTCCTCAGCTCTATTTCATATCTAGCAAAACCAGTCCAGTTTTGAGTATAATAGCTCCTTGGCTCAAAATAAAATGTCTACAGAAATGTATTTTTATCCACACTAATTACTTCAATTTGTGAAGTATTTATAAAAAAAATGATACAAAATATCTCATAACAATATGAGAATTATTCTAGGAAGCCAAAAATATCTTTAACACGAAGATAGGGATAGATGGAGAACTGTCTTCTTGCTATCCCTTTTATTGTGATTATGTTGGCTGTTGTAATTCGGATTTGGCTCTTTCATTTACTTTGTAGTTGTGTGCTAGAATCATTTTCTATATTCTACCTACTGATACTCTTTACCTGTTCTGCTTTGACTCTGTCTTACTTGCTCTACCTAGTAGCCATGTTTTACCATGTAGATTTACTGCAATAACCTTATAGTAAATCTGTAAGTTTTTTCTGCCATTCACTTTCAGATAACTTCATCCTTATCATCTTTCTATATATTTTGCCAGCTTCTGTATACTTAGCAAAATTTGGCATGCTGGTAAACAAGTGCTTTACCTCATGCTCTATGTAAAACAGATTTTCAAGACCATCATATAGTACCTTCCCAGTGGGCAAAGATTTCACCCCTGAAGTACTAGCTTGGTTTTTGGCCAGCTTGTTTAATCTTTCAATATAATCCTCTTGAGTCATTAGCCTGTCATTTATTACCAGAGGACTGGGAAGTCATTCTTCTCTTAAGATGCCATAATTTTTATAAAACTATCAATGTCTGCTTGGATGCTTTGACACCTTTTCTCTAGATTTAGCATCAGGTTCCTTTTGGTGAGAACATTCTTTATTCCAATGATGGTTGATGTTCTATCATCAGTTTCTAGTTCATCAAGTTGGTACCTGTTCCCGCTGTTCAAAAATGTGATCAATAGGTTGGCTGCTTCAGGCATATCTCCCAATTCTTTGTTGGAAATAATACTAAGAGGGGGGGTGAATCAGTATTAGTGAGTCAATAATCTTTCATTTCCATAATTAGATTCGTATACACTACTTTAGTTAATGAAACTTATGTGTATACGCAATTGTATTTAAGGCAACTAGCGTATATCCTACAAACTTATGATTCAGTTAATTCTTCATATGTTGATCTTTACTCTATGAATCATAACCATATAAACATTAACTAGGTGTAGTGAAAAAAGAACAGACAATCACACACATGAACACAAGATATAAGGTGGAAACCCAATGTGGGTGAAAACCACCTACTGCAATTGTCTCTATCTTATTTTTAATAAGAAACTTCTTTTTACAATTTTTGTACTGGTGCAGTCTTATACCAGTACGCAGGCTTCTACCTGCAGAAGGCTATAACCTTCTCTTGTTCTCCAGCTTCTCCTAGAAGGGAGCTACAACCCCCTAGATCTTGTACTAGCTGATATGTTTACTAGTACGTAGGTTCCGTCCTACAGAAGGCTACAACCTTCTCTTTTCTTCCAGAGACCACATTTCATAAATTTTCAGATTGGATCCATCAATAACATCAATCAAACATCAAATATATATGTATCAACCAATCTCCTTTGCACCAACCAAAATTGAATCAATCGATCACTTTTCATAATGTTGTAATCAGAATACAGTAATAGTAACCAGAACCCGAGCCAGAACCTAGAACACTGCAATAGCAAACAGGAGTTTCTAAAGCATATTTTATGAGGTATATGCTACTTCAATGTGTCGAACCCACGTGCATACACAATTTTCTCAAGGCGAACCTGCGTACAGATCTATAAATCAAATTTAAGATGTATACATTGTTTTGATATGTAGAACCAACGTGTATACACACCTTTTCTAAAGTGAACCTGCATACAAATCTGTAAATGATGATTTAAACTTTACAACAATTCTAGACATCAGTTATACCCAGATCATCATATTTACAGATTACAACATGCGCTAGTTATTTAGATAAATGATCAAAACCACACAAAGATACTTCACTTCAAGCCTTAAGATCTTGACCCATCATTAGATCTTATCCTTCATCAAGCGCTAAGGTTCATCCTTGATTCAGATCCAACTATGTACCATAACCCAATAACCTGTATTATTCATCTTGCTCTTCATCAAATATTCAATACTTGAGTGCCTTTGCCTAATGATCTTCTCCTCCTTTTATAGTATTACACCTTACTCAATACCATGGAACAAAACCACTTAGAACTAATACCTTGGAGCAAATACCTGGGGTCAACACTTCGGACAAGATACCTTGGACCCATACCATGGACCAAATACCACGGACCATAACTAAGTTTTCCAACATGTACGCACCTTCCCTTCCGTGAAAGTGTGTGTGTGTACGTTATATGCTCCTTTTGGTCTATGAACCCGCGTGTACAAGAAGCTTAATCAATGAGGAACCTGTGTATACCTCTCTTTCTTCATTTTGTGAGTCTAAACTGTGATCTGTCATCTGATTGAGTTGCCATCAAGGACAACACCTATGTCATAGTGCCAAATCTGTGTCATAATGTCAACAATCTCCCCCTTTGGATTTGATGGAAACCCCACGTCACTCTCCCCCTTTGTCATCAAGGGAAAAGAGTTATGCTCCCCCTAAGTACATGCTGAATTCTCTAACATGCTAAAGTGTGCTGATTGAGCTCCATGCTCGAGTCCATGCTCCCCATGAATATAAGCAGGGTCTGCAAAAAGATGTTTTAAAAGAAGAACATGACCCTATACATACATCATAAATGAACTTCCTATCACCAATGACTCATACATACATCCATCTCCCAACCAAGTGGGGATAATCCAAGTTTGACTCATCCACCCAACCAAGTGAGGATATACCAATTGTTTATATATGTCAAAACAAGAACATTACGTCATCCATCCCATGCATAGTGAGGAAATAAAATAGGTCGTTTCATGACCTTGACATTAAAAGATATAAATGACATAGAGACCAAATATCTGAAACATGACCATGATAGTCATCAACAACTATCATCAACAGCATTTGTCAATCACCATCTAGACCAACAACCATGATCTCCCCTTGAACCTATTCCACCTGAATCAAAAAAAATTGTGAATTTGTACCAAGATCTTCTAATATAATGCCAACAATGCATTATTAGAAGTATATGCTCCCCCTGAACCTGTGCCAGATGATCATTGTCAGACCCATATCATACTCCTTTCATCCTGAGTATAGCCCACTGATTTTCTTCAAACCAACATATACGCGACTATATCCATAGAAACCGGCATATGTATGCAGATACGCTTCATGAAACTCGCGTATAACTACTTTTATCTCAAACAGATAAGTTTTAATAGCAGGATGATGCATCAACTACTCCCAGCTTCTGTCTGAGATATTCAAATGTCTCTCTGGACAATGGTTTGGTGAATATATCAGCAACCTATTCTTTGGAGGGAACATACTCCAATTTGACCTTTTGTTGAAGCACTTGTTCACATAGAAAATGATATTTGATGGGTATGTGCTTGGTCTTGGAATGCATGACAGGATTCTTTGAAATAATGATGGCATTTGTATTATCACATAGAATGGAGATGGGTGGAGTACATGCGATCTGAATGTCTTGCAAGGTTTGCATCATCCAAAGGAGTTGTGTGCAACAAGATGCAGTAGCCACATATTCTGCTTCTGCTATAGATAATGCAATTGAACTTTGTTTCTTGCTGAACCAAGACACTAATTTGGAACCCATATAAAATGCACCACCACTAGTGCTTTTTCTGTCATCAATGCTTCCTGCCCAATTTTCATCTATATATGCATGAAGTGTAAGATATGTATCTCTAGGATACCATAAACCAAAATTTTGTGTTCCTTGAAGATATTTAAAATCATTTTGACTACCTGAAGGTGTGATTCCTTTGGATTTTCTTGAAATATTCTAACTATTCCCACTACATGCATGATGTCTGGTCAGGTACCTATTAGATAAAGTAGACTGCCAATCATGGATCTGTAGGTTGGTTGATGTACTGCTGCTTATTCATCATTTAAGCTGAGACTGCATCCTGTTACCATAGGGGTACATACTGGTTTAGAATCTTCCATGCTATATTTTTTTCAAAATTTGCTTGAGATACTTGGTTTGTGAAAAAAAATACCATCTTTATTTTGTTGAACTTGTAGACCAAGAAAATATGTAAGCTCACCAAGCAGGGACATTTCAAATTCTTGTTGCATTACTGAAGAAAAATTCCGACTCATGGCTTCTTCATTGCTACCAAAAATGATATCATCAACATACACAACAAGTATTAGCAATTTATTATTGTCAAACTTTGTATATAGATTGCTATCAACTGATCCTTTTGAAAAACCTTGTTGATGGAGGTATTTGTCAATATGGTAATACCAGGCCCTTGGAGCTCATTTTAGACCATAAAGAGCCTTTATGAGCTTGCATACAAGTTTTGCATCATTTCCAAGGATGAATCCATCTGGTTGCTCAATATATACTTCTTCTTCTAAGTCTCCATTAAGAAAGGCAGATTTTACATCCATTTGGTATACTTTGAATTTATGAAAACTAGAAAGAGCAAGGAACATTCTTATGGCTTCAAGTCTAGCAACAGGTGAAAAAGTTTCTTCAAAATCTATACCTTCTTGTTGAGCATACCCTTTACAAAGAGTTGTTTCTAATAACTTCTCCATTTTCATTCAGCTTTTTTTTGAATATCCATTTGGTTCCTATGATATTCTTATCATGAGGTCTAGGAACTAATTCCCAAGTATTATTCTTTTCAATTTGCTCAAGTTCTTCATTCATGGCCTTGACCCAACATTCATATTTGCATGCTTCATTTACATTTTGAGGTTCGATGGAGGAAAGCAATCCTAGATAGCTTGAAGCTTCTGTAATAGTTCTTCTTGTCTGCACACCTGCCTCTTTCTGTCCCAAAATTTGAGTCTCTGGATGATTTTTCTGAACATACCTGGATGGAGTCTTTTCTTCTGTTGTTATCTGTTCTTTTGGTGCTTCATTGGTTTCTTCTTCAGAATTAGTTTGATTTGATGTGGAAAGATAATCCTCATCTTCTCCACAATCTTCGGTTTTTACCTGCTTTAGATTTTTGCCTGCTTCATCAACCACAGCATCAATACTTTCAATCATTTTCCCAAGTCTTTTATTATAACACTTATATCCTTTACTTTGAGAAGAGTAACCAAGGAGATTTCCTTCATCTGCTCTGGGTTCAAACTTGCCAAGTTTTTCATCAATCCTTTTGATGTAACATTTGTTTCTAAAAAATTTGAAGTATTTTAGAGTATGAGTCTTACCATACCAAAGTTCATGTGGAGTTTGAGTCTTGTTTATCCGAACATTTGCTTGGTTGAGAATAGTGACAGCAGCGAATGCAGCTTCACCCCAGAAGGTTGCAGGAGTTCTAGACTCATCTAGCATAGCACAAGCCATTTGTTAAATAGTTCTATTCATCCTTTCTACCACTCCATTTTGTTGAGGAGTCCTTGTAGTGGAGAATTGCATTTTTATTCCATGTTCTTCACAAAAGTCAAAGAATTCATCCGAGGTAAATTCCCCTCCTCAATTAGATCTAATACACTTGATTTTTCAAATTGATTCATTTTCAACCAAGGATTTGAAGGCTTTGAATTTCTCAAATGCTTCATCTTTATGCTTTAGAAGCCCTATCCAACACATTTTGGAATAATCATCAATGAACAATATAAAGTATTCCTCTCCACGAGGTGACTTTTTCCTTAATTGTCCACATAAATCAGTATGAACAAGTTCAAGAGGCTTACTACCTGATCCTTCCTTTTCAGGGAAGTGCGCTTTGGTTTGCTTACCAAATTGACATGATTTGCATATTGTATTTTTTGGGACGCTGATATCAGGAAGATCACGAACAACCTGGAATCTGCATGATTTTCTTATTTGAGAGAAGCTTAGATTCCCCAATCTTCTATGCCATAGCTAGTGTTCATCATTTTTGCTTAGATAGCACTGTTGTTGTCCTCCCTTGAGTATGTATAAGTTGGTTGGAGTTCCTATACCTTTGATCACGGTTTCCCCTATATTAAGCTCACGAACAACACATCCATTTGATCGAAATACTACTTCATTTCCTTGATCACACATTTGACTAACACTCAACAGGTTATGCTTTAGACCATCAACATACATAACATTCCCAGATTTAACTTTTTCTTTTAAGAGAATAGAACCTTTACCTTTTATGACAGCAGGAGTGTCATTTCCAAATGAGACCTTCTTTTCCTTTTCTAAGGCAATATATGACTGAAGTTTTTCTTTATCACCTATCATGTGTTTTGAGCATCCACTGTCGATGTACCACTGATTTTCTTGTCCTTCTACATACAAGGCTATACCACATCTTTCTTTTTGCGGTTCTTTCTTTCTCCATATTTTGTGATTTAATGAAGTTTGCTCCTTCTGAGATGTTTGCTGAAATTTACTCCTACATTTAGATTCTTCATGACCGAAGTTGTTGTAGATTGAGCATTCTATATCATTTTCAAGAACAAAAAAGTTATTGTAGGTCTGTTTCGTGATCCTCGTCACATTCCTTTGATTTCATGCTTCTCTAGTCATGATGGTCTTGTAAGCAACACATTGATCAGCTTTTTGTCCAAAGTTATGACATGAAAAACAATGGCCATTGAAGAAGTTCTTGCGATTATCGAATCTACTGACCTGGTGATTGTAGTTGCTATTCATTCTTGAAACATATTGAGTATGATTTACCTGAGGTTGGTTGTAGCTTCTATTTATCCTTGAAGTAAATTGAGCCTGATTTACCTGGTGATCTACTTTATACCTTTGTTGTTGATTGTCAAATTGTTCACTGCTCTTTGCTGCATCAAGATAGCTTCTAGTGGAGGTTGACGGCTTCTGTGCTTGAGATGCTTCTTTAGTATATCCAAGACCTATCTTAATCAGAGGAGAACATTGCACTTTGATAATTTCATTTAGGGTTTCTGATCCTTTAACAAATCTAAGATTGAGAGCTTTTGTTTTCTCAATATCCTTTCTTAGACCCACAATTTCACATTCTATTTTTTCATTGTGTTTTTCTCTTTTACCAAGTTGGAATTTCAGAGTATCTATAATCATATTCTTTTCTTCTAAACGAATTTTGAGTCTAGAGATTTCTTCATAAAGGTCATGTTCATCTAAAGCATCCAAGAAATCATCATCTTCAAAAGCCATCAGAAATTTATAGTCATTACTATTTTCATCTTCATCACTAATTGATAAACTATCGCTATCTTCATGCGTATAGTAGCTCTTCATACTTACACTTTGTTTTCTATTCCATTTTTCTGATTCTTTAACTTTATCAAGCTTATATTTATGAGGACATTTGGCAGCATAATGAGCAACTCTTCCACAAGCAAAACATTTGAAAGGTAGTTTGCCTCTGAATCTTCTGGAACCCCATTGAAGGTTCTTGAAAAAGTTTGCTTCTTCCTCTCCTTCTGAAACATCTCCTGATTCATTGAGTTCGTCTCTTCTTGAAGCTTTGAATACGGCTTCTCTCATATCTGATGGACCTCCTTTTCTCATTTCAAAAGAAGTTAAGATTCCATGCAGCTGTGTCATAGTAATAGTCTGAAGATCCTACTTTTATTCTATGGCAAATACTTTTGATTCAAACTTAGTAGACAAGGATCTTAAAACCTTTTCAACTAAAGTAACTTCTTTTATCTCTTCACCCAAGTTATTCATGTAATTAACAATCTCATCTATACGTAAGAAGTAACTAGCTATACTTTCATCATTGTGTATTTTGAGAGTTTCATATTGAATACTGAGAGTTTGCAGTTTTGCACGTTTTACCTGATTGTGTCCTTCATAACTTAGAACGATCTTGTCCCATATTTCTTTGGCGGTTTTGATCTGCATAACTTTGACAAATTCTGATTGTGATAGACTCCCCAATAATGTATTGACAGCCTTGGCATTGGTTTCATATTTCTTTTTACCTGTCGTATCTTTAGGAATTGCCAATGGAAATGTCTATTCTCACTCCATGACTTCCCAGACATCTGTTCCAAGAGATTGAAGACAGGTTGTGGTTCTGAACTTCCAATAAATGAAGTTTCTCCCATCAAAGATTGGTGGTCTAATGGATACCTCTCTTTCATAGTTACTCATGATGATAGATCTTCCTTCAAGCAATCAAGCTTCTTCTAGAGGACCTGCTCTGATACCAATTATTGGAAATAATATTGAGAGGGAGGGCGAATCAATATTAGCAAGTCAATAATATTCCATTTCCATAATTAGATTCATATACGCTACTTTAGTTAATGAAACTTGTGTGTATACGCAACTGTATTTAAGGAAACTAGCATATATCCTTCAAACTTATGATTCAGTTAATTCATCATATGTTGATATTTAATCTGTGTATCACAACCATATAAACAGTAACCAAGTGCAGTAAAAACAGAATAGACAATTACACACATGAACACAAGATATAAGGTGGTAACCCAATGTGGGTGAAACCCACCCGCTGCAATCGTCTCTATCTTCCTTTTAATAAGAAACTTCTTTTTACAATTTTTGTACTGGTGTAGTCTTATACCAGTACACAGGCTTCTACTTGTAGAAGGCTACAACCTTCTCTCATTCTCCAGCTTCTCCTGGAAGGGAGCTACAACCCCCTAGCTCTTGTACTAGCTGATATGTTTACTAGTACATAGGTGTTGGCCTATAGAAGGCTACAACCTTCTCGTTTCTTCCAAGGACCACGCTTCATATATTTTCAGACTGTATCCATCAATAACATCAATAAAACATCAAATATATCTGCATCAACTAATCTACTTTGCACCAACCAAAACTGAATCAATCAATCACTTTTCAAAATGCTCTAACCAGAATACAGTAACAGTAACCAGAACCCAGAACACTGCAATAGAAAACAGGAGTAGCTAAAGAATATTTTATGAGGTATACACTACTTCAATGTGTCAAACCTGCGTGCATATGCAATTTTCTCAAGGCGAACCTGCGTACAAATCTGTAAATCAAATTTAAGATGTATACGTTGTTTTGATATGCAGAACCAGCGTGTATACACACCTTTTCTAAAGTGAACCTGCGTACAGATCTGTAAATGATGATTTAAACTTTACAACAATTCCATTCATCAGTTATACCTAGATCATCATATTTACGAATTACAATGTTAGAGTCGGTCTGGTCATCCCTCCATCAGAGATCAATACTCTTTATGCATTTCATGTTTAGGTGTCCCATCGCTTTCGATCAGTTGCATTTCATTAGGAACATGCCATAAATCTGACAAAATGGCTTTTGTCACTCATCCCCCTCATGCTTTGCACTGCTGGCTCAGGTTTGTCCATAAAAATCGAATCTTAAAGTCATTTGCAGTCATGTTGCAGTTTCTAGGTCATAACAATCATTTTAGTCATTAGGTCTAGGGTTAGTCAATTTGGCCTTTGACAAGGTCTAATAAAGCCAACAGGCTAGAGGGAGGTACTTGATAAGTTGTTATTTCAAAATATTCTTATCGTCATATGGATGGATTATGACTTCTCTTCAAAACTCTGTTTTGAAGATAAGTCGACATTTCGTTTTTTGTAATAATTTTTCAAAATTTTCAGTTCTTGAATTCTCCAGGCGCAGCCCTGGTCTCCTTTGCCAAATTCCATGTCAGCTATCCCTACAAAAAATTACCAAGAAATTCATTATTTCAACCAAAAATCAAGGAGGAAACAAAAAGGTCAAAGTTCTATTAATTGTGAAAAAGTGTCAATTGCAAAACATTACAAAGTGGGTTTTTGGAGAGACAAAAATCAAATTGATGTCTATATAAAGTTTTTCCATGAAGATGAAAGTCATTTTGCATGCCAAGGTTGGAGAAAAACGTTTCAAGTCGAATTTGTGAGAGCAGTGTGTGTTTTGGAGAGAACTGGCCCATAGCTAACCGGCGCGGCGCATATAACAGGTGGCGCGGTGCACATAGAGCTTCCAGCACATTGGGGATTTCCACCCAGTGTAAATTCTAACGGGCGCGATGCACACAGAGAGCGCGGCGCACTGGGTTTTGAGCACGGCGCATATAGCCTCAAGCCCGAAAACTGTTGGAAACTTCACCAAATTGCTCATACTTTGCCTAGATTTTCCAGGTAGGCTTGCTATCTTGCTTTTGCATCAAGTTTTATGATAGGAGATGGTGGTTTATGGGTGATAGTGGTTGCAACAAAAAATTTTCAAAACCTACTTCTAAAGATCCTCAAGCCAATTGCAGCCAGGTTTACAATTCACTGTTTTGCCACCAAGATTTTGTCTCCCTCCCATTGTTCCCTTATTTTCACTAATCCCTAAAACCCTATCACCTAAATTCATTACTCCCTTCCCCTACATACTCTATCTCAAATCCTCTAACCTTACACATCATAACCTATACAACTAATCCCAAACCCTAAACCCTTTTTCCATACATCAATCCCTCAAACCCTCTCCCATATTTCCCTATTAAATTTCTCCCAATAATTCCCATTCCTCAATATTGTTTCCCCTTCCTAACAATCCCTAATAGTCCCTGTTGCATTTGTTTTTTCCCTTGGTGGCAGAATTTGAATACAACATCCAAAAGAGCAGTTCAAGCATAGTTTATACACAGCAATCATTTTGTCTTTGAGGTAGCTTTTCCAGCAGTCATGGCATCTGAGCATTCATCGGACTATGAGGTAGAAACCCAAAGTGACTCTCCCTTGGAAGAACAGGCACCCTGGAGACCACATAAAAGTGGTAGACATGTTAGGGAAGAGCCAATCACCCTCACAGAATTGCAGGCCTGCTCTCTTGCTATGCAGTGTTTTCAGCATCAGTCATGCTATGAGTTTTGTCAAAAGGTGGCAAGTGTCCAATTTCATCATGAGTTGGCTCATCTTTTTGTGCTACACTTGCACGGAGATCAAGCTATCTTGGCTGGTGTCACCTTCACACTTACACCAAAATCTATCTCATTAGTAACCGGTATACCAAACATTGGGGAACCATGGCACAAGAAAAAAAAGATTGATCGGCAGCATTATGAGCCATACATTAAAACCAGTTGCTTGAGGCAGCTCAAGAGAGTGTTCCTGTTCCGGTATTTGAAAGATGAATATGCTCCACTAATGAGATTGATCATGAAATATTTCAGCTGTGAGGGATGGTTCTCTTGTCTTTATGCTTATCATATTAGGTTGCTCATGCATTTCACCAAGGTACGGATGATGAACATTCCGTATTTCATTTGCCGGAACATTCAGAGGATGACCACCTTTATAAAGCATAAAACCCGTCAGTAGCAACTTAACAGTGTATATCATTTTGCTCTTATTAAGATTTTGGTGGTTCATCAGCTTGGATTGCAGGGCATCACTTGGGATGATTTCATCTCTCGTGACTTCTTCAGGGCTTCACGAGGAGTATCAGAGGTTAAGCATGAGGGTGAACCTTCTCATCAGTATGAGCACCATGAGACTATTAGTGTGCCGGTTTTTGTCACATATCAGAGAGGCACCAGACATCTGTTTGCAGCGGCAAAGCGAGTGTTATCTCCACCTGGGGTGGAAGGGGCCTCGCTTCCTCCATCAGCATCACAGGTACAGGACAAATGCAAGGAGCCAATGCAGGTTGAGTGGCCTTCAGGTGAGCCATCAGGTGAACAAGAGACCGAGTTCATTCTCCTTCATGATGATGATACAGATACGGGTCCACAAAGCACCAAACTTAGAGAGATCATCCAGGAGCAGCAATCAGAGATCAAAGCCTTATCGCTTGACTTGGAGAGGGTTAAGTGGACCATGAAATACTTGGAGTAGAGGAAAAAGTAGCTTGAGGATCAGCAAGCGATCATGGAGCTATAAAACATACGTGAACATCACCAAGCTGCACAAAGGTGAAGAGTTGAGCTCACACCATTGGAGCAAGAAATTAATAAGGATTGGGAGGCCAATCTTGAGAGAGTGAACATGCACTTAGAGAGGCTATTGGACAAGGCCGACAAAGACCATGCACTTCTGAGACACATGGCTTTTCATTACATGGCATGCAACAAAGTGTGCAAGGCTCGAATCAGGAATTTGAAGGCGAAATTGAGGAAGGCAATCAAGAAGCAAAAGAGGCAAAGGGAGCTCGATCGTCTTCAGATATTGGTCGAGGCCTCTTTAGCCTAGCATAACACTTGATAAGGAAGCTCCACCCCAAATTTCAAGAAATTTGGAGCATTTTTGGTATTTTTGGAAATTTTTGTGTAAAAAATAGGGTTTTTCTTCCTGTGCGCCGTGCCACGTGGCGCACGCTTACAATTGGAGGCTCAAAATGCAAAAAAAGTTTATAGTTTTGGATTTTTCATGGAAAATCATGATTGTTGGTGCTTGCATAAGAAATTTGGGCAAATTTTGAGTCCTCAGGAGGTCAAAAACACCCTAAAAATGACTTTTCTGCACCTAATTTCACACAAAAGAAGCAGTCTTGGGAGATTGAGGTTTTGGAGGGGCAAATGGGCACCAAATTCAGAAATTCCACTTGGGTTGGAAAGTAGACAGGTAGGGATTTCCAACAAGCACACTTGGGCTCAATTTGGACTTTGTGCATCAAAATCAGCAGCAAAGTAGCGTGACGCATATAGAAATTGGCGCGGCGCACAGAGGTTTTTGGCCCAATTTTTCACCTTCCAGCTCAGATATTCGGCCAGTTTGACTAGTTTTGCTTTGTGATGTAATTTTTGACTTATCTTGATGTAATTGGGAGAACATGATGTAATTTTGACACTTAGTTACTTTTTCTAGAGGATTCATTCACCAAAGAGTGAAAATTTAATGAATGAATCAGTTTCCTACCTTATAGAGGCAAGTTGTTTTGACTACCTAGATTTTAGTACTTTGTTTAGAATTGGTTGAAACAGCTCCTAGAAGGATGAGTTCGACCCCTAGAGGAAAGGGAAGAGGTTGGATTGTCTATACTATGTAATTTCTAAGTCATTTTCAGGGTTGGACACTTGGGATTGCTTTGGCATATCATTGTACATTCTATCTCTGCATTTTTTGCTAAGGAAAGACCAGGCTTTTGCAGCACTGTTTGGAATCCATGTGGCTTTATGTTTTTCATGGTGTGCTTCTCTAAGTAATTGTAAGTTCATTAGTGTTATGTGTATCATTTTCCTGTCTTTTCTTATGAATTTGAAACAAATGAGTTATTAAGGTGGAATCCATAACTGTTATGCTCTGCCTTTGAATTTGTTTAAATTTTCATGTTTTCTTCAGTTTAAGGAGAATTATTGAGAATCTCTTGCTCTCCTTAGCTCCTCACCTGTCTGATCTATCCATATAACCTACTTTAAAGCATCAAAACTATTGCCTTCCTTGCTCCAATTATACCTCTGCAGAAACTGTGCCTCATCCCGAGCCCAAATTTCCTTTCCCATTTTTTCAACAAAACCTTAAAAAAATTAAATCAAACCCTTTGCACTTAATACCTAGCCTAAAATCAGTTGCAAATTTAGTCATCTCGAGCCTAATTGATTACCTTTTACCTATATTGACCCATAGAGAGCCCTCTCCTGTCCCCGTAGGGCTAGCTACAAGGCTGAGCATGGTTTGATGTGGACCTAGAACCTTGTCTTTTCAGCCTGAGACAAATCTAGGCTCTAACATACAACATGCGCCAGTTATTCAAATAAAAGATCAAAACCACACAAAGATACTTCACTTCAAGCCTTAAGATCTTGACCCATCATTAGATCTTATCCTTCATCAAGCGCTAAGGTTCATCCTTGATTCAGATCCAGCTATGCACCATAACCCAATAACTTGTATTCTTGATCTTGCTCTTCATCAGATATTCAATACTTGAGTGCCTTTGCCTAATGATCTTCTCCTCCTTTCATAGTCTTAGGCCTTACTCAATACCATGGACCAAATACCACAGACCATAACTAAGTTTTCCAACATGTACGCGCATTTCCTTCCATGAAAGTGCGTGTGTATGTTATATGCTCCTTTTGGTCTGCAAACCCGCATGTACACACGGCTTGATCAACGAGGAACCTGTGTATACTTCTCTTTCTTCATTCTGTGAGTCTGAACTGTGATCTATCATCTGAGTTAGTTGCCATCAAGGACAACAATTGTGTCATAATGCCAACATTCTTCTCTTGTCTTGTGGACTGCTTCTATAGCCACTTTTACTAGTTCAATCTGTTCAAAAATAACTTGAATAGAGGGCCAAACATCATTAATGGAATCAATGATGTTGGCCCAAAGAATTTCTTTCATGTCTCCCAGTGGCTCTTGCAATGTCAAGTCCTTTTCAAGGACTTTTATTCTTTCTACCATTCTTTGGTTGTTCTGAACTTCTTCCTTTTGCTATATCTGGGAAAGTTTATAGTCAGTCTCCAGATTTGACACTTTTTCTCTAAGTTTCTTAAGTTCAATGGCCTGGATGCTCATTTCCTCCATGGCCTTTACCAATTCAGTTGTTTGTTTTGTGGAAGTACCTACACTTGTAGATGCTCCTGTGCCTGCTGATGTACCTGTTACTGGCAAAGCTGTAGCTGGTGGAAATGTGGGTGCTAAGACAATAGCCAATGTGGAGGGTATTGCTGTGGAGACTGTAGGGATTATAGTCTGAGGAGTGGTGGCCAACTCACTCTGCTTAGACTGTATCAAGTTATCTAGCTCCTTTTCTGTCTCTTTTAATTGTTCATTCAGCTTGAGGACTAAGTCCATAAGCTCTTCCTCCTTCTATGTTTCCAACACTTCAGCTGTCTGAGGATGATGTAGAGGAGGAATTTTAAGCTGCTTCTTCAGTGCAACTATGTCATCATTTTTCTTCTTGATAAGCTTTTCTGCTGCTTTCACATCCTTGGGATCATGTCCCAGTTCTATGACCAAGTCCTCTAAGGAATTTATTCTGGTGTCCTTGCCCCATGAAGAGGCCTTCTCCAGCTGGAATTGTGCTGATATATTATTCATAGAATTTTGGAGTTGGTGGGCTACAATTTCCTTATCGGTCAATGTGGAGTAAACCATTTCACCAGTCTGCTTGTATAGTTCAATTTGGTCAATAGGATGGATATCCTTTTCCAATACTTCAAAGTCTGTTTTCAGATAATCTACCATTGATCTGAGTTGTTGTGTAGTTGGTTTCAAAAAACTCATTTGCTTCTTACCTTCCTTTATTTCAAAGACTGACATTAGCCTTGTTTGATTTGTTGGAGCTATTTTCAAGTAGTGTGCATAACCTTGGGCTTTTACTCTTTCATTTCTTGCCTTGATTTCTTTGTATTTCTCTTTGATATCTTGGCTTTGGCCAATAGGAGCCCTGAAGGAGGATGCTTCCATGCTCTGTTGCCTTTATAGCATTTGAGCCTGTGAGATGGAAGGTTCTTGTGTACCTCCTGAAGGTGTGGTATGTCTGCTTTACATTCTTTCTGCACCTGTAGTTCCTGCTGTCTCCTCAGTATACTCCTGTTTTGAAAATGGGTTCAACCTTTGCCTTTTGACATGAGTTTGGGCAATAGGTCTACTAGAAGGAGTGGCCTCCTCTCTATCTCTTTTAAGATTCCTCTCCTAATTTAGAGGAGTCTGCAAAATAGGAGGATTGGTCATGACTTGTTCTGTCTGAGCAAGTTCTTCTGAAATCTCAGGTTATTCTGATTCTCTGGTTGCTCTGATGGCCCTGGTTGCTCTGATGGCAAATGAGATAATTTATTATGGATGTAAGGAGATAATTTATTCTTATGTCTCCTATTGCAAATGAAGTCTAAAGGGTCATAATTCAAGATAAAACTTTGTTTTAGTCTCAACCTTTGGATGATTTCCTCTGCTTCCTTTCCTGCTTCTATACTATTACATATAAATGCGCCAAGTTGATATTTTATCCTAAGTTGAGCTTTCTTCTTGGCTTTCACAAAATGCACCTCATCTGAATTGATCATTTCCTTGTAGTACTCCAGGGAAAACAATCTCATAGGGAGGTTCTGGGCGGTTTGTAGTGAGCGAACTCACATCCATAGATTCTGATTTCAGTGTGGTTTTGGTACAAGTACCAATCCCCCACTTTATATTGTTTGGACAACTAAAGGACCCTCCTGATGTCTGCACTGATTCTGGGGGGAGGGCTTCCTAGTAGCATAGTTGTCACTGGGTACACAAAGAGATCTATGAAATCAGTATAAGAATATTGAGAGTCATATTGATGGATTAATGAAGTCTAGAAGATCACTGATCTAGGGTTGCCTCTGGTATCAAGCTTTTGGAGGGTGATTGGAAATATATCAGCTTGATAATACAAGAACAAATGATATAGAACTGAAGAATATTTAAACACTCTTTCATTATCCAACCTCATGAATTGGTCATGCATTTTATCAACAATGAACTTAGCATAGTCAAACATGATGGTTGGTGGTTTCCCATGAGAGTAGATGGACATAAAGGCTATAATGATTTCATCAAAAAATTCACTTGTAGTATAGCCTAGCACACTGGATATCATGTCTATGATGTCTCAGCCAAGGTCAGAGAATATAGTTCATAAGTAAGGTGGAGATTCCTTTGGGGTGTATTGTTCTTCTCTGATGAAGGCCTGGTATAACCGAGCAAGTTTGATTGAGGTGACTGTAGGGTATCTGTTCAGCATATCTCGAATAGAAAGAGGAGTTGGGCTTTGGCTTGGTTGTTATTTAGCATTTCATTTATGGACTCGGCAGTAATGGTAAATAATACAAATTGGTCATGGGTTCTCACTGCCCTCTAGTTGGGATCATTGTTCATGTGGAAGTAATGTATAATCTCTGGGAAGATGTGAACTCTAGGGAATTGGTACTTTGGTAAACTTGATTCCCAAAGCCCTATGCAGTCTACATGGTTCAAGTACTAGTCTCTCTACCTACAGAATAGTTTCAAAGGGGATTCTTGGACAGAAGTATCTTTAATCTGGAAATCTTTGTTTGCTAGTGGGAGATGGTCTAAATCCCCGTGAGTAGTAGAAATGGGCATGACATTCAATGCAATTAGGGCTTCCATCCTTGGTTCTTATGGATTCAAGGACGAAGGTGAATTTTAGTGAATTGTGGGGAAAAATGGTCTAATTCAGGTATTTTGGAGTCACCAGGCAATTTTCTTACTAAATTACTTAGGAATTGGAAGTAATTTAGTCAGGTTGTGGAAAAAAATAGGGCTTTTCAGAGAATTGGATAAATACCTGGTTTTGGCTTTTGGACTGATTAATGGAGACTATGCATTGTTTGCACAAAGCGCACGGGTCTACAAGGTGGTCTGGAGTTCAACAGCTTTGGTAAATTGGTAGTTGGATGTAGGTTAATAGTTGCATGTACTCTGGTGCTTGCATGGAGGTTAGAGTGTTATTTTTCACGATAAAACAAAAAACATTGCGTTTTTTTGTTTTATTCGTAAAATCAATGATTTTGGAGGGTACACTGGGAAAAGGACACTTGGCGTTAAGCGGGAAACATGACAGTTTGTCATTTAGCGAGAGGTGGTAAGCGAGATTATATCGTACCGCTTTTGGGAAGTGGTTTTGGGGCGAGGCCGCTCGATGCCATTCATCGGGTGACACGTAGCGGTGGGGTGAAAAGTGAAACCACCCACATCGGGTGGGTAAAGGTTGGCCTTCGGAGGTCGCTCAATATGAGCATCGACCGTTGGATCAAAAGGGGTCAGATCACACAGTGATTGGGGTGATGATTTGATGTGAGGTTTAATGGATGGGCCCGACGGGATTTTAATGAGCAGAAGGATTAATTAACTGAGGATTAAGGAGATTTAATGATGTTGAGAGGGATTTCATTGGCAAGGATAGATTAATTTTTTTTGCTTAAGCAAGAGACAGTCCTTCTATTAACTTAGGTAAAAAAATATTTTACACATGTTACAACAAATGCCCAGAGGCACAAACTCCCTCAAAGGGGAGTGAAAAAACCCAATGTACCCAACAAAATCCTCCAAAAATCAGAGAGAGACAAGGCCTAGAATACCCTGGAACCAAGAATGGGCTAGTGGATCCGAGGTCCGCTCCCCAAAACCGACCGAAGAATAGTCTTCAAAGAATTCAATAGTGAAGAAACGACCCACGCAAGGGTGAAGTCACCAAGAAACCCTAAAGTTGCCTGATCAACACTGAATGTTGATCTTCTTTTCCTGATCCAATGGCTGGAGTCCATATCGTGAAACCTAAAAATCCTGCTGAATACCTCGCGATGAAAGCACTTTGCTTTTTCGGTCCTCCGCCACGTGTTGCTTCTTGAATGGAATCGTTGGCTTTTCATTAAAACTATCTTTGGTTTGGAAGGTGTTCGATGAAGGTGGGAAACCATTAGTGGTTTTATCTTTTCAGCCCCACCAACATGCACACCAAAAGATGGTCGCTGATCTTCCCTCTCCAGATCCGACGACCACAGATCAAATCGGACCACACACCTACACACTAAAAAGCTTAAAGTTGCACGATCAACGCTAACCATTGATTTGTTCCTTTTGATCCAACAGCTGGAGTCCATATCATGTGGCTTAAAAAACCCGCTGAATACCGTGTGATGAAGGCAGTTTTCTTTATCAGTCCTCCGCCACGTGTTGATTCCTGAGTGGAATCACTGGCTTTTCTTTAAAATCGTCTTTGGTTTGCAAGGCTCCCGATGAAGGTGGTAAACCATTAGTGGTTTTATTCTAGCACCCCCACCAACCTACACACAAAAAGGTGGCCATTGATCTACCCTCTCCAGATCTGACGACCACAACCCAAAACAGACCACACAACTGCTCACGAAATAACCAGCGATGAAGGCGATAATCACTGTCCAACCATCTCCATGCGTCGCGTTCTGAATGGTATCACTTGTCTTTCGGGAAAGCTTCTCCTAGGTTAGAGGTACCAGGTAGTTTTGACCCTAATAATTCCTTCCATTGATGTCTTCGTCTTCCGTGGTAACATTCCTCCTGTGAACAGTTATCTTCGGTCTCGATAACCTACTGTTTATCTTCACTAATAGGCCGTCTAAAGTGAACTTATCCATCATTTTCATGGAGAAAAATTCTGTCTCTTGATTTTTCCTGATATTGTTGTCAATCGCTCAGGGCCCTAGATGAGCATCCCTCCCTCAACCTGTCATCCTTTATCTCCTCCCACTAGCAGCACAAGTCAATATGCTTGTTTCGTACCCCCTCATTGGCAATCCAATCCACAACGTTTTTGGCTTCCCTGCGAACATGCACCAACCTAAGAGTTCTCAGCATTCTTAGGTGTGCTTGGATTCTTTGGTAGACTTGTAGAAGCCACTAGTGTTCTGAGATTTTCTTTGGAGCAGCGCCGACATTTATCCTCTTCACTGAGTTAATGACTAATTCTGAGTCGGCCTCAATGATGACATTGTGAATGTTGTACTTGAGCAGTATTTCGAGGCATAATTCCATCGCCATGAGCTTAGCCATATTGTTGGTTGCTTTTCCTAGATAACTGTGGAAGATGACTTGTATGTTTCCTTCCTCATCTCTCAAGACCCCTCCATATCCTGCTTCTCCCGGATTCCATTTTGATGCCCCATCTATGTTAAATTTTAAAAATCCATGAGAAGCGTGTTGCCATGAAGACTTTTCTGCTAAGGTATTCTTGTTGATCTGCATAGAACCCAAAGGCGGATGAACCTTGAGCTCTAACTTCTCCAATATTCTGGCCTCTCTTTGTCCGAGGGGTTTGCCAGTAGCTACACCTCCCAGTATATGAACAGTCTCTTTGAGTTGTTTAAGGATTAGCTTAAGGATGCTGCTACCAGACTCGCTTTCTCTTTGAAAATCCTGTTGTTCTGCTCCTTCCAGACATTCCAGATTATGAATCCTGGGGTCAGCATCCAGGCTGAGTTAATGATCTCATTATCTGAAAAAAATTTCCACTAATTCTTCGAAGTAGTAATGATGTCATTTACATTTTTTTCTGTTTGCTCGAAGACTTCTCCAACCCAATTCCAAAGTATTGTAGTGAAAGTGCATCTATTCAGGAGATGAATTGTAGTTTCTTCTTGTTGTCTACATAAGTGACATCTTGAGGGGCCAAAAAAGCCTCTTTTTCTTAGGTTATCCCATGTTAGAATCTTTCCCTATTGAACCAACCACTTGAATAGTTTGACTTTCATCCAATGAGGATTTTCCCAGATTTCTTTCCACGTCTTATTAGTGTTTGGAAGGTTAAGCCCTGAATCTATCCTTTTGGCTTCCTTAAGGTTGAAGAGACCTGCCTTGTTCTTTCCCCATCTTAGTTGATCATTCAAGTTTGAGTTTAAGATTTGTCTCTTGTCTAAAAGACCTTTAAGGGCTATAACTTGAGTATGCAGCATGCCCATTCCACTGTAATCTGGAAGTTTCCATGTTCTCCATTTCCCATTGTTCCTTGATTGGTCCCAATAGTCACTTACCCACCTTAATCCTTTGTTGATGGTAACGATGTGAATGTCTGCTAATTCTTCACTTCGGAGATTGTCCTCCTGCTACCAATTATCCTCCTAGAACCAAGCCAGGTTACCATTTCTGATCTCCCAGAAACTGTGATTTTGGACTAGGACCCTGTTCTCCCATGCCCTATTCCAAATTGTATAACTTTTACTTGTCCTGTCATTCTGATTAGATTCTTCTCCTACCATTCTCTAGCATATTTTTGCTTCCAAAGTTTTGCCCAGGGGGCTTGTATTTCTTTTAGCCATCTCCACCATATTTTGGCACCAAGAACTGTGTTAATAATTCCTGGGTCATCAAGACCCAAGCCAGTATGGGACTTAGGTTTGCATACTTTGTCCCATGCCACAAGGGCCCATTTCTTCTTTTCTTCACCTTTCCCCCAGAGAGAGTCTCTCTGAATGTTTATTATATTAGTAATTACACTAGTTGGTGCTGGAATGGTAGATAGCATATAGATAGGCATACTTTGGAGCATAGCCTTAGTGAGAATCAATCTCCCTGCTAGATTTAGTGCTCTATTTGTCCATTTGCTAATCTTATATTTTAGCTTATTAAGAACAGGCTCCTAGATATCCTTGTGTAGCAGTTTGTCAGTGAGAGGAACCCCCAGGTACTTTGCAGGCAGTGACTCCCTTTGAAAGCCCAAAATTCTGGAAAGATTTCTTTGTATTGAAATATCTATATCGAAAAAGAAAATCTTTGATTTAGTAAGACTTACCTCTATGCCTGCTACCCTAACAAACTCACTTAGAATTTATTTGAATGCTTTGGCTTCCTTGACAGTGGGTGTGCCTTGAAGCATAGTATAATCCACAAATTTCTGATGTGTCACCGTGTCCCCACCTTGAGTGAGTCTCAAACCCTGAATTCTACCTTCCTCATTAGCAGCTCTAATTGCTCTCCATAAACCTTCCATCATTAGAATGAAAAGGAAAGGAGAAAGAGGATCTCCTTGCTTGAGACCTCTAGAAGGCTTGAAGGTTTTGGAAGGAGAGCCATTGAGAAGAACTGAATATCTGGCGGTGGTAACTAGCACCATAGCCCATATAATCCAATTGCAATCAAAGCCGTAGGCTTTTAATATTGCTCTTATGTATGACCAGCTAAGTTTGTCATAGGCCTTTGCTATGTCCAGCTGTATTATCATTCCTGCTTGTTTGTTGGTAATGAGTGAATGAACCATTTCATGTGCTTGAATTATATTATCTAGAATTTGTCTTCCTTTCACATAGCCCATTTTCTCCTCTGACACTAGGGTTGGGAGGAGTGGTTTGAGACGGTTGGCAATGACTTTGGATATAATTTTGTATATCACATTGCAGAATGCTATAGGTCTAAATCTGTCTAGAGAGGTTGTCTTTTCCTGTTTGGGGATTAAGGCTATGAAAGATTCATTGAGCGCCTTTAAGACTGTCTTAAATCTTCGAGAGTCTTCCACAACCTCTAGGACATCCTGCTTCACTATCCTCCAACAATCTTTGAAAAATTCCACATTAAAGCCATCCGGGCTTGGTGCTTTCCAATTTTGCATATCTTTCACGGCTTCCTCAATTTCTTCCTCTGTTACTGGTCTGTTGAGATTGTAATTATCTTCTCTAGTAACCAATTTAGGAATGTACTGAGTAAATATTTTCGTACACTGGTACCTGTCTTCCTAGGTTTCCTCAGCAGTTTTTTGAAAATGCTGGAATAGAACCTTCTCCATCTCTTCATGAGTGTTTCTCTCTATTCCATGCTGATCTTTAAGTTTCACAATTCTACTGTTGTTTCTGTGAGCTATGGTGGATCTGTGAAAGAATTTGATGTTTCTCTCCCCTTATTTAATCCATTGTACTCTGGATTTCTGTCTCCAGAATATTTCCTCTTGAAGACATCTGTTGTCCCACTCCCACTAGAGTGACTCTACTATCTCTTTCCTTTCATCTGTATAGCCTTCTGTGATAAGAATCTGGTTTATTTCATTTAGTTTCTTTTCCACATCTCCTTTAGCTTTGAAGATGTTACCAAATTCCTTTTTATTCCATTCTTTGAGTCTGCCTTTAATGTGTTTGAGCTTGTAGTGTAGAAGTAACATCTTTGAAACTTGAAGGTGAAGCTCTTCCTTCCACCATTTTTCAATGTTTGTGAGGAAATCTTAATGTGTGAGCCAAGCGTTCTCAAACCTGAAGGGGGTGTTCCTTGGCTTACCAAAAAGAGAAGCTTCCAATTGGATTGGCCAGTGATCTGAACCCCCAAAAGGTAGTATGAATGCAGTAATGTTGCTACCCCTAAGAAGAAGTTCCTCTGAAACAATAAATCTATCCAATTTTGAGGCTACTTGGGTAGGGCCCCCTCTTTTGTTATTCCAAGAGAAGATTCCATTGCTTGTTTCCATATCAACCAATTTCATATTGATGATGAAGTTCTGGAAGGCAACTGAGTCTCTATCGAGTGTTCTAGTTCCTCCATTCTTCTCCATGAGTGATTTTGTTATGTTGAAATCACCTCTAAGAATCCAGGGTAGAGCTGGGTATCTCTTCTTCATATCCTCCAGTGTTGTGAGGACTACAAGTTTGTCCTCCATTGGCTACGGACCATAGACATTGGTAATCATGTAACATTGTTTGTCACCCACCGGTTGGAAAATAAGAGAAAGGTGATGTCTGGATGCCTCCGCATCAATCACACCAAATTTATGTGGATCTCATAGAGTGAGAATGCCACCAACAGATTTATTTGCCTTAACTTCAAGGTATTCAAATCTATTTAACCATTTGCTATGTTTTTAGTGGATCCTCTCCACTGAGCATTTTGTTTCCTGTATGAATACTATGTCAGGTTTTTCCTCTCTGATCCTTTTACTTAGATTCCTCTGTTTTCTTTTGCTCCATAGTCGTCTAATGTTCCAGGTTGTGATTTTCATTGAGGTGGGATTTTAAAGGAGTAACTAGAAAGGTCTTTCATCATTCCTAAGTCAATCATGAGTTTTCCACACTCCAGTAGTAGCTCTTTATATCTTTTTCTTCCCCTCCTCTTGCCTGGATTCTTTGTTAGCTTTCCTGTTATTAATCCTATTGAGGAAGTCCCTTTGTTTTCCTGGTTGTCATGTCCTCTTTTGACTCCTGCAGCTATTTTATGTGACTTGTTAAGTAATATCTATTGGACCTTGTCCACATCCTCCTGAGGGATGGATTTTATTCATAGGTTTCCTCCTTGTTCTAGAAACTTTTCCAGCTCTAGGTTCTCCCTTTCCAGGATCTCCTGTAAGTCTTGATCCTCTATACCACTTTCACTTTGAGTCATTTTCTGGTCTTTTTCTATTTCCATGGTACTTAAAGGGTCTGTCATATGTTCATTTTGTTCCTGAGTGAACTCCATGTTGGTCTCTTTTCCTTTCCCCCTTGTTGTCTGATTCTCTGTACTCTCTTGATCCCCTCCATCTGCTTCTTTTTCTCCTAAGATCTCAAAACTATTGTAACTTTTTGTTTTGTTATCATTCGAAATAGGGTTATTTTGTGTATTCCTTCCCCCTCCTTTTCCTTTTCCTCCTACATTGGTGAAACCTATATGGTCTTTCCCTTTGCTGGTATTTAGGTTTTCCTCCCTTCTATTAAGAGGACAGTCTCTGGATAGGTGCCCATGCTCATGAAATTTGTGACATTTGAACGGGATATGTTCATAGTCAACTATTTGAACCCATTCCTCATCATAGACTTCTAAAATGACCTCATCTTGAAGGGCTCCTAATAGGTACATCTCCACACATATACATCGAGCATAGGATGTATATTTTCCCTGTAGAGTTGCCTCTGAAATTTTTAAGAAATGACCTAATTTGTTGCCTATAGCTTTTAAAGACTCTGGCATCCAGTAATCTAAAGGTAAGGAGTATAGTCTAATCCATACCGCTACCGAAGTGAAAGTTTCTCATTTTGGCACAAAGTTCATCATCCATGGCCGCATATAGAGACCGGCAGCTGCAAAGAAGTATGGTCCTCCTTCAAAAATCCTGTCTCTGTCTTCCATGTTTGTAAACACCACAGTAAAAAAGCCTTTGGATCCAAGATGTATATTTAACTCCCCTTTTGGTTTCCAGTTGTATTTTATCCAAGTGTACAATGCTTTCTCTGATGGCCAAATTCCCATAAATTTGCATATGATGGCATAGTTTGCCATGTGATCCCTATGTGCTTGCAGAGCTAGATCATTTAGAATAACTCGAAGATTAGTTATGGTCTTGGGTTTACAGGGCCCCATCTTGGCTCTGTTCTCTATTCCCTGACCTTTTTCTTCCTCTTTCTCCTCTTGATGGTCTTCTTCGTGGGCCCCTTGATCTGCATGGGTTTTGCTGCCTTCCGCCTTCTGAGTTTCAGTGTTTTTTGTCTTGACCTCCAAGGGTTGTGGAGGTTTGTTCTTTTTCCCTCTTCTTCCTCTGTTTGCTACCATATTACTGTAAGAGGGAGTGGATCTCCCTCCTCCCTATGCCTCCATGGGTTCCTGTTGCCCTCTATTGTTGAAAATAATACTGAGAGGGGGGTGAATCAATATTATCTAGTTCTTTTTAATAAATCTTCCTTATTTATTCTTTGAATTATTCTTGTATGTCAGTACCATAAAACAATGAGCATGAACAAGAAAAATAGATAGTCACATCAAAGAACACCAGATGTAAGGTGGAAACCCAATGTGGGTGAAAACCACCTGCTGCAA
The DNA here is from genome assembly GCA_031772625.1 of Pinus tabuliformis. Lineage (NCBI taxonomy): Eukaryota > Viridiplantae > Streptophyta > Pinopsida > Pinales > Pinaceae > Pinus > Pinus tabuliformis. Next base: position 1,772,145,500 of record CM062819.1, read on the forward strand.
TATGTCTCTATCTTCTTTCAATTAGAAACTCCTTTTACAATGATTTTGTACTGGTGCAGTCCTTTACTAGTACGCAAGCTGCAACCTGCAGAGAGCTACAACTCTCTCTCGTTTTCCAGTCTCTCCTGGAAGGGAGCTACAACCCCCTACTTCTTTTCTTTCAAGGACCACTTTTCATAAATTTTCAAACTGGATCCATGAACATCAAATGATCATCAAGTACAAGTAAATCACCCAGTCAACTGCAGTAACTAGATCAACAGTAATAGTAAACTAAACCCAGAACACCTTATCAACAGAGAAAAGTCAGTCAAATAAATGCCTTAAGACAAGTACGCAATTTTTCTTTATCGGGCATGCATTGCTACGCACTTCACCTTCTGCGCCTCTGCGTATCCACGCAGAGATCCTTGAACTGCACTGCATATCCACGCACTGTTCCTTTAAACGCGATGCGTACCTTCACTATGCCCACGCACCCACCGCTTCTATCGCGCCGCGTACTGCTACTGTGGCCACACACTCTCAGATGCTATCGCGCCGCGTATCTACGCACCTGCAGCTTCTGTAGCGCCGCGTACTTTCACTGTGCCTCCGCACCTGAACCTCTGTCACGCTGCGTACCCACGCACTGTGCCTTCTTCTGCTCTACGTACCCACGCACTGCGCCTTATTCTGCTATGCGTACCCACGCACTTGCACTGTTAATCACCTGCGTACCTCTGATTACGGCCGAATTGGCAGTCCCCCAGTGTGCCACAGATAGTCAGATGCCCAGATTTGATCATGTGCTCGAGAGATCATACTTCATAGATTCACTTTCAACTTCACTTTTATATAGATCAAGCTTTTAAACCGATAACCCAATATTTCAAATCTTAAGATATTCAATTTTCAAAAGATACAGTAGCCAAGTGGTCTCCTTCCCTATTTATAGTCAAGCCCTTATTCACACCATGGGACAAAACCATCAATAACCAATACAAGGGATCCAAACCGGGGCAAAATTAGATCCTATACCACGGGCCAAAACCATAGAATCAAGAATGGCGGGCTAAATACCACGGGCCAAACATAAGAAACCCCACGTGAGTGCGCTTCTCTGCCTTGAAGTGAGTGAACTGGGGATACGCACCTCATGAACGGGTAACCTGTGTGTATGAACGCACTTCCTGGCCGGCGTACCTACGGGTACACACCTTTTGAACCATTCTCCTGCGTACCTCTTAATTTCCAACATTTTGAGAGCCTGATCAGAGCATTGCCACTTGAGAGTGTTGCCATCAAGTACAACACCTGTAACATAGAGCCATACCAGAATCATAATGCCAACAATATCCCCCTTTGGACTTGATGGCAACCTCAAGATCCTCAACGTCATTCTCCCCCTTTGACATCAAGGGCAAAGGATTATGCTCCCCCTAAGAACATGCTCCCCCTGACTATAAACCAGATCTGCAAAGAAGAACCATAATCCACCACCATAAATGACCATCAAAGAGATAGAGGCATATTTCAGCAATATTCAGACCAGCATCCATGATCTCCTTCTGTACTTCCTCCATAATGCCAGCAATGCATTATACGCTCCCCCTGAACCTGTGCCATTAGATCTTCGACCAATCTGCAAACCAGCACATGTACGCATATACCCCAGATGAACCTTACGTACAACCAACAATCAAAAGAGATTCAACAATATGATGATGCATCAACGACCCCCAGCTTTTTCCTGAGGTATTCAAAAGTCTCCCTGGGCAATGGTTTGGTGAGTATATCAGCAACTTGTTCCTTAGAAGGAACATATTCCAACTTGATCTTTTGTTCAAGAACTTGTTCCCGGAGAAAGTGATACTTGATTGGTATGTGCTTGGTCTTTGAATGCATGACTGGGTTCTTTGAAATGCTGATTGCACTTGTATTATCACATAAGATGGAGATGGGTGGAATACAAGTGATTTGAAAACCTTGCAAGGTCTGCATCATCCAAAGGAGTTGAGTGCAACAAGATGCAGCAGCAACATATTCTGCTTCAGCTGTAGACAAGGCAATCGAACTCTGTTTCTTGTTGAACCAAGATACTAATCTGGAACCCATAAAGAATGCACCACCACTTGTGCTCTTCCTGTCATCCATGCTTCCGGCCCAATCTGCATCTGTATAAGCATGAAGTGTGCGATCTGTATCTCTAGGATACCATAAGCCATAGTTTTGAGTTCCTTGAAGATATTTGAAGATTCTCTTTACTGCCTGAAGATGAGTTTCCTTTGGATTTTCCTGAAATCTTCCAACTATTCCTACTGCATGCATTATGTGTGGTCGGGTACCTGTCAAATAAAGTAGACTTCCAATCATAGATCTGTAGGTTGGTTGATGCACTGCTGCTGATTCATCATTTGCACTGAGGCTACATCCTGTGACCATGGGTGTACATACTGGTTTTGCATCTCCCATGCCATATTTCTTCAAAATCTGCTTGAGATACTTGGTTTGAGACAAAAAGATCCCTCCTTCTTTTTGCTGGATTTGCAAACCAAGAAAATATGTCAGTTCTCCCAGCAAGGACATTTCGAATTCTTTCTACATTACCAAGGCAAAGCTTTGACTCATAGCTTCTTCATTGCTACCAAAGATAATGTCATCTACATACACAACAAGTATTAGCAATTTGTCGTTTTCAACTTTTATATAAAGATTGCTATCTGCTGATCCTTTTGAAAAACCTTGTTGATGAAGATATTTGTCCAAATGATAGTACCAAGCCCTTGGAGCTTGTTTGAGACCATAGAGAGCCTTTTTCAATCTGCATACAAGAATTGGGTCATTTCCAAGAATGAAACCATCTGGCTGCTCAATGTATACTTCTTCTTCCAAGTCTCCATTCAGAAAGGTCGATTTCACGTCCATTTGAAATACTTTGAAGTTTTGAAAGCTTGAGAGAGCAAGGAACATTCGGATGGCCTCAAGTCTTGCAACAGGAGCAAAAGTTTCTTCAAAATCTATTCCTTCTTGCTGCGCATACCCTTTACAAACAAGTCTGGCCTTGTTTCTAATTACTTCTCCATTTCATTCAATTTATTTTGAAGACCCATTTTGTCCCTATAACATTCTTATCCTTTGGTCTAGGAACCAACTCCCAAGTGTTGTTCTTTTCGATCTGCTCAAGTTCTTCATCCATTGCTTTGACCCAACATTCATCTTTTCATGCCTCTTTCACATTTTGTGGTTCAGTGGAAGAGAGTAATGCCAAATAGCCTGAAGCTTCTGCAATTGTTCTTCTTGTTTGTACACCTGCTTCTTTCTGCCCCAAAATCTGAGATTCTGGATGATTTTTCTGAACATATCTGGATGGAGTCTTCTCTTCTATCCTTATCTGCTCCTCTGGTTCTTCTTGAGGTTCTTCTTCTTCATCATTCTGTCTTTGAGGGAAGTCTTCATCTTCTTTGATATCTTCATGATTTACTTGCCTAGGAATGTATCCCTTCTCATCAACCACTACATCAATGCTGTCAACAATTCTTCCAAGTCTTTTATTGTAGCACTTGTATGCTTTGCTATGTGGAGAATAACCAAGAAGAATGCCTTCATCTGCTCTAGGTTCAAGTTTTCCAAGTTGCTCATCAGTATTCTTAATATAGCATTTGCTCCCAAAGATTTTGAAGTGCTTTACCGAAGGAGTCTCACCATACCAGAGCTCATGAGGAGTTTGAGTGTTGTTCACCCGGACATTTGTTTTGTTGAGAATAACAACCGCAGCATATGCATCTTCACCCCAGAAAGTTGCGGGAGTTCTAGACTCATCAAGCATAGCACGAGCCATTTGTTGGACTGTTCTGTTCATTCTTTCCACTACTCCATTTTGCTTAGGAGTTCTAGCTGTAGAGAATTCTCTTCTTATCCCATGTTCTTCACAGAAATCGAAAAATTAATTTGAGGTAAACTCCCCACCTCTGTCGGATCTGAGGCACTTAATTTTGTATCCTGATTCATTTTCAACCAAGGCTTTAAAGGATCTTAATTTTTCGAATGCTTCATCTTTGTGCTTCATACGTCCTAACCAGACAAACTTGGAGAAATCGTCAATGAATAATATCAAGTATTCTTCTCCTCAAGGTGTCCTTTTCCTGAATGGTCCACATACATCTGTATGTACAAGCTCAAGAGGCATGCTAGCTGATACTTCCTTCTTTGGAAAGTTAGTTCTGGTTTGCTTTCCAAATTGACATGATTTGCATATGGTGTTGTCTGGAATTTTGATATCTGGAAGACCGTGAACTGCCTGATATTTGCATGCTTTCCTTATTTGTGAAAAGCTTAGATGCCCCAACCTCCGGTGCCATAACCAGTGTTCATCATCCTTGCTTAGATAGCATTTTTGTTGTCCTTCTTCAAATATGTATAGATTATTTGGAGTTCTTTCACCTTTGATCACCGTTTTACCTGTATCAAGATCACGAACAAGACATCCATTTGATCTAAATATCACCTCGGTTCCTTGATCGCACATCTGGCTGACACTCAGAAGATTATGCTTCAATCCATCAACATACAAAACATTTCCAGCTTTGACCTTTTCTTTAAGCAGTGCCTTTTCCTTTTATAGCTGCAGGAGTATCATTTCCAAAAGAAAATTTCTTTCCCTTTTCTAGAGAAGAATATGATTCAAGTTTTTCTTTATCACCTGTCATATGCTTCGAACATCCACTGTCAATGTACCATAGATTTTCCTGTCCCTCTGCATAAAATGCTATCCCACATCTTTCTGGTTGTGGTTCCTTTATTCTCCATGTTTTGGTGCTTGAGGCTTGTTCCTTTGTCTGCTGAAACCTGCTCCTGCATTAAGAATCTTCATGACCAAAGTTATTGCAAATAGAACATTCAACTTCATTTTCAAGAGCCGAAAAGTTGTTATAGGTCCTTTTTGTAATCCCGATCATACTTCTTTGTTTTTGAGCTTCTCTAGTCATGATTGTTTTATATGCAACACATTGAGTTGCTTTGTGACCAAAGTTATGGCAAGAGAAGCATTGTCCATTGAAGAAACTTCTGTGGTTATTAAATCTTCTGGCCAAATGATTGTAATTTCTATTGTCATCCATTCTTGAAGCAAATTGAGAGGATTTTACCTGTGACTGGTTGTAGCTTTTGTTCATCGTCAGGACGGATTGCCCCTGGTTTACCTGATAGTCTTTGTTTGATGTAATTCGTCCCTGCTTTACCTGGTGATCTTGTTACACTAAAAAATGTCACCTTGACTACTTACAGTTAGTATGGCTCAAATCAACAGTCATACTACCCTCTTAGGCAAGTCTCCATGCCTCTGTTATCCATCTCAAACTCAAAGAAGAGAGAAAGTCTTGTAAAAACTATGTTTATCTCTGGGGTCGCAGGTTCTCTCTAGCCTTACCTGCGGGGACGCAGGTCATGTTCACAAAAACTGCGTCCATGGACGCTCTGTATGTTAAAGGACAGGTGCGTCCTCCTGTAAAAGGCAAAATGCGCAAGTTTTATCTTGAGAAAGTTACTTGTGGTTACTTCTAGAACATTCTAGAGGTCGGTTTGATGAAATGGATGCGCCTCCAGTTGGTTCATGTATCTCTATTAAGAGGGGACTTATCCCATCAATAAGGGAGCTATCCCACCCATAGAGGGGGATGATCCCATTGATAGTGGACCTGAATAACCTCTTTACAGCACTATAAATAAAGGCATTGAGCCAGAAGGAGGAGAGGTTGGAGCTATACATTTTCTTTGGGTAAATGCTGCAGGATTTAGGTCTTCCATTAGAACCTTTGTGAGGAGAGATTGTCTTTACATGATTCTACTTGGAAGTGGGTGAGCTTTGTCAAAGTAGAGGAAAACACTTGATGGACCCTGGGAGGAACTTGCACAACACCAAGGCCAGGTTGTAAGAGTTTCTTTGTTTCGTTATTAATACAAACTGGTTTATTTTTCTTAATAGCTTGTGTTAATGAGTTATTTCATGTGTTCCTTGGTCTGCATGTTGAATCTATGTTTTATTATATGAAATACAAGTGCTCGGTAATTGTTTGATTGTTTCTGGTTGCAGGAATTGACTTGAAGGAAGAGCTCATCCGGATTGGCAAGAACGGACTACAACAATAGCGTTTTGGAATAAGGTAAGCCTAAACACTTGTACTTTTCATGTTGTAAAAGGTAGACTTAGAGAAAGATCACTCCATTTTGTCTTGTTTGTCGCTAGCGAGTTTATACTCCTAGGGAGGTCAGTTGTGTCAGCCCAAATGACTTTTTCCGCCACGACAAATTGGCGACTCCGCTGGGGAATCCATTAATGAATGAGTCTTTTCCTTTATATGAACTTTGCTTTGAGAAAATCATTTTTATTTTCTGGTTTTTGCCTGTGAGAATTAGTATTTGGGTGGCTTAGCTGTAGATTTAGTTAGCTTTAGTTTTTCTTCCTTTTTCCAGAAGGACGCACTCTCTGTGTACTGCACAGTGCGTCCTTGGACGCGCTGTTGTCGTCTGCACAGTGCGGGCCCGCACCTGTGGCAACGGGTGGCCTGCGTCTTCCTGTAAAAGTTAAGAAATTTCCATTTTTGCTTTAAATTGCTTTTAAATTTTGATTTTACTTAGTATTTTCTGCCCAGATCCTTTAGTACCCTGTCAAAAATTTTCACCTGAGCTTGTTCCTGCTCTTAGCTTTCATCAATTGGGTGTTTTGAGTCTCTTTCTTGAGAAATTCTTGATTTATTTTCCTTTGGTCATTACTTGGAGATTTCTCTCAGTTCTTTCACAATTTTGCATCTTTTTGCATGTGTTTTTGCAAAAAAAAAATTCCCCCTCATTCGCCGGGGGGGGCTAAATTGTGTATGAGTGTTAATCGCCTTTGAGTGTTTTTATGTTTTGATCTTTGGAACTCTCACCCAATTTTCTCAATTTGCACTTGATTGGTTCTTAGATTACATTAGAATCATCTTGTGTTTGAGAATTCTCTTGCATAGATCACATTTGCATAATTAGAATTCTCATTTTCAGAATATTAATGAAAAATGTGCATAGATTACATTTGCATACTTTTCAAGTGAATTGTGCATAGATTACAATTGCATAGTTTACATTCTGAAAAAATCAATTGTAGATTTAGATCAGCTTTCTTTGATTTGAATTTACACAGAAATAAAATAAAAAAATGGTTTGGAATTGATTTGCATTAGTTCTTCTTGATGAAATTAGTGCATTAGAGAATTTGTTATACTTTCTCTTAGTGATCAATTTTTTGCATTGTTGGAAGTGAATGGAAACTCTCTCCTTACTTTAGTTAGGATTCATCGAATTGAAACGATTACATTATCATATTCGATTGCATTCAGTTGAGTCGGGTCATAACACCATTGGTTTCATCTCCATTTATCCATTTGAGTAATAACAGCCTTAATAACACAGCGCTTAATTAAAATTCATCTAGTAATTTTTACATTTCTAGGGCTCTGAAGCACCAACATAGCTTAGGCTAGTGTCTTGGAGTAGGTGAGTACTTAACTCTCCAAGACAGTAAAACCAAACAAGTAGTCGATCTTGTGATAGAATCAAATCCAATTGTTACATTTACACTCTGGGAAAGCTCCTCTTAAAGGAGAAGCACGAGCTCGTGTCCGAACCAGTGAGGGGATCATTCCCCCCTCGTTGGGAACGATGCCAGACAGTACGTATTACAAACGGTAAACCTCGGATTAACCATTGTCGAGGAGCCAGGGGTCACTTATCGGTAAACCTTGGATTACTGTCAAGGAGCCGGTAAGGGGATTGAGCTTGCTACTCTGCCCTTGCGTGCTGTCGGAGTTTAGACTGTTCCCCCAGGTGTACTTGTGGCCGTTGGTAACCTTAGTGACCATAATCTTTAGGATTCTACCCAAGGTGACAGTGGAGGGAAGGTCCCACTGTACCTGGAGCAGACGTCGGCTATACTCACTTGGATTTTCTGGGGGGTTCACTTCACTCGAGACGGTTAAAGTGGAGGAACTTGGTCCAGTCTATTCATTAAGCAGGTTGTCGGCGTAACTGTTCCACCCGCCATTTCTGTACTGAATCCAGTGAGGTTGGGCTTCATCACCAACTAGCGTTTTTGGTCCGGAAGAATACTGTTTGTGTGTGGTTTGACTCCTAGATTTGATAGCGCGTGTTAATTTGTTTGTTTTTACTTTTATAGACCATAGGTGTGAATTGTGAATTTTAATTGTTAGGTGTAAATTGTGAATTGTTAATTTTAGTTTAAAATTGTTAATAAAATTCACTGAAGTTGAATATAATGGCAAATGTTCCGGAATTTATCAACCTAGGAACCCCTCCTAATGAGAATCCTAGTACCTTTCCTTACTTTGGGAATGTTGGTCCTCCTTATATGGCTACTTTGTCATTACCTGGATTTACGATAGGTTTACCGATATGGTTATTTTCAACTTCGTTGGCCCAAAATACTCCAATTGTTCCACCTCAACCGGATGCTTCACCTCAACAGAGTTCACCATCTCAACATCACCAACCTTCTGTTGACCCTTTACCCTCTTCGCCTAATTTTTCTTCCTCCATTTCTTCCTCTTCGCCTGGTAAAAGCCTTGATGCTAGTAACCCAGAGGCTAAGAAGAAGAAGAAAGGGAAGAAGAAGAAGAAGAAGAAGAAGAAGCAAGATAAGAAAGAAGTCAACCAACCAACCATGGCTGTAAGTGTTAGTTGTGTTGAGGAAAATTCCGACATGCACCGTAAACCCAAATACCCTTGCAAGCTTTGTAAGGGTGACCACTTCCTTGTCAATTGTCCTGGTATACCAAAGGTCTTGGAAGTATGGTCAGAAAAATCTCATCAACTTTCCGTTGATCCATCAACCAGTGATAGTCAGGTTCCTGGGAAAAAGGGTCAAGTTAGGTTTCCTTGTAAGTTATGCAAAGGGAGTCATCAAACTCACATTTTCCCTCACATGGGTGAAGCCTCAACATTGTTGGAAAAACTTACTGTTCCACAGCAAGAATTTCCAACTGGTTACCGTAAACTTTCTCCCAACCTGCCGTCAACTGATGGAGTGATTGATCTAAATTCAAGTACAGTCGATCACACTCTCCCTTTAGAGAGTGAAACTCATGTCACTCAGGTTGATGATCAATTAGTTGATCAAGTGGTCGATTCAATTTCACGTTCGGTCGATCCCACTTTCCATCTAGAGAGTGAATTTCATACCGCTGATGTTCTTCTTGTTACATCGGATTCTTCTATGCTGGGGGGAATTTCACCTGCTTCTACAGAACCCCCCCCAAGTACTGAGGTCTTTTCCTTTGATTGGAATAGACTGACAGAACCTCGTCTTCCTTCCTCCATCCCTTTCCAAATCATTGTCAAGGCTGGTGGTAGGGACATACATCGTACTCAGGTAGATGAAGGTGCTTCTGTTAGTATTTTATCCTCAGCTGTTTGGAAAGCTTTGGGTTCCCCTCAGCTTGCGCCTATTACGCAGAATCTGAAAGCTTTTAACAGAACAATTAGTGAACCTTTAGGGATCCTTCCTAAGTTTTCTATTACCTTGGAAGGTAAAACTGTTTGTGTTGATCTTATGGTAGTTCGAGGTCCCTTGGATTTCAATTTACTCCTTGGGCGAGACTATGTTTATGCAATGAAAGCTGTCGTATCAACACTCTTTCGTGTGATGTCTTTCCCTCACAATGGCAGTATTGTGACTATAGACCAGCTTTCGTTCCCTAGTCTTGTTTCAACTACCAACAATATGACACCCCTAAATGTTCCTGATTCTAAAGTGGTATCTACCCTGCCACGGGTTAATTATGTGGCAACCGGTCCCATGATTTCAGTTACCGATGTAAGTGAGCCTCTCACTGTTTGCTCATCTTCCTCTGATTTAGCTCCGGTAATTGACATGGAAAACTCTATGGGATTACTTGAACACGATGTTCTTATCCCTTTTGAGTCCCTTGACATGTGTTCCTTCCAAAGAACTGTTCTTCCTTCTGATGAAGATCTCTTGGAAGCCATGATCAAGGTGTGTCCATTGACATGTCTTTCTTCCAATTAGAAGCCATGCTCAGTGTAGGCGAGGATAGTTTTTTCCTGTATCAACCTCGTTAAAAATGAAATAGGTGTCCACGAGGATAGTTCTCTTCCTGTATCAACCTCGTTAAAAAATGAAATAGGATGTGCCGAGGAAAGTTCCTTTTACTGTGTCGACCTCGTTAAAAAATGAATCAGTGGGTGAGGAAAGTTCCTTTTACTGTGTCAACCTCGTTAAAAAATGAATCAGTGAGTATGAGGACAGTTCTTTTCCTATGTCAACCTCATTAAAAAATGAATCAGTTGACGAGGATAGTTTGTTCCCGTCTCAACCTCGTTAAAAAATGAAACTGGATGTTGCGAGGATAGTTCCTTTTCCTGTGCCAACCTCGTTAAAAAATGAAATAGGATGCTGCGAGGATAGTTTTTTCTTGTATCAACCTCGTTAAAAAATGAAACAAGGAGTCCGAGGAAAGTTCCTTTTACTGTGTCAACCTCGTTAAAAAATGAATCAGTTGACGAGGATAGTTTGTTCCTCTCTCAACCTCGTTAAAAAATGAAACTGGAAGTCATGAGCATAGTTCCTTGTCTTGTGTCAAGCTCATTAAAAAATGAAACAAGGAGTTGTGAGGAAAGTTCCTTTCACTGTGTCAACCTCATTAAAAAAATGAATCAGTGTGTGTGTGAGGAAAATTCCTTTTACTGAGTCAACCTCATTAAAAAATGAATCAGCTAGATTTTAGGATATGTAGATAGATTGTAGAAAGTAGGGTTTTGAGGACAATTCCTGTTACTGAGTCAACCTCATTAAAAAATGAATCAGGTTTGAGGACAGTTCCTGTTACTGAGTCAACCTCATTAAAAAATGAATCAGGTATGAGGATAGTTCTTTTCTTGTGTCAACCTCCTTAAAAATGAAACAACTCCCTTTTCAAGTTAAATATTGAAAGTAAACCTTCATTTCATCCAGCCGGTTGAATGCAATGAAGCCTGGGGGGCATGTACCTCTCTTTGCATCATTATGCTGGGGGCATGCGAACTTTTTGAGCATAGTTCCTTGTCTTGTGTCAAGCTCGTGAAAAAATGAAACAAGGGTAGGTTAAGTAGATAGATTATAGAGAGTAGTCATGAGCATAGTTCCTTGTCTTGTGTCAAGCTCATTAAAAAATGAATCAAGGATTTTAGAGCATAGTTCCTTGTCTTGTGTCAAGCTCATTAAAAAATGAATCAAGGATTTTAGAGCATAGTTCCTTGTCTTGTGTCAAGCTCGTTAAAAAATGAATCAAGGTTTTTAGAATAAAGTCTTTTGTTAGGTAGATTGTAGAGAGTAGTTATGAGCATAGTTCCTTGTCTTGTGTCAAGCTCACTAAAAAATGAAACAACTCCCACAAGTCTTTCCAAAATCTTGAAAGTAAAGCTTCATTCCATCCACCTCATTGAATGCAATGAAGCTTGGGGGGCATGTACCTCATTTTGCGTCATTATGCTGGGGGCATGTGAACTTATAACAAGCATAGTTTTTCGTTTCAAGCTTGCATAAACATGAAACCGAATCCGAGCATAGTTCTTTTCCTGTGTCAAGCTCGTTAAAAAATGAAACAAATCCTCCTCTACTTGACTCGAGAGATTGACTAGATCTCGTAAATGTTAAGTTGTGTATTTAGGTTAGTTATTTTAGTTTTGCATAATTTTCTTATAGTTTTAGGTCGAGTCTTTCAAATGATCTCGTAACTCAACCTTCATTTCATCCAACCAATTGAATGAAATGAAGCAGGGGGGCATGCGCTCTAGCAATTACGCTTAGGGGGCATCAAGCATAGTTTTTATATGTTTCAAGCTTTGGTAAAAATGAAACCTATTTCAAGTCAATTTTAGTTATTTTCAAGACTCGTTAAACTCATGAAAATCCCGAGATTATTTTGCTATTTTTCATTCTCGTAAAACAAATGAAAATGCCGAGTTCTTTCCGTCTTTTCCTGCTCGTAAATTAAATTGAAAGTCGGCCATATGAGTACATTTTTATCATTTTTTCGAACTCGTTAAAACTTACGAAAAATTGAAAACCATGAGTACATTTTTATCCCTTTTTCGAACTCGTTAAAACTTACGAAAAAGTAAAATATCAGAGTCATCTTTTAAGCCCTTTTCTGACTCCTAAAACATGAAAAGATCGCCGAGTGTTTCTTTTTCACTCGTTAAAACGGAATTAAAAGATGGTCCCCTTTTAGCTCTTTTCTGACCGTAAAATCAGGAAAAGATTGCCGGGTTTTTGTCGTTTCAAACTCGATAAGGAAATAAAACGACGTGTCCTTGATCGCTTTTTACTTTTCAGGTCGACGACACTATCATGAAAGTACTCCTTGGTCGCAAGATCAAGCGGTTCCCCCAGGTATTATTTTATACTTTTTCGGGCTTGAGGGACACAAATTTATGAAAAAGTTCAATGTGGAGTTTCCTTAAGTTTTTCAGACTCTCTAAAAATGAAAAACGCCGAGTTTCTCTTATACTGGGCTCGTTAAACTTTTACAGTAAAGGACCTGTTCAATTACAAACAGGAACGAACCACTCCTTCCTAGGGTTCAAATTTAAACTAGGTTGGACTCGTCCGAAGGATGAGCTTATAACCAAGCATATGTTATCCTCCTCAAGCTTGTTAAAAATAAAGAGGTACTTGTCAAAGTGGGGGAAAAGAGAGAAGAATGAACCTATTTGTCACCTTTTGTCTCAAACGAAACTTTATTACCACTCTTGAACACGACACTTTTGCATTTCACCTGGGTTGGGAAATCTTTTACCTCACAGTTGACCAAATCACTTTGAAAATCTTTAACCGGGTTCAGGGATCAACTTTGAGTTATTCGTCACCAAACCATCTGTTGTGTCGTTATGTGTTCAAGAGGTCTGCAAACAAAACTTTCATCTGCAAAATACTTATCATCCATTTGACCATCCCTGAGTCAGTCCTTACAGCAACATTTCTTCAACTTGAACAATGATTTCGTGTTGTAGGCTTGCCTGCAACGAGTCACTTTCTATCGACATCGACACATTATCTAGAAAGATGACTTAGGAATCGACAGTACCTTGAAGTCTGCATGCATCAATGGCAGGTTTCTCGCCTTTGACGACAGTTTACATCATTGACTTTCGATCAAAGGATTCCGTGAAGTGTTCGACATCAGAACATCTATTCACATTTCACGGGTTGTGCTTGGTACTTTGAAAACCATTGACATTACTGGTGGTCTCTCTCACGCTTGTTAACAGTTTACATCATCGACTGGTAATCAAGTGGTTTCTAACATGTTCGACATCAAATCATTTAATCACATGTTTAGAATCGTACCAATTCGGGAAGTAGAAGTGAAGACCCTGGATCTAGTTTCTACCATCCAGGCTGCGAGGAGTTTTGTATTCATTATCTATGTAGACTAATCATAAACAGATGGCTGCGTCCATACTGTGTCTACAAAAGTCTATAAAAATGATGTACTGCAAGATGATTCCTGTATCAGAATAGTTAGTCCATTAGTTAAAGTTTTGAATCTGAGTATGGGAATGCCTACCTCAGTGATGATATAATCTTATACATGTATTTTGTGTTGAAAATTGCAGGTTCTAACCAGGTCATCCACAAGTCAATCCTTGAAATGATAAAGCGCTTCACCCTTCCTAGAATTACAAACACCAATCTATTCCAGGCTTCGCACTTTAGGGGGCAATCTGTTACACTAAAAAATGTCACCTTGACTACTTACAGTTAGTATGGCTCAAATCAACAGTCATACTACCCTCTTAGGCAAGTCTCTATGCCTCTGTTATCCATCTCAAACTCAAAGAAGAGAGAAAGTCTTGTAAAAACTATGTTTATCTCTGGGGTCGCAGGTTCTCTCTAGCCTTACCTGCGGGGACGCAGGTCATGTTCACAAAAACTGCGTCCATGGACGCTCTGTATGTTAAAGGACAAGTGCGTCCTCCTGTAAAAGGCAAAATGCGCAAGTTTTATCTTGAGAAAGTTACTTGTGGTTACTTCTAGAACATTCTAGAGGTCGGTTTGATGAAATGGATGCGCCTCCAGTTGGTTCATGTATCTCTATTAAGAGGGGACTTATCCCATCAATAAGGGAGCTATCCCACCCATAGAGGGGGATGATCCCATTGATAGTGGACCTGAATAACCTCTTTACAGCACTATAAATAAAGGCATTGAGCCAGAAGGAGGAGAGGTTGGAGCTATACATTTTCTTTGGGTAAATGCTGCAGGATTTAGGTCTTCCATTAGAACCTTTGTGAGGAGAGATTGTCTTTACATGATTCTACTTGGAAGTGGGTGAGCTTTGTCAAAGTAGAGGAAAACACTTGATGGACCCTGGGAGGAACTTGCACAACACCAAGGCCAGGTTGTAAGAGTTTCTTTGTTTCGTTATTAATACAAACTGGTTTATTTTTCTCAATAGCTTGTGTTAATGAGTTATTTCATGTGTTCCTTGGTCTGCATGTTGAATCTATGTTTTATTATATGAAATACAAGTGCTCGGTAATTGTTTGATTGTTTGTGGTTGCAGGAATTGACTTGAAGGAAGAGCTCATCCGGATTGGCAAGAACGGACTACAACAATAGCGTTTTGGAATAAGGTAAGCCTAAACACTTGTACTTTTCATGTTGTAAAAGGTAGACTTAGAGAAAGATCACTCCATTTTGTCTTGTTTGTCGCTAGCGAGTTTATACTCCTAGGGAGGTCAGTTGTGTCAGCCCAAATGACTTTTTCCGCCACGACAGATCTTCATTGTGCTTTTGCTCATTCCTTCTTGCTGCATCAAGATAACTCTTTGAGGTGGATGGTTGAGAAGTTTCTCCATTATAGCCCAGACCTGTCTTGTTTAGAGGAGAACGTTGTACATTGATGATCTCATCCAGAGTTTCATATCCTTTGAAAAACTTAATATTAATAGCCTTTGTTTTCTCAATCTCTTTTCTAAGACCAACAATTTCACCTTCTAACTTTTCAAGATATTTTTCCTTTTCATCAATTTGAGATTGTAGGGTATCAATGATCATATTCTTTTCTTCTATACATGTCTTGAGTCTAGAAATTTCTTCATAAAAGCTATCCACATCTATAGCATCCATGTAATCATCATCTTCAAATGCCATTAAAAGTTTATAGTCATTACCTCGTTCATCTTCATCACTATTTGATAGACCATCACTATCTTCATGAGTGTAGTAGCTTTTCTTATTTGTATTCTGTTTCTTGTTCCATCTAGCAGGTTCCTTTCCTTTCTCAATCTTATCCTTATGCGGACATTTCGCAGCATAATGACCTACTCTTCCATAAGCAAAGCATTTAAAAGGTAACTTACCTCTGAACCTTCCAGTACCCCGTTGAAGATTTCTGACAAAATTTGATTCTTCTTCTTCTTCTGGCACATGACTTGCTTCATAGTAGTCTCCTTTGCCTGAAGCCTTGAAGGCAACTTCTCTCCTGTCTGATGGACCTCCCTTTCTCATTTCATAAGCAGTTAGAATTCCGTGTAGCTGAGACATAGTAAGAATTCGTAGATTTTCCTTTTCTTCTATAGCAGACACTTTAGATTCAAACTTGGGGGACAATGATCTTAAAACTTTTTCAACCACAATAGCCTCTTTTATTTCTTCACCCAAGTTTTTCATGCAATTAACAATCTCGTCTACCCGAAGAAAATAGTTAGCCACACTTTCATCATTATACATTCTGAGATTCTCATACTGAATCCTGAGGGTTTGAAGTTTAGCACGCTTTACCTGTTCATCTCCTTCGTAGCTCAAGACAATCTTGTCCCATATTTCCTTTGCGGATTTATATTGCATAACCTTTACGAATTTTGTTTGAGATAAGCATCCTAACATAGTATTGACTGCTTTAGCATTTGTTTCATATTTCTTCTTCTCGGCCGAATCTGTAGGAGTAGCTGAAGGAAAAGTGTAGCCTGCATCTATGATATCCCAAACTTCTGTACCAAGAGATTGAAGATAGACAGTAACTCTTACCTTCCAATAATTGAAGTTTGTCCCATCAAAAATTGGTGGCCTGATTGATGCTTCCCTCTCATAATTGCTCATGATGAATGATCTTCCTTCAAGCGATCAAGCCTCTCTGAAGGACCGGCTCTGATACCAATTGTTGAAAATAATACTAAGAGGGGGGGTGAATCAGTATTATCTAGTTCTTTTTAATAAATCTTCCTTATTTATTCTTTGAATTATTCTTGTATGTCAGTACCATAAAACAATGAGCATGAACAAGAAAAATAGATAGTCACACCAAAGAACACCAGATGTAAGGTGGAAACCCAATGTGGGTGAAAACCACCTGCTGCAATATGTCTCTATCTTCTTTCAATTAGAAACTCCTTTTACAATGATTTTGTACTGGTGCAGTCCTTTACCAGTACGCAGGCTGCAACCTGCAGAGAGCTACAACTCTCTCTCATTTTCCAGTCTCTCCTGGAAGGGAGCTACAACCCCCTACTTCTTTTCTTTCAAGGACCACTTTTCATAAATTTTCAAACTGGATCCATGAACATCAAATGATCATCAAGTACAAGTAAATCACCCAGTCAACTGCAGTAACCAGATCAATAGTAACAGTAAACTAAACCAAGAACACCTTATCAACAGAGAAAAGTCAGTCAAATAAATGCCTTAAGATAGATATGAATTTTTTCTTTATCGGGCATGCGTTGCTATGCACTTCACCTTCTGCGCCTCTGCGTATCCACGCAGAGATCCTTGAACTGCACTGCATATCCACGCACTGTTCCTTTAAACGCGCCGCGTACCTTCACTGTGCCCACGCACCCACTGCTTCTATCGCGCCGCGTACTGCTACTGTGGCCACGCACTCTCATATGCTATCGCGCTGCATATCTACGCACCTGCGGCTTCTGTAGCGCCACGTACTTTCACTGTGCCTCCGCACCTGAACCTCTGTCGCGCTGCGTACCCACGCACTGCGCCTTCTTCTGCTCTGTGTACCCACGCACTGCGCCTTCTTCTGCTGTGCGTACCCACGCACTTGCACTGTTAATCACCTGCGTACCTCTGATTAGGGCCAAATTGACAGTCCCCAAGTGTGCCACAGATAGTCAGATGCCCAGATCTGATCATGCGCTCGAGAGATCATCCTTCATAGATTCACTTTCAACTTCACTTTTATATAGATCAAGCTTTTAAACTGATAACCCAATATTTCAAATCTTAAGATATTCAATTTTCAAAAGATACAGTAGCCAAGTGATCTCCTTCCCTATTTATAGTCAAGCCCTTATTCACACCATGGGACAAAACCATCAATAACCAATACAAGGGATCCAAACCGGGGCAAAATTAGATCCTATACCATGGGCCAAAACCATAGAATCAAGAATGGCAGGCTAAATACCACGGGACAAACATAAGAAACCCCATGTGAGTGCGCTTCTCTGCCTTGAAGTGAGTGAACTGGGGGTACGCACCTCATGAACGGGTAACCTGCGTGTATGAACGCACTTCCTGGCCGGCGTACCTGCGGGTACGCACCTTTTGAACCATTCTCCTGCGTACCTATTAATTTCCAACATTTTGAGAGCCTGATCAGAGCATTTCCACTTGAGAGTGTTGCCATCAAGTACAACACCTGTAACATAGAGCCATACCAGAATCATAATGCCAACATCTATCACTCGCTTAGTTAAACCCTAGAACTCTCTGCAAAACCCCCCAAGTTTAAGCATCAGGATACATTATTAATTAATCACTATTTGATTAATTAATTTCTTTATTCGACAGTGGGTCATGGTTATTAATTAGTCAGTCATCAACTTAATTAATCCCATTTTATTGTTTATTAATAAGTTTATGTTTCAAACTCTGGGGTGGGATATTATTACCATGTGAGTTTTTAATAAAATATACGGGAATGGGGTATTTTTGGGATTTAATAAATAATGTTAGAAGTCAATATGAAATGAAAGCGGAAAACAAAGTGCGTTAAGTATAATGTATGCTAAATTTATTTGCTTTTCACATTACACATTATAACTTAGGCTAAATGTGTATTTTTGGGTTTTTATGAAAAAAGGGTTTTGCTTGGGGGGATTACTTTTCCTAGGCAAATAGTGATTTTACCTTAGAAAAAGGGATTTTTGAGGGGAAAATGAATAAATTGAGGGGAGTGAATGTTGGTGAGGGGGATTTTAGTACTTAGACCCTATAAGTTATTGGGCTGAGGGTCCAGTCCCTCCAGAAGTCAGAGAAATGCTTTGAGCCCCTTTAACTTAAGGTTTTAGGTACTTTTGTCTTTACTTATGGGAAATTAGTAAACTTAAGGGTAAAATGAATGGGGAAATTAATCACTTGACTTTATGTAACTGCTCAATTATCATCCATACTTTAGCAACTTGATGATGAAAGTAAATGATATGATCTTAGTTAATCATTCATCAGAATTCTGCAACCATGCAACTACTTACCCATCTACTCATCCTACCATTTTTTCTACTCTTTATTAGGGTGCACTTAAGCTAGCAAACCCTTATCAAAACATTTTTCTTTTATTTTACAATAAAAACTATCTAAGTCTATCCTTATTACATCCAAGGGCTCAGATTAAACTGTTGAGCTCCTTTTATTTACTCTACCTATCTACTTATCTGCCAAGATTAAACAATTTGGTCAAATTTTATTCTCTATCTCTAAGCATGAAATTCAAAACATGTAATAACCAAGCTTAAATTGTTTGGTTACCATGGATTGAGGCATGAATAAAAAGTTGCACACAAGCATTATTATGTAGAAAAGTAAATAGTAGTGGCATTTGAGCTTGCACACTTTCATGGTCTTTTTTTTTTCCTTGGGGTTCATTTTTCATCTTTTTGACCTTTTTTACTCTTTTTCTCCTTTGATTTTTCTTTTAGGACATACCCTCTTTACATTTTTACATTTTTATTTATTTTTTGAATATGGAAAACATTTGCAAAAAGAAAAGGTATGTACATATTACAGATTTGACCTCATCCATTAAAAAATTATGACACCTATTGGTATAGGAACATAACAGTGGTTCCACTTGGGGATGACATTTCCTGGTGAAATGTCAAAAACTAGTAGATCAATGGCCTTCTAAATTACTGTGATTCTACTCTGCAACTTTCCCTTTTACTTTGCTGCTTCATTGATAGTTATTGATAGTGAAACATTTGAAGCTTAGGGCCTTCTCTTTGGTCTTCAACTCCAAAATTTACCATCCAATCCACACTAAACTTTGTGAAGGATATATTATGTACAAGTGATTAGTGAAATTATTGACTGGGATCAATATAGTGCTTAAGAATTCGACCATTGATTGGTCCTCCTTCTACTTCTATACCATCCAATTCTTTGTTGAAATAAGCATTATTACTTCTGAAAGCATAAATAATATAAGGGACTTTCCATAGGAAGTAAAACTTCCCATGTCTCCCTTTATCCTCCCTTCTTGAGTCCCACTTCAAAAATTTATCTCCTAGATAGAAATCTTCTTCCTTGGTTCTTTTGTCAAAAGCTTTCTTGATTTTCTCCTACACAACATGGGATCTGATATACACTTCTTCCTTGGTTTGCTGCAAGTGAATTGTCTGGTTGATCTTCCTTTGAACATCATTTGGCTCAACCTGTGCTTGTTGGAGTAATTTCATCACTGGTGTTCCCAAAGAAGATGGGAAAACAGCCTCCATTCCATAGACTAGCTGATAGGGAATGGTACCAATGGATTTCATTGTGGTTAGCCTATCTGACCACAAGGCATTTACTAGTTTCTTGTTCCAGGTTTTCTTTTTTATCTTCCAACAATTTTTTATGATATTCATTAAGCTCTTATTGGAAGACTCTGCAAGTCCATTTCCTTGGGGATAGTAGGGTGCGGAGTGACCAAGGGTTATGTGATATTTGTTGTAAAAATCAATCATCCTCTTTGATTTAAAGGCTACTTCATTGTCTGTGATGATTTTGGTGGGGCAACTGAATCTGGACAAAATGTTGGCCTCAAGGAAACCCATTATGATAGTATCAGTGGCTTGTCTTGAGGGTATGGCTTCTATCCACTTTGTAAAATAGTCTATGGCAGTCAAGATTCATCTATGTTGGGCAGAGGAATGGGGGTGAATTTCACCAATGAAGTCAAGACCCCACTATTGAAATGGTGTTTCAGTAGATATAGGTTTTAAAGGTAATGGCAACAATTTTCTTTTTCCTTCAAAAATCTTACATTTGAGGCATGAGGTTACAAACTTTTTCTCATCAGAAAACATAATGGGCCAGTAAAAACCAGCTCTTAAGATTTTATCAGCTATTGTCTTCAAATAAAGATGTCCCCCATAGTCACTTGCATGAAACTTTTGCAAGATTTTGTCAGATTCTTCCTTTAACAAACAATTTAGGAGGATCCCTTCATTATTTTTCCAAAATAAAGCATTGTCAATTATGCAAAACTTCAAAGATTTCATTTGTAAGAACCTAATTTTAGTCCTGGATAACTATAAAGGAGCTTGAAGATTTTGTAGAACGTATATAATGTCAGCATACCATGGTGAATCTGTAAAGGCTTGGCTGATCTGTGGAGTCGCCATCTCCTCTTCGTTATCCAATTCTGCAATGAAATTTATGTCTAGGGCTTGATAGTTTGACTCAGCAATGAGCTTGGCTAAACCTTGGCCTTTGATCAATTTTGTAGGTTTAATTTCTAAATCATATTCTAATATGGTAGCTATCCACTTCCCTCTCTTTCCATTAGGTCCATCCTGTGTTAGAATGTCCTTGACTACAGCATTGGGAACATAAGCTACTATATGAGAATACAAGATATAAACTCTGAAATCTTTAATAGATTTAACCAGAGCAAAAGCTTGCTTTTCCATTATATTATACTTTAAAGGTGCATCTCTCAAGACTTTACTAAATAAGGCTATTGGTTGTTCAAAACCCTAATCATTTTTCTGCAGTAGGACTGCAGCAATTGTATGTTCTGAGGCAAAAGAAAAAATGATGAAATCTCTATCAAACATTCGACTAATGAGAACTGGAGTTTGTGTTAAGGCTAGATTTATATCTTCAAATGAATTTTTAGCCTCTAGAGTCCATTTAATAGTCGAATCTTTCTTTAACATGTTGTTTAGTAATCTAATCAGTTCAGCTAAGTTAGAGATAAATCTTCTCAAAAAGTTTATTTTGCCCAAAAATGCTTGAAGTTCTTTGATGTTCCTAGGGTGTGGTATCTGCAAAATGGCTTCAATTCTTGTTGGGTCAATCTGGATACCATCTTTGGAGATAATGTGGCCTAGTAATTTCCCCTCTTCCAACCCAAATAAAGATTTTTTAGGATTCAGAGAAATTCCATATTTCCTACACTTGGTGAAGACCTGCCTAAGATGATCCAGGTGTTGCTGATCTGATTTAGAGAATACTGTGATATCATCTAGGTATATTACCAGGAAGTCATGGATTTCCTTAGTAAAGGCTATGTCCATTGCTCTTTGAAATGTGGCCCCTGCATTTTTTAACCCAAATGGCATTTTCACATACATGAAAGTGCCCCATGGTGTAGTGAATGTAGTCTTTGCCTGATCATCTGGGTGGACTAGGATTTGGTTATAACCAGAGAACCCATCTAGTAGTGAGATTCTGGTTGAACCTACTACCCTCTGAAATATGTGATCTATTTTGGAAAGAGGATAGTTATCCTTAAGTGAAACTTTATTTAAATTCCTAAGGTCAACACACAATCTAATTTCGCCAATTTTCTTTCTTGTAGGTACCAAATTAGAAACCTAGTCATAGAATCTAATTGGTGCAATAATATTAGCTTCATACATTATTTTGATCTCCTTTTTGATGGAAGGCAATAGAATGGGGTTAATCCTTCTGAGCTTCTGTCTAAAATGCTTTTGATTTTCTTTTAATGGAATGGTGGATTGTATTATGCTGGTATCATAAGATTTCAGGTCCTCATAATTCCAGGAAAAAACATCTTGGAATTATTTTCGTAGTTCCATATCTTTCACTTTTTCATTGGGAGGTAATGATTTCGAAAGTTTTATCAGTTTGGGATCTTCTTCAAAGCCTATATTACATTCCTCAATAACTGATTTCAGGGGTTCCATTTTAGGATTTTTAGGAATATCATTTGAATCAAATAAGTCCTCCAAAGGAGTTAATCCTTTGGGCAAAAAATTGTCTTTAAGGTTGATGACTTCAGATTCTTCATCGATTGCTTCATCAATTTCCATTTGTTTTAGGTTTCGAATATCTGATTTTGTAAACTTTGTGGGATGAAATCTATCTATCTGATCATCTTATACTTTGTTAATTTCTACTTCATCAGTGTAATCAAAATCTAATGCTATGTCTATGTCTATGTTGTTATTTACAAATTCCTAATCTAAAGTAAAAAAATTATTAATTTGTTGATCATTTTCGAATACTTTCCAGTTCTTTAAGTTGTTAGGAATAGTAGGTCTATGCCTAACCTCAGCAGTGTACTGATGGTTGGGCTGAAATGGCAACTTGCAAGTACTAGCAAACATGGCTAAGCTGTGAGCTTGCATGTTATGTTTTCTTGGGATGACAGCAAGCTTAGTTTCTAAAAAAGTATTTAGTATTTCTACAACTGTCCCTCTATAAAATCTTAACCTAGAATCGCTAGTCATATAAACAAAATTAATTTGTTTTATTACCAAGTCAGAATCTCCCATAATAGAGACTCTTATGGCTCCTAATCTTTTGACCAGTTTTAGACCTAACAGAAGTGCTTCATATTCGGCCATGTTGTTTGTACATTTAAAGTTCAATTTGTAGGCATGACCCTCTGAATGATCATTTTCTAAGTTGTAAATCCATACACCTGCTCCTGCACCTAGTTTGTTAATTGACCCATTGAATTCAAGATGCCAAAGAATTTCATGTTCATAATTTTGACTATCTAGGGGAATAAAATCTTCTTTGACTAAGGTATATAGGTCATCTTTTTATCTAAAATCTCATGAATTTGGACATTTTGATTTTCTTTTAATACTGCAATTTCTTTTGGTTCTGCTATTATGTTGTTTGAAGTGTCTTCTTGATTAGATTCAACATTATAAAGTATGAAAGAATCAATATCAGAATGTACTGAATATATAGGAAAGTTTTGAGGCCTCTCCTGGGTACTCACTACATACTTCATCAGAGTCTCTCTATACAGTTTCTTAGGATGTCCAAAGACTGATATGGTAGCATACAACATGTCAAGTTGTAGAGATCCCTGGAGTTTAGCACCCCAAGATCTAGACAACAACATACCATACTTAGGTGGTATATCAGCAACAACTATGTCCATAAGTATGGTCTTAGCAGGGTACTGCACTAGGGAAACACACAGATATTTTATAAGTCCTAAGCACTTAACTTGGCTTGAATCGAAGGAAAAAAATATCCTTGTAAGGTCTAGTGATATCCAAGTTTAGCTTCTCCATAACGGATTTAGGCATAAGATTGTGTGAAGCCCCAGATTCTAGCATGGCATTATGTCAGATTTTATCGTGGATGTTAAGGCTAATGTAGAAGGGTGGGATCCCTCCCTCCACTCGCTTTCCATTAACATCAGGTCTGAAAATTAACTCAAGTTGATCATCAAATAGGTTCACAGAGTCTTCATTCTCAACGAAGTTTAAAGATTTACTTATTTGAGATCTGTAAGTTTCATGTTTAACCAATTCTGTTAGAGGCACTAAGATTTTGAGTTTGGCCACCTCTGCTCCCAAATTGAAAGGAAGAGGGGATTTGTCAGTTTGAACATTTGAAATTTTAGCACCAAGGTTCTGAGTAGTCTTTTCTTCTTTTTCATTGTTTGGAGTATTTTTAATTGGATTTTCTAGTATAATTTCTGGAGGCTATTCCACTGTTCCCTTGAGGGGGACTGAAGTGGAAGGTTGCTCATTAGAAGTTTGGTCATCGGTTACATCTTCAATAGTGGGACTCGAAGGGTTTTGATGTGATCTAGAAAGGATTTTTAGGGTTTTTGTAACTTGAGGATTCTGATTTGTAGCTTTTACTTTATTATCCTGATTAGGTACTGCATTTTTATTGTCGTCTGGAACATCAATGTTCTTTTTGCTTCTTAAATTGTACTGTTTATGTACTTTGAAAATAGTAGAGTCATGCCCTTGCTTATAGTCAAAAGATTCTCCAGTTTGAGTCTGTAACTATTGAAGCATGTATAATTCCTGATCATCTTGAGTCAGAAAGACAGTTTCTTCATCATCTAATCCCATTAAGTTGATTTGGGTGTCTATCTCAGGGTCTTCTTGATGGGAAGTTTCAGCATAATTTTCTTGGAAAGGTGGTCTAATGTTCTGATCAGGCCCATTTTTACTAGTGTTTTGGTTCTGGTTCTTCCTAAAGTTTGGATTCCTTACTGGATTTGCTTGTTGGTTATCCTAGTGAAGTTTCCTTTCAATGACTTCTATCCTATCCATCAACCTTCCCATTCCTTTAGCTGAAGCATCCATTTTTTTATCAAAGGGTGAAGTTTCATCTTTCAAGGGTGTTCTTCTCTTGTTTCTAACCCTAGCCATTTTGGATAGCAGATTCGCTTCTACACTCACTGCTACACTTTTCATATCTTTGAGGGTTGGGGGATTCCTTTCTCTAAGTTGAAAATCCATATCTATGTCAAATTCTCTGGAAACTTAATCAGGGCTAAGATAGGTGGAAGCCTAAGGTGAAGTGGGATTGCATTATGTACATTGTTAAACCTAGTACAGTAGTCTTGAACAGTTTCTTTTGGTCCCCTTTTAAGGTTTTCATATTCAGAAAGAATTTGAAGGTTGTTCTTTTTCTTCTCCCACCTATTTAAAAATTGTTGGTAAAGAACTTCTAAACTATCTATACTTTGAGGAGGCAAAGATCTAAACCATGTTCTCACTTCTCCAACTAGAGTTTGGACAAAGATTCTCATTTGGACATCTCCTATGTCAATTTCATGCAGTTCAAAATAATCTATCATCTTTTTTGTGTGCTGTTGTGCTAAGTAGGTTCCAGTGCCATCAAATAAGGTAATTTTACTTTGATAGTCTGCTAGCAAGGCACCTTGAGGAGTAGGCATCACAAGAGGGGCATATTTGAGTGCCATAGCTCTAAGTTGGACAGGATTGAGAACGAAGGTGGGGTAACAGGAGGATTTTCGATAATAAGGGGAGTTGGGGTAACAGAGGTAATGGGTACTTGAAGGGCAGTGATAGGCTGATGGGGGAGTGAAGGTATGAATGGAGATGAGGGATGCTCTTCAGAAAGGCGGGGAAATGATGGTGAGCTGAAAGATGTTGAAGCTATTTCAAAACGTTTGAGGAGTCTATCAATGGTAAGGGATGACTAAGGGGAGTTCAGAAGGTACTAATCAATTAACAAGTTTGCTCATTAGACTTGAAGTTCTGCTGTAAATTCTGGATTTAGAACTGTGTCCTCAAGTTCACTCTCAGACTTGGTTCTAAATAGGGAATTGTCAAAATACTCGTCAAAAAGGAGGTTCTAGGAACAGTCACTTAGCAGGGCATGAATTGGATCTGAATAAAGGTATTAGGCTTACTGAATTTTCTTGTCTCCTAATTATTCTCGGAATAAGGTTGGGATTTTCAAATACATGGGGAGGATTTGGATCAGGGTTGGCCCTGGTATAGTGAGTTCTCCCTAAAGCTAGATTTCGAGACTTTTTCTAATTATTTTGCTTTTTTATAAATTTTTGGAATAACTTCTAATAACCCTTTCAGAGGCTTAAAAAATAGAAATTTGAATTTCTCAAAGGTTTATTAAGACTGAGGGTTTTGAATCCCCAGTAATCTTTTAGACTCAGATTCTAGCCAACCTAAGTCCATAGAGGGCTCTCTCTTTATAATTTAACTTTTTTTTGAGGTAAGATTTCAAGCAAGTTCTTAGTGTTCATGATTGTTTTGTTTTGATTGGGTGGTGGAATTAAGAAAACAAATGGGCAAAGCAAGTATTCAAGCCATTGGGCTATGGAGTTATTCAAGAGTGGCTTAAATGGATCTGATCAATCACTAAGGTAAGAGTTCACAGAGCAGACTAGCACAGGAAAAACAAATCTGCAGGATCAAATGGATGAAGTAGTCCTAACCAAGGCAAAGGGAAATGAAGGATCCTTAACCGGGATTAAGATGAAGAAAGGAAGGATGATCAGTAGCAAAGGGCAACGAAGAATCCTTTAGTATGGACCAAAGGTAGGGTAAAGTATGGAAGTTAGGGAGCAATTAAGAATTCCCAAACCAAGACAGTTTAGTAGAAAACATATGGAAAGTAAACAATTAAAACAAAGAACATTTAAGCTAATTTTGATGATATCACTCCTTGTTTACTTTTAGATTTCATAAGAGACACATATGAATATTTATAACATGAAGAAAAAGTAATATTTAAACATGAAGAGATAATACTTATTTGTTCCAATTGTGCACAAGAATCTAGTGAAATGTCCTTAGCTTTATTTCATATCCAGCAAAACCAGTCCAGTTTTGAGTACAATAGCTCCTTGGCTCAAAATAAAATGTCTACAAAAATGTATTTTAATCCACACTAATTACTTCAATTTGTGAAGTATTTATACAAAAAATGATACAAAATATCTCATAACAATATGAGAATTATTCTAGGAAACCGAAAATATCTTCAACACGAAGATAGAGACAGATGGAGAACTGTCTTCTTGTTGTCCCTTTTATTGTGACTGTGCTGGTTGTTGTAATTCAGATTTGGCTCTTTCAGTTGCTTTGTAGTTGTGTGCTAGAATCACTTTCTATCTTCTACCTACTAATACTCTTTACCTGTTCTGCTTTGACTCTGTCTTACCTGTTCTACCTGGCAGCCATGTTTTACCATGTAGATTTACTACAGTAACCTTATAGTAAATCTGTAAGTTTTGTCCACCATTCATTGTCAGGTAACTTCATCCTTATCATCTTTCTATATATTTCGTCAGCTTCTGTATACTTAGAAAAATTTGGCCTGCTAGTAAACAAGTGCTTTACCTCATGCTCTATGTAAAATAGATTTTCAAGACCATCATATAGTACCTTCCCAGTGGGCAAAGATTTCACCCCTGAAGTACTAGCTTGGTTTTTGGCCAGCTTGTTTAATCTTTCAATATAATCCTCTTGAGTCATTAGCTTGTCATTTATTACCAGAGGACTGTGAAGTCCTTTTTCTCTTAAGATGCCATACTTTGTCATAAAACTATCAATGTCTGTTTGGATGCTTTGACACCTTTTCTCCAGATTTAGCATCAGGTTCCTTTTGGTGAGAACCTTCTTTATTTCAATGATGGTTGTTGTTCTATCATCAATTTCTAGTTCATCAATTTGGTACATGTTCCTGCTGTTCAAAAATGTGATCAATAGGTTGGCTGCTTTAGGCATATCTCCCAATTCTTGTCTTGTCTTGTGGATTGCTTCTCTAGCAACTTTTAATAGTTCAGTTTGTTCAAAAATAACTTGAATAGAAGGCCAAACATCATTGATGGAATCAATGATGTTGGCCCAAAGAATTTCTTTCATGTCTCCCAGTGGCTCTTGCAATGTCAAGTCCTTTTAAAGGACTTTGATTATTTCTACCATTCTTTGGTTCTTCTGAACTTCCTTTTGTTGTATCTGGGCAAGTTTACAGTCAGTCTCCAGATTTGACACTTTTTCTCTAAGTTTCTTAAGTTCATTGGCCTGGATGCTCATTTCCTCCATGGCCTTTACCAATTCAACTATTTTTTCTATGGAAGTACTCGCACTTCTATATGCCCCTGTGCCTGCTGATGTACCTATTACTGGCAAAGCTCTAGTTGGTGGAACTGTGGGTGCTACAACAATAGCCAATGTGGAGGGTAATTCTGTAGAGACTGTAGGGATTGCAGTATGAGGAGTGGTGGCCAACTCACTCTTCTTAGACTGTATCAAGTTATCCAACTCCTTTTCTGTCTCTTTTAATTGTTCATTCAACTTGAGGACTAAGTCCATAAGCTCTTCTTCATTCTATGTTTCCAACACTTTAGTGGTCTAAGGATGATGTAGAGGAGGAATTTTAAGCTGCTTCTTCAGTGCAACTATGTCATCATTTTTCTTCTTGATAAGATTTTCTACTGCTTTCACATCCTTCGGATCATGTCCTAGTTTTATGACCAAGTCCTCTAAGGACTTTATTCTAGTGTCCTTGGCCTTTGAAGAGGCCTTCTCCAATTGGAATTGTGCTGATATATTATTCAAAGAATTCTAGAGTTGGTGGGCTGCAATTGCCTTGCTGGTTAAGGTGGAGTAAACCATTTCCCCAATCTGATTATGTAGTTCAATTTGGTTAATAGGATGGATATCTGCCAATACTTCAAAGTCTGTTTTCAGATAATCTGCCATTGATCTGGGTTGCTATGTAGTTGGTTTCAAAAGACTCATCTGCATCTTACCTTCCTTTATGTCAAAGGTTGACATTAGCCTTGTTTGATTTGTTGGGGCCATTTTCAAGTAGTGTGTATAACTTTGGGCTTTTAATCTTTTATTTTCTGCCTTGATTTATTTGTATTTCTCTTTGATATCTTGGCTCTGGCAAGTAGGAGCCCTGAAGGAGGATACTTCCACGCTTTGTTGCCTTTCTAGCATTTGAGCCTGTGAGGTGGAAGGTTCTTGTGTACCTCTTGAAGGTGTGGTCTGCCTGCATTCCATCCTTTCTACACATGTAGTTCCTGTTGTCTCCTCAGTATACTCCTATTCTAAAAATGGGTTCATCCTTTTCCTTTTGACATGATTTTGGGCAACAGGTCTACTAGAAGGAGTGGCCTCCTCTCTATCTCTTTTAAGATTCCTCTCCTTATTTAGAGGAGTCTACAAAATAGGAGGATTGCTCATGACTTGTTTTGGTTGAGCAAGTTCTTCTGAAATCTCAGGTTTTTCTGATTCCTCTGGCTGCTTTGATGGCCCTTCTTCTATTGTTTACCCACTGTGTTCCCGTGATTTCCTTTGAGATTGAGACTCTCCTGGCACCTATACAAATGAATCCTCATCAAGTCTTCTGTCTAAATCAATCAATACATTATTGACAACAGTTTTTGTGCTATCCCAGTCTACCAGAATTTTCCACCCATTCAAGCTGATTAGCATACTGTTCAATTTCAGGGATTCTATGGTGGATGTAAGGAGATAATTTATTATTCTGTCTCCTATTGCAAATGAAGTCTAAAGGGTCATAATTCCAGATAAAACTTTGTTTCAGTCTCAACCTTTGGAGGATTTCCTCTGCTTCCTTTCCTGCTTCTCTACTATTACATATAAATGGGCCAAGCTGATCTTTTATCCTAAGTTGAGCTTTCTTCTTGGCTTTCACAAAATTCACCTCATCTGAATTGATCATTTGTCTGTAGTACTCCAGGGCAAACAATCTCATAGGGAGGTATCTGGGCAGTTTGTAGGGAGCCAGCTCACATCCATAGATTCTGATTTCAGTGTGGTTTTGGTACAAGTACCAATCCCCCACTTTATATTGTTTGGACAACTGAAGGACCCTCCTGATGTCTGCACTGATTTTGGGGGGCTTCCTAGTAGCATAGTTGTCACTGGGTACACAAAGAGATCTATGAAATCAGTATAAGAATATTGAGAGTCATATTGATGGATTAAGGAAGTCTAGAGGATCACTGATCTGGGGTTGCCTCTGGTATCAAGATTTTGGAGGGTGATTGGAAATCTATTAGCTTAATAATACAAGAACAAATGATATAGAACTGAAGAATATTTAAACACTTTTTCATTATCCAACCTCATGAATTGATCATGCATTTTATCAGCAATGAACTTAGCATAGTCAAACATGATGGCTGGTGGTTGCCTAGGAGAGTAGATGGACATAAAGGCTATAATGATTTCATCAACAAATTCACTTGTAGTATAGCCTAGCACACTGGATATCATGTCTATGATGTCTCGACCAAGGCTAGAGAATATAGTCCACAGGTAAGGGGGAGAGTCTTTTGGGGTGTATTGTTCTTCTCTGATGAAGGCCTGGTATAACCGAGCAAGTTTGATTGAGGTGAGTGTAGGGTATCTGTTCAGCATATCTCCAATAGAAAGAGGAGTCAGGCTTTGGCTTGGTTGTAATTGTAGCATTTCATTTATGGACTCAGCAGTAATGGTAAATAATATAGACTGGTCAGGGGTCCTCACTACCCTTTGGTTGGGATCATAGTTCATGTGGCACTAATTTACAATCTCTGGGAAGATGTGAACTATGGGGAATTGGTGTTAAGGAATAAAGTCCCCCAGGGCTTTGGGTTAGAACCCTATCAGAGCAAGAGTAATCCACAACAAGAAACAAGCAAATAACTCAGGAAAAATGCTTAAACGAGCAAACTATGTGAGGATGTACATACCTGGGCGTCCTTTGTTCGGGTAGTTCCAGCCAGGGTTCAAACCCTTTGCAACTCCTCACGATATTTGAAGCTGAAAAAAAACCAATTCAAAGGCACATAGTAGCATATAGATAAAGCATTATAGTGAAATCAACTTTATAGCATATAAATAGATGGTTAGTTATACATTGAAATAGTCATTCATACATAAATCATAATAATAACATCAGATGCATTAACAAAGTTGATATTAGGAACAAGACAGTGTTTCTTTTACTGCAGATAACTATAATCAAAACATAGAAAGAGTTCACCTGAGTCTTCCTCTTCCAGCTTCAAGCGGAACCGTCCTCTAGGTCCGTCCAATCCCGGTCTTCAAAAGGCTCCTTTCATAACCGACACAAGGATATCTCCCACAAGTGAAAGGATATCAACTCTCAACAAAACAAGGGTTTCCTAAGATTTGGGAAGTGCTTGAAGCACAGGGATCTTCAGACTTGATTAGGGGATAATCTTAGCAGAGTAATTCTCTATTTTATTTCCTCCTTAAGGCCTTCCCATTGAAGTCTTTTTATACTTCTCCCAAAGCAGTTTTTTAGTTGGGAAATAGTTGGGTACAGTTGGGCCACAGGCACTAATAGGTAATCAACAGGTAAAACCTGTGATCTCCACCCATAGTTAAGGAATTTTATTTTTTTTAAGTATTTTAACATATATACATGGGTTGGGTATAGACTGACCCGCGTGTACCACATTTAATACAGGGTAAAGTAGCTTACAGGGAGTAAAACATTGTTTTTTGAGTATTTGGACCAAGTCTGGAAGGAGGGGTTGCCCTAGGCCATAAACCAAGCATCACAAACACATAAGGTGGTATTTGGAGCTATAACAGATGCCCCCTAATATATGAGGTCAGAAGGGGAACATGATGGTCGAAATGTATTAAGTATACAGAAAGGAAACCTGTAAAAAATCGGGACGGACTTCAACAGATTTCAGCCTTCCAAGCCAGCAAAAGAAGATCAGAAAGAAACAACTATCTGAGATGGGCATACCCATGCTCAGAGAAAGTAATGTATGTCCGCATATCAAGTACAAGCGGATCCACTGTGTATACAAGTATAAGGAACTGAAAGTACATAATGGATCATCTGATACGATCAAACAAGTACATGTCTGAATATCACATATATCAGAAGATGATCAATGAAGCTGAAAGATGGAGCTAATAACTGATGTCAAAAACTGATCCCAATAGTACCAAATGAACATGATGGAATAGGATGGTACTACATTGCAACTAAGATGCCAACATATAGGATGTCGCTGTGAAGGACTGCAACATATAATGTGGAATGGTGTCAACTAGCAGCAACAAGAGCAACTATCAAGTGAACCAAAGAATGTTGATGCAACAAGAGGTCTTTACCGACCGTCATGGTACATTTCTACACAATGGGAATAAATGATCTGAGGTTGACCATGTGAGTAATTGTTTGATTACCGGTCATTGATGTATACCATGAACAAATGCAAGACTACTCACCAATAATCATAATGAGAGTCAAGGTACCCAATACAATCTAACAAGTGAGAATAGATGAGTTGAAGTCAAACACCTGTACGAATATATCAATCCGTAGATAATGATGGTTTTCCACTGTCGATAGCGAAGGATCTGCCACTGATGATTGCAAATCCCAAGGTAGTGCCAAATGGACTCTAGACCTTTGCCCCAGAGCAATGAGTTGTAGTTGATAGGGAAAGATCTGTTAGAAGGAAGGCATTAAGGCATCCTTCATCAATCTAGCGCGAGTGTAACCCATAGGCCAATAATGTGGAAGGAATCAGATGAAAAAAAGATGTAGTAACCCAACCGAAGCATGTTTCTGCATACACAAGACGTAGCTAGTGCATGATAGAAATCCTCCGAACCAACCAATAATGAAAGCTGACACGGAGGTGAGGAATCCACCAATAGGGTCAAATGGAAACCAAGGCACTACATGAATCCCAATGTGTGATAATGTAAGCTGATGTCAAACACAAGGGAAACCACTCAGTCAAATACCCATGATACTGATCGATGCTGAGCACAAGGTGACCTATCAATAATGAAAATAGGGCTAGGGTGTGGCTCTAGGCCTATCCTCAGAGAAAGATGTCGTTGTCGATAAGGACAAGACTCGCCAGCAAGAAGTCAATGTAGACCTTTTCAAACCAACACGAGTAAAGGACCAATATAACTGATGTGATGATAGACAAGACACTGACAACCAGGGATGGCCGACTAAAAAATAGGTCAAGAGACACCGGAGAGAGGGTGAATCAGGCTTACTTCCCTTGAACAAAAGCACAAATCAATGATGACCATGTGACAGCATATGATGAATCTGTATAAGTTCTTCATGCAGGAGGCACGAATGAACTCTCCATATGATTGGAAGAGATAACCAATCAGAGGAGAACTGACTCAATAACAAGGTTAAGGCATACCAAAGTCAAACTAAATCCCACCCAAATGGAGGAGAGACTTTCTTTTGACTGCTTTGTTCAAGGGTGACACGACTGACTCTAGCTGCCAACAATAAATGGAAATGTTGTCCCGTTCCCACTCTTCTTGGAATATATAATTTTTTTGTCTTTTTCTTTAAGTTGGAAAAAGAACAAAAGAATGACATAGTACAGTGGGAAGAATGAGTGTCAGTGAAATAGATGATCTAGTTCCTGGGATGGGAACATTCCTATGCTCAATGCAGGGAGGTGAAACTTGTCAAGGACACTCAAAGGGATGTTCCTTCCATGGGTCTGAAGGTGTGTCAAGTTGCATAAGATAAGGGATTGCAAGTTTGATTTTTGCAGAAGACATGGTCAAAAAGTGGCTTAAAACACGCGTCCAAGTGAAGCCAGCTCAAGGCCAAAGAGTATAAATGGTCAAAATGCAATGTAGTAGTACAACTCAACATAAAGGAGCCTCTAGGGTATAAGGCTAGAACGAAGCGAAGAAGAAAAGAAGAATGAGTCTTCGATGCATAAGTCATGGCGGGACTAGAGAGGACTCTCGAGCCTACTCTATGAAGCAACATGGGCAACCAATGTCAATGAGGTGCTAACTACGATGCCCATGAAAAGGATGGCTCTACCATTGTGTCATGATTAAAATATCAGCAAGTGAAGATGGTTTACGAACCATAACATGATGGGATCGACCCTATGGCAAGTGTATCGACAAATGGAGGCTAGTATGAAAAATGCAATGGATAAATGGCTTTCCTAACCTATATGCCAGTGAGAAAACAATACCTTCCATGATGGGTCAGCAATCATGGAACCGACTTGAAATTTTTGAAAAAGCGTCCAAAATGTCCTGAAAAACTACCCATTTTCGACACTCCAAGCTCCCAAGTTAAAAGATACATGAGACAAAACAAAATCAAGTTTTGGAAAAAATTGACATTTTCAAATCTTATAAAATAGTTTTTTGACTCACCATTGTTATCATTGTACTGAGAGAAAAATTTGTGGAGAAAAAGAAGCAATCTTGCCCCTCAAAGAATTTGATTGTTCAAATTGTCTCAAAATCACTAGCTAACCCCCATATCTAGCTTGCATCAATTTGTGATTGTTTTTATAAATTTAAATTCAGGTTTTACCATTGGAAATTATGTCAAAAATTCCAACGCAGTGTATACGCAGGTTGGTTATGAGAAACTCGCATATACACAGGCCCTACATGTGACTATGTATGAAATGGACCCGCGTATACACGGTTTGAATTTAAAACATAAAATTCTAACAGTTAAACTTGATTTTCTTTTAGGATGACAATCACCTAGAGGGGAAGGGAGCATGCTATTGTTCATGATGAGGTTATGAATGATCAACAGGCCTTGGATGCCTTGAGAGGATGCGGTTTATTAAAAATTTTCAAAATGCCAAATATGAAGGCAAACACCCACTTGCTTGAAATGTTGATCCGTTACTGGAGTATCGAAGATGATGCGTTCATTATTAATCAAATGCCTTTAGGGATAGAGATAGAATATATTTAATTTATCACTGGACTCTCCCGAAGGAGAGAAGTGGTGCATTCGACTGGACAATCACGATGTAGTCTTTAAGTGGAAGACTACGTGCACATATATTGTCCAAGGCATCCGGAGAAGATTGGAAGCCAAATTCCAATCAAACATGTAGAGAGTTTGTCCTTGAGGATCATACTGTTCACCATAGCTAGGGTAAACGAATTAACCTCATTGCACCAAGTGTCACAACTATCCATGAGCTTGGCTGTAGATTGTCTCACTACTGTGTTTGACTGGTGCACACCTCTTCTGACCAATATGAAGAGTCATCTATCCTCCATTAAGAAAGGATAGACCAATAACTTCGGATATGGGACCATTTTGTGCTCCTTCTTCTTTGATAAGGTTCCAGGGTTATGTCCCAGAGTATCAATTCCTATCAGTAGCCCCCGAGATCCATGAATGGGTAGGTGGGCCAACCTGATGAAATGCCATGGATGACTATCCCTATGTTGGCATGGATTTCAGGGGAGATCTAGATTTGGCATTGCCACCAGACGCAACATGGGGAGAGATAAGTAACCATTTTTTAAGGTTTTGTCAATTTTTGTGATTTTTATGTGTTTTTCAAATATGAAAATGAACTTAGAGATATTTTTGATGGGATTAAATGACTGACATAATGATCATGTTCCAGATGTGAGTCCTGTACGACCAGACGGATTTCCGCGGCACAGGCATCGCGGCAGAGGTGCCGAAGAGGTGGTTACGGAGAGTGAGAGAGTCTCATACATAGTCCAACGAAACTTGGTGAGGTTGACCCACCGGGTACTAATGGAGGCCGTAGAAGATCTACCAGAGGATATGCAGCGCCGCGTGGTAGGAGTGCCACGTGACTGGGTTCGCCTTTTTTGGCGTGTGGCCAAAGAAGTGGTCACCTACTTAGCTGCTCATCCTGAGCCAAGCCATTAGATGTACTGGACATGATTATGGGCATTTTAGTCCCGATTTTTGTATATTATTTTTGACTCACTTTATGTACACACGGGAGATTTTATGATATATATATATATATATATATATATATATATATATATATATATATATATATATATATATATATATATATATATATATATATATATATATATATATATATATATATATACATTTCTAACTTTTGATGTTTGATTTTATCTTGATGAATGAATGATGTACCAATCTAAAGCTTGATTAGTGATAGAATCTGCTAATGAATTATTAGATCGCTGAATGTGAAAATAATTAATATAAAGAAATTATCTTTGAAACACCTTCACTCTCAAATATTAGCTATATAAAGCAAGATCTCGAACCTGATAGATGTTATTCAATTGTGACACTACCAGTTGTGAATCAAGATAGACTACCAATGAATCGATCCATAAGAAATAGCTTCGAATAGTAAATTAATGACAACAGTATACTCAGTTATATTATTTGACGCCGGACCAATACATACTCCCCTTGATACCATCAACTAATCAGTTGGATAATAAATCACCCAAGTTGGGGAAGCGAGGTTCCTAGTGTGCCGACTAGCACCATCGACGAATCTGAAATAGACCAAGTCATCCATCAACACCTGCCAAAGTAGATAAAAAAAGTATCGATATCACAAAATCTCCCTATAAGATATGTACAAAAAATACAAAATATACAAAGAAGCCATTTCTCGGTCGTAACCTAGGCAAAGTATTTCTTGAGGTAAAGCCCATCAGGGGGCTCCACCAGCTGGCTCCTAGAGATGTTTATAGGCACAATCATTGAACAAATCAATATATTACCTTTGGCAGATAACTGTGTTGGAGCCAAAGGAACCGTACAAACATTTCTAGTAGGTAGATTGGAGGACTTAGATTCAACTTCATGCAAAGAAGGATGAAAATATGAACGAAGATGTAAATATTCCAATGGTCAATCTACAGCCATCATGGGTTTGAATACTGCTTCGTCAATTGGAAAAACTGTATCTAAGAAATCCAACACAGAAGTGGAATCAAGGGTCCAAGTTGGGGCCACATCATCTTCTAACTCCTTTTCTGAAGGGGTAGGAAGGTCGTTTGTAGAGTTATTGATAGATTCATATCTAAGCTCTGCTGTAGACATAGGAGATTCTATTCCACCCACCTTCCCATCATCTGATGTGGTCGCAGATGAAGGTAAGGTCCTAGGATTCGAAAAATAGTGAGTTTGAACAAACTCTTTCCGTAAATGCTCCTTGGAGGATGAAATTGTATCTATTCTAACTATAGGAGGGGGAAGATCAAATACACCCATCAAGGAAGAGTACATCTCGACTCCTAGATTATTGACAGGTTGACGGGGGTTATCCAGCATCGGAACAATAGAATCTGAAGTTGCACGAGGGTCAACTAGAGAATAATAAAATTGATCAACCTTAACAATTTTCCCCTCATGAGGAAAACAAAGGACTCAAAACAGAGTCAGAACGACGACATCCATTTCATAAATCTAATTCCGTCTTAAGAGGAGATTGTAATCTAGGTTAGCATCAATGGTTTTTACTTCAACATTAATGACCTTTCCTCCAACACATATAGGAAAGGTCGGGATAATCCCGTGTGGCCTATGATAATGACCATCAAATGCTATCAAGAGTGTGTGTGAAGGAACAGCCGAAGGTGATCCAATGGCCTTCCAACATGACATCGACATGACGCACGTGGAAGCTCCCTCATCTATAACTATCTTTAAAATGTTGGTTTTCCTATAAGTAGACTTTATCTGGAAAGCCATATTATGAGGAAGTATCTTTTTGACATTATGCATATCAAAAGTGAAAGCTAAAGAATTATTTGGATCCACTGCCCCCATTGCCGAAAGCAAAGCACTTCTTTGAGCCGGACACGACTAGAGTACCTCTAAAGCTGACATCGCGCATGGACTGATCTTCCACAACGGAGTAGTTCTAGGCTACCCTAGCATTAGGGTTGATAGTTGCGCGTTTAGCGGAACCTTTCAGTATCCGAGGTATAGACTCAACATAAGGTTTCTCAATATGAAGTGGGTCCATAGTTTCGGGAACAATTTTATCCTTGGATGTTTCAGCTTCACCATAATCATGTGACCGTGTGGCCACATTGACGTAAGAACCCATCATGAAAACATTTGAGGAATGGTCCCCCTCCTGGTTGCCCCTTGTAGAGGTACCAAGGTTTGAATTCTTACCAGCAAGCAACTCTTGCCCTTGGGGAAAAGGGTTAGTTAAGACAGCCTGGGAGCTAGAAGACCCTTGCTGCATTAACAAGCACTGAGCATCTTGAATTTTTGGGCAGAGATGATTCAAATGGTCCCCACTCTGTAGCTTGCATGGGAACTTAAATTTCTTCATAGACTCTTTTCCACCCTCACCAGCATTATTTTCGGGCTTATTCGCATTATCCTTCCCATCGTGATTCTTCTTTTTACCTCATCCCTTCTTCTTCCCATCAGAATTTTGATTCCCTCTAGGGTTAGAAGCTTGAACAAAGTTTACAGAAGAAGGTTAAGAAGGTGGAGTAGTAGATGGTGCAGCCTGCTTTGAAGAAGTAGTTTGTATATACAACTACTGCAATTGGCTCAGAAGGTTCACCGCATTCACATCAGTCGATCCAACAATACCGTCAGCATGCGGACTTGGCTTTGGTTTGACTACATCAACCGTGGATCTAGGAGCATCAGGAAAGATCTTCTGAAGGGTCCCAGACTGAGAATATATTAGTTCTAATTGTTGGGCGTGGAATATAGCTTGCTCTTTCGAAATATAGTCCGGACATAGAAACATCCTTGGAGATCTCGGGTTGTAATGATTTTAAAAACCATTCGAGACAGAATTCAGGTGGAATTTCAGCTTTGATGAGCCTCTTTCTCTGTCTCCATTCCTGAATATGATCAGAAATGTGAGTGGCCATGTCCTGATGAAAATTGGCCAGAAGTTCAGTTCCAGCTTTGTAACGGACAAGCAACTGAAAATGGTTTAAGAAAATGTTAGCCAAATTGGCGAAAGATGTAAAGGTGCCCCTTGGCAACTCTATATACCACTTAGCCGCATTGCCAGTTAAGGTGCATTGAAATAGTCTCAACCTAATCGAGTCATCGATGAGGGAGTTTGATGAGCACCATAAATGGAACGTAGTTACATGGTCGCCTGGGTCCTCCTCTCTCTTCCCTTCAAATTTTGGGATATCAGACGGAAGTTTGGTTGGGACCGGAGGCCAAGCAAGATTGTATCTGACTGGATCATTCATTAACTTAGTCAAGTCTAGTAGATTTAGCATGGCCAGAAACGGAAGTCTCAGAGGACCTTGGGGATTCCACCCAGATTGGGCGGGGTTCCCGAAAGTCTGAAAAGAATAGCCTAGATTTTGAAAGGCTCCAAGTTGCTCGAAGTAACTGGTAGAACTTGTTGAACCAAAAGGTGACCCTTGTGGTCCAACAAAACTCAGATTTTGACCAACTCTATCCGAAACACCTCCATAACCAGCAAATTTTCCCCCTAACAAATTATTATAAGGAGTGGACAACCCTTGGTAAGGGTTCCATGCATTAGCTAAGGGTGGAAAACTTCGAAATGAGCTGACCGAGGAGTATGGCATATTCCCTTGTCCGAAAAATGAATTCCCAGCTCTTGTGCCATTAACCGAAGGATTATTCCAACCTTGAAAGGGATTGCTGCCCTAACTCGCGAAAGAAAAAGGCATAGATCCTACCTTCAGATTGGAATGTGGTATATGACCACTTCCAAAAGGACACCCTGAAAAGATGCCGATCCACTCATCATGGATTTGGAGGCAGTTAATGGTACACTTAACGGAGCTGAAGGAATACCTAGAGAAGGCATACCAAAAGGGAAGAATCCAAAACTGGATGCATGCGCATGGGAACTCCCACTTATCGATGGAATGGAAGTAGACAAAAACAAGGATGTGCTAGAAGTAGACCCAAATAAAGATGTAGAAGGGATGGAAATAGTTCCTCCCCCTTGTACTAATATAGGAGTCTGCATACTCGTAGCACTCATGGTGGATGCCATGCTCCCAATAGTGGTCATCGAAGGGATGTGCGTGTGTGGACCTAGACTTGAAGGTCTATGTGTCAGAGTCCCAATGTATAACACTATGTCCAGATGATCAAAAGGCAGAGGAGAATTCAGAGCTGCTAACGACTCTAAGAGTTCTTCTACCTCAATATTATTTTTCGACTGGAAGAGAACTCAAGAAAGAAATGGGGTGTTCCTCTCTGGCTCTGTGGTAGTACCACGCCTATCTTGTACACTACTGCCCCCAAGTGGCGGATCAATCCCCACTACGTCGGCTACCACTGGGTGAAACCCACTGGCAGTATCGCTCCTATGCCTTCTAGAAGAAGGTTCTGGACTTGCAGGTGAAAGCCCACGAAGTCTGCGGGACCATCTAAACGATCGGTCAGCCACTTTGAATTATTTAATAACATCTACTTAAAGACTCAAGAAATTGGAAGCTAGGACGACTAGGAGCACAAAACACACACTAAAAATGTCCCTAAAATAACTCAGGAGTCAAAAAACTTCCAAGTATTTATGCTCCAAGTGATTAGGACTGGACATCAAAATACAAGTGAATAATAAGGGCCTTCCAAAAATAGACTGGGGTAATTACGCCCTAGGTCTACTAGCAAAGGTATCAGAGGAAGTTACGCTGACCTCCAAACAACAACCTTTGTCGATGCAAGCCCTCAAGCTTCACAAAGGTGCCCTCCAGAGGTACCGCTGAAAGTGATGCAACGCCGATCTCAGGTGCCACGGGATTCCCCTCTGCAACCATCTGTGTAGATCCCTAGGATAGGCAACTAAATAGACCAACTCATATTAGAATCCGTGCGGAACAGTCGTGAGGTAAGATCCGACAAGTAAGAGAGGGGGTATCTCTCGTCCTTATCTTCAAAAACCCTTGTGCTTAACTCCCAATCACGAAGCTTTCCCGGCCTCCCTAACGCTATTGGATTTTCACTCTCTATTCAGACTTCTATGTTTGACAATTTGGAGTGACCTTGGAGAGTTTACTTTCCTCTCGCCTAATCTAAGGCCCTAAATAACATAAAACTTGTTGGTGTACTTATTGACAATATTAAAAGTTCTAGTTTATTTTATTAGCGCTTGATTTTAAGTGGTTGTTATTTTTAAGTCAAAAGGACAATACGGAAGTGAAACTGATGGTGTTCTTCAACACAAAAGAAATTAATGAAGAAATAACTTATATGCAATGCACTTGTTTTTCTTCGATGAAAAGAAACTTATACTTGGGTTCTAAGAAACTTCTATTAAAGAAATAATTTTTTTTTCTTTTCTTGCAACAAACTTCACACTCACAAAAGCTAAAAAACTATCAGTGCTCTAATACTGAAAACTACCCTAATGCAAAGTGTACATGATGATGCAAAAATCCTAGATTACTCTAAAAAAGAAAATGAAAGTAATTTGTTTTA
Organism: Pinus tabuliformis; assembly: GCA_031772625.1. Taxonomy (NCBI): domain Eukaryota; kingdom Viridiplantae; phylum Streptophyta; class Pinopsida; order Pinales; family Pinaceae; genus Pinus; species Pinus tabuliformis. The sequence continues at coordinate 1,772,186,481 of CM062819.1, forward strand.
TAATCCAACTTAAGTGTTTTGAAAGGAATGAGAATTTTGAACACAAAATCTTTCCCAAAACAAGAAGGACTAAACACAAAGATCCCAAATCACTCTCAAAAACCAAAAGAAACCAAACACAAAATTTGGCAAAGAAAGCAAAAACAATGTTTTTGAAGGACTTTTCTTTTTCAAAAAAGCAATAAAAGCAACTTTTCAAAAGTACTCAAAATGCTACCAAAGACTCAAAGATCGAAAGCAAATCACCAAGAAACTTTGCAAGTTGTCAATTCAACACGAATGAAAACTTAACAAAATAGATGTTTCAAGATGCACTAAATGATCCCAAAAGTAGCAAAAAGAGGTTAAAGACACTGATCAAGAAATTAGGAAAAACACACTTTCAAATTTGTCAACAACAACTTTCGAAAAGCAAGAAGAAGTGAATGGCCACAAACTTAACGGGAAGCAAAGCAAGCAAACCATAAAAATGAAGTTTGACACAAAGATTGCAAGCAATCTTTTGTTCTGGAAAACTAGAACAATCAAGAGCCTCTACAAGAAGCCTTGTGTGTTCAAACACAAATGATAACACTCACTATAAAGCAAATCGAGACCAAAAACTCTTCAAAGCAAGAGAGAACTCGAAATAGTAGGCTTACTGAAAAATTAAAATATGAAAGCAGAAACTGACCACTCAGGAAGCACACAGTCCAAGAAACAAACCTTTCCAGGAAAAAAGACTCGGAAAGATCATGTAAAACAAATGTATACGCGACTGTGTCTCTACACAGCTGCATGTACATGCATTTCAGCCAAAATAAACCCGCGTATACGCAGATTCAGTTCAATGAAACTAGCATGTATACGCTTCTGTAACCTGACAAAGGTGTGTATATAAAAGTTTACAAGAAAAAACAAAAATGAGGCCTGATGAAAAGGATCAGACTTGAAGTCTGAGTTCCTACAGGAGCAGACAATACACTCACAACAAGAAAACTAAAAGTTGAGCTCTGATTGGCATAAAATAACCCAAACTAGGAACAACAAGATTGTTGTCCCTAGTGGAGTCGCCAATTCTATTAAGGGATAAATTCCCCTAGGGCTTTGCGTCAGAACACTAGCAGAGTAGGAGTAATCCACAATAAGAAACAAGCAAATAACTCAGGAAAAATGCTTAAACAAGCAAACTATGCGAGGATGTACATACTCGGGGGTCCTTCGTTCGGGTAGTTCCAACCAGGGTTCAAACCCTCTGCAACTCCTCACAATCTTTGAACCTGCAAAACAACCAATTCAAAGACACATAGTAGCATATAGATAAATCATTATAGTGAAATCAACTTTATAGCATATAAATAGATGGTTAGTTATACATTGAAATAGTCATTCATACATAAATCATAATAATAACATTAGATGCATGAACAAAGTTGATATCAGGAACAAGACAATGTTTCTTTTATTATAGATAACTATAATCAAAACATAGAAAGAGTTCACCTGAGTCTTCCTCTTCTGACTCCAAGCAGAACTGTCCTCTAGGTCTGTCCAGTCCCAGTCTTCAAAAGGCTCCTTCCATAACCAACACAAGGATATCTCCCACAAGTGAAAGGATATCAACTCTCAAGGAAACAAGGGTTTCCTGAACTTGGGGAAGTGCTTGAAGCACATGGATCTTCAGACTTGATCAGGGGATAATCTCAGCAGAGTAATTCTCTATTTTCTCTCCTCCTTAAGTCCTTCCCATTGAAGTCTTTTTATACATCTCCCAAAGTAGTTTTTTAGTTGGGAAATAGTTGGGAATAGTTGAGCCATGGGCACTAATAGGTAATCAACAGGTAAAACCAGTGATATCCTCCCATAGTTAAGGAAATTTAATTTTTTTAAGTGTTTTAACACATATACATGGGTTGGGTGAATAAAACACTGTTTTTTGAATATTTGGACCAATTCTGGAAGGAGGGGTTGCCCTTGGCCATAAACCAAGCATCAAAAATACATAAGGTGGTATTTGGAGCTATAACAATTGCTACTTGGGCAAACCTGATTCCCAAAGCCCTATGCAGTTTGCATGGTTCAGGTGCTAGTCTTTGTACCTACAAAATAGTTTCAAAGGGGATTCTTGGACAGAAGTATCTTTAATCTGGAAATCTTTGTCTTCCTGCGGGAGATGGTATAAATCCCTGTGAGGAGTAGAAATGGGCATGACATTTAATGCAATTGGGGCTTCCATCCTTGGTTCTTGTCTATTCAAGGATGGGGGCTAATGAGCCTCATAAATGGGTAATTATATGGGCTCATTTTACCTCCTAACCTAGTCAAATCAACCATTCTCTTAGCTTATTGTATGATTTTCTAATTATATTAATGCTTATAGGGTGAATTGAGTTAGTTATTATGCCATGTGGTCTAACATGTATTTAATGCATATTATTGATGGATTTCGAGGTCAAAGTCAAGGATCTAGTGGCCTAACTGCAACAATAACTTGAAGTAGATAGAGGAGAGGACTTATAGGAGGGAATCCCACTCATTTATTACTCCTCACTTCAAATTCCCCTTCATTCAGCTCGGAGTACTAGTAGTCGAATCATGCAATAGAAGGCAACCAAGCAAGTGGAAGATGATTGAGAGTTATCTCGAGTTTTGGGATCCAAGCCTCCTTTATTTTAAGGAAGTTGTTCAGAGGCTGAGATGTATAAGTAGAGAGGCATAGGGCCTCACTAGGGTCGGATTTTTTTCTTATGTAAACTCTGCTAAAATTTCAAGCTTATTATCTTGTGATAGTTTCATGTAATCTTGGTATTTTTTGATAATGAAGATGGAATCCTTTTTGAGCTAGCACTGAGTTACCTCAGAGGGTTGAAGCTCTTGGGTAAGGACCCAATCCAAGTAGCCAAGCTTCTATTTATTTGTATTTGTATGCTTTACTTCAGTTTGTAGATTAATTTGTTGTTAGATGTATTTCTTTTATGGTTAATAATAGATTGCTTTTGATGATTTAGTAGTTTTCTTTCATTTGTGCTTTCTATAGTAGGTTAAGCAGTGATCAGAAAATATTCAAAATGCTATCAATAGTTCCTTGGCCTCTCTTCCTCCCTCTGGGACCATGATTTGAGGCAAAGACCCTCTTATTGCCCCAAAAGCAGATTTTCCTCGTTCATAGGACCTCTAGTGTTTACAGCTCTTTAGTAGGTTAATAATCTAGTTTTGCTTTGCTTTAGATCTCCTTTATCATGTTCACTTATTGATTTTAAATAGTCCTCTTTCATGCTTTCCTTTCCTACAACATTTGTTCGCATTTCCTTTCATAGATCATAGTCTAGACCATTTTAATGCAAAACTCTGTTTTTCCTAAATGTACTCATTTCATTGGTTGCTTGATTTTCTTGGTTGACTGTCAGTTCTTGTGCAATAGATCTCTTCCAGCAATAGGCCAGCTTACCAACAACCACACCCTCCATCTAATCCATGCCCTACAGGCCTCCCAAACCTCACCTCAATTCTACCATAGTTTTCTGCATTTTTCATAGAACTTCTTCCTCTCTCCTTGAGCAAACCCAATCATCTTTCTCTCTCTTGGTGATTCAAGGTAGGCCTTAGGAACCCTAATACCTCATTCCAACCTTCATCCACCTTTTCCACCCACTCTCACACCCTCAAAAAAGTGGAAATTGCTCTCGGCCTCCTCCTATATGCCTCCTATAGTTTCCCTGTTTTCCTCCTGTAGTTTTCATGTGTCCTCCTGTAGTTTTTCCTGTAGGATTTATTTTGAAGGCCGAGTGTGGAAAAATCCTCCAGAAGGCCACCTAATGTAGGTTTTAACCCTGTACAGAAATTACGTGCATACGAATTCTTAAACAAAGAAAATAAACAATGCGAGAGCATAACCCATAAAACACATATGCACAGAGATTTTTCCATGGATCCCCAAGCCGGGACTGCCAGCTTGATTTTTCATTATGTTCCTTTCAATGTTACAATACATATTTATACATGCCGAAGCATCCAATACCATGGACCGAAAACCATCGCGTCCAATACCATGGACCGAAAACCATCGCGTCCAAAAAACATGTGCAAAAATCATGCACAAAACCATAGGTGGGTCCGCCCAACCTAACATATGGTCCAAAACCAAAATTTTCCGGGGCGCTTCCCCGGACCCCATAAAGTGGGGTTACGGGTGCCCTTCAAACCCCCTATTAACTACGTGGAAAGAATATAACACAACCCAACAATCTCCCACTTGTTGTTTTCTTTCCACAAGGGGCCACAGGAGAGCTTAGTCATTTTTTCAGCCCTGAGATTCCCATTGCTTCTCTACACCAAGAGAACTTCTCAGAGCTCACAGATTTTGTCAATGCATCTGCAGTATTCTTCAAAGTGTCCACCTTTACCAGCAACACCTTTTTGTCTTCTATCATATCCCTCACAAAGTGATACTGAACATCAATGTGCTTTGTCTTTGAATGATAAGCAGGGTTCTTTGCCAAGAAAATTTCACTTTGGCTGTCACAGTCTATTCTTATAGCTCCCTGTACTAACCCCATACTTGAACACAATCTCTGCAACCAAACTGCTTCCTTGCTTGCATGAGTGGCTGCCATGTATTCTGCCTCTGTAGTTGATAGTGCCACTACAGATTGTTTCTTACTCATCCAACTGACTGCACCTCCAAATAGGTTAAACACATACCCACTTGTAGATCTTCTCTAATCCAGATCTCCAGCCCAGTCTGTATCAACAAAGCCATGAATATCCAACACTCTGTCCAATCCTGGTCTTCCTTGGTAGCACAAACCATAATCACTAGTGCCACGCAAATACCTGAAGACCCGCTTCATTGCTGTCCAGTGCTCCTTCCCAGGTTTTGACATAAACCTGCTCAATATTCCCACTGCATGTGCAATGTCTGGTCTAGTACAGACCATTGCATACATCAGGCTACTCACTGCACTTGCATATGGAACACGGGACATGTCTTCTTCCTCTTCTTGTGTCTTGGGACACTGTTCAGCAGATAACCTCACACCTACAGGAATAGGAACCTTCACCGGTTTACTATCCTGCATATTAAACCTCTGGAGTATTGTCTCGACATACTTCCTCTGGTTTAACCAGAGCTTCCTCTTTGACCGATCTCTTTTAATTTCCATGCCCAAAATATAGTTTGCAGCACCAAGATCTTTCATGTCGAATTTGGAGGACAATTGGGTCTTCAAATCCTGGATAATTTCTTTGTCATTTCCAACCAGCAACATATCATCCACATACAAGACCAGATAAATAATAAGGTCACCAATTAATTTAAAATACACACAATGATCTGTTTTGCTTCTGGTGAAGCCAAGTCCCCATATAAATGTATCAAATTTCTGATACCACATCCTTGGGGACTATTTTAACCCATACAGAGACTTCTTTAACTTGCATACCAGTTCTTTCTTACCCTTCACCGCAAAGCCTTCAGGTTGCTTCATGTAGATTTCCTCTTCCAAATCCCCATGAAGAAATGTTGTCTTCACATCCATCTGTTCTACCTCAAAATCAAAAGCAGCAACAACAGATAAAAGTAATCTAATAGAAGTTACCTTGGCAACAGGAGAAAAAATATCACCAAAATCAATTCCCGGCACCTGGGAATAACCTTTTGCTACCAACCGATCTTTATATTTCTCCACCTTTCCTTCTACATTTGTCTTCTTCTTGAACATCCATTTTCTGCCAATGGGTTTCCTTCCAGCCGGAAACTCCACCAGATCCCAAGCCTCATTTTTGTGCAAAGATGCCATTTCATCGACCATGGCCTCTTTCCAGAGTTTTCCATCCTCTGAATCCACTGCTTCCTTCACATTTCTGGGATCATTATCAGTAACAGACAAAGAAAAATTTGAACTGAAAGCAGATGGACTATACCTTTCTGGCTGCCTTCTTTCTCGAACTGATCTTCTCACAGCCGGAGTTTGTGGCTCTTCATCTTCTTATTCCTCCTCTGCTACAGAGTCTGATTCTTCCTCCTTTGGCTCAAACTCTATCTTCTCAGGTTCCTTTGGTTGGACTTCATGTTGAATAACATCTTTTACCTCTCTGAACAACACATCTCGGCTGTACACAACCTTCCGTGTGACTGGGTTCCAAAGCTTATAACCCTTTAAACCATCCTTATACCCAATAAAGATGCACTTTTTAGATTTACTATCCAACTTGCTTCGTTTCTCCTTTGGAACATGTACATATGCATCACATCCAAATACCCTTAGATGTGAAAGAGAGGGTTTCTTACCAGTCCATACTTCTTGTGGAGTCTTATCCTCCAACATTGATGAAGGTGATCATGCCTAACTAGCCACCCATTCATTTCAATCCTATGCTCAACCGCAACCTCAATGGAATGCACCTCCTCAAGGGTGGAGGCACCAATACAACTCTCTTCCCGCTCTTCTGCCTCCACCACCTACCCAACCACAACCGTTACCTTCTGCTCCACCAAGGCAACCCCAAATGCCTACCCAGCCAAATCCAAACATGAACAACAGATAGGCTCAACAAGTGTATAGTGGGGAACCATCATGCCCAACTTACATTGTGGAGATTCAAGAAATTAACTTGCGATCGGGGAAAGTTATTCCAGATAGCCAACCTCCACCCAGGGAGGTTGAGGAAGATAAAGAGGAAAGCAAACCTAAAGCAAATCCACCCTTTCCTGAGAGACTATCCATGACAATCCAGCCTACCCCAGAAGAGACTGAACTCCTGGGAGAATTAAAACATTTATGTGTGAAGATACCACTTCTCCAAGCCATAAAAGATGTGCCTATCTACAATAGGTTGATCAAAGAGAAGTGCTTTAGGCATCTAGGAAGGAGCAAGAGAGATGCCCCAACCGTCAATGTTATAGGACAATTGTCCGACCTAATGTCAGGGCAAATAATCTGTCCAGAATATCTGGATCTTGGAAGCCCAGTAGTTGATGTCCACATCAATAACATAATGGTCCCACATACCTTGATTAATCTGGGACCTACCGTTAATGTGATGAAAAAGGACACAATGCTCAAACTTAACCTCTGGGGCTCCTTGAGGAAGACCACGAGAGTGATGCAACTAGCAGACCTCTCCACCGTGACCCCTGAGGGGATTGTGGAAGATGTGATGGTCTCCGTTGATTCTTGAGAGTACCCTGCTGATTTCTTAGTTCTCCAGCCAAAGGCAAAGCTCACTAGGTATCCTCTCATTCTGGGAAGGCCCTGGTTGGCTACAGCCAATGCCTACATCAGCGGTCGAGCTGGGAACATGACCATAAATAAAAAACACATGTCCAAGCAGTTAACCCTATATCCTCCTGCCCAACCCTTGCTAGAACATGATCTACCTCTCTAGTTGGAGGAGGAGGATGAGGATGAAGTTTATTTTACACCACTTTGTACATTAGAAATTTACATGGGGGGAAACCACAAGATGAAGATGATATGATTGAAAATTTGATTTAGAATCCACCTCCCAGTGTATCACAATTAGAAGACATAGTAAGGAAAAACCAAAACAACCCCTCAATTGACCTCTGTGTGGCCGACCCTACTTCTCTCTATGTCAAAACTATAGAGTTTGACCCAAAAACAACATTGAAAATCAATCCATCCCTATCTACCTCCCAGGAGAAGGAGCTATGCAGCCTACTGAGAAAACATCTAGATATTGCAAACCAATCAGACAGCCTCAAAGGAGGATGAAGCAAACACTTAAAGATATTGTTAAGGAAGAACTGCAGAAATTGCTTGATGCAAGAATCATCTATCCCATCTTTGATAGTGAATGGGTCTCTCCTTTGGTGCTAGTGCCAAAGAAAAATAGTAAGTGGAGAATATGTGTCGACTATCAGGAATTGAACAAAGCCACAAAAAAGGACCATTTTCCCTTACCTTTCATAGATCAAGTGTTAGATGATCTGGCAGGGAAAAAGTTTTTCTCTTTCCTAGGTGGGTTTAGCAGGTACAATCAGATTCATATCAGCCTGGAAGACCAAGATAAGACCACTTTCACTTGTCCTTGGGGTACCTTTGCATAATGGGTCCTTCATTTTGGTTTGTGCAACGCTCCAACCACTTTCCAAAGAGCGGTATTGAGTATATTTTCTAAAATAGTTCATGATGCAGTAGAAATATACATGGATGATTTTACTCCTTATGGCTATAACTTTCAAGAAGCTTTATCTAATCTAGGAAAAGTCCTAGATAAGTGTATTGAGATGAACCTATCCCTTAGTCTGGAAAAATGTGAATTTTTGATGACCGAAGGGACCGTGCTAGGTCATGCAATATCTCAACAAGGATTGAAGGTGGACCCCAACAAAATTGCCATCATCCAAAAGGTCCCACCTCCTCAAAAGGTGATAGATGTCAGAAGTTTCCTAGGCTTAGCTAGATATTACAAGAGATTCATTAAAGACTTCAACAAGCTAGCCTCTCCTTTATTTGGCCTCTTAGGCAAAGATGTTGAGTTCATATGGATGGAAAGTCGAATATTACAAGAGATTCATTAAAGACTTCGGCAAGCTAGCCTCTCCTTTATTTGGCCTCCTAGGCAAAGATGCTAAGTTCATAGGGACGGAAAATTGTCAAGAAGCCCTAGATACCTTGAAGAGCAAGCTAGTGACTGCCCCAATTCTTAGAGGCCCAAACTGGGCCCTACCCTTTCACATTCACATCGATGCCTCGAACAAAGCAATAGGAGCACCCTTAGGAAAAATTGATGAAAAGTTACCTTATTCCATATACTTTATAAGAAAAAACTTGGCAAAGATAGAGTTAAACTATACAGTGACCGAGAAGGAACTCCTAGTTGTCGTGCATTCCTTAAACAAATTCAGACATTATATCACAAGCTATCAAACCTTTGTGCACACTGCTCATGTTAAAATTAGATATTTAATAAACAAACCAGATGTAAATGCTCGCATTATTAGATGGTTGCTTTTACTGCAGCAGTTTGATCTGACCATTATTGATAAGCCTGGTAAAGAGAATGTTGTTGGTGACTTTTTGTCTAGAGTAAATTTGCCTGCAGGTGAAGAAGGAATGGTGGACTACCAAATGCCAGATGAACACCTATTTGCTATATCATTACTCTCTCCATGGTTTGCTGATATAGCAAACTACTTAGTTTCAGCACAGTTCCCACCACAACTGTCCTCAAAAGAGAAGAGCAGGATAGTAAGGAAAAGCGCCCCTTTCACCTGGATGGGAGGCAATCTCTTGAAACTGGGCCTAGATTAGATCTTGAGAAGGTGTGTTATGGAGGAGGAAGTCTTTGACATCCTCCTGACCTGTCATGATGAGCCTTGTGGAGGTCATTTTTCAGCAAAAATAATCGCCTTCAAGATATTGCAAGCAGGCTACTACTGGCCCACTCTTCATCAGGATGTCAGGAGATACACGAGCCAGTGTGATCGGTGTCAGAGGATGGGGAAAATCACTCCAAAGCATGAAACACCAATGCAACCTCAAGTGACCTTTGAGCCATTTGAGAAGTGGGGCATGGACTTTGTGGGGCCTACCAGCCCCCCTTCAAAGCAAAAGTAGTACATCATTGTGTGCATCGAATACCAGACAAAGTGAGCCGAGACAAAAGAAATCAAAGTAGCGACAGAGGAAAAAGTAGCTGAGATTTTGAGAGAAAAAGTATTCTACAAGTTCAGGTATCCAAGAGAGTAGATCACAGACAAAGGTAGTTAGTTCACTTCCATCCTGATTGAAGACCTATTCACACATCATAAGATCAAGCACAGGACTTCCACCCCTTACCATCTACAAGCCAATGGGAAAGTGGAGGTCACTAACAGTGCATTGGAAGGGATCCTAACCAAGGTAGTGAGCAGCAGCAGAAAAGACTAGGCAGACAGATGAGTTGAGGCCACTTGGGCCTACAATACAACATGGAAGACCACCACAGGGTTCAAACCCTGTGAACTGGTCTATGGGAAGAAGACTTTGTTGTCAATAGAGTTTGAATTCAATACCCTAAGGTGGCAGCTCAGCTGGACCTAGAGCTCAGCCATGTGCAAAAATAAAGATTACTTTAGCTCAATGGATTGGATGAATATATATTGCAAGCCATTCTCCATATAGAGGTAGTTCAGCTTCAGAGAAAAATATGGCATGACAAAAATACCAGGGAGAAGCAATTCCAAGAGGGAGATTGGGCACTACTCTATGATTCAAGATACAAAGATTTCAAAGGCAAGCTGAGGACAAGATGGATGGGACCCTACACTGTGGAGAAATGCAATGACAATGGTTAAGTTCTGATTAGAACCATTGATGATGAAGCCATCCCCATGCTTGTTAATAGACATCGATTGAAGGTCTACAATAAACCCCTCTCCAAGTGAGAGTTTATTGAAGATTTGAATAAAACAATGATGGTAGTGTAGCATGTCTTAGCTTCTACTTCACCCACTCACTGAAGAAAAGAAAAGATGAAAAAATAATAAGGACTCAAGTGAAAACCTCCATGAGGTGCCTGAGTCTCATCATCGGGTTGAAAACCTCTTCTGAGGTGGCCCAGTGATGCCAAAAAAAAAATAGGAAAAAGAATAAGATCCCTAGGTGAAAACCTCCCTTGGAGGTGCCCAAGGTGGGCAATTAAGGTGAAAAACTCTTTGAGGCTCCCTAGTTGTTTTCAAAAAATAAAATAAAATAAAAAAATTGAATTTTTATTGCATTGTAGGTTTGCAGGAGGACTACAAGGAGCAGAATAAAGTGCCAAGGGGACCCTGACATTCACACCAACATCCATCTCATCTTCTCCACACCTTCCTCCATCATTTTTGGCAACTCTTTCACCCCACTGTACCTTTTTCTTCCAAAACTATGTTTTCTACAGGAGGCTTTGTGTTTTCCATAGGAGGCTCCTGTAGGAATTACGGAGAGCCAAAAGTGTCTACAGAAGGTAGTTTTAGGGAAAAAAAGCTTCATGAGGAACCTATAATCCCTCCTACCATCTTCAAGCCTCCTTTCCATCATTTCCAAGCCTGCATCACACTCCAAGCATCATTAATTTTTTTTCCTGTCCAAGTAAAAAACACAGAAAAACAATTTTTTAGTTTTGAAAGAAACAAAAATAAAAGAGGGAAAAGGCATCAGTAACCTTACTTGAAGCTTACCTACTATCCCTCCATCATTCACCTCCACCTTTGGCATCAGTCTTGAGATCCAAGAAAGGGAAATAACTGAAGTTTCAAGGGGAGAAGCAGCTACAGGAGCTCCTGTAGGAATTCCTGTAGCAGCGGATCCCATAGAATTCCAGCACAAGAAACAAGAGACAACATATCTGAAGGTCGGAAAGGCACATGCAACTCAGCTCCAGCAAAAGAAGAACCTGCAAAACCACACAAAAACACCTCAGCAAGTAGAGACAACATGAATGAAGGAAATGAAGGCATGTAGCAGAGAAGCCACAGCACCTCACAGCCAATACACTCAGATCACATGTAAGTAACCAAGTCACTCCTCTATTTGCATTTGTGTAATTAGGATTCATACGAAGGAAACGAGATGGTTGAAATTGAACGAGGGAAAGGTGGCCAGTTAACTTGGCCACCTTCATTTAGTTGACTCCACTTATCCGAGATGTCATCCACACATGCGCACAATCAACTCAAGCACAAGATGCCAGGGATAGGTAGTGGGAGGAAGTGTGAACTCCGATGCAATAATGAGGGATGATTACGAGGAGTGGCCATGATGACTAAGTAGGTGGGGACCAATGTTCTGAATATTGGCAACATACACCTTGACAACTCAGCACTCATAACCAAAAATATCCATAAAGGGTAATGAGCACTCCTCCCCACGCATTCTCACCACCTTTTCTTCATTTTCTCCTCATAACTCAGCCACAACAGTCCTCTTGTGCCCCCACAGCCTCGTAACCACCATCCTCCATCAATTTCCTCCATATTCTTGCTCTTGGCATTGTCTATAGGAGCACCTATATGAAATCTACAGGAGGGGTAGCGGGCTTTTACAGGGGGGGCAGTGAGTCATTTTGAAGGGAGAAAACATGGTTTTTGGCATGAATTTCAGTCTGAAGAGGTAGGGTTCATTAATTCCCCCTGTTGAATATCAAAATATGAAAGAAGTGGTCTCAAATTGAGGATGAAATAAGTCTTTAGGAGGGTAGAAATACATCAAATGAATTCATGTTTTCCTAAAAAGAAAACACAGTCCCCTCTATTCTTTTATTTCACTCGAAATTATTTTGTCTCCACCTCCATATTTAGTTTTCCAAAAAGTACAAGCAGTATGATAGGAAGTTTTATGAGAAAGGAGCCCACTAACTCCACTAGGCTCCATGCACATCCTCAAGTGGTGGACATATTCACAAGGGAAAACTGGACGAATTTCTTTGAGAAATTTAGAGGATTTGATGATGAAATTGCCCAAGAATTTGCTCTTTCTTTGGTCCCTCACACAAGAACTCATGCTACTGTAACCATTAGAGGCCTCTCCATTGAAATAATCCATGAATTCATCAGTAGGGTCACTACCCTTCCTCTTGGGCTGCCTTGGAGTAAAGATGAGAAACCAATTGGCCAGGCTGCCAAGAAGATTTTTTTCCAAAATAATGAAACCCTTGTTGAAGATAAAAATGGAATTAGAAGGGCTAGTATACCATATCCCTGGGATGAGGTTAGCTACCAAGTAATCAAATACATTTCTTGTGAGGGGAGGTACAACATTATTTATGAATACCATTTCAGAATCATCCATGACTTGAGGCCCAACACCTCAAAAGCTCTGTATCCGTTACTTTCTCCTTCAGTCCCTCATTGACTCCAACACCAAGGTACAAGCAGGAAATTCAGGGCAGTTAGCTCACCATGGCTTAATCAAAATCCTAGTAGAGGAATCCCTCCATACCTTTACACTCCCTATAGCATGGGAAGTTTTCCAAAATATGACAGCTAAGGATGACATAAAGGCATTAACCTATGATGTCAGTCCTATTGGCAGTGAGGAGGAAGAACAACAAGGAGGAGAAGATGAACCCAGTGGTGACATAGCAGAGAAAGAAAGGAAGGAGGAAGGAAAAGAAACAAAGGAGGGAAAAGATAAGGAGGAAGAAAAACATACAAAAGAAGGAGAAAAGGAGGCAGAGAGGGCAAAGCAAGGAGAAGAGTCCCCTGAAACTCTGGAAAGAGAAGCAACAACTGCTCTCACTGCCCTCAGTACACCAGTCAAGCCAAAGCAGAAGAGGAAAAGAAAAACCTCCATGTATTTCAGGGAAAGGAAGAGAACAAGAATTAAAATAGGAAAACCTCATCCCTCCTCAAAAGTTCCCATTACCATTGAAGATTCACCATCTGCCAAGGCGAAAGAATCTCCTTCCAAGACACCCATTACCTATGAAAGGGGGACTCCAAGATCTTCTAGGTGGAATGGAAAGGAAATACTACAGGACCCAAAACTAGACCTACCTGAAGCTGAAACAGTCCTACAGGAGACACTGTCCCAACTACAGGAGACCCAAAAGCTTGAGAAAAAGATAGGTGGATAGCCAGAGATGAAAGAGGAAGCACAAGAGCTACAAGAACCTGACCCCCAACCTAGTCTTTTCTCCTATTGCAATCTACTTGAGGGAGGCAAGATAATCCCACAGAAATTTTCAATTCCATTGTTTTTTGAATTGGAGAAAGAGAGAGTGAGAACACATAGGTGGATGCACATAGCCAAGTCCAAAGGATTTTAGGATATTGGCCACATGGAAAACAAACTCAGGGAAATGGGCAGGGAATTGAGTGCTCTTAGAGACAGAGAAGCCATCACAAGAAGCCACCTTGAGCATGAGAATGAAATACTAAGGAGGCAGCTGCAGGAGAAAGAGACTCATTTGGCATATATGGCCAGCTTATCCACGGAAGCATTACAATGTAGAACACTAGCCAAATATTATGGTCTCTATCTAAAGGATCAATGGCTCCAATTCCAAATAAAAACTTTAGCACAAAGAGGCACCATGCCTTTCCAAGACTACAGGTAGTTCATGGATTTGTGTGACCAAAGCACCTCGAAGGATAAAGCAAAGATGGCAGATTTCTACCTACACAACATGGCCCTCACAGACATGAATGTGTGGGACCCCAATGCCAAGCTAGGGGATCTGCAATTAATGGACATGGCCTCATGGATGAACCATGAAGAATTGAGGGCAACAGAAATGAAAATTTGTTAATAAAAGAGTAGAGTGAACCATTAATGATAAGAGTTAAGCCATTGGATCTTATGGAACTCATCAACACACACAACTTGCTTGCCAATGACCCTCAAATTGCCCCTAAATATCTAGCCAATCAGGCACAAGCCATTGCAAATTTTGAAGATATGCAAAGTCTACTTGAGGATGATTGTGTGCATGCATGCATGAGAAGATGGAACACCTTACCGCATAGCTTGCAGATTAGAGAATACCATTCCCCAATGAGGCTGAGGGATGCATTGAAAAGAGTGCCAATGTGCAAGCACTCCATGCAAAGGCTGAAGGTCAATTGGATTGGCCTCAAACTAAGTCCTTCACTCCTATTAGGCATGCTAGAAGGCAGAAGAGAAGAAGAAGAGAAGGAGCAGTGGAAGGACATAGACAGAACAACAGGCTTTTGTGGGGAACATGAGCAGATAACATTAGAAGCCTGGGATGCTAGGGAGGCCACTAGGGCCATAAAAGATGAGGAGATTGACTAGGTCGCTCAGAGGATGAGCAACACCTTCAGTATGGGGGTGATGATGAGCCTCATAAATGGGTAATTATATGGGCTCATTTTACCTCCTAACCTAGTCAAATCAACCATTCTCTTAGCTTATTATATGATTTTTTGATTATATTAATGCTTATAGGGTGAGTTGAGTTAGTTATTATGCCATGTGGTCTAACATGTATTTAATGCAGATTATTGATGGATTTCGAGGGTCAAAGTCAAGGACCTAGTGGCCTAACTGCAACAATAACTCGAAGTAGATAGATGAGAGGACTTATAGTAGGAATCCCCCTCATTTATTACTCCTCACTTCGAATTCCGCTTCATTCAGCTCAGAGTACTAGTAGCCGAATCATGCACTAGAAGGCAGCCGAGCAAGTGGAAGATGATTGAGAGTTATCTCGAGTTTTGGGAGCCAAGCCTCCCTGATTTTAAGGAAGTTGTTGATAGCTTCAGATGTATAAGTAGAGAGGCCTAGGGCCTCACTAGAGTCAAATTTTTTGCTTATGTAAACTCTGCTCAAATTTCAAGCTTATTATCTTGTGACAGTTTCATGTAATCTTGCTATTTTTTGATAATGAAGATGGAATCCTTTTTGAGCTAGCACTAAGTTACCTCAGAGGGTTGAAGCTCTTGGGTTAGGGCCCAATCCAAGCAGCCAAGCTTCTCTTCTTTTTTTTAATTTGTATGCTTTACTTCAGTTTATAGATTAATTTGCTGTTAGATGTATTTCTTTTATGGTTAAGAATAGGTTGCTTTTGATGATTTAGTAGTTTGCTTTCATTTGTGCTTTCTGTAGCAGGTTAAGCAGTGATCAAAAAAGATTCAAAAGGCTAGCAATAGTGCCTTGGCCTCTCTTCCTCCTTTTAGGACCATGATTTGAGGCAAAGACCCTCTTGCTGCCCCAAAAACACAAATTTTCCTCATTCATAGGACTTCTAGTGTTTGCAGCTCTTTAGTAGGTTAATAGTCCAGTTTTTCTTTGCTTTAGATCTCCTTTATCATGTTCACTTCCTAATTTGCAATAGTCCTCTTTCATGCTTTCCTTTCCTACAACATTTCTCAGCATTTCCTTTCATAGATCATAGTTTAGACCATTTTAATGCAAAACTCTGTTTTTCCTAAATGCACTCATTTCATTGGTTGCTTGATTTTCTTGGTTGACTGTTAGTTCCTATGCAACAGATCTCTTTCAGCAGTAGGCTAGCTTACCAGAAATTACACCCTCCATCTGATCCATGCCCTACAGGTCTCCCAAACCTCACCTCAATTCTGCCATTGTTTTTTGCATTTTTCATAGAACTTCTTCCTCTCTCCTTGAGCAAACCCAATCGTCTTTCTCTCTCCTAGTGATTCAAGGTAGGCCTTAGGTGCCGTAACACCTCATTCCAACCTTCATCCACCTTTTCCACCCACTCTCACACCATCAAAATAGTGAAAATTGCTCTCGGCCTCCTCCTATAGGCCTCCTGTAGTTTCCCTGTTTCCTCCTGTAGTTTTCCTGTGTGCTCCTGTAGTTTTTCCTGTAGGATTTATTTTGTAGGCCGAGTGTGGGAAAAGCCTCCAGAAGGCCACCTAATACCTATTAGGACCCATCCACACCATATTACATCCTCCCAAGCTCCAAAACCGCCCTCTAATGCCACCTGTTCGCTACCACACTCACACACAATAAATTAGATGCATGTCAAATTCACATAAAAACACATAAAAATCCAAAAATATGTTTTTTGCTTATTTACTTCTAGAAATAGCATGGTTAGATGTTTTTTTCTTTCTTGAGTAGGTAATGGTATTTATTTCATGGTTTTCATAGAGTTTTTAGCAAAAGTAGAATTATCTTGTTAATTAGGGTTTACTAGGTCTTGCTTTACATTCTAGTCTTTTTCCTTTCTGCAATTAGAATAGCTTCTATAGAGTAATATTTCTTTCCTTCCATCACACATAGAGCTTTTTCTGAAATCTATAGAAGTTGGCTGGAGCTCCTAGTGATCTCGCGCCGGGTGACCAAGTGACAACCTGTAGTGAGAACTAGTACTTGTGCATACAACACTTATGCTTCCAAGTTTGTTACGAACTACCGGGTTGATAAAAGTAAAGTTGGAAGCCCAGGAGTTGCAGCTTTCTTGCTGCAATACTGGCGCTCACCAGGGGTGAAGGGTTTTAGTGAATTTTGGGAAAAACTGGTCTAATTTAGGTATTTTGGAGTCACTAGGAAATTTTCTTACTAAATTACTTAGGAATTGGAAGCAATTTAGTCAGGTTATGGGACAAAACAGGGCTTTTCAGCGAATTTGGATAAATACCTAGTTTCATCTTTTGGACTAAGTAATGGCGACTGTGTACTGTTTGGAAGAAGTGCATGGGTCTGCAAGGTGGTGTAGAGTTCAACAGCTTTGGTAAATTGGCAGTTGGATGTAGGTTGACAGTTGCACATACTCTGGTGCTTGCATGGAGGTTAGAGTGCTCTTTTTCACGATAAAACAAAAAACAATGCGTTTTTTAGTTTTATTCGTAAAGTCAATGATTTTGCGGGTACACTGGGAAAAGGACACTTGGCGTTAAGCGAGAATGTGAAAGTTTGTCGTTTAGTGAGAGGCGGTAAGTGGAATCGTATCGCACCGCTTTTGGGATAAAGTGGTTTTGGGGGGAGTCTGCCCGATGCCATTCATCGGGTGACACGTAGTTGCGGGGTGAAGAATGAAACCACCCACATCGGGTGGGTAAATTTTGGCCTTCAAAGGCCACCCGATATGAGCATCGACCATTGGATCAAAAGAGGTCAGATCGCATGGTGATCAGGGCAATGATTTGATGTGAGGTTTAATGGAGGGGCCCGACAGGGTTTTAATGAGTAGAAGGATTAATTAACTGAGGATTAGCGAGATTTAATGACATCAGGAGGGATTTCATTGGTGGGAATAGATTATTAATTAATCACTATTTGATTAATTAATTTCTTTATTCGGCGATGGGTCATGGTTATTAATTAGTCGCTGATCTACTTAATTAGTCCCATTAATTAGTTTATTAATAAGTTTATGTTTCAAACTTTGGGGTGGGATATTATTACCATGTGGGTTTTTAATAAAATATACAGGAATGGGGTATTTTTGGGATTTAATAAATAATGTTAGAAGTCAATATGAAATGAAAGCAGAAAACAAAGTGCGCTAAGTATAATGTATGCTGAATTTATTTGCTTTTCACATTACACATTATAATTTAGGCTAAATGTGTATTTTTGAGTTTTTCTGAAAAAGGGGTTTTGCTTGGGGGGATTACTTTTCCCAGGAAAATAGTGATTTTACCTTAGAAAAAGGGATTTTTTAGGGGAAAATGAATGAATTCAAGGGGGTGAATGTTGGTGAGGGGGATTCTAGTACTTAGACCCTATAAGTTATTGGGCCAAGGGTCCGATCCCTCCAGAAGTAAGAGAAATTCTCTGAGCCCCTTTAACTTAAGGTTTTAGGTACTTTTGTCTTTACTTATGGGAAATTAGTAAACTTAAGGGTAAAATCAATGGGGGAATTAATCACTTGACTTTGTGTAACTTCTCAATTATCATCAATAGTTTAGTGACTTGATGATGAAATTAAATGATATGATCTTAGTTAATCATTTATCAGAATTCTACAACCATGCAACTACTTACCCATCTACTCATCCTGCCATCTTTTCTACTCTTTATTAGGGTGCACTTAAGTTGGCAAACCCTTGTGAAAACATTTTTATTTTCTTTTACAATAAAAACTATCTAAGTCTATCCTTATTACATCCAAGGACTCAGATCAAACTATTGAGCTCCTTTTATTTACTCTACCTATCTACTTATCTGCCAAGATTAAATAGTTTGGTCAGATTTTATTCTTTATCTCTAAGCATGAAATTCAAAACATGTAATAAACAAGATTAAACTATTTGGTTACCATGGATTGCGACATGAATAAGAAGTTGCACACAATCATTATGATGTATAAAAGTAAAGAGTAGTGGCATTTGAGCTTGCACACTTTCATGGTCTTTTTGTTTTTCCTTGGGGTTCATTTTTCATCTTTTTGGCTTTTTTTACTCTTTTTGATTTTTCTTTTAGGACATACCCTCTTTACATTTTTTTTTTTTTTTTTTTTTGAATATGGAAAACATTTGCAAAAAGCAAAGGTATGTACATATTACAGATTTGACCTTATCCATTCAAAAATTATGACATCTATTAGTATAGGAACATAACACAACAAAAGCAAATCAAATCGACAATCCACACGATAATCAAAATGATATTAACTTAACATTAACAAATAGTAAAAAATAAAATAGAAAATATTATAGCACAAATGAAGTAGTAGATCTTCTCTTGATTGGGCCTAGAGTCGCCAGAAGTCTCCGATATGAGATACTCATAATATAATTATGATTTAAACGCGGTCTTCTTCATTAATATGGGTAACGGAGTTACAACATCACCAAAGTAACAATATTATATGTCCAAAATAATAATTATGAACTCTGAATTCCTCAACTAGTCGTGCAGTTTTCCTTTAGACCTTATATATAACAATTAGAAAAGTAAATAGATAAAATAGAATCCTTAGGATTAGGAGATCCTAAGGATTTCGCAATACTCGATCTATTTTCCTCATAAAATAGCATCGATCTACCTGGTCTTCTGTTGTCCTGCTTTGCCTTCTACGTTGTCTTTTTCCTTTATGAGATGCCGTAGTTCTGTCGACGGTCTTCTACTGTCCTGCTTTGCCTTCGACGCTGTCTTTTTCCTTTATGAGATGTTGCAGTTCTTTCAATTGAACAACTATCATCCAATTTGCGTCTTCTGCACGTAAAGATAGTACAAATCAATTTTTCTTGCTTAGATTTGTCTAATTTTTTACTGATTAATTTTACCCAACTTTAACTGTTATTTCCTCTACTTTTATCCATAAAAAAAGTTAATCATGTGAGGATGGGTGCTAAATAAAGATATTACCAAGGAGAAAACATACATTTTTCTTGACCCAACATGCTCTCCAACTTACCTTGTTGCATGTCCTCATGCAATTAAATGGTTTAGGTGCAGTTGGTTTATGGAATAGGCAGGGTATACCTCCTCCTTATAAACTCTGAAGCCATTTTTCTTCTTAAGTACATCGAAAGCCTAGTTTACTTCTTGATCCTTCATGTTGTAGCCACTGTGATAATTATCTAGATGACACCATATGATTGGGGTTCTATACCGACATCCTATCCATTCAGGCCCCATGGTTAAGACCATGTTACTGTATTTATGGAAACGAGAGGAGGCAGCTTGAAAGTTTCGGTATCCAAATGGTTCTCGGTTTCTAACAGTATTGCTGGAGACCTCCCACCTTTGTCTGGCTGCAGACAAGGCTTCATCCTTGATCTCTTGGAAGTACTCCTTTCTAGCTTGTATAATATCTGTGTGGAATGGCCCTAATTGGCCTACAACACCAGCTTGCTTCATAAATTGCTTGTGCCTAACAGAGAGATGTAGGGGTTTTGTAGGTTCCCCCCTAACCCATAGGTTGATTCCATATTCACACTTTCTAAAAGTATTGTGAGCCTTTTCCCACTTGAGATGGTTAGTAGCAAAAGAAATAAATGTCTAGAATTGGACATCCCCTATAAAGGGGCTAGGGTTTTTGTCTCTGTCATCTTCCAAAAATAAATTGTGCATGTAAAGTTCACAGAGGAGGCGTTGTACCTGCTCGTTCTGCTCTCTGAAGCACTTGACAAAGTCCAGGGTAGTTTTGATTTCCATAGACTTGCCAGCCTTAATAGCTTTGATTTTCAGCAGGAGGTACCTTTCGAGGAGGAATAATTCATAGTTTGTAGCAGGAGCTCTACATGACAAGGTGTCTGAATAAAGGGAGCAGATAGTTTCCAACTGCTCTTTAGCCTTTTGTAATTTTTCCTATGCTTTCTCAACCTTTTTTTGTTCAACCTTGTACTGAGTGAAGGTCTCATCCTCAGTAGTTGTGAGTACCTCAAACTTTTTCCTTAATTCTTGATGTATACATAGGGGCACTACTTCTTTGTGCTGAGTTAATTCCTGTTGAACCTTCAGTAGTTCATTTTGCAGCCTCCTAATAAATGCCTCCCTTACTAAGGGAATGTATGCAGGTGTCTCCTCTGTTTGGGCTTCATTATCTTGTGTCTCCATAGGCTCAATTTGGACAATTGCCTCAGTTGATTCTAGAATTATGCAAAAATCATTTGGGATGCTTTCTTCAGCATCAGTCTGAACGGAAATGTTCACAATAGGGTAGTCTGTTTGGGTCTCTTGTGAGCAGACACAGGGGTCTTCATTTTGAATTTCAGTATCCTCTATAAGACATGGCTCTATCTGAGTTTCCTTTGAACAGACCAAAAGAATCTCAATTTTGGTTTCAACATCTTTTCCAGAACAATGTTTTGTCTGTGTTCCTATGGTCTCCATTTCCACTTTCAATTTTTTGGCTCTGATTGCTTCTTTTAACCACTGTCTAAGCTGCCCAATTATTCTCTTTTATTTTCTATACTTTTTAAGCATTTTTCTAAGCTTGTCCTTGTAGGACTTCTTTATTCTGGGAATTCCAAACGGCAGTGGTGCAACTGCATTTTCCTCAAGTTCATGCTCAGGTGGTATTGTGTCGGCATCAAGGAGGGTTTCAATTGGAACTATATCTCCTGATGGAACTTCACCTTTTGGATCTTCTTCGTCATGAATTTTCCACTCAGGAGACCCTAATAAAATGGTGTCTCTTGAGCAGTTATCATTCTCCAGGTTTTATTCTGGGTAGGCCTCATCCTTAGGGGACTTAAAAAATATAGTATTGCCCAATTGATTTCCATCTCCCAAGGTTTCATCTGTAGGATTTTCTTCATCTGGGGGGTTCACTGGACCAGTATATGCTGTCTTATTTTATTCTCTAGTGGATTCTTCTTCATGCACTTTGGCTTCAAGGAGTTTTTCCATAGAAGGGACTGGTTCCCTCGTTCTTCTAAGAAATCAGTAAATGACAGGGTTTGATCACAACTAGGGCTGTCAATAAAGGCAGACTAGTTGGGGGTACAATTATGTCCTTCAACATTCTTCAATTGTTCTCCTCCCTCACCAAATATCCCCATGTTTTCCAATACCCTGGCCACCTCTTCCTCATAGTCTTGTAAAGGGGAATTTTGTGGACTTGGAGGTGGTGTGTGAGATGGCCCAGCATCATTTGTTTGAATTGGGGTATGAAGCTGGGACCTCACCCATACAGAGCGGCTACGTTTGGCTATAGGTTTAATGGCACAAAGGAATTCTTTCTTTTCAGTGTCCTTCTCAGACCTGGGGTTTGTTCTATTACTGGGTTTTCTAGAGGTGGGGCCAGAGTAAGATTTATAATATTTTCCCAGGTTAGCTACTGTTGGGACAGTCCATGCATGATAATCAATTTGATCAGTCCACGATGAATGATGACTGTGTGTGGTTCCTTAGCTTTCCTAACTCGATGAACGACATCATGCAATAGGGAATTCAAATAAAACGACAAATTAACTAACATTTTCTGCTTTAGGATGGCTAACAATATGAGTTGGTGGAGATTTACCACATCTTTACGACCATCGCATGTGATTTACCATTGCACAATGACTACCAACTCTTGCCATGGTTATATTAACACTGGAGGGTGAATCCCTTTCCTTGTTCGCACCAATTTCTCGCCTAGGTCCTAGAACACTGCGACCACATTGTGTAGAAGAATGTGCTTGTCTGTCCACTTTGTTGCCTTAGCTAGAAGTCTAGTGACTTTGGCTATGATTGCTTCAGAGACCATTATGTCCCTGCCTCTTACTCTGGTGCTTCCATTCTTCAAATTCTATAGGAATTTGAGTGTCATTTCTTCATGAGATCCCTGTAATTTATTCACATATTGCAGCTAACCAGTGTGCTTGAGAATTGCACGAACCTGGTCCATTACCATCAGCACTGTGGGTTCATTTCGGATATCTCTACCTCCCATGGCTGCTATCTTCCTGTGACTGATTCACTCGTATGGAATTCTCTTGCACTTTCGCAATTTAGAACAGTAGCAAAAAAAGTTAAAGCAATTAATAGGAAAATGATGTCATTTTGGGAATTAACAACATTTACAATCAAGTCATTTGTCTCATCAACCATATTTGACACGTGCTCATAATCAATCCGCATCCCATCCATAATGGTTTTCATGTTTTCTCCAATCATAAATACTTTGATAATTATTATGCATACTCAACCATCATGCAATCCTTTACCCGAAAATCAATTTAATAATTATCACTCAATTATCCATAATTGTCACACATGTTGTTCAAATGCGACCATCCCCCGTCCAATGAGAAAAGGGTGTCCAAGTCTGCCAAGCATGTGAAAATCAATAGAATGAATTGGTAATTCATAAATGCAGGCAACCAATCCATAAAAGTGGTGTGATTTATGACAAATAAATTAAAGCAATACACGTATCTGAGGTAAAATGGCTGAAAAATAAAAAACAAATATTTAAATTATTATGTCAAAATATTTTCACCTTAAGTGGTATTAGTAACAAATTCATAATTGGCGGTAAGTATTAATGATTGTTGCAAAGTGATTGGACAATAATAATATAATGAATATATAACCTAAGTTACCATGCATGTTGACTTGTAAGAGTGTTGTTCAAATGGAAAATTTCCTTAAAAACGAATCCATAGGTGGTAATAGAATAGAGAGCATTTGGAAATGTAAAATAATACTCTGATACCACAAGTAGTTCCACTAATGTCAGTAGGCATTCATAGCCTTGACATGGTTGCTTTTTAACCCCACAAATGAGCCAAAGTCCTCCTTTTAGCATGTAGATGATTCTTTCTTTTCTTGTCATAAAGAGACCACTATGCTGGCATGGTGACCAAATAATCATAGTGCCATTCACTAGGATATATCAAAGTGATCAGGTTGGCTCGTGATGAGACCCCCTGTCCTTCTGACAGTTTTAATTATCAAGAAGGTCATTACCTTGGTTTGGTGGCCAACATGGAATGTCACCTGTTACATCCTTATGATCATGGTAGGATGGCTCGTGATGAGACCTCCTATCCTGTTTTTGTTGTATTCTCATATTTTGTTATTTTCATATTTTGATGCTTTTATTGCAAAAATAGGGAGGCTCATTTACTCCTTAAGAGTCAGGGATGGTGTAAGAAGTAAGAAAAATGCCAATGAAAGTTTATACTTTTACCACCATCTCATCATATCAAAGGGATTTATCCATTTGAAAGTGTGAAAAATAAGCCAGCATGGTTTTAAAATAATGAATCATTTTATGATGTGTCTAAAAGAAAATATGTTCATCCAATCATTATAGAGATGCACCATATCAATTTTTGAATAATGATAACCATCAAAAGGCTTCATAAGTCATAATGGTATTGACATTACTGTTTTTTCTTTATGTTAGGCACAAATCCACTCAGATGGTGTTTATTCAAAACATAAAAGGAAAAAGAAAGATGGCATAATGACCAGAAATGAAACAATAAAAGAAATCACAGTTCTTCCTATAAAAATCACAAAAAGTGTTGTTCAAATGATTGAGCAACCATTGTTCAATCGATTGAAAAACAAAATCGAAAAGAAAGAAAAAGCGTTGTTCAATCAATTGAACAAAAATCATTCAATCATTTGAACAAAAAAAATTAAAAAAGAAAACAACGTGAAAGTGCTTGTTTAATCGATTGAACAACAATCATTCAATCACTTTAACAAACCAAAAAAACCAAAAAAATGCAAAAGTGTTGTTCAATTGTTTGATCAAAAAAATTGAAAAAATAAAAACGCAAAAGTGTTGTTCAATCGATTGAACAACAATCGTTCAATTGTTTGAACATCAAAATCGAAAAAAATAAAAGTAAAAATAAAAATAAATAAATAAAATAAAATAAAACATGATAGTGTTGTTCAATTGTTTGAACAACAAATTGTAAAAAAATGAAAATGCAAAAGTGTTATTCAATCAATTGAACATCAATCGTTCAATCGTTTGAATAGAAAAATCGAAAAAAAAAAAAAAAAAAAAAATCACAATAGTGTTGTTCAATCGATTGAACAACAATCGTTCAATTGTTTGAACAACAACTCGAGAAAAAAAGAAAAAAACCGCAAGAGTTTTGTTCAATTGATTGAACAACGATCATTCAATCATTTGAACAACAAATTGAAAACTCACAAGTGTTGTTCAATTGATTGAACAACAATAATTCAATCATTTGAACAACAAAATCAAAACACAGAAGTGTTGTTCAATCGATTGAACAACAATCGTTCAATCGCTTGAACAACAAAAATGAAAAAAGAAAAAACACGAAAGTGTTGTTCAATTGATTGAACAATAATTGTTCAGTCATTTGAACAATAAATCAAAACACAAAAGTTTTTTTCAATCAATTGAATAGAAACTGTTCAATTGTTTGAACAACAAGAATACAAAAAGTTGTTATTCAATTGATTGAATAACACTTACCCAAAAAAAAAAAAAAAAAAATCTCAAATTTACATGACGATGCTTACTGAATTTCAATCAATCAAAGGAACATATAAATTGTTTACAATTTAAAGAAAAACACAATTTTACAAAAGAAAAGTTGTCGGGTCATCACTCCCTGCACCTAAAATTTGCAAGGAGGGGTCCTCACATACCTGCTCGCAAAAAGACTCCTTAGTGAGTGGTTTGTGGTAAAGATGCACCCAATTCCCATTCACTTTGAAAGAATGTCCTGCCCCGTCAATGGTAGTCAAAGTGAGAGTACCATTGTTATGTACTTCTTGAATTTCATAAGGGTCGAGCCATCTTGTTTGCAACTTGCCAAGAAAATCATGGAATCTGGAGTCATAGAGGAGTACCCAATCCCCTTTTTGAAACATCTTCTTTTTTATAAGGTTGTCATGCTACTTTTCCCTTTACTATTGAATAATTGCAATCCGTTGTAGAACAAGCAGTCGAGGCTCATCGAGTTCGTTGATTTTTTGAAGATGCTTGGTTTGGGCTTTTGTTAAATCCAATCCCACTTCCTGAGCCATTCTTAGAGTCTTTATTTCAAATTCAATTGGAAAAATAGGTTCTTTGCCAAACATGAGTTGGTACAGAAAGTATCCAATAGTATTCCTTCAAGTCATGCGATAGGACAACAAGGCCTCTTGCAATCTAGCAGCCCAGTCTTACCGATGCATTGAGATTGCCATGGTGAGAATTGCTTCAATGACATTATTGGTGTTTTCTACTTGCCTGTTCGTTTGCGAGTGATATTGGGAAGTGATCGTGTGTGTAATGTGATGGTTCCTGAGAATGGCTGTAATCTTGTGTCCTAAAAATTTCCCTCCCCCACTGTTATCACTTCCTGCAGTAAACCATACCACACGAATAGCCCAAATAGGAAGTGAATCACGACTTCTTCTATAGCTCTTGGTAAATCTATTGTTTCCACCCATTTTGTCACATAATCTGTGGCAATCAATATGTAGGATTTCTGATTTGATGGTGGATGGAATGGGCCAATAAAGTCCAACACCGATCATTCGAAAGGTTTTATGACTAGTTGGGGTTGCAATGACATTTCATCAAATTGGCCAGGCCAACCCATCCTTTGGTAGCTATCACAAGCTTGGGCATATTTCTTAGAATCTTTAAAAATAGTGGGCCAATAGTAGCCCATATGTAGTACTTTATGCCCTGTCCTTCGATCTACGAAGTAACCACCGCAGAGCTCATCATGGAAAGCTTTAGAATGTCATAAATATAATCCTTGTGAATGCATCTGCATATACACATATCAGACCCTGTGTGAAAAAGATATCTGCCAATCCAAGAGAATCGGGAACTCTGCTGAAAAATTTGTTTCCTTTCCCTTGTTGTCAAATGACTAGGCAACTTCCCCACTGCTAGATAATTTTCCACATCTGCGTAACATGGCGTTTTTACTGCTACGACAAATAAATTCTCATCTAGAAATTGGTCATCCACTACCAGTGGATCATTTGTCTTTGGAACACGGGATAAAAAATGAGCGACTAGGTTTTCCTTCCCTAGACGATCTTTGATAGTGATGTCAAACTCTGTATAATTGAGCTCTGAACCAGTAAGATTTTTTCTAATATAATATATAGCATATGGTTTTCTGTCCTCCTCCTGGCCGAGGACAGTGCCTATCGTTGCATCTGATGCGTCTGTGGATATGTGAAAAGGTAGCTCCCAGTTTGGTCCTCATAACACTGTTGCCGTCGAGACTAGTTTCTTTAAACCTATAAAAGTTGTATCACATTTGTCAGACCACTTGAAATCAACATTTCCAGTTAAAGAATATATAGGCGCAACAATTTGTGAAAAGTTTTTAATAAAACTGTAATAATAACCTGCATATCCCAAGAAGCTACGTGCCTCCATCTGAGTACAGGGTGTAGGTAGTAAAAGAATTACTTGTATTTTTGCTGGATCTACTTGTATCCTTGCTGCAGAAATATAATGTCCCAAGATTATGCCTTCGGTCATCATCATGTGACACTTGACATTGCTTAAACATAACCTGGTAGCAATGCATCGTTCTAAAACTTTTTCTAATGTTTGCAGTGCTTGATCAAAGTCATCCCCATATGGAGTAAATTCATCCATATATACCTCAATTCCTTCATTTATCAAGTCAGAAAAAATGATGAGTATAGATCTTTGAAACGTGGTTGGGACATTGCATAATCCAAATGGTAACACTCTATAAACGAATGTACCCCAGGGATAGGTGAAGTTTTTTTTGTCTTGATCTTCGGGGGCGATTTGAATCTGATTGCATCCACTAAAGCTGTCTAGAAAGGAAAAGAACTGCTTCCCTCCCAAAGTATCAAGGACCTAATCAATAAAGGGAAGAGGGCAGTGATCTTTCTGTGTTGCCTTATTCAATTCCCGGTAATCCACATAGATACGCCACTTCCCATTTTTCTTGGGAACAACCACCAATGGAGAAACCCATTTTCTATCTGAAATAGGATAAATCAAATTCACATACAGTAGCTTCCATAACTCTTCTTTCACAATGTCTTTAAGATGCGGATTCAATCTCCTTTGAGGTTGCCAGATAGGACAAGCATCCTTTTCAGTATAGATGTGATGTGTACACAACTGTGGGTCTATGCCCTTCATGTCAGGTGTTAGTGTCAATCTTTGAAACCTTCCACCAGTGATCAAATATGCTCTTACAAAGTGGTCTCAGAGTGTCAAAGTCAAATTTTGTCATTTCAGTGAGTTTTCAAGTAAAATTTGGTCACTAGGTATTAGGTCTAGGGTTTGTTTTTACTCCTTCCAAAGTTTTCCAAGTGTCGGTCCATGTCACCATTTAGCTAAGTGTACCATCATTCAAAGAGTTTTCATCATCATTTCAGGTTCCAATGGGTCATTTTACACCTTGCTCGTGCTTCAATTGTACTTGGGTAAGGCCCATTTCCCTCTCCTAGGGTTTTGAAGGTAATTTTTCTTGGATGTCCAAATGATCAACAAAATTGTGTCCTGATGTTCATACACCTTCCCCTATCCCTAATATACCTTCTTAAACAATTCCCATCACTCATATCCCTCAAATTCATCATTTTCCCACAAACCCTAGTTTATTGCTACAATTTGACAATTTTCTATGCTAGGCCTGTGTTTTGCCCTTTTGGACCCCTTCCCCTCACTCAATCTTTGAAATTCGACTTTCCCCAGCTTCCCAAAATCCCTCCCTTCTTTCCAAAATTTTCTCAAGAATTTAGAAGTTCCTCATCCCTTTCATTTCCCTTCATTTCTACAAATCCCCTGTTCCACATATCCGGATAGGTTTTCTTCAAACTATGTTTCTGAGCAATAAAAGTTGAATTTGAAAAATGTGAGAGAGGTTTTTCTCCATCATTGACCCAAGAAGAAAAAAAAATTTCATTTTTTATACAGGTTTCATGGTTTGGGAGAAATGTCGAAAACATCATTGGCCTCAAGAGAGTTGCTACACCTCTGGAGTGACCTTAGCAAAAAAAAACAATTCTCCTGGATGGAATGCCCAAATTACTTGCTTTATGAGTCAACTGATAACTAGATAGAGAGTGATTTCCAATGAGCTATCATGAGCTCAATTTGGAATTGAGGAATACCTTCAAAAGTTGACTGCAACAGCACTCTGCATTTAGGCAGCCTCATTTTGCACATTTTGACCAGTCTTGGGAGATTTGACTCTTGACAAGGCAAATGAACTCCAAATTGAAAAATTCAAGATGTTCTGGAGAGTAGACTCAACAAGATTTCCAGTGAGCTATCACACGCCCAATTTGGACAGCAGGAAGGCTTTCAAAATTCATATGAAAAATGGTTCTATGCATCAGGGAGGCATTGTGCATCAGAGGGTTGGCGCTGTGCATCAGAGGAGCAATGCGCATCAGACAGTTTTTGCCAGTGTTAAATTACACATGCACTGCGCATTAGGAAAGCACTATGCATTGGGCTCAGTGCACTGCGCATTTGCCAGGGAGTTTCCAAAATCACTCAAATTTATCCTAAACTCTCCCAAATGCTTCATTTCACTCCTACAAGTAAGTTTTCATAGATCTTGAGCTAAAATTAGTCTTCTTCATGTTTTGTTCATGAGTTTTGCTTCTTAAAGCCAAACCCTAGCTTGCCTTCATACTTTTCGCTTCATTGAAAAATTTTCACCTCATTACAGGACCATAATCCCTTTTCTCTTTTCCCAAACTTCATTGCCCTAAAACTACCCATTGGTTCCATTTTCCCTTTCCTTTTTCCCCCAAGAAACTAATCCCCTATATTAAACCCTAAGTCCCTTATAAGTCAAAACCCTAATTTCCTAAATTTTCCCTTCATTCCCTTACTCCACTTCATTATTGTTGTTCCATTTGCAAAATCTCTTCATACTAATCTTCTTTGTCCTCATCCATTGTCATTTTTCACTATACCATCATCACATTACATCATTAATACAAGCATCATTGAAAGAAGTAGTGAGTATCATTTTGAAGAAGACACTCCTAGTGATAGCTCAAGGGAAAGAAATGTGCAATCCAGGAAGCCTCACAAAGGTGGAAAAATCATTAGGGAGGAACCTATTAGCATGAGTGAACTCCTTGCTTGCCCTTTAGCCACCACATGTTTCAGATATCAGTCCTGTTTTGAGTTTTGTGAAATGGTTGAGAGGGTCAAATTTCACCATGAGTTAGCAAGGCAGTTTGTGATAAACATGGATAACAATATGGTACATCTTGCTAGGATAAACTTCACTCTTTCACCCACTATCATTGCAGAGGCCACAGGAATTCCGGATGTAGGGGAAAAATGGAACAAAAGGAAAAAAGAAGGATGAAAAGCTCAACATTTTGGCTGATGTCACTTTAGCCCAACAAAGTAACCCATGATGCATCTTTGAGCCAAAATTGGGCAAATTTTGAGACAATTTTGTCATTTTCCAAATTTTAAAAATAGAAACACAGGAAATTCCGGTTGATGTGCAGTGCCAGTGATTTGGTGCATCCTCTTGACAAATGGCTTATAGATTTGGATTCAACATAAAAAAACAAGTAAACCCAGAAAGTTTCATCAATTTTGGAGAATATTTGGGCCACCAAAAGGGAAAACACCACCCAAAAAATGTCCTCTCTGGCACTTTTTGGACATACAGGAACCAATCTTGGGAGAATCCACTTTTGGAGGGTCAAATCAAATCCAAATCAAAAAGTTCAAAGTGTTCTAGAAACTAGACAGGTAGGGCTTTCCAACAAGCTATATTGAGCCTAATTTGGATGAGTGGAAGGCCTCCAAAAGTAGCCTTGAAGCAGCACTGCGCATCAAGCTCAAGGCCCCACGCATCAAGCAAATTTTTGCCAATTTTGCCTAAAACTCAAAATTTTGCCTAGTTTGACTATCAGTTGAATTTTTCTCTTCTCCTTGGTAAATTTGTGATGGTAAATGATGTAATATGATGTAAATTTGATGAAGAATGACTTTAGGGGGCAGATAAATCAGTTAGAGGTAGTTTTAGGTTGAATGAATCAGTTTCCATAGTTTTAGAGGCAAGCTGTTCCACTGCCTATTTTCTAGTTCCTAGTTTAGATGTTGTTGAAACTTAACTCATGGATTCGACCCCTGATGGCTAGGATAGGTGGTTTGATGCCTATATTATGTACTTTCCTAGTCATTTGTAAAGGTTGGACTCTTGTGGATGCATTGAGCACTATTGTAAATCACTTCTGCAGTTTGGCAAGGAAATGAACCAGGGTTTTGCAGCATTTTGTGGGATTCTTATGGTAATGTGTATTGGCATTGTTTTCTCCTCTATTTTTTAGTTTTCTCTTATGTGTATATGTGCCATCATCTATATTTTCTTCATAACTAAATGAATCAAAATTAATAGGTGGAATCCATTGATGTTCAGTTCTCTACCTTGAGGTTTCATTTAGTTTTAAACGTTTTCTATTGTTTGAAGAAGACTTATGAACCTTGCATGCCCTCTCCAACTCCTCACCTGTATTTAGACTCACCATAGGATCAAATTCAAAGTGCTAAAACACTTGCCTACCTTGCCCCACAGAAACCTCTGCAAATCTGAGTTGATTTCCTATACCCAAAGCTGCCTTCCTCATCTGATCCAGCAACCAACCATTGAAATCAATCAAATCCTCTGAGAAAATATACCTAGCCTAAAATTAGTATTCATTTCAGTCATCTCGAGCCTTATTTGCCATATTTTCTTTGAGATTTACAAGGAGAGAGCCCTCTCCCTACCTGGTAGCATTAGCTACCAGGTTAAGCGTGGTTTGATGTTACCCTAGACTTGCCTTTCTTCAGCCTGAGGTAGTTTTAGGCACTAACATAGTGGCGACCATACTGGGGAATGTAGCGTTATGTTCCTCAACAAAATGTATCAAATTCAGATCTGATTGTTGATGGTGGAAAACAATCAGACATCGGAAGGCTGAAATCATTCCCCTGGCGACTCCAAAATCAGTTTCGAGATCAGATCCAAGGACTCCACTGGAGGATGAATCTGACCAGCAGAAGCATGAAAGGACAATATGGAAAGATCAGGTATTCAAGTTGGAATTTCATCCAAGACATTTTGTTCTTTGTTATAAATTATTTCTTCTCTTTTCCTGAGAATGTCAAGAAGGCTTTGCAAAGTATATGCTACTTGAGAAAAGATCCTATATCCGCATTTGATTCTTTCCCTTTGAAGATTGTGAAATATTCACACGCCTTTGAGCTTGATTAAGAACCTTCTTCTAAATCTTTTGATGATTGTCTTCAAACTGATGAGCCTCAAGAGACCAAGATTGATTCCACACCTTCTATACATACCCCTATACCTTGTAAAATTCCAAATCGATACAAACTTATAATTTTACCTCCTATATACCATGCTTTCCCTAAAAATCATGACCTATATCTACCAAGATTTGATGGTGACTGTAACAACATCACTGCTGCGAGACATGTACTAAATTTTGAGTCTTTTCTTGACCTTTTTGAAGTTGATGAAGAGGATGTCAATGTTAGGCTTTTTGCTCTTTCTTTGCAACGCAAAGTCAAGAGTTGGTTCAAAACCCTGCCTAATGCAAGCATCTCAGATTTACAGTAGTTCTTCAAAGTTTTCCTCGATAAGTGGGTGGTTAGAATAACCCTTTCTTGATTATAGAAGAGTATAACTAGCTAAAAATATTGCCAAGGGAGACAGTACAACAATTTCTTGCCAGATTTAACCAAGTCTACTTTTCGATGCCAATTAATATAATACCTCCTCCTGGACCCGCTCTCTTGCACTACCCGGAAGCCTTTGATCCAGAAATGGAGTTTCAGCTGAGGGAAAGGAACCTTGCAACACTTGAAGATATGCAAATCAATGTAGTAGATGTAGAGGCTAATTTGCTGATCAGAAGGGAAAAGTCGAAGGAAGAAGAGATGAAGAACATAGATCCAGAGGAATCGACATCTTTAGAGGTAAAGCTCAACATTTTGGTGAGTGCAGTGGAAGAGTTGATGCAAAAGATCACCACAAGGAATAAGTATGATATTCAAGACCACAGCTCGCTGATTGAAGAAGAACAAGTGGCTGATCCAAAACATTTTCTTTCCTATCCTATTTGTCATAGATTTGATCATGATTGTTTTATAGATCATCTTGGAGAAGAGAGATTTGTTGATATGACATGTATGCTTGATGATGTGTTTTATATTGATGATTTGCCTCAGTTTGATCAATATGATGATGATTATGTTCTCCAAATAGAAGCTAGTCTTGCAGATAAATCAGCAGCTAGTTTGTGGGAGGAGGAAGTTCACTTTCGGCAGCTCGAATACAGTGATCAACCGATGCATATTAGCTATGGAAGTGAGGAGGAAATTGCAGCACATTTTTAAGTAAGTGAAGGATCTTTGCCTTTTTTTTTGCTTCATTTTAGTTCATCAGAGACAACTTTCATGCAATCAGAGGTCAACCGTCGACAAGTCTTGATCTAGACTATCTTGAGGGAAATGAAAACCTTGTTCAAGACTTTTCATATCCAGATTTGCAGCCTTTGAATGCCATTGATTTTCAAGTTGCAGATGAAGAATTGGAAACTGGAACATATGATCAAATGATGAAAGATGATTCCATTCCATTCTATTTTGAATCATTTCAGTTTTTGAAAGGAAATTTGCATAGTATATCTTCAATAAAAGATGGGCAGCCTGTATAAAATCATGTAATCTCATCGGAGCCAATAGAAAATGGGTTGCAACAATATTTTCAAGTTTTTCACAATCCGATAGCTAATATTTTGGATGATGTCTGCAGTGAAATTCCTTCTCCATTAGCTACCTGTGAGCTTGAAATGTGTACTGATACAAACTTGATCTGACAACCGGTTTCTTTGTCATTTTCAGCAAGAGTCTCATCATAAAGCTCAGATGAAAGTTTGCATTCATGGTAAGAGGAGAAGAAAAGTAATCCATTGGATGAGCTAAGTCCCAGTGTGCATGAATTTCAAGATCCTTATGCAGTGTTTTTGGAGTCGGATAGAGAAAGCTGAAAGAAAGTTGTCATTTCCCAAGCCTAAGGATTAGGACCAACCTCAATGTGGTAAGGTTTTTCTACCTTATATCCATGGGGTTACAGACAAAATCGCTAAAATCCTAAGAAAGAAAAACATTATAACACAATTCTCAGGTCCTGGTACTATCAGGCAAAGGTGAAATAGGTCGCTCCCTCTAGACAAGACTCAAGGAACATGGTGCTGACATCAGGAATGGAAGATCTCGTACCTCAGCATTGGCAGAACACTCCTCGAAGACTAAGCACCACATCTGCCTAGAAAACGCATCAATTATCGCAAGGGAAGAGCAGCATCAGAGACGAAAGATCAGAGAAGCACTTGAAATTATTAAACATCCTTGTAATCTGAACAGAGACAATGGTATGGAGATTAGCGAGAGCTGGCTTCCCCTGATCAGGGAAATCAAAAAGTGTCAACCCATCCCCAGGTAAGCCTTCAGCAGGTAAGTTATCCCTATCCTATTCTATTGGTCAGTACTTTTTATTTATATCATAATTAGAATTATTAACATTAAAATACTTTAATATATTAATTTCTACATAACTATTAATTAATATATTAATTATTATATCAATTAATTATAAATATTATTTATTTATAATTGTTAATATAATTTGGTTCAAATATATTAATTTAATTTTTATATAGAAATTGATATATTTCCCTAGTATTTCTATAATAATTAATCATCCCTTCATTTTATTAAAATAGCTCCTTTAACTTAATAATTAACTTTTTAATGCTAGAATATAATAATTTCTATATAACTATTAATTAATATATTAATTATTATTTTGATCAATTATAAATATTTATTATTTATAATTATTAATATGAATTGGTTTAATATATTAAATTAATTTATATAGAAATTAATATATTTTAGTTCAATCTATTATCTAAAAAAAAAAAATTAGTATCAATTCTATTTCCTTTTTAATCTATAGGTTATAAACCTAGTTATTAAAAATTTTAATAAAATTTCAATAAAACAAAAGTAATTTATTAAAATGAAAAATAAATTAAAATTAAAATTAAAATAAATTTAGATTCAAGCCGACCTGTGCTATTCCTTAAAAATTTTATCCTCATGGGTATTTATTCTATCCATTCTGCTCTTCTTTTATCATCATTCTCAAACCCTGATGATGGATCCCATTTGGGATTTGAAACGTTGGTATAAAAATGTTCATACTGTGGATTCTTCGGTCAATGGTTCAAAAGCTAGAATGCTTACTTGGTTGCATTGGTTGTTTCGTTTCACACGATCAGGTGATGAATGGAACAATTAGATTAGGTTTTATTGAATAAGCTCCATTTTGTGCATATTTTTGTTGGCATTATGATTCAAGTGTTTTCCTTGATGGCAACTCACTCAGAGGTTGGTACAGATGCTCAGAAGTTGGTACAGGTGATGGCAACTTAATCAGAAGACAGATCCTAGTACAGCTTGCCAAGGAAGTTCATACACGCAGGTTTGTTAAGCCCAAGTCGCGTGTACACGCAGGTTGGCTTCAGAAAAAGCGCGTGTATGTGGAAAAGTAACTTTGGTCCATGGCGGTTAGTCCTTGGAAGTTGTGCCTATGGTTTCGGACCATTGTGTCTCGACGGGCGTGTCGATCCCTAGTTTTGAAGTTGATGGTATTGTGTTTCTATGGTTTTGGCTCTTGGTATTGAACAAGGCCTAAGGCTATATAAGGAGAAGATCACTAGGCAAAGACATGGTTGTGGGTGTCTGACGCAGTGAGAGGATCTGGTATTGCTGGTTATCTGTTCGGGACGCTTGGCAAGGGTCGGATCTGACAGCAAAGGCAGAAGTAATCATTTCTAGATCTGCACGCGGGTTGCCTTTGGAGAAAGCGCGTATACACGCGGTTTTGGTACAGTGAAGTAGCGTATGCATGATAAGGGTTGATATTTCAGGTTGCTGCTGATTCTGGTGGTTGTTGCAAAGTTCTAGATTCTGGTTTGGGTTCTGTGTTCTTGATGACAGGGTTTCAGTGATTCGGTATTGGGTTGTTTAATGAATTATGATGCAAGTATAAGTTGATGTTTGTATTGCGGTAATGTTTGCTTTGTACTCTTGGATCCAGTCTGAAAATTGATGAAACGTGGTCCCTGAAGGTTGTAGGGTCAGCACCTACGTACTAGTAAATGGATCAGCTAGTACAAGAGCTGAGGGGGTTGTAGCTCCCTTCCAAAAGTAGTTGGAAAACGAGAGAGGGTTGTAGCCCTCTGCAGGTTGTAGCCTGCGTGCTGGTAAAGGACTGCACCAGTACATTGTAAAAGAAGTTTCTCATTAAAGAAGAAAGAGACGAATTGCAGCAGGTGGTTTTCACCCACATTGGGTTTCCACCTTATATCATGGTGTTCATGTGTGTGGCTCTTGTGTGATGTTCTGTTCTGTTATACTGCGCCTGTTTACTGTTAAATTGCTTAATAATGTTCTGATGCATTTACTGAAGATTAAGCTAACTGAATTATAAGATCTCGGGGTATACGCTAGTTGCATTAGACACAGTCGCGTGTACACGCGGGTTCACTTATCTGAAGTCGCGTATATGTTTCTGAGTATGAAATTGAAAAGTTTTATCTGATCTGATAATACTGATTCACCCCCCCCCTCTCAGTATTATTTCCAACAATTTTCTAGTTTTTCGATTGTGTTTTAGTATTGACTCAGTTTCAAGTCAATTTGTGTCTTTGGGTCATCAGTTTTCAATCATCCATTTCAGTTTGTGTTTTTGACTCCTTGCCCAATGGATAAGGCACTAGTCTGCTCTCCTAAAGATCTGTGGTTCTTGGCACCTCCAAGGAGCTACCATCCCCATTGGAGCCAATTTTAGTGTCAGTCTTCGAAACCTTCCACCAGTGATCAAATATGCTCTTACAAAGTGGTCTCAAAGTGTCAAAGTCAAATTTTGTCATTTCAGTGAGTTTTCAAGTAAAATTTGGTCACTAGGTATTAGGTCTAGGGTTTGCTTTTACTCCTTCCAAATTTTTCCAAGTGTCAGTCCATGTCACCATTTAGCTGAGTGTACCATCATTCAAAGAGTTTTCATCATCATTTCAGGTTCCAATGGGTCATTTTACACCTTGTTCGTGCTTCAGTTGTACTTGGGTAAGGCCCATTTCCCTCTCCTAGGGTTTTGAAGGTAATTTTTCTTGGATGGCCAAATGATCAACAAAACTTGTGTCCTGATGTTCATACACCTTCCCCTATCCCTAATATACCTTCTTAAACAATTCCCATCACTCATATCCCTCAAATTCATCATTTTCCCACAAACCCTAGTTTATTGCTACAATTTGACAATTTTCTAGGCTAGGCCTGTGTTTTGCCCTTTTGGACCCCTTCCCCTCACTCAATCTTTGAAATTACACTTTCTCCCTGCTTCCTAACATCCCTCCCTACTTCCAAAAATTTTCTCAAGAATTTAGAAGCTCCTCATCCCCTTCATTTCCCTTCATTCTATAAATCCCCTATTCCACATATCAGGATAGGTTTTCTTCAAACTATGTTTTTGAGCAAGAAAAGATGCATTTGAAAAAATTTAGAGAGTTTTTTTTCCATCATTGACCCAAGAAGAAAAACCTCTTTCATTTTTTAGACAAATTTCATGGTTTGGGAGAAATGTCAAAAACATCATTGGCCTTAGGAGAGTTGCTGCACCTCTGGAGTGACCTTGGTAAAATCAATTTTTCTCCTGGATTGAATGCCCAAATGACTTTCTTGATGCATCAACTGATAACTAGATATAGAGATATTTCCAATGAACTATCATGAGCTCAATTTGGGGTTGAGGAAGACCTTCAAAGGTTGACTACAACAACACTCTGCATTTAGGCAGCCTCATTTTGCACATTTTGACCAGTCTTGGGAGATTTGAGTTTTTATAGGGCAAATGAACTTCAAATTGAAATATTCAAGATGTTCTCGAAAGTAGACTCGACAAGATTTCCAACGAGCTATCACACGCCCAATTTGGACACTGGGAAGGCCTTCAAAAGTCATCTGTAAAAGGGTGTTGTGCATCCGGGAGGAGCTGTGCATCAGAGGGTTGGCACTGCGCATTAAAGGAGCACTGCGCATCAAACAGTTTTTGCCAGTGTTAAATTACACAGGCACTACGCATCAGGAAATCACTATGCATTGGGCTCAGTACACTACACATTGGCTAGGGAGTTTCCAAAATCACTCAAATTTATCCCAAACTCTCCCAAATGTTGCATTTCACTCCTACAAGTTTTCATCGATCTTGCTCTGAAATTAGTCTTCTTCATGTTGTTTTCATGAGTTTTTCTTCTTAAAACCAAAACCCTAGCTTGCCTTCATACTTTTCACTTCATAGCAAAATTTTCACCTCATTACAAAACCAACATCCCTTTTCTCTTTTCCCAAACTTCAATGCCCTAAAACTACCCATTGATTCCATTTTCCCTTTTCTTTTCCCCTAAGAAACTAATCCCCTTTATTAAACCCTAAGTCCCTTATAAGTCAAAACCCTAATTTCCTAAATCTTTCCCTTCATTCCCTTACTCCACTTCATTATTGTTGTTCCATTTGCAAAATCTCTTCATACTTGTCTTCCTTATCGTCATCTATTGTCATTGTTCACTATACCATCATCACATTACATCATTAAGACAAGCATCATGGAAAGAAGCAATGAATATGATTTTGAGGAAGACACTCCTAGTGATATCTCAAGGGAAAGAAATGTGCAGTCCAGGAAGCCTCAGAAAGGTGGAATATTCATTAGGGAGGAACCTATTAGCATGAGTGAACTTCTTACTGGCCCTTTAGCCACCACATGTTTCAGATATCAGTCCTTTTTTTAGTTTCATGAAATGGTTGAGAGGGTAAAATTTCACCAAGAGTTAGCAAGGTAGTTTGTGATAAGAATAGATAACAATATGGTACATCTTGCTAGGATAAACTTCACTCTTTCACCCACTATCATTGCAGAGGCCACAGGAATTCCAGATGTAGGGGAAAAATGGAACAAAAGGAAAAAAGAAGGATGAAAAGCCCAAAATTTTGTTTGATCTCACTTTAGCCTAACAAAGTAACCCATGATGCAGCTTTGAGCCAAAATTGGGCAAATTTTGAGACAATTTTGTCATTTTCCAAATTTTAAAAATAGAAACACAAGAAATTCTGGCTGGCATTGAATTGGTGCATCTCTTGACAAATGGCATATATATTTGTATTTAGCATCAAAAAATAAGTAAACCCAGAAAGTTTCATCAATTTTAGAGAAGATCTGGGCCACCAAAAGGGCAAAAAACACACAAAAAATGCCCTCTCTGCCACTTTTTGGACACACGGGAACCAGTCTTGGGAGAATCAACTTTTGGAGGGTCAAATCAACTCCAACTAAGCAAATTCAAAGTGTTCCAGAAACTAGACATCCAGGGCTTTCGAACAAGCTATCTTGGTCCTAATTTGGATGAGCAGAAGGCCTCCAAAACTAGCCTTGAAGCAACATTGTGCATCAGGCTCAGGGCACTATGCATCAGGGAAATTTTTTCCAATTTTGCCTAAAACATAGAATTTCACCTAGTTTGACTATCAGTTGATTTTTTTTCTTCTCCTTGGTAAATTTGTGATGGTAAATGATGTAATATGATGTAATATGATGTAAATTTGATGAATAATGACTTGAGGGGGTAGATACATCAATTAGAGGTAGTTTTAGATTGAATGAATCAGTGTCCGTAGTTTTAGAGCCAAGTTGTTCCACTACCTATTTTCTAGTTCCTAGTTTAGATGTTGTTGAAACAACTCCTCAACTCATGGATTCGACCCTTGATGGCTAGCATAGGTGTTTGATGCCTATATTATGTACTTTCTTACCCATTTGTAAAGGTTGGACTCTTGTGGATGCATTGAGCACTATTGTAAATCACTTCTGCAGTTTGACAAGGAAATGAACCAGGGTTTTGCAGCATTTTGTGGGATTCTTGTGGTAATGTGTATTGGAATTGTTTTCTCCTCTGTTATTTAGTTTTCTCTTATGTGTATATGTGCCATCATCTATCTTTTTCTGCATAACTAAATGAATCAAGATTAATAGGTGGAATCCATTGATGTTTAGTGCTCTGCCTTGAGGTTTCATTTAGTTTTAAATGTTTTCTACTGTTTGAAGAGGACTCATGAACCTTGCATGCCCTCTCCAACTCCTCACCAGTATTTAGACTCACCATAGCATCAAATTCAAAGTGCTAAAACACTTGCCTACCTCGCCCCACAGAAACCTCTGCAAATCTGAGTTGATTTCCCAGACCCAAAGCTGCCTTCCTCATCTGATCCAGCAACCAACCATTAAAATCAATCAAATCCTCTGAGAAAATATACCTAGCCTAAAATTAGTATTCATTTCAGTCATCTCAAGCCTTATTTGCCATATTTTCTTTGAGATTGACAAGGAGAGAGCCCTCTCCCGACCTGGTAGGGCTAGCTACCAGGTTAAGCATGGTTTGATGTTACCCTAGACCTGCCTTTCTTTAGCCTGAGGTAGTTTTAGGCACTAACATCAAGATAATCCCAGGCAAAAGACCTCTTATATTTTTGCAAGACCTGAATGAAATTTTGTTGCTGATCACTGTCCGGGCTATCATTAATGTTTAAAACTTTGCCTGGTTCAATATCCATAGGCTTGCTATTATGAACATCAGCCGTCTAGATGTGCTGATCATCGGTATCCTTCAAGGGATATTCCAAGGCATCATTATCCAAAATTGATTTTATCATTTGACACTTTACATTGCTCACATTATCTGGATGATTGATAAAGTTGTTAATAATGTCATCTTCAGTCTGATCTTTGAATTCAGGTGCCTCTGCTACTGTGAGTGGTGAACAAATGCTTTCTTCCAGGTATGCTGATGTTTTTTTACATATTTTTACAATGGGCAAAGTTTTTTTGGCAGGGGGATATAAAACAATATTTTTTATAGCAGCCCACTTTGCAATAGTGATGTTTCCCTCCCAACAACCTATATATGCATCAATTTTCAGCAGCCAAGGTCAGCCCAGTATCAAAGGATGCTCATCCAATCGAATCTTCGGGTTTATAACAAGAAAATCTACTGGATATTCCCATGAATCAATAGAAACCATAATATCTTGTAAAGTTCCTTCTAGCCTCACCACTGAATGATCAACAAGTTCTAGCAAGGTGGTGGTTGGTTCCAAGGCCGTAATACCAAGTGCTTGACAGGTTTATGTTGTTAAAATGTTAATGGTTACACCCATATCAATTAGCATATTGGGAAAATAGTTTCCATATATTTGAACTGTCACTATGGGATTCCCAAGATCTTCATACTTTACTGGAGTTTCCCCTTCCAAGAGTACATCAAAAAAGGTTCCTACAACATGAATGGTGGGTGAAGTTTTTACTTTCCTCATAGGCTTCTTTACACATATCTCTTTAATTGTTTTGGCATAGATGGGAATGTCCTAGATGGCCTGGAGGAGCGTAATTTTTATACAAAGATTTTTTAGTTCCCCTACAAGATCAAAATCTGGGTAAACAATCAGCTTAGGTATCGTTAACCTTTCGGAGAATGGGGAAGAAGTGACTATGAGTTCCTTAGGATCTTTATGCTGATCCGTCTCTTCTCCTTGTTTTATTTCAGTATCAATTACAGGTGGTGTTTCGATCTCAATTGATGGTTGATCCCTGTTTTCCTCAGGGGTGATGATACATCCTGACCTCAATCTTAGTTCATTACATTCTTTTTGTTCAATCTCATAGTTTGAGCCTTCGACAATCTGTACCAGCTGAACCGATCTATTATTGGGATTTGGATTCAGTCGGGTTGACAATTGAGGGTGCAGAAGAGGCTGGGGATTTTGTTGTAATGGATAAGGTGCTGACAATGCAGGTTGA
The DNA here is from genome assembly GCA_031772625.1 of Pinus tabuliformis. Lineage (NCBI taxonomy): Eukaryota > Viridiplantae > Streptophyta > Pinopsida > Pinales > Pinaceae > Pinus > Pinus tabuliformis. Next base: position 1,772,228,230 of record CM062819.1, read on the forward strand.
GGTTGAGGACCTATTCCCATAGGAGTATTGGATAGTTCCAAAGGTCGCTACGAATTTGTAGATCAGTTTAGATTTTGAGAAGTGGAGGCCAGCCACTGGGACTGATAGGGATTACCTTGCCAAATAGGAGTAAAATGAGAATTTGGCTAGCCATTACCTGGAAAGGATTGAGTGTACCATGGTGTCATAGGTGATGGATGGGGTTTCCAATTAGAGTAAGCTAATTGGCCTTGCCATGCTGCCCCAGGGTTCTGTTACTGATTAAACTATGAAGAAGGAAAGAACTGGGATGCATCTTGTGACATACATATAGATTTTGCCTACCTCTTGGCAGTGATGGGCATTGTTCAGTGGTGTGGTCCTTGGTACAAATGGTGCATGTTTGAACCATGTCCAAGGGACACTCCCGTTGTTTGTGCTTATTTTGATAGGGTGGGAAAAAAAAAACCAAGTTTTTTTTTGCTAAGGCTTGTTTCTGTTTAGCCTGTAGGACGGCCAATTGCGTCGTGAGGGTGCCCAGGATGCCTGTCTTGAAATCTTCCAGGGGGTTACCGATTTCCATTCGTGTTATGCCTCCACCGTGGGTTTTGTTTCCCCTACTCATGGAATCTCGACTTCCTGCTCCTGTGTGTGTGCTTCTTCATGACCACTTGATACACAAGCGAACGATTTCATCATAATCTTCTTGAGAAATATCCCCTTTCCCCATTAAGTTTAGAGTTTCTATCCACTCTTCTTTCATTCCTTTAATTAAGGTAGCTCTCACGAATTCTTTTGGTAAGGTGGTGTGTGGAGATCTATGCAAGTTATAATATAAGAATTCGACGTATTCTTCTAGAGTTTCATTATCCTTCATAGCCATCTTAAAGATTTCATCTTTTAGCTCCATAGTTTTGCAAAAGTCTTGGTATCTTGTGAGGAAGGAAGTCTTCATATCATCCCAAGAATCAATAGTACATACACCCAAATCCATGAACCATCTTAAAGCTGCTCCTTTCAAATGATTTTAGCTTTGAGGGTCAGTGGTATAGTCATACCCTCTGCAGAGGACATCAAATTCAAACAGGAAGGCATCCAGATCCTATGTGATCATCCCATGAAAAGTTGGGATCCTCTAGAGAGGAATAGCCTTCATGGGGGCATTAGCTACTTGGTCGACTATGGGATATTCCAATGTCAAGGTTTGACCTTGAGGTGGTTGATTTTCCATTTATTCAAAGATGTGCTAATATCCTTCATGGATTTCAGGGGGGTGCTTTTTTAGTAAGCGAGGGATTAGCAATCCGGGTTGGCTTTGCAGCATTGCCTAAATCTGGGATCATAGGAGACCCTTGTTCCAACAACTGAGGTCCTACCTTAGCAGTTCCACTGGTTTATCCCTCTCCTTCTCTTAAGTTACATGATTTTACCTCTTGTAGAGGACCATAATGTAAATTTGTTGTAACCTAAAGATTCTACTCAGATCCACCAATTTGGATTTGAATCTCAGCCTAAGCTGCAAATGGTGAGCCTGCTTCCTGAGGGATTACAGTAGGACTTTTTCCAAATATAGCCCAAAATCCTACTGATGCTTGAGACTCTAATTTTCTTACAATTTCGTCTATAAAGGTCGTTCTCCCAAGGTTCAACGATCCCTTGGGTTTTGTGGATTTAGGTGGGGGGTTCTGATATTTTTCTATCTTTCTATTCCTAGTCATTCATAAAAACCTATTCCTATTTAACCTCTAAGATTTTGTTGAAAAGCGGGCTGGTAAGAAAGCACTTTACTTTCTAGGTACGCAGGTTCTTACCTCCCGTTTTTAAAACCTAATTCTTTTGCAGCAAGATAAAAATGAAATCACTTTGAAACACTCTCCGTGACAACGACACCAAAATGTTGGTGCACTAAGATGTCTTTTTTTACAGGCAATCTTAATTCCTACATTAATTATCAACCCAAGGCAAGTCTTTTTATTTCAAAGGTGTCAACACTATATATGCAGTGAATTCAGAGGTTAAATAATAACAAATCATTGCAATTGCTAATGACTATCTTTTCAAACTCAATCCAAACAATTCTGAAAGAAGTAACTTTGAAAGAAACTCATAACATTCTTTGCAATTTTAGTTAACCTATCATGAAAGCAAATGAATCTGAATAAAACTATAACTAATCACACTTGGCAGCCTTAAATGAAATTGAAACGAACTCACTCAATTATCACAGAGACTACGACAATTGAACAACAACTGATAAGTGAACATCAAATGATATTTGAACAACAAATAACTATATTGCGAAAAGTGATCAATTCTTTGAAATCTATGATAGTATTACTTGGAATGAATCAGCGATCTAATGATGGAGCTACATAACCAATCTAACCAAAAGCATTACTCATATATAACACATGGCTAAATTTGAATCTCGCATGAACAACAAAAGAAAATTGAATCGACAATCCTCATGATAATCAAAATGATATTAACTTAACATTAACGAACAATAAAGAATAAAATAGAAAATATTATAGCACAGACGAAGCAGTAGATCTTCTCTTGATTGAGCCCAGAGTCACTTGAAGTCTCCGCTATGAGATACTGTGAATATAATTATGATTTAGATGCAGTCTTCTTCATTAATACGGGTAACAGAGTTACAACATCACCAAAGTAATAGTATTATATGTCCAAAAGGATAATTATGAACTGTGAATTCTTGAACTAGTCATGCATTTTTCCTTTCGGCCTTATATATAACAATTAGAGAAGTAAATCCTCAGGATTAGGGGATCTGATAAAAGTGAATCCTCAGGATCAGGGGATCTTGACGATTTCACAATACTTAATCTGATTTCATCATAAAATAGCATGTGTCTACCCGGTCTTCCACAATCTTGCTTTGTCTCCAACGTTGTATTTTCCTATATGAGATGTTACAATTCTATCAATTAAACACCTATCATCCAATTCGCGTCTTTTGCACATAAAGATAGTAAAAATCCATTTTTCCTGCTTAGATTCGTCTAATTTGTTACTGATTAATTGTACCCAACTTTAACTATTATTTCCTCTACTTTTATCCATAAACAAAGATAATCATCTGAGGATGGGTGCTAAATAAAGATATTACCAAGGAGAAAACATACCTTTTTCTTGACCCAACAAACCCTGATCTTTTGCATCTTAAAGTGTATTCTCCTCCCATTTTTCTTGATTTCTATACTTCTCATTCTCTAGCCTTGGTGTATGATTGTAAGGTGTGGTTTTGAGTTCCACCCTTAAGTTTGAGATAATACTGAATGTGTCATAAGACCAGGTGAAGCTTGGCTGAAAACCCATGTGTTTTAATATTACATCTGCTTCTAAACCTGCTGATCTAGTATTACAAATGAATGATCCTACTTGTGCATTTATCTTGAACTGAGATCTCCTCTTCCATGAAATAAAATGAAGTTCATCCATATTAATCACTTGCATAATATATTCCAGAGAGAAAAATCTCATTGGAACATATTTGGGAAATTTATATGGAGCCAATTTGTAGCCATATACTTTGATCTCTGTGTAGGTCTGGTAAAGATACTAGTCTCATGTTCTAACTTGATCACTGAGATGCAGGATCCTTTTGATTTTTTCATTAATCCTGGGTTCACTTTGACTGCTCAGAAGTCGTGCAACTGGGTGAATGAAACAATAAATGAAGTCTGAAAATCTGAATTTAGTTGAGTTCTTCCTAATAAATGAGGTCCACTATATGATTGCTTGATTCTCTTGCTGATCATCCTGCTTATGTAAAACAATAGGTAACCTGTCTCCCTACTAAAAAATAAACATATGTACTAGCACAGAGGAGTATTTAAACACTCCTTCAATAGTGATATTCATCAATTTATCATGCATAGCTTCAGCAAAAAATTGACTGTAATTATACATGAAGGAAGGTTTGTTTTCTTTAGATAACATAGACAGATAACCTAGGATAGCTTCATCTACCCATTAATTTTTTTGGTAGCCTAACAAGAAATAAATTAGGGAAATTATGTGTTTAGCTCATTGAGGGAACATGGATGCTTGATAAGGAGGATTCTTTTTAGGGAGATCAACATCTTCAGGGAGAAAGATCTCAAAAATTTGATCTCTTTGAGGGAAGCTGAGCTTATGATATAGGTCCATTAATATTGCACCGGAGAAAAAGCTAAGGGAATCATTTTCAAGGATCAAAAGCATTTTTTTATGATTTATTGGGTGATAGATATTAGAATGTCTCCATTATGAGCTACCACGGTTCTCTGTAAGGGTTTATACTTAGCTTGGCACCACATGCCTAGGTCATGAAAAGAATAGGCTTGAGGAAACATGTATAGAGGTAGAAGGGATTCCTAGAGATTTATGGCATATTCAGAGTCAAAGTAGGTTTGTTTAAGACAATTATGTAATTTGAACATGTTGAATTCACATTCTGTGTCTTTGATTTTTAAAATACTGGTTAGCTAATGGAATGTCGTCCAGGTCGAAGGCATCATAGGCCTTTAGAGTTTCCTGTAATGCAGAAGAACTAGAAGATGGATTTCCTTGCTTCTTAGAAGCCATGATAACAGAACTGAAATGAAGGATAGAGAAAAAGGAACATGGATACCTTCATATGATTTGTACTACTGGTAGGCTCAGCTTGGTAAAGACTATAAAATAGGAACAGTAAAATTAAACAGTGAAAGAGCAGTTGAGGAAAGCAGGCGTAACAGGGTGAAGGGATATTTATCACCAATATAAGCTTACCATTACAGGAAAGACGTTACTGATCAACAAATTGGGCATTTAATGGTGGGATATCAGCAACGGGAAGAAATAAATCGGTGACAACAGATAAGGAGACGTGCCGTGGAGCGTTTGGAGGTGGAAGACACTAGAGATGTTACCATTGATGTGATATCGAGAAGAGCAGGAAGGTAGATAGGAATATTTCAGAAAGGGGGGGTGCTGAGGTGGTGACACGTTAGCAGGGGGCCCGGGTGGGCAAAAAAACTTTTCATACCCCCCCCCCCCCCCACCGTTATCCCATATCATGGTGAGGGTGTGAGAAGTGGCTTCCCCACCATTGATATAGGTGGGGAAGTGGATCACCATCGCTTTGTAATTCCACTTTATCGCTTCATGACAAATCACCTTTGTCGTATATGACTTTTACTATAAACCATATAAATGTTTATTTACAACAAATTATTCACTGTTTAAGAAAGGTAATTAAATTCTAATTGAAATTTAATCTAACTTCGGCGCATTTAGACTAGCAGCACTTATTTTCCTAATTCACTAAGTAATCCTAATCTAATACAACTTTGGCCAAACCCGGATGCGGGTGCTTTTACTTGCAATTAAGCATGGCACATGCCTCGACACCTGGGGGTAGGACGGAAGGCCGGCACTTGTACGCGGAGGCCTGCAAAAGAGAATATCAGTTAATGCAAACGGCAATTGAATTCAGTTTGAAGCAGAGACGAAGGGACGGCGCATTCAAGCCAAGCATGGTAGCTCTGGACTCGATGCAGACCAGGAGTATGGCTCAAGGCTTTCCCCCCGCGGTGATAATGGTTGCCACACCTTATATTAGGACCGCCATGCCAATTAACGAACAGAACTTGCCCATTGCTGCTAGTGTTTTGAGCGGGGTTACTCAGGCTTCCAGCATTCGAAGAATTGATAAGTGTTTGGGGTCTCTGGCCTTAGGCACCATGCCGAAGAAGCAGAGGCATGCCCAGGCGGGGAGGGAGGTCTGGTATCCGAGTTGGCCCTGAACTAGAAGACCTGCATCCAATTTCGCCCATGGCCTCCGCTCCGCCCTCATCCCCTAGCTCAGAGCAGGAATGCCTTGTTCCGCAAGGCACCTACCAGACTTTTCGTCTCAGATTTCCTAGCCGGCTCGTCAGACCAGAAGTGGTTGTCAATCTCACGGTTTACATTTCTGAGGAAGAGCCCGGAGATCCCAATTCAACCTCCCCTGCCTCTGCAAGTGTTCAGGACAGTGACATTCTCCTGGGCGACATGAATGGACTGATGTATAGAGCTCACCGTTTTGAGGAGGCCCCAGCCCAGGACGCCCTGGTTCAGCAAGCACCGGCTCAGGAGGTTTTGAGTCTTGCTGCTTCCGTGCAAGAGGTTCTGCCGCCACCTAATTCGACCATGGAAAGGGAAGTCTTCAACGCACATGCTCAGCCTGGATCGGGAGAGCTATTTCAGGACGCGGAAGGGCTGGTCATCTGGCTCGACTCGCCCAGTCCGGACAAGGGAAAGCAGCCAGCGTCGCCCAGCCAGCCTGCCTAAGCCTCTTCGGGTGCTCTGTCTAGTTTTTTGCAATTATGTCGATGACAATGTTGTTGTTTCCTTTTGTTCATTTCAGTCCAAGGTCTCAGTTTATCTACTGTTGTAAGTCTCAGGCTATTACAGTATGCTTTCTATGTATTAGAGTCAATGATGTAAACTGGTTCTGTCCTGCCAGTAGCAATGGTGTTTTTGTCAGTTCGAGTCCAGGTTATCTGAAGTCCAGGAAAAATCATTATGGACTGTGTTTTGTAACTCAGTTAAAGCAGATAGACAGTATAGTCAAGCTTCTTCTGTTTGAGGACTGGCCTCGGCCTCCTCGGAAGGTCTAACCATTGTACATATTTTTCCTTTCTTTATAATAGAACTAGCCTTTACATAGAAAAAAAAAAAAATACAACTTTGGCCAAATTTTGAGCATATTAGGCCATTAATTTATCCAATTCTATCCTATCTTCTAGTGTTCAACCAAGTTTAAAAATTTTGGTGAACTTATTCACTAATCTAATACATAAATTTAAATGATTTGATCAAGGTCAAATAGTTTGATCCAAATCAGAAGAAAAGGTTGTGGCATATGAAGAAGTTGCACACAAACATTTATTTATTACAAATGCAATTTATTTCTATGAAGTGGCATTTAAAAAATCACACTTATACAATTTTTTGATTTTCTTTTGACTGGGTTTTATTTCATCTCTTTTTTTTTTTTTTTCTATTTTTTCATGTTTCCATTTTTTTCTTTATTTTTTCATACCCTCTTTTATAAAATAAAAACTAACTTATAAAAAATAAAGCATGTTACAACAAGGGTAAAAAGGAAAATCCTAAGTGGTATTTGGTCTTCCTCAATCATGTATTAATATTGTAGAGGTCATTATTCAAGCCTAAGGAATAAAAATGAAGCTTTTGGAGTAGATCTAGTGAAGTTTACATGTGCTACAGGAGGTGCTACAAGAGGCCCTATTTTGCTACATAAGTGAGATAACTTGTTGAATTCCCAAGTAAATAAAATGAAAATGAGATGGGGAATTTTTTGTTGTTAATAAGGATTTCCTAGGACTCATTTCCAAGCGGAATAACCCCAAAATACCCCTGTTTAACAGGCGATAAAAAATAGCGGGAAATTATTACTCTAAAAACTGGGAATTCAAGAACTAATGAGCTAGTTAACCTACCAAATGCCTAACCAAAGAACGTGAGAATTCTATGGGATAAATATTGTTATTAACTTGATTTTTTTATGACCCAATACAAGTGGAATCAACTCAAATGAATCTCATTAACATGTTCTAAAAAATAGTATAAATTTACTACTATTTTGCTACAAGGGACTTCTAGAAATTCTAGATTTGTGAACTAGATGATTCGTGGAGCCTTGGAAGAAGGGATCGCATAGCCAAATGATGCAGAACACTTGAGACCCGAGGAAGAAATCCAATAGGGTAATTTTAGGCTCCAAAAAATTTGGAAAGAAAGGGTGTGATTAAGGGAGAAAAGCACTCTGGTGGAAGAAGAAGTCAAGAAGTTAGAGGACGAGATAAAGGAAGATTTTCTTGATAAGAAGACCAGGGTGATAAAACATGGTGCACACGATCATGCTAATAAGTTTGGGACTATCACTGCGAATTGATCAGTCTGATGCCTTGGCTTGCACCACATATTACTACATGAATCAACCATGATGGCGCATTGTAGATGATAAAGTGCGCGACGCCGCCAATAACAATAAAAGATGGGTATTTTTCAGGAAAAGTGATGGATGACCAGATGAAACCCTATACAGGTGGCATGGCCACCTGACTAGCCATGGAAAGTATAGTCTTAGCACTCCTGGTAGTTGAAAGGAGGCGCGGGACTATAAACTACTCTGCCAGGGAGCTGTGCGCAGAAGCAAAGAGTCACAAGGTCCGTGACTGCACAAGGGAGGCTGCGCTGCCACACAGGTTGGCTAGAAAGTGACGTTTGAAGTCACTATTCACGATGTGATGCTCGACTTGAAACCAAATGGAGAAGACAATAGGCATTTAAGACGCGATTTATGGGCAAGATTTGGGAAAATATGCTGCCAAGAGAGCATTAATGAACTGGATTTGGGGGGAATAGTCGAATTCAAATTCAAAAGGCGCTATAAATTACAAAGGGTTGCCGAGAAAATAACACCTAGTCATTTCGAATTGAGCTATTGTCTACCCTGCGTAGCCTGAGTAGAGCCCTGTTTGACCTATGCAGAATGTTGATTGAGACCCTGAGTACACGAGTGATAGATTTATGGTCAGACATGATGGCAACATTTGAGGAAGTTATGTAAATTACAGAGATTATCGCTAAAGAGGTCGGGCATGCCTTGATTGTGGGGGATGCCCCTAAAGGCATCGGGATTGTTGCAGAAATCCCTAAATCACTACACACACTGAGGTCAAAAGGAAAACAATTGATGGTTCCTATAGATGTCCCCACGAAACCTGCTACGCACCAAGCTAACAATGGAGGAGAAAGGGAATGTCGTTAACATAGAAACTGATGAGGAGGAGGAAGACTTGGAGGACCTTATCATCGAAGAAGACAAGGATGAAGGCATGGAGGAAGAAACTAAGCCTGCGCACCCTCCAACAAAGCTGCTTGCCTATATCCCCCCCATGGAAGGGGAAGGTTAAAGTGCCCAAGGATATTGACGAGAGAAAGAGCTCTCTCTAGACCCCGCTCCTCCCAAACAACATAATTTTTTAGGGCACGTAGCTGGAACGAGTACCTATCTTGAAATTTGAATATTGGGATCTCGCTGACCATGAGAAGTTCCCTCACCTAGAGACCACGTAGCTCATGAAGCCTAAGCAGAACACTGCGGTGGGGGTTACTGAATTAGAGCTGCGAAAGTGGTTGTGCAAAGTGGAAAAGGTAGGGCTACTAAACCTGCTCTAGGTGCTGCATTTCCACCATGCCCCAATAACAATTTTCGTCATCAGGCAGTTGCTCTACCTGGTGCATGGTGGGTGTTTGTGTCTGGAGGAGCCCATCCCCATCACGGACCACTTGATTCACTGCATTACTTGGCTTCCATGTAAAGGAGAGGACCCCACAAATATCTCGGATGGGAAAAGCAGTGACCTGGCCATCACGGAGGCCATGAAGAAGAAATATAAACTGGAGAAGAAGAAGAGGGGATACGCCATATCCAACATCAACAAAAAAGTAGTATGAGTGGCAACAAAAATACTAGGAAGTAAGGTCATGCGCAAGTGCCACCCAAGCGAGGTACCTGCACCAGTGGTAGCACTTGATGAGCAGTGCATAGAAGGGGTCCAGTTTAACTTCTCTGAGTGCCTCTGCAAGGAATTCCTGGAAAATTTCTGCGAGGCTCGGGAACAAGGAAAAACATTCCACTATGCATGGATTCTGCTGTCCATAGTGCTTGTGGCAATGGAATTGACGGAGGACAGTCAGTTCCCTACAATTGACAGGGATCTGCCGAAGGCCGTGAAGTACACTTTGCTCTAGGCTACAAAGGATGCGAACCGGATCTATGACAATAAGATATTCTGGGTGTTCAGGAAATGAACCTCAGAATAGGGATTAATCGCAAGCCGCGGTTATCACCCACTGTCTACAATAGCCTGCTAAGCTTTGTAGAGTTTAAAGTGGACCTCCACAACATATACATCACAGTGCGCAACGACCCGGCTAAGAAATGGAGTGAGCTACCCTTTGCAGCCACAGACGATGTAATTTTTGATGTACTGGAGACATGGCCAGTGGAGTGGCGCACCCCAGACATTGTGGAAATAGAGAAGTCTACAACACAAAGGAAGAAAAAGAAGGACAAACTGCGCATGGCACAGTTGGTAGAGAAGAGAAAGAAGGAGGTAGCGACAATAAAAGTGCAAGAGGCGCAGGACACGCACAGACAATAGTAGAAAAAAAAGGGTGCAACAACACCAACAACACAGGATGCAGCCGAGAAGGTGCACGAGGACCAAATTTCACCTTCACATGGGCAGGAAGTAGAAGAAGGGGAGGGGGTCGCGAACCCACAAACTGCGTCAACACAACTGAAGCGCTAGCACCCAAGCGAGCTGACGAGGCCACAAAAGAAGGTCAAGGCATCAAAGTTTTCTATTGACCCGATCACCCTTACTGAGGGTGATCTACACAACATCAGAGAGATAATGCATCATGTCACCTCTGTGGCCCTCAAGAATTTTGTGCAAGAGAACCAGATTGTGTTGGGGGCCCTCAGAGCGTAGCTGCAAGAGTTGTAGGTGTGCACTCCTCAGGCTAGTACCCTTTTGACCAGCCTCACAATAGGGACAACTACAGTAGAGCAGATGTTGCGCGCTCAAATGGAAAATAGAATAGTGATGCCAAAAGAGGCCCTCATGACAAAAAATTAGGTCGACAGGCCTACGATTGGCACACTGAAGGGTATCGGGATCAACATGGCTGCACTCCTGCGGGAGACGTTATATGTTTTGCAGGATGGGATTACTGAAAAACTGCGGGCTAGGGAGAGCCGTGCACTGCAAGTACTAAAAGAGAAAAAGCTCAACATGGAGTAGTTGAGCTTACAGCACGATGAAGTGGTGTCATAGAATCGATAGTTGGTACATGTACTGGACGAAGCTTCTCAAAGCATCCCTTAGCTGCCCATCCTAGTAAACACACCAGTAAAGGCATGTATCCACAGGCTAGCAGTAGGGGTGCGCGAGGCACAAGAAGAAATGACCAAGGTTCAAATGGAGCTAAACTTTTAGATCACAGAGTTGTGGTTGAAGGCACAACTGTCCACCCCTCTAGAAGTAAGAGAATAGTACGTCAGTGCTATTACAGCAAGACTAGGCAAGATCGACAGTGCAGTGAGGGACTGCACCAAAATGTTGGAGGAGTCATTTGAGGTCCTCACGAATCTACAGGAGGACCCCAAAATCTAGTGCTTAGAGATAGAGGTTCGCAAACTCCAGCAGTAGTATGACAGCGTCAAAGGAACTGCGTAGATGGTGGCCCTCACCCAGAGGCTCGTGCGGATGCAACATGCCAAAGCGATGAAAGAATATATGGAAGTAGCGCGGCACAAAGAAGCAGTCCTAAAAGCATACGTTTAGCCTTGGATCGATGAGGCCTTCACCATCATGGCAAGAATTGAAGGAAAGCTCACAAAAATGCAGTAGACGCAGGAATAGATGCAGGGAAGCAATTCTGACACCGTAGTCTCGGAACAATGCGTATAGGAAATCCAGCAGGCAGTTGCTCAATGCGTTGTTGACCTTGCAACGGTTCAGACAAAGTTGGAGGGACTCCACGCGAAGATCTCCACTCCAATAGAGTGACTCAAGGGCGAGTCACGATGTTTGTGTTAGGGGCCTGTTGGGCATGGAATCCTCCCAAAACATGTTTTGGGGATTAAAGCCCAAGTTTTGACCAAGTCCTTTATAAAAGTTCTGCGAATTGTGGGCACGGAGCGCGAAGTAATAATAGATTCATAGGGTTGTCCGCCCTTGTTTTTGTAATGTAATGTTGGCTTGATAGACCCGCGGACCATGGGATTGTATAAATAGAGCAAGGCTCTAAGTGTGGAAGATAGCATAGAGCTAGAAGAGAGAAAAGAAGCATGATGAGTCTAAGAGATTGAGTCAAAGTGTAAAGTGTGTCTTTGGGTCGTAGAGTAGGAGAAGGCTCTGTAGTTGAGTGCGCAAAGGCCTAGTAGTCCACAGCTGAGTGTGTGGACCCCTACAGCTGAGTGCATAGGGCAGGTCAAGTCTGTAACCACTGGAAGAATTAATAAAGAGAATTTTACCTTATTTCTGTGTATCTTTTCCTGTTTAATGCATTATTGAGTATAAATTGCAAGTGTACTGTTTATTTGTTACGCAAACTTATATGTGTGTGTTCTATAAATAAATATAACACAAGGCTTCTATTTACGTGAAGATAAGTAACTGGTGTAGGAAAATAGGTAAGATCTCAGGTGACTTAGGGAAATAGTGCAGAGCGTTGCTCCAAGTATCACAGAAGCCCCACAGCCCCTAGGGATACACGAAGGAAAGTATATCACGACACGAAAGCCAGGGAAGTGTGTGATCCGGATTTAAACAGGAATGCAACAAATTATAGAGATAACCATAAATACAGATATGGAGCGGTGTTATAGACATATTTGGGCACTACAACCCCAATCACATAAGTCGATAAACTAAGGGCTCTCAAACCCCTAAAAGTTTTGGTTCAAACCCTAAAGGATCAAGGTCAATTGATTACATCATTTCCCAGAAGTTCTCCCTGAAAAACTACTCAGAACTGGTCAAAACTGGACCATACAAACTGCTCAGTGCTAAGGGTGCGATGCATCTCACCCGTTACACACAAGGGGTGCGATGCATACTAAAATTCCCTTTTGTAGGGTGCGATGAGCGAGAGCAGATAAATGGTAGAGGCAATTTGCTAGGTGGAAACTCAAAGAATCTTCTAGAAACTGCTCATATGACACTTGCCTCTCTGAATTCGCCCAGGGATGACTAAGAGATCATGAAATCTCCAAGTGGAACCAAGAACTATCAATGAAATGGCACTAATCAAAAACCCAGAAGCTGACTGAACCATCTACAAACATCTATATATGGATCCCTCATCCCAGAGATCCAAAGGCTAGAATTTTGTAATTTGTAAGGAAGTGTTGTTGGTTTCTCTTTGAGACATTGTATTGTTGGGTGATCTTGCTTTTCATCAGGTGAAGAGGGCTTTCATGCTGGGAGGATGATGCTGGATCAGATAGCTGGGTTGTAATCCTCTCTTCTACTTCTATTATCAATAAAGCTATTTGATTTTTCCTCCATATACTTGTGTATTTGTAAAACTTATATTTGTGGATGAAATGGTATGGTTAATGTACATCTGATTCTACATCGTTTATGGTATTATAGATCTCTATGCTTTGATGGTATTTTGTTGCTTTGCCTCTACAGGTGTTCTTTGAAGCGGGAAAAGTGAGGAAAGAGTGGCGAAAGCTCTATCAAAGGAGAGAGGAAACAAGCAAGGAGCCAAGCAAAAGACTGAGGTTGGTGCTTTCTGCTTCTCTCTTATCCATCATCCATAAAGGAAAACACAAGTTTCTTTGAATTGTTTGTTTCTAAGATAGCTACCAATCTTAGTGGGACTAGCAGATCAAATAGCGACACTAGTTTTCCCGGAAACAAAATGGCGACTTCGTTTGGGAATGAATAGTTTGTTTGTTTGTTTCTATTTGTTTGCTTTATAAACTACAGATGAAGCCTAGAGTTAAGCCAGCTAGCCTTCGAACTACCATTGCTATGCAAGTGCAAAGTAGATCAACACTGCTTCAGTCAATCTCCGGGTTTGTTTATGAACTAAACATCTAACTTGCAAACATCCTAAGTGCCCTGGTGGTAGCTCAATAACCTCATTAGATCATACCTCTATACTTTGTGTTTACTGTCTATCATAAGCTCGACCTAAATCCCTGAACTTAGCTGCAAACTGTGGGTGAAAACCAAGCTCAGTCTCATCCCTAGACCATCACACTATCTCTCATTGGCAGTCTGGATGCATCACACCTCCCGTGTGTTGCAGGTGAGATGCATCCCTGTTTCCCTTAAGGACAGGTGCGATGATTGAATGAGACTGTTTCTCTCTCCAGATTTTGGTTTTTTCTTCATTTTTTTCAGCTCTATTCAGTAGTTTTGCAGCCTATGATCAGTATATCACTGAGAAAACCTTCTTCCTTTACATTGTTCAGCCTCCATTGATCAGGAATTGTGAATTTTTTTTATGTATTTTTCATCATTTACAGTCCTCCTTTGCAAAAAGTAGCTTAATCGAACTGTCGTCTTTTGATTCGAAAGTGTCGCAACTGTCGTTTTGAGTCAAGAAAAAGAGTGTCATAAAGTCTTCCTATTTCAAATAGTCAATTGTACTTTTTCCATTGTATTTGATTTGAATTGTCAAGTATTTGAAGTGTCGAAAGCAATTTTCCATTCAAAATTGAAAGTGTCATCTTAGTCTTCCTTTCGTTTTTGAAAGAAATTTCTAAAGTGTCGCTTTAAAGAAAAATAGTTCAAATCTATACTTAGTTTTCTTTCTGGCATTCTCACATTAAGAAAACGGAAAAACAAATACATGCATGTGCATTTGCATTTAGACTGCATGCATAAATTGATTTAGGAAAAGTGCATTTAGTGTGTGCTCTCTGCTCTATGTTGAAAGAATCATACACTTCTTTCCTTAGTAGCTAGGATTTTCATTGCTAAAAGAAAACAAATGACTGTTTATCATTTAGATTGCATATTTAGGAATTGTACATCTACATCACGCAGTGAACCTTGAAAGGAAAACTTATTAAGAAATATCAACTATAAAATAAACCTCAATGAACATAAAAATGCTTTGGAACCTAACACACAACATTTAGAAATCTAGGCTAGAGACGTATTCTGGCGTCGTAAATCCTGGTAACTATCATTTTCATCGTAGGTTGGGTGATTACTCCTCTTTGATACGGCAAGTGCAAGTATGGACTTGTGCTCCCATGTACCGTCGAGTATATATTGGGAGACCACAATAGGCTGATATCCTTTATCCTTAGGAAGTCGTGTCTACCTCCCTATCGATCGCAATGCACTGAACACAGCATTCGGGAAGATTGACCGTCGTACGTAAAGTCCTTGGTAATTTCTCTTTAATTTACCACCAAGGTTTATATTGTAGTTTTGCGATTGGTTTGGTAATCCCTCTGCCTAGATTTCTAGAGTAGTCACTTTCGTTCCTTTTCAACTCCTTAAAAGAAAAGGTCCATCTAAGAACTTGTCACTTCAGGCTCATTAAAAATCGAAGGTGACTAGAGTCACCTTTAGCTTTTTCTCGACTCTTAAAAATTGACAAAACATGTTGTCTTAAAGCGTCATAAAATTTATTTAATTCGGAATAACATCATTGTTCCCTCGTTGATCTTAGGTTGAGATAATGGAGTCCACCAATCAAGGATTTCCCCTTGGGGGGAATCCTAGTCCATTCTCTTCTTGGGGAGATATTGGTGCTCCATACATGGCTACATTGTCCCTTCCAAGAATCACAATTGGCCTGCCGGTATGGCTATTCTCGACCTCTGTTGTTCAAAACACCATAATTCCTCAGCAATCGAATTAGCAACCAGATGATGCTGGAGTTACTCCCTCACCTTCTACTTCATTTTTTTCTCCCTCTCCTTCTTCCTCTTCGCTTGGTGAAGCTAGTGATACTAAAAACCAAGTAACTGAGAAGAAGAAAAAAGGGAAGGAAAAGAAGAAGAAGAAGCCAGTCTAGCCAAGGGGCAACCATGCATCATCTGGCGAAAATCCGCACACCGCATGTTCTAAACCCAAAACTCCATGCGTAATTTACTAAGGAGACCACTATCATCGAGATTGTCCTTGCATCCCGCGAATCTTGAGAGACTGGTCTCCCCGCTTGCACCATCCGGTGTCATCAACCTCTGTCGATCATGTTGAGAATACACCATCAACTAGTGAAAATAAAGTCAATGGGAAAAAAGGAAAATCTAAATTTCTTTGTAGATTGTGTGAAGGCGACCATGCCCTCAACCGTTGTCCTTTTCTAGATGAAGCTAAAAGAGTCTTGGATAACCATCTTGATTCACCGCAACGACTTCCACCTGGATACAAGAAACTCTTGCCAAGTCCATCGCTAATTGAAAATATGACTGACATACCTCTGTTGTCGGTCAAAATTCCTATCATTGAAGAGAAACCTTCTGAGTCCACACTGGACCAAAGTCAACAGGTCGGGATGGCAGCCGACCCAATTTTGCCTTCAGAAGGTCCACCTTCAGATGATACAGTCTCCAAAGAGAATGAGAATGACACCGTTCAAATTCTTTTCATAAACATAGAGTCTGATGAACATGGGGGAAATCTACCCGTTCCTTTACCACAGGAAGGAAGTTCCCCATTTCAAGAGACTCGTCCGGCCATTTATTCGGTCCCTCCTCCAAGCAATCTAGTCGTTTCCTTTGATTGGAATCTACTAGTGGGACCCCGCCTTCCATCTAATGTGCCATTCAGAATCATAGTACAAGTTTATAGAATGATCATGGCTGGCACTATCATAGATGAAGGGGCTTCTGTGAGTATCCTTTCCTCAACTGCTTGGAAAGCACTTGGTTCACCATCACTTTTGCCTAAGAATCGAAATTTCTCAGGTTTCAATAAAGGAACCAGTCAACCGTTAGGGATCCTTCCAAATATTCCTATAACTTTGAGAAGGAAAAAAGTTCACTTGAACTTGATGGTAGTCCAAGGGCCACTAGATTACAATCTACTCCTTGGGCGAGACTACATTTACAGCATGGGAGTTATTGTTTCCTCACTCTTTTGGGTGATGTGTTTCTCGTATGAAGGCAGAATGGTATAGCTTGTTTACCAGCATTTATTTCCCGGTTCAAACATGGCTATGAGTCAAATTCCATCCATAAATGGTCTCTTTACACAAAGAATGTCTCTTCAACCTCCAGTTCATCCACCTAATTACCGCGAGTGATTCGGTGAATGTAATGAAACTTAGGGGGCATGCACCCTGGTCTGCTACGGCAAACGAACCCAAATGAAAAAACAAATTTCCTTGTAGGTTTTATGATTAGTCTGAAACACCATCTCTTTGTAGGATTTGAGGATCAATCCGAAATATGATTGATCTGAAACACCATTTCCTTATAAGATATGGGATCAATCTGAAACAGGATCTCCTAAAAAATTATGTGATTGGAAGCTCACACCATTCACCTTTGTCTATTTTGATGGACAAAGCCAAGGAAGTGTTTTTTCTACTTCGCAGATGAAATGATCCCACTTAAATGCAGGAACTTCCACAAGGTAATTGGAAATTTTCGTTTTCTCAACACCTGGGGGCATGCAAACCTTTTTTACGCAAGTGAAAAGCGACCAGCGTAACTCTAACCCCGTAGTATTTTACTAACTTCAACTTCTTAGGTTAGGTGATTGGTTTGATCCACCATTCACCTTTTTCAGCGGCCCCAGCAAAGCAAAGGAGATGTTTTGTCAGAAACTATCCTACCTAACCTCAGTAGTTCTCTAACTCTTATTCCTGTAGTTGGTCATTTCTAGCCTGCATACAAAAGGCTCTGAGAAAAGTTTCACATGGGGCAAGCTCACTAAAAAATGAACCTACAAAATAAGAGACATCTTTAAAAGACGACTGGAACGAGCAATGTTTCCGCAAAGTTCAAGCTCATTAAAAAATAAACCTAGCAACGAGCAGTGTTACTGCAGGGTTCAAGCTCATTAAAAAATAAACCCGCCACTGAGCATAGTTTCTACAGATTCAAGGTCATTAAAAAATGAATCCACCCTTGTTAAATAACCTCGGTGATCGCATTGCTATCAGCCTTTTGAGCCTTGGTCGTGTTCTTACCGTCACCTCCACTCTTTTAGCCAATCATATGCCTCCACTTGATTGTTTACCCTTTTGAGGAATAGCTGTGACGAGTGATTCTATTAGCCACCCTCATTACACTACCGTGTTTGAAAAGTTCCAAACTTACCTGGAACCAGTTGCTACCCAGATACATCACTCGTTCCTCAAAAACGAGTCTCTTTTAAGCTCTTTTTAGACTCGTAAAATATGAAAAGATTTTCGAGCCACTGGCCTTTCCAGCTCGTTAAAGTAAAAGGAAGTGCCATCCATCCTCTATATTTTAATCTTTTTGGACTTGAGGGATCATTACACAAAAATATCGAGTGCTTGTCTTGTTTGGTTCGCTAAAACTATCGAAAAGTCATCCCTTTTGTATTATTTTACACTTTTTCGGACTTAAGGGGTTATACTACAAAAAAGGACTACTAGATTTTCCTTTCCGTCTCTTTTCAAACTCTCTAAATATGAAAAGGACCGAGTTGTCTTTGTCGTTAAACTCGTTAAAATAATAGCGACAAACTTGTCTATCCGGACAAGAGCGAGTTTCACTGTCACTAGACTCGCTAAAATAGAGTGACAGGTTTTCCCGAAGGGAAAATTATAGAATAAGAATATGTTATCCTCATCAAGCTTGACAAAAATAAATAGGTACTGGTCAGCAATGAATTGGAAAAAAAGGGAAGAAAATTTTAAGAACTTCATTGGTAGCAGGTCGCTCTTGAACATGAAACTTTCACTCCATCGCCATGATTGAGTCGTGTTGGGTTATTCCGTTCACTGTCACCATTGGTCCTCCGTACCATCCATGGGGTTAATGCTACCGATCCATCACGATGTCACCTATATGTTCAAGAGAAGTCGATCAGAGAATTCACCAACCTAGCTAACGCCTCATCCACTGCAATACCTTCACGTTCCATTTTTCATGACCGCCACCCTGAACCTTGTATCATAAGATCGTTTTCACCTCCAGAAAATCATTTGATCCATTTCGTGTCATAGATGTGGGATTCATTAAGGCCCTCCTATGACGGGTCACTTTTTGTCGACATCAGCTCATTATCCAAGAAGTTGACTTAGGAACAACCCTTTCAGTACTTTGAAGCTTACATGCCTCAATGGCAAGTTTCTCACTTCTGGCGACAGGTTTACATCAATCGCCTTCGATCGAAAGATTTTGCGTGATTTTCGACGTCAAGTCCTATATTCACACCATGTGAATTGTACTATAGTACCTTGAGGGTCATCATCATTATCGGTGATTCCTCTCGTGCCTGTTAACAGCTTACATCATTGGCTGGTAACCAAGCGATGTCTTTCCATGTTCGACTTCAGGACATCTCTTCACATGGATTGACTTGTACATCAGGCGAAGATTGAACGAGTTTGAACACCCTAGATCTAGTTTCATCCATCCGGGCTGCGATATATTTAGGAAAATAAAGACATCAAATGTACTTCATAGCTACACAGATGATCATCCAAGCTAAAAAATGATGGCTCTACCAGAATCATCAGTCTGCCACACAGACGATTATCTATCCTATGTACATGAAAATGAATTTATAAAGCTGAGCATGGGAATGCCTGCCTCAGCTAGATCATGAAAATAATATGAAGATAAGGTATTGTATTGTATTTTATACAGGTCACCTTCCAATTTGAAAAACGTCAAATCCTCATGATAAAGCATTTCACCCGACATCAGAAGATTTACGACCTCATGCTTTAAGGGGCAACTGTTATAGACATATTTGGGCATTACAACCCCAATCACATATGTCGATAAACCAAGGGCTCTCAAACCCCTAAAAGTGTTGGTTCAAACCCTAAAGGATCAAGGTCAATTGATTACATCATTTCTCAGAAGTTCTCCCTGAAAAACTACTCAGAACTGGTCAAAACTGACCATAGAGACAACTCAGTGCTAAGGGTATGATGCATCTCACTTGTTACACACAAGGGGTGAAATGCATACTGAAAAGCCCTTCTGTAGGGTGCGATGAGCGAGAGCAGACAAATGGCAGAGGTAGTTTGCTAGGTGGAAACTCAAAGAATCTTCTAGAAACTGCTCATATGACACTTGCCTCTCTGAATTCGCCCAGGGATGAGTAAGAGATCATGAAATCTCCAAGTGGAACCAAGAACTATCAGTGAAGTGACACTAATCAAAGACCCAGAAGCTGACTCATCCATCTACAAACATCTATATATGGATTCCTCATCCCAGAGATACAGAGGCTGGAATTTTGTAATTTGTAAGGAAGTGTTGGTTTCTCTTTGAGGCATTGTATTGTTGGGTGATCTTGCTTTTCATGAGGTGAAGGGGGCTTTCATGCTGGGACGATGATGCTAGATTAGACGGCTGGGTTGTAATCCTCTCTTCTACTTCTATTATCAATAAATCTATTTGAGTTTTCCTCCATATACTTGTGTATTTGTAAATCTTGTATTTGTGGATGCAATTGTATGGTTAATGTACATCTGATTCTACATTGTTTATGGTATTATAGATCTCTATGCTTTGATGGTATTTTTCTGCTTTGCCTCTACAGGTATTCTTTGAAGCGGGACAAGTGATAAAAGAGTGGCAAAATCTCTATCAAAGGAGAGAGGAAACAAGCAAGGAGCCAAGCAAAAGACTGAGGTTGGTGCTCTCTGCTTCTCTCTTATCTATCATCCATAATGGAAAACACAAGTTGCTTTGAATTGTTTGTTTCTAAGATAGCTACTAGTCTTAGTGGGACTAGTAGATCAAATAGCAACACTAGTTTTCCCGAAAACAAGCAGGAATAATACTTCATTTCATTAATGTAAAATACTGACATATGCTTACAAACATAAATGGAAATAAACCAGCTAGGGCGATGGTAGCTTATCTCTGAGAAGAGATGTGGTAGCTACATGCCTCTGAACTGTGTTACAATGAGGCTCGAAGGCCTATTTATTGTTGAGAAAAAATAGAAAACCCTTAACATCCCAAAACCTAACCCTAGAAGATGAAACGCCAAATTGTGGGCCCCGTTTGGGTAAATTGGTACATCAGTTTCCCAGGGTCGTAACTTTGGCACCCGATCTCTGTTTGATGCATACAATAGCTCGTTAGAAAGATATATCTGAGAACTATAACTTTGAGAAGAGGAACATCGGTCCATGGACCCATGTTGCTCCAAGAGTTCTCAAAAAACGTCATTTAGGGCCTTAAAACGGCTCCGGAAGTTCAGGACTCGAGAAACTACTAAAAATAGTAAATTGTGCTACAATTACGGAAATTGAAAAACTAAAAGAGACAGTCGTGGGGGTCCAAATGGGATAGGTGGGTGGCCACCAACATCTACTTGAATCAGTGTGCGAAGAAACCTACGCACAGGGATGAGCAGTTGGACCGAATCAAACCCTCAGACATCTCAAGGGTGCGGAAACCTAGTTCCAGCACCCCCCCATACTACTTCAGGTGAGACCTCAGTTTGCACTCCATGGACTGTTGTTGAAAGGGCCAGTAGTACAGGGATTTGTTTGGCTAATTAACTCTAAACTTGGGTTAGGCCCCAACAAGCCAACCTCAGTTCCTCCCACATAGCCTTAAGAGTCTGTAATATTTTCTTTGAGGAGTAAGTAGTGGCTCCAACGCTCCGCACACGGGGTTAGTGATGTATGGTGTAACGATGTGTCATGGCACTTTTGCTTAATTCATAAGCCTACTAACACTTGTTGTAATACACATATGTTAATGAAAATGTGTTGTGTATGCATTTAACACTATCTCGCCCATGTAGACTACTCTCCCGGACATCAGACAAACCTTTCACATAAAACTTGCTATAACAACCATTGTACTCACGCAGACTAGTCTGCTAAGTGTTATACGTGTTATCTTCCCTTGCATGTTATGACTGTTGCATCCATGTGGACTATTCCATCGCAAGCTATGCATGTCCTATTGAGTTGTGTGTTCCTAGCAAAGTTGGGATTTCTCCCAACTGACTTGGGACTCACTCCCACCCTCTCCCTCTACGGTGAAAGTGTTATACCCCTATACCAATAGGTGTCATATATCATGATTGACTTGATTTAGTTCTGAAATATTTCATACCTTTACTTGTTGCAATGGTTTTCCATATTTGTGAAGAACAAAAAATTAAAAAATGTAAAGAGGGTATGCCCTAGAAATTGAATAAAAGGGTAAAAAGAATAAAGAAGAGGTCAAAAAAATGAAAGAAAATGAACCCCAACAAAAACAAAAGACCATGAAAGTATGCAAGTCTAAATGCCACTACTCTTTACTTTTATGCATAATAAAGATTGTGTGAAATTTGTCACCTATGCCACATTCCATGGTAACCAAATAGTTTAAACTTGGTTATTTCATGTTTTCAATTTCATGCTTTAAAAATAGAGAATAAAAATCTGACCAAATAGTGTAAACTTGGCAGATAAGTAGATAGGTAGAGTGAAAAAGGAGCTCAACAATTTAATCTGAGCCCTTGGATGTAATAAGTGTAGATTTAGATAGGAGTTCATATGTAAAAGAAAAGAAAGTTTGATAAGGGTTTTCCAGTCTAAGTGCACCCTAATAAAGAAGTGAAAATGCTAGGTTAAGTAGGTAGGGTAAGTAGATGGTGGTTGCAGAATAAATTTGTGATGAAATGGTTAAGTACAAAGCTTAAAAATTGTAATTTTCATCACTGACAAAAGCATGTATCACATGGAAGGCACATCAACATTCAAAGTCACAATAATTAACTTCCCTATTCATTTCCCCTAAATTTTCACTAATTCCCTAAGTGCTAAAGGTAATTGCCAAAGTTGGAGAGGCTCAGAGCATTTCTCTGACTTTCGGAGGGACCGGACCCTTGGCCCAATAATTGGAAATGCCTAAAGTACTTGAGTCCCTTTCATCAACATTACCCCCCCCCCATAAAATCACTCATTCCTTTGATAAAATTTTATCTAAGTAAAATCCTATTTTACTTAGGTAAATTGAAATAATTCCTCATAAAAACCCTTTTATGCATTTTAGCCTAAGTTAATATGTTGTAGGATGAAATAATTTCAGAAAACATTAGACTTAGTGCTTTCCCATTCGTTTGGTCATATTAACCACTAATGTTATTATTACATAATTCCTGAATAAAACAACATTACCCATGCCCGTATTATTATATACAAAACCCCAAATTTTTACATATCCTGCCCCGATGGTCAAATATAATCGTAAATCAAATAATAAACGAGATTAATTAGCTAATCTGTAGTTAATTAAGAACCTGACCTCCCCACCATGTTAATGAGGATTAATTAGTCACTAGGATTAATTAATAACTCAGTGACCAATCAAATCACCCCCGATATCAGTAATTCCTTTAATTAATATCGAGCTTTCCCTCCGTTATCCATCAACCACTTCATTACTCCGACCACCATCCAATCAGATCCTTCAGATCCAACGGCCCTCGCTCATATCACCTGGGCCTTTTGGTCGACCTTTAGCATGCAATGTGAGTGGTTTTGTGAACAGTGTCAATGCTATGTGTCAAAAGATGTGTGGAACCACGCGATCCTCCCTAAAAACCATTTCCCTCCCATAAGCGGTGCGATGAAACCCACTTACCGCCTCCCACTAACGACAAAATGTCAAGTCACCCCCGCTGACATAACCCGTCTGTGTCGCAAAACCCGCCAAAAACTTTGAATTTGCATAAAAAACAAAGTTAATCCATTTTTCGGCCTTATTCTGAAAAAACCCATGCATGCAGCTAGTACATGGAAATCGAACAACTCGTACTAAAACCATCAACCACCCTAAAAATTGTTTCCCAACATCGCTCCAATCCACAGTGTGCTTCCTGTCAACTAGTGCACCATTTCCAGTCTCTCAAATACAGGTATTTACTAGTTTTTTCCAGAAACCCTGTTAAATACTAGATTTCACTGCAATTAAGTTGAAACACAAAATTCTAGTGTAATTCAGTTGCCAGACTTTAAATTAAAGACTCCCAGGAACTCTGTTACACCTTTTTTCACTCAAAAAGCCCCATTTTCATTTATGAATCCACAAGAACTAGAAATGGAAACCCCCATGGCCCTCAATGTAGCTCCAGTCAATGCTCCCCATAAAGATTTAGACCACCTTCCCTTCCTATATCAAAGACCTCACATTTGATGACTCCCCCTTGAGACCACATTGTAAATACCGAGACCTTTACCTCAATAATGTTGACAATATTGGTCTGTGGGAATCAAATCTCCCAAAGTACCAGTTCCCTTCTGTGCACATTTTCCCAGACATTATTCACCAGTTTCATGCCAATTACAACCCTAATCTCAGAGCTGTAATGTCCCTCGACCATAAAATCCTTTTTACCATTACAGCAGACTCCATCAATGAAATATTGTGGTTGCAACCTAGTCAGAACCTTACCCTTCTGCCTATTGTTGATTTACTTAACAAATCTTCCAAACTATCTAGCTTAGAGATCACTAGATTTTGCCAAATGTTCATGTTAGAACAATACATTTCAGAAAACCCTCCACCCTACTTGACAGTTTCTTTTACAAGCTTAGGGAGGGATATTATTACCATGATTGCCTATATTCTTGGTTTCACAACCAATGAATATGTGGATGAAATAAACTTTTCTTATATGACTATCTTCACCCCTAGCCAGCTGCCTGCTGCCAAGTATGACTATGCTACATTCATAGCTGAAAAAATCCATGATTAGTTCATAAGATTGGAAAATGAGAGAGTGTTCAAGTATTCCACAATCTTGTATCACCTTTCCTGTATTATCAAACTAACAAATTCCCATTCTCTGTGAATAAGCTTGATACCAAAGGTAATCCCAGATCAGTCATTTTCTGGACTTCCATCTTCCACTACTCATACACTTCTCCCAATTCATACAATGAATTCATAGATAAATTTTTCTATCATGTAACCACCATGATGACAGGACATTCTCCCCCAAGAATCAATGATGATATCAAGAGAATCCTTCAACTGTCAAAGTAGTACAAAATAGGTGACTGGTACTTGTACCAGAATCACATTGAGATCTGAATCTATGGTTGTGAGCTCCCTCCTTTCAAGCTGCCTAAGTATGTCCCTACGAGATTGTTTGCCCTGGAATATTACAGGAAAATATTAAACTCTGACCAAATTCATTTCACCAAGGCAAAGAAGAAAGCCCAATTGAGGATCAAAGACCACTTAGGCCCATTTGTGTGCAACAATAGAGAAGCAGGGAAAGAAGCAGAAAAAATAATAGAAACAACAATGAAACTAAAGAAAAGCTTTGCTTGGATTTACGACCCTCACGGTTTCATTTGTGACAGTAGAATGAAACATATATTTTCACCCTATATCCATCACAAAATCCCTGAGATAGAACAGTATCCAAATTTCAATGAATGGAAGGAAGGGACTTTGATAGAACAAGATAATGATGAGGTTGAGATTGACAATGTGATGAAATATCTGGAGAAGACACTTGACCTGGACTCTTTTGAACAAGTGCCAGCTGAATCTACTCAAGGGCCAACACCAAAACCTAGTGCCTCCACAACAGAAACTTCTCAAGGGCACACACAGGAAACTAGTGCTCCCATAGCAGAGCCACCATAGGAACAAAACCAGGGAACAAGTGCTCCAACATCAGGACATCCACAAGCATCAAAACAGCCAGAGGTATCAGAGCAGCCTGAAATCTCTAAAGAACAAGCTCCACCATAGCCACATCTAGCTCCAACAAAAATGGGAAATCCCCCAGTTGTGCATACTCCTCTGAATGAGGAAAAGAACTTGAAAAGAGATAGGGAAATAGCTACCCCTTCTAGCAGACCTATAGATCAAACCTTTGCTAAGAGGCAAAGGTTGAATCCTTATTCAGAGGAAGAAGACATTGAGGAAACTATAGGGAGTATGAGAAGGGAAGGTGGAGATAGTCTACATACATTCCCAATAGGTGGGACACCTTCCAGCTCACAAAGGCAAGAGCTAGAGAGACAGCCTAGCACAGAAGTATCATCTCTCAGATCTTCATCTGAGAAGATCATAGACATAAAGGGGAAATTCAAGGAGATAAAGACAAAGAATGAGCAACTGAAGGCTCAAGCCTATGCTCAATACTTAAAGATGGCTCCCACAAATCAAACCAGATTGATGTCAGCTTTTGACATCAAAGAAGGAAAAATGTAGATGAGCTTTCTAAAGCCCACAGTGCTACAGCCAAAATCCTTGGTAGATTACCTCAAGATTGATTTTGAGGTCTTAGCTAAAGACATCCACCCCATAGACTAGATAGAACTGCACAAACAAATAGGGGAGATGGTCTATTCTACACTGACTAGCAAGGCAATGATGGCACATAGGTTGCAAAATTCACTGAGCAACACTACTGCCCAATTGCAACTAGAAAAGGCCTCCTCACAGGCAAAAGACAACAGAATCAAATCATTGGAAGATTTAATAATTGAGTTGGGTCATGACCCAAAAGATGTTAAGGCAGCAGAAAGCTTAATTAAGAAAAAGAATGAAGACATAGTTGCACTTAGAAAACAACTGAAATTGCCACCCCACATACATCCTCAAACTGTTGAAGTTATTGAGAAAAAGAATGATGAGGAACTTATGGATTTGATCCTCAAGTTGAATGTGCAATTGAAGGAAACAGAGCAGGAATTGGAGAAAGAAATACAGTCAAGGCAGAGTGAGTTGACCACACAGCCTCAAACTGTAGTGCCTATAGTTTCAACAGTAATCCCTTCCACTATGGCAACTGTTCTAGCACCAAACATTCCTTTGGCAATAACCACACCAGTGGAAGTAACAGGTACATCACAAGTAGGTCAACCAACACAGAGCACAAAGGACTTAGTTAAGTCAATGGAAGAAATGAGACTTCAAGTGACAGAGCTACAAAACGTGAAAGAGAAATTCATTGCTTTGGAACAGAAATATGATATATCAAAGATTAATCATGCAAAAGAGATGAGGAAAAACGAAGGCATGGCCCAAAAAATTAAAGCATTGGAGAAGGACTTGACATTTGACAGGGCTTTGATGGAGATCAAAAAAATATTGTGGACCAATATCATTGATTCCATCAATGATATTTGGCCATCCATTTAAATTAGTTTTGAACAAATTGATTTGGTTAAGCCTGCATCTGAAGAAATTAAGAAAACCAAAGAAGATCTGGGAAGAAAACCTAAGGAAGCTATCAGATTAATATATTTTCTAAACAATAAAAACAAGCAACAGTTAGAACAATTAGACATTGAGGATAGGACTGCTACCATCCTCAAAATAAAGAAAGTGTTGACCAAAAGGAACCTGATACAAGGCCTAGAACATAGATGTCAAAGCATGCAGGAAGATATAGACGAATTAATGAGGAAATTTGACATATTAATGATGAAAGGGATCCCAAATCCTTTAGTTTTCAATGATAAGCTAATGGTTCAAATTGATTACATTAATAATTACATCAGCAAGTTGACAGTTAGGCCAGTTCATCTGCAGCCAAAGCATTGCCCACAGCGAAAATTCTCTATGGTGGTTTGGAGAACCTTTTTTACATTGAGCATGAAGTGAAGCACTTATTCCCAGTGCAACCCAATTTTGTGAAATATACTAAAGCAAATGAAATCTACAGGAAGCTGACAAGGATGAATATACCAAAAGATGATTGGTGGACCAACATGACAGACATCCTATAAATTACCATGGTAAACAATGAGGTAAATAGAAGTATTTACCACAGTAAATTTTGGTAAAAAGGGTGAATGTTGGTAAACAGGTAAAGAGTATCAGTTACAGGTAAAAGAGTATCAGTGAAAAGATAAAGTCAGATGTCCAGCACAGAGTTACTAGCATGATAGCAAGATGCATATTCATAGGACTTACCTCCAGCTCCTTCAACAAAAACAGGGACAACAACAATCAGTTCACATTCTGTTTCTACATTCGAGACCATTTGTCTCTATATTCATGTAAAAGATATTTAGTTTTCCTAGAATAAATCTCATTTAGTTATGAGATATTTTGATGTAAATTTTGTATAAATACTTCCTCATTCGAAGTATTGAGGGTGGATTCTTAGACATTTCTATAGACAATTTACTTTTGGAATTGAAGTGTTGTTGAACAACTTTTGTATGGCTGGCTGGAAAAAAGTAATAAAGAAAAGGACTTTTACAGGATACTTGTGTCAAACGAGAAACAAATAAGTATTCTATATCTTGTGTTTTTACAGTTTTTTTGGTTTAATAAATATTCATATGTGTTTCGTATCTGAATGATAAACCAAAAGTTATACTTCAGAAAGATCTTTATTGCATTCTATCTTTAAAATCGTTTATTTTCTTGATGTTTTCTTCTAGGCTATTATAGGTAGGGAAATCTTAATTGCTCCCTGCTTTCATAGTTTATCACTGTGACCATTTAACAAAGAATACTTAATTTCTTTTTGTTAATGAGCACCCACTTTTCATCATCTTGGACCCTGTTGAAGGATTCTTAGTTGCCCTTCCTCCCTGTTCAAGACCATTTCATCCATTCCAAGCTATCATTTGTCTTTCGTTTAGCTATCTTGCCCTGTGAAGTTTTCCTCTGTTAAATCAACCTGATCCAGTTTAGCCATCATTCAATTGACTCCATATCCCAATGGCCTGAAATACCTTGTTCTATCCATCTGCTCCCGAATTCCACCACCAATCAAAATCAAAACTCCTCAAGCTATCATAACTAGCCTAATATCCCATAAAACAAAGCTAAATCATAAAGAGAGCCCTCTCTAAGTATAAATTGGCTAGATTCTGTACTTAAAAGTTGGTTTGTGGTTACCTCAGACCCCTTTCCTTCTTCTAACAACTTCAAGGAAAATTTGAGTGATAACAGAAAGAACCATTGACACAGGTGACACTTACAATCACTAGGCACACAAACCTCACTTATCGAAGGACAAATCAAACCACTCTCCTATGCTGACAAGCAAGATTTGAGGCAAACATTTAAGATAATGGCAACCGGGCCATCATAGCTGATGGGACTCCCACACCAAACGATGTGAGGTCTAGTTGGGACTTCATACCGAGGTGATCCCCTGAATGTTGGTGGGTCCAGCACTGTCAACATTTCTGGCACTAGAAGGAGGGAAGCCAGTTTTATATGGTTGGATGTCCTCTAACACTCATTCATCAACCATCTATTCAAGGCAGTAACTCGCACTCCCTCTCACCTACGCACAACTCTGTAATTAGTTACTCCTCACCTCCCAAGACTGAACACGAGATTCCATATCATCACCTTCACTCCATCTATCCCATCACTCGCTAGTTCGCGAAAGCAGTCAAACTGATCCTAGGCATACAACATCTCCGATACACATCAAGGAAGCCAAAATCCACTCCTATATGGGTTGTTGTATCATCAGTGGAAGAAGCATTCCTTTCCACACTTAAAGGTCTAGAATAAGATATTGAAGACAGAGAGGAACCCCCAGTCTTCTAGTAAGGCGAATGAGACACCCTTGTAATCTTGAGATCAGACTATGGTACAGGAGGTGGAGGGGAAGGCAGTGGAGGAGGCAGAGGTGGAGACAAACCAACAGACTTAGAGCTGAAACCATCAGATTCTAAAAAAGAGGAGGATGAATAAGAAGAAGAGATGGTTGAACCAAATCTAGAATGGATGACTCAAGGACCATTGGCTCTCCCAGTTGTTTTACACAAGATGTCAAAGAGAGCGGAGATAATGAACATCAAGTTCAACCCTGATAGCACAATGAAGGGAGAAGACCATTTGGATAACTTCTACCTACAATTGCAGACCCTTGAGGTACGGCATGATGACGTAGCTTGTAGATTGTTCCCATGTACCTTGGACGGTGGTGCAGCTGCATAGTATCACTGCCTTCCACCAAACTCCATGCAAAACTGGGGTGCATTCAAACATGTGTTCCTTGAAAGTTTTGTTGATGACAAGACCCCAACTATGTTACTGAAAGAATTGGGAAGCCTGAAGATGGAGGGGAAAGAAAATGTAAAAGACTTCAACCAGAGGTTTACACGCACATTGAAAAAATTTGCAGTGGACACCAAACCTCATGACTCCACCACTGTTGATTACCACATGTCCCAATTGTGGACCAGCATTGTGCAGTTCATTAAGCAAGCTATGAAACCAACACTTTTGGAAAACTGCAAAGAGGCTATTGATGGAGAGAAAGACCTGCACGTGATTGGAGTTATCAAGGATGATGAATGAGCAAAAGGCTCCAAAGATGTGAGCAGGAAATCCAAAGCGATGGTGAGTAAGGGTAGAGACAAGGAAGCAAATGATATTGAAACCCTCACTCGCCTTGTCAAGAACTTGACAGTAGAAGTGTCCAAGCTTAACCAACCAAAAACGGACACATTTGCAAGAAGCCAT
Source organism: Pinus tabuliformis (assembly GCA_031772625.1). Lineage (NCBI taxonomy): Eukaryota > Viridiplantae > Streptophyta > Pinopsida > Pinales > Pinaceae > Pinus > Pinus tabuliformis. The sequence goes on from CM062819.1 coordinate 1,772,258,399, forward strand.
CCATTTAGATAAAGACAAGGAAGTAGCTCATCAGGCAGCAACTGGTTCATTCAAAAAACTGTGCAGAGCTCTCTCTTCAATTTCAAACACTCCGTAGACCCCGAGTTCTATTCATTTCACGAAGAACATCACCCCGAGAAATTTTGTTCAAACTAGAAGTGAGTCACAAACTCGGTATACAGTCATATATTCGATGCAAAGAGCAGTGTGCAGGTGAAACCAGATGACAGAGATAATGATGAAGGTATTGCACCTGATGAAGCCTCAATTTTTTGGCATGTGATGAATGCATATCAGTGCTCGTAAGCAATGACAAAGACGAACACCAAGAAGCAGCCCCCAAGACAAAATTACCACTACAATCTTAGGAGTAAAGGGGCTCCCCTTACACTTGGGGAAGTACAATAAAAGATGAGATTGTTATTTAGGAAGGCTGGTCCCCCAATCGCCCCGAAGCAGAAAACACAAAACAAGTCCAGGAAGATAGTGGCGGACAAGAGTACATCCATGAGAAACAAATTTCATAACACTTTGTCGGACAACACAAACATCAGTCCTACCCTAGACACCTCGATGATCCTACCACCTCTGGACTACAACATTTTATATGACATGAATAAAACTCAGGCTAACTTTAGTTTGTTCAAGTTAGCTAAGATCCAAAGTCAACGAGACATCCTGTTGCGTGCATTCGGACAGAGAACAACAGATAGCGCAACCTCTACTAGCAAGGGAGCAAGCACACCTCTTGGATCATGTTCTAATGTGCTCAACATGCTCCATATGGAAGAAGAAAACTCAAGTTGCCCTCCATTCCTGTTTCATTTGACATTTTCAACTGAAATGTTCGTAGCTGCTTTCTTGATTTTGGTGCGACAACCAATGTCATGCCACTCTCCATTGTGAAAAGGATCAATGCACATTGGATCGAGACATCCGCGTGAATCATCCAACTTGATTGAATATCGATACCAGCCATTGATGAACTACAATATGTGATCATTCGACTATCTCATAATGGTCAAGTTCACCAATGCATCAACATAGTTGTTGTGGACATATTGAAAGCATGCGGTCTACTACTTAGCAGAGACTGGTCGAGCAAGTTGGATAGATATTTTGCTATAGATTGGTCACACATGTGGCTTTCATACAAGGGAAAATGAAACCAAATCTGGGTAGTGTCTGAGAGGTATATGAAGCACAATGTCACTCCCCTTAATGGAGAGAATGAACCGTTGGTCTTCGCAGAACTCATGTTTGCCAACTACCTCCTGGAAATAACATTGGGATGTTATCTTGCATGGCTAGCTCCAACCCCACCTGACACACAGTTGGGCCTCCTTCCTTGCCCAACTGATGTAAATGAAACATGTATAGCATATTGTAACATTATTAGTAGTAGTAGCAACAACAGTACAAGTGCTTCACACGATCCGTGTACAGATGATTTGTGGACTATGTATTTTGATGGGTCAAAGACACATGACGACTCAGGGGCCGGGTGCATCTTGGTTGATCCAAACAACAAAAAACACATGATTTCAAGATGCTTGGAGTTCGAGTGCACAAATAATGATGTTGAGTACGAAGCACTTGTGTTGGGCTTACAAAAAGCCATTAGCCTCAACGTGGTCGCACTCAAAGTGGTAGGTGATTCAGAAATAGTAGTACGAAAGGTATGTAACAACATTCATTGTTTGTCACCTTGTCTCAAAAGTTACCAGCTAGAGGTATGGTTACTGATCTCTAACTTCCAAGAATTTAATATCACTGTTGTGCTAGGAACGCGTATTGCAGCTGCCAATGCCTAGGCAAACACAATTGCTAGTATGTCACTACTTAGGGATAGTTGTACTGTTGAAGTTTTGTATAAGCCTTCTGTCCCTCATAACATAATTGCACTACGTTTTTTTTGTGATGGTCGATAGATACATCACTCCATGAATGGCGTTGATGTTTTCAAGAACATAATAGCTTATGAACATTAGCACGAGTAGCCCTTGAAAACTGCAGTTGCTGGCAAGAAAGACAACCCCATCCCTAAGGGTGTGGTTTCTCTTAACAAGCTATATGACTTGCAGAACCGTTGTCAAGGGCCAAAAAACAAAAAAACCCACAGATCCACCACTACGAACAAATAGAGCGACCTGGGAACCAATCATGATCTGAAGATAGTCAGTCTTGGTGAAAACTGCACACCACAGTAGTGGCCAGCCTTTGTTTGCTTGATTAAATAGTACCAAGATGTGTCCACATGGGTATATGATGACCTAAGTACACAAGACACCTGAATGATCCAACATGGGATTCCTAGCAAAAGAGGAGCCAAGCCATTGCAGTAAAAGCTGGGTAAAACACATATGTCACTTGAACCTCTTATACAGAAAGAATTGACTAAGTTGTTCGATGTTCATATTACTTACAAAGTTCGTCACCATACATGGGTTTCTAATTTAAGTTATGTACATAAGAAATCCAGGGAAATCCACTTGTGCATTGATTTCAGAAACTTGAACCATTATCGGAATAAAAGAAACTACCCCGTGCCATCATCAAAGCCTATGTTGCATGCAGTATCTGAAGCAGTAGTGTCGTTTTCACCAAAAGGTCTTTTGAGATACCACCAAGTTCTGATAGCAGAACCTCATAGTCTTATACTGGTCCATGAGAATCTTGGCCAACACACATATCATCTGCAATCACTTGATAGGAGGGTTGACAGCCTTCCTGTCAACGGCCAAGATCTCAAGCATCACTTCCTGTAGGGCGGGCCGCGCCCTATTCCATGTACATATTCTACTTGCTGCTTGTTGTTTTAATTTTGTTTGCATTGCTTACTATATTTATTTTTATTTGGTTTGTTCTGCTTACTACCTTAGTTTATGTTTTTTTTGTTTACTTGATACCTTACTATTTTTGTTTCCAGAAATAAGTGTTTCCAACTACTGCGTTCTAGCTTTTGAATAGAGTATGTGGCTAAGATTTGAAGAAACTTGTGATGCTGCAGCACTTGGCCAATCTTGGGTTTGTCTTCTCTATGCTTGGTTGTAACCTTTGGCCGATGAAGTCTTGACGGAAAATACGAGCCGTCTGCAAGGGAATTTTTGGTCAAACCATGACCCTGTGTCCACACTGGGAAGCCCCATGCTTGTACTCAGCCTTCTACTCTGTGTGTTCAAGCTCATCTAACTAGTAGAAACGGAGAAGGGGAAAATCTAAACGACCAAAGCTATGTCATAGGTCTTACATGCTTCTCTGAAGGAACGACTTATTCTTCTCTCAATAAGTTAGGATCCCTCTTCCACCCCAAAAATAAATAAGTGCCTATGCACAGTCGTCTTGAAAAAATATAAAGGCGAAAGAAGAGAAAGACTTCCAGCGTAGAGAGGTGAAGCATACAACTCCAATGTGGTACTGACCAGGCTCGCTAGCAATGGAGCAATGTGTGTGTTCTTGCGTGACTCTGTCGAGGTACTGTCCAATCTTGTTGGAAGCTAAGCAACACCAGAGATGAAAACTTATACTATGAAAATCTTCAATTCGCGAGCTAAACCACCCTGCCTGAATTTGAAACATTGTGATCAAGCTAAACTTTTGATTGTGTTTAACTATGTTAACCAAAGGTGAACCATGTATGTCCATCAGGTAAGTGGGGAAGTCAGAGTAACCCACACAGCAATTCAATACTCCCCAAAATACCAAGGCCTTATGCTAACAATGAACCAAAATAGAGAAGCTAGAGTTCTACCAGTGTGTCGCTAAGTGTTGTAGCAGCTAAAACCACCCTCCGAAATTTTTGCCTACACCCAATTTCAGAGCCTCCCTTGAGAGTTTCTTTTAATGACTGCACACACTTGGGTTCACTCCATGAACTCGTGTGAGTCTTCGCACCCACCTTGCTTTATCATTTCACCCAAGTTTTTGCATGTTGATGTCACATTCATGCTTGCGACCATGTTCTAGTTATACTCAGAGTCTTTGCTTCATGTGTACTTATTGTGTTCGCTATGAAAACATTTGTCACACTCACACACGAAGTCACATTCATTGTCACACAAGCGTTGTCACGGTCGACCAATGATCAATCACAAGTGTCACGCTTATCGCTTATACCGTCGATCAGTCATGTCTGGATGGTTTGAGTCATCTCGTCGTCGAGTCATGTAAGTGTTTCTTTGCAAGATCACATATGCATATTTCACTCGTTCACACACTTAGTCATTTTACTGAAGCTCTGATGACTGGATTCCCCTCTAACAACCAAACCATCACCCCATCATCGACTCGATTGACTGGCAACCAGAATAGCGCAAAAGCACCAAGCAAGCCATTTCACACTGCGCTGACCGCAAGAAAATTAATCAGCCTTTATGTTGGTCAACCAAAGAGTTTAACCCGACAACCACCCCGGGACTGACTCCCCTCAAAAATTGTGTAGAGGCTACAGACCTTTCCCACTCTGCTAATTGGGAAAATTTCGCAGAAAGACCGAATAGACACCCAGTGCCCATCCCTATCTCCCTCATAAAATTGCACAGTTTTTCTAGCCAGGCCTCCCGACAGTCGATCGGCTGCTCACCAAGAAAATTACGCAGTTTTCATGAGCAAGCCCTATGCTGCCCAATAGTCCGCTTAGCTCAGAAACTATGTAGAGGTGATCAGTAGGCCAGCCTCACAACATTAGTGCAATTTTTCCTTCCAGCAACTCCTGGTAGCTGACTGCCAATTCCCTCCAAGAATTACGTAGTTTTTATTGCCAGTGACCGAGCAACTGACTGCCAATTCCCTCCAGGAATTATGCAGTTTTTGCTACCAGTGACCCAGCAGCTAGCTCCCAGTTCCCTCCAGGAATTGCGTAGTTTTGGCTGCCAAGCTCCCACTGCCCGCTCCTTTTATAATTTGCATAGATTTTTCCTACCCAGCCTTCCTGCAGCCCAGACTATTCCTCCCAAAAACTACGCAGTTTTGTCCTCTAGCTGAGACAGACCCTATGGACAGTCATTGTCAATCTGGATTGCCCATATTCATTACCCAATGACTCTTGTGTAGTTTTCATCAATAGTGCCAGGAGCCTCCATCCCACCTCGCAACCTTGTTACCTCTCCCGGTCACCTGCATCTGAAATGATCATGCATCATGGTAGACTAGGAGGTTTTTGGATTTGATGTCATGTCGTCATGAGTGACTGCAGATATAGATACGCAAATGAACATGGCATGACGATGGATGAGATGAATGAAGGGAGCACATGCAAAATGATAATTTCAGCAATAGACGAACAGGCGATGCATGCAAAGAGATATGCTCGTGAACAGATGATCATCCAAATATGTGTTCGTGGACGAATGGACAAGCAAACATGCAAGATGTGCTGATGAACAGAAGGGTGGACAAACATGCACCTTTCGCGAACAGACGAACCTATAGAGCTTACCAACATACAAGAAAGGAGAAATGTGTGAATGCAACATCAAGTGAACCAATGACCATTGAAGACTGCGCACTTTGCCAATGGGAGGTGAAGCTAGGACACACCATGAGGACATCCATCACCCAATAGCACTACAGCTCGACATGGACACCAATAGTAGCTCGACATGCACACCAACAACAGCACGAATTTACCAACACTTTCATGTTGATTCATGGCATTAATCATGCCGTCCACATCTCTATTGTGGGCCATACTGTCAATCAATGTAATGTAACGTGGAAGTGCAAGAGACCCACTTGTTGTATGAAGAGTCATGTAAAGCCAAAAATTCATGGAAGTCAAACAGTCATGAGGGTAGTCGAACAGCCACAAGGATCATTCTCACCCTTGGCTATAAATACCCCCTCATTTATACATGCAAGGGACTTTTCACCTCATCTCCTCACACATAGCCTTGAGAGTCTGTAACATTTTCTTTGAGGAGTAAGTAGTGGCTCCAACACTCCGTACACGGGGTTAGTGATGTATGGTGTAACGATGTGTCTTGGAACTTTTGGTTAATTCAAAAGCCTGCTAATAGGCCATCTCATTTTCACACATGTATTGTAACTAGTGTAAGACTAATCTTTGACATTTGTAATGCATGTTGCTTTAACTTTGTTTAACACTTGAACTAATTCACTTTTTGTAATACACATATGTTAATGAAAATGTGTTGTATACGTTTTTAATGATGTCTCGCCCGTGTAGCCTACTCTCCCAGACATTAGACAGGCCTTTCACATAAAACTTGTACTCACGCAGACTAATCTACTGAGTTTTATACGTGTTATACTTCCTTGCATGTTATGAATGTTGCATCTGTGTGGGCTGTTCCTTCGGAAGTTGTGCATGTCCTGTTGAGTTGTGTATTATTATCAGAGTTGGGACTTCTCCCAACCAAATTAGGACTCACTCCCACCTTCTCCCTCTATGGTGAAAGAACCATTGGCACAAGGGACCCTTACAATCACCAGGAAAGTGAACCTCACTTCTCGAAAGACAAAGCAGACCACTCTCCTGTGCTAACAAGAAAGAGTTAAGGCAAATCCTTAAGATAATGGCAATCAGGCCATCATACCAAATGGGACTCCCACACCAAATGGTGTGAGGGCTAGTTGGGACTTCATACCGAGGTGATCCCCTGAATGTTGGTGGGTCGAGCACCATTAATAGTAGGCTTGATATCCATGTCATACTCCTGAATCTTATAAAACCACTTGCCTATTTTGCCCTCACTATCCTCCTATACTAGAATATCTTTCACAATAGTTGTAAGAACATAAACAATTATGTTTGATTGCAGTACATAGATTCTGAAGCCTTTAGCGTTTTGGCAAATCCATAAGCCTACTTCTCCAAAATTTTATACTTTAGCTCAGCATCTTGTAGCACTTGATAGAAAAATGTTATTGGTTGCTCATTTTTTTCATCATTTTTCTACAGTAAGACAACAACCATTGTATGAGGAGAAGCAAATGAGAAAATGAAAAATGGTTTTAGATAGTCTGGGCTAACTAATACAAGGGCTTCTAAAAGATCCCTTTTAATTCTGGATAATGATTCATGAGACTCTACAGTCCATTTCACTTCCTTATCCTTCTTCAACATCTCTATGATTTCTTTGACTATCTCAGCATAGTTAGGTATAAATCTCCTTAAAAAGTTGATTATGCCCAAGAAAATGTAGATCTCTTTCTTATTCCTTAGAAATTGGATGTTTCTGATGGCTTCCACCCTCTTGGGATCAATCTTCACCCCCTCCTTTTCCACTATGTGCCCTAACAACTTTCCTTCACTTAGAGAAAAGTGAGATTTTTAGGATTATATGGAAAAACATATTCTCTACCTTTCTCAAAAGTGAGTCATAGATGTTAAATATGTTCCTCATTTGTATTTGAAAAAGAATTGATGTCATCCAGGGAAATTACTACAAACTTGTCTTTTTCTCCCACAAAATATATATCCATGGCTCTATGGAAAGTGGCCCTTGCATCTATGAGGCCAAAAGGCATTCTAACATACATAAATGTTCCCTAAGGTATGGTGAAAGAAATTTTCATTTGATCTTCGGGATGCATAGATACCTTATTGTATCCAAAAAAACCATCCATCATATACATTCAGGAATATCCTACCACCTTTTGTAGATTGTAATCCATTTTAGGCAGAGTTGAATTTTCCTTTAATGAGGCTTTATTGAGATTCCTTAAGTCCACACTTAACCTTATTTCTCCATTCCTTTTTCTGACACAGACTAGATTTTCTACCCAGACTGAATATCTCAAAGGTACAATGATTTTTGCCTAAAGAAACTTCCTTACCTCCTTTTCAAATGATGGGAGTAATGGAAGATTAATCTGCCTAAGCTTCTTCTTATATGGTTTCACACCCCCCCCCCTTTAGAGGGATCTTATGTTGATTAATTGTAGTGTCAAATATTTTTAAATCATCATAATACCAAGAAAACACATCCATATAATTTTTGAAAAGGTCCAGATACCTTTTCTTGTGTTTATGAGGAACTCCCTTTGCCAACTTGATTATTTGAGGATCCTTTTCTGAACCAATGTTACAGTCTTCCACCTACTCTTCAATTTCTTTCTTAGTTGGCTTGATAGCAACATCACTTGAGTTGAACACTAGTTCCAAGGGAAATAGGCCCCTATGAATAATGTTACCCTTCAACTGTAAAATCTTGTGTCCTGCAATGGTTTCTTCCCAACTAGATTTTTGTCCATCTATCACTCTCTCTTCCTCCTAGTAAATTAGTAAATTCAAGAATTCTCCGATAAGTTCCATAAAGCATTTAATATGCTCCTCGTCTTCAAAAACCTTCCAATTTCTGGCATTATCTAGTATTGATGGTATGTATCTAACCTCAACTTCATATCTGAGTAGTGTATTTTGAGGAGGTTTAAAGTTGCTGGCAGCTATAGCAAAGGAATCAACCATCTAATTTCTTTCTATGGGAAGGAATTGGATATTGAAGGTTAAGAAAAAAATATCAATCAAATCCCAAACCTCATTTCAGTAAGCCTTTAATCTTGGATGTTTTGTTTGGAATTGATTCCTGATCTATTTCACTACTAGCTCTGAATCTCCAAACACAACCAAGCACCCAATATTAAGATTTCTAGTAGCTTGTAGACCTAGTAGCAAGGCTTCATATTCAGCAACATTATTAGTGGCTTCAAACTCCAACTTGAAGGAGAGAGGGATCAAGATGCCTTCTGGGGACACCAACAACACACCTACCCCATTTCCTTCCTTGGAATAAGCACCATCAAAGTATAACTTCCACACTTTATCACACTCTAGTGATTGTTGGTTTAGTTGGACTAAATATTCCACCTGTGTTTCCTCCAAGATTAGTTCATTTTCCTCTAACAACAAGTAGGAGAAATATTTCTCTTTACCATACACAAGGGCGTTATTGGAATAGTCAACTCTTGTAATTGTCTTTACAAACCTTGATTCTCTATATAGTTTTCTTTCTTCTCCACCAAACACTGGGATGGTAGCATATGTTAAATCCAATTTGATGGATCCTCCAATCTTAAACCCCCATGACCTGGAAAAGAGCATATCAAACCTTGCAGGGATATCAGCTACTACAATATCCATTACCACACTTTTTACAAAGATCTAGGCTAAATTGACAAGCAAATCTTTAATCATCCCTAGATATTTTACTCTTTTGGAGTCAAAAGAATAGATATATTTATATGACCTTGTTATTTGTAACCCCAATTTCTCCATAATAGACAATGGCATCAGATTGTGGGAAGCTCCTGAGTCAAGCATGTAGTTGTGTAATAAAATCTCATGAACTACTAAAGTAACATAAAAAGGGGCAGTGGAAGAGTCTTGTTCCTCAACATGAGGTCCAAATACAACCATGGGCCTTTCTTCCTGGAGGTTCAAACTATCATGCAAAGGAGCTATGGTAGATGGACACATGAACTAAGACACCTGGACTTTATAATTAGGTTTTTTTAATAGTTCAATCAAGGGGACAATGATTTTTACCTTCACTAGTACAAAATGACTAATCAACTACTAAAAAAACAACTAAAATTTGCATATAAATGACCATTTTTTAGTGGGTGACCAATAGTAGCTAATTTACAGTATCTTATAACACGACTAACTTTTAGTCATTTTTAGCTTAGTCATTAATTGGTTTCCTCAATTTTACCATCTAGTAGTATATTTAGTCATTAATTTGGTTATTATTTTTTCATTGGTTTAGTCATTAATTGTCACAATTAATGACCAAATATATTACTATATGATCCTTGAGAAAACCAATTAATGACCAAAGAAATATGACCAAAATGTTGGTCGTGTTATAAGATATTGTAAATAGCTACTAATAGTCATATATATGCAAATTGTATTCATCATTTAAAACCAATTAATGACCAAATAAATATGACTAAATTTTAGTCATGTTATAAGATACTGCAAATTAGCTACTAATAGTCATCTATATGCAAAATTTAGTCATCATTTTAATTAAAAAAGTTATCATTTGTAGTAGTCATTTATTTTTTTGGTACTTTCATATTCATTGTATAAACGACTTATTTAATAGTTTCTATTCATTTCATTTAATTTCATTTATAATCATTATAAACGACTAATTATTCATATATTCATTTTATTTGTGTTCATCATTAGTTAGTATAAACTACTAATTTAGTAGTTTTGGATTGATTTTATGTGTTCATTATTAATTAACATAAATTAATTAGTATGATTTTGCGACTAAATTTGAAAAAAATGTCATACAATGTGCATATTTATATAATATGATAATGCAAAGTTACATATGTTAATTACAAGACTAAATAGTATCAAGTGAAAATAAAAATAATTTCAACCATATAAATTTTATTATATAAAATATCAAGTATTACAATAGGAGTTTCCAACTTAATATCGGTTGGACTAAAATTTACACATGAAATATTGTTTCATCATTTCAAAACATTATCAGTGTTTCCAAAGCATTGCAAGTGAGTTCACGAACTTTGAAGGCTTGACCATCAGTCTCTATGAGTGTGTCTTATGGAAGATATTGCCTCTAAGTGTATCACTAGAAATATTCTCTTCTCTCTCTCATTTTTCATTTTTTGCTCCAGTGTTATTGTTCTCCTCTTTCTTCAATTGCTGCTTATTACCATCAATATTAAGTTCTTGTCCTGAAAATGAAAGAAGATACAATGCATAATATAAGACATAAAAGACAGTGAATACTTGAATATAAAATAAAATAGACTATAAAATATTTATACGACATATACCTCAACATTCGATAGTGGCCACTATGTGGCTAGATGACATGTATAAACAAAGAAAATAAAACATCACCATAGAAAATAACACTTTAGGAACTTAATATACAACCTTCAACAAAACCTTAGGCACAATCATACCATCTAAGTTACATGTTAAAAATATGAGGCAATTGATAACTTGTGAAAAAAAAAAAAAAATCAGTGTAAAAAATATCCTTATTTCTTGTTCTAAAAGTTTCATATTCTTTAAATTTGGATATTATTTTGCCCACATTAAAAGTTCCTCGCTATTATGACTTATGTTTTTAGGATCATGAGATTGATCCAACATCATATTATATTGTGGAGACAAAATGATTCAACTTTCCAACATGAGAACCTCACTTGGTTGAATGAAAGTGCTAGTTGTGAGTAGTGTCAAAGCCTTAGGGAAGCAGAACACTAAGGCCTAATAAAATATATCACCACTTGTCCACTCAAAGAAAAATTTTCAATCCCACAATAGCCTTTGGGATTACATTTCATTGGATGGATATCACACTCTGAGAGATGATTGTCTAATACAAAGAGAAGTGTATATATATTGTCACAATGCCCCTCACAGTCAGACCCTATAGTTGTGTCCTATAATATTAATCATATTATATTATTTAATTATAAATTATGACTATCAGATTATTATGAGTTTGAATAATTAGTCTGAAATTGTGTTTTTAGTATTTCTGTATACATGAAAATATTCAGAAAAAATAAAAATAAAAAGTACTTTTGGTGACTAGTTAATTTCCAGTGAATCTAAATACACAATAAATTATGATGCATCAATGTTTCTCTAGCGGGTATATGCTCATTGTACCAATTTCTCCCATGTCCTCTACTTCTTTTGGTGAATTCCTCTTTGATGATGTCCAATTCCAATTCAATGGACATTTATCCTCGATGTTTTTCTAAGACAAATGGAAGCTCCACAAGTAACAACCAAAAAGTAGCCTCATATATATTATTGTGGGCCAAAATGCAGTAATTATATGACAAGCCAAGAAACACTACACATTAATCATCTTCCCTTTAGTATTGATTAATAATTTCTTTGCATGATCACGTAATACTGAAGTGTCAAGTAGGGACATTTAAAGTTAGCCATCCACCAATATCACCTTTGAGAGTTCTTAGTAGTTAATATAACTTCCTATTACACACATAGTAGATTACCAACTTAAAGGATAGCAATATAAACACAACAAAAATGAAATTAAAAGAAATGCTAGGAAGTCAATTGCAACTAATATTGAGTCAAGAAAATACCAAGCCCTTCACATTAGCAAGGAATTCTTAGGCACTAAAATAGAAAATCCGTCCATTGCAACATTTTTAACGTTTCTTTAATTTCTTTAATTGAGAACATAACTTTCAGAAGAAAAAAATTCATTGCAAAAGGTCTCAAAATCCTAACAAATGCTCGAGTGATTGTCGTATCAATTAAACAGAAAGGAAATCGTTCAATATGCTTTTAACTTTAGGAATATATTGAATAATATGAAGATTTCTCATCACTTGCACCTAATCAAATTGTAATCCGTGGGTTCCAATCAAGTAATAAATTTCCTACCAAGATAGTTAAGAGATCACTTTGGAGAAGGGATTTTAGAAGCATTGGGATAGTAGAAATGTAATTAACTAGGAGGAAAATGAAGCACTTTAGTGGGTGCTCCAAAATATTTGAATGCAAGTGAAAATTATTTTATACTCCCTCCACACATTTTAAAACTGAAACCATTCAACTACATCTCATTTATTTTCCACCTTTTTGTAATATGTAATTCTTTGAGCAAGCATAGAGAATTCATAAATATTGTCATGAAAAGGGACTCTTCATAATCCTAATAAGTTGAGATCTAACAAATAAACAATTTCATGTAGTGAATAAATCTTACATGGTATATTTCAGTGATTAAAATGACAACTTTATTCTTAATCTCATTACAACAAAAATAAATTCAACCCTAACTAGTTGGGATCTAACAAATCAAGAATTTCATGTAGTAAAGTAAACTTACATGGTAGATCCCAATTATTTGCAATGAAAAATTTATTCTTGATATTATTACCAATAGTTAAATTCAAGAGTACATACATATTTCCTTATCTGAGACAAACTTTGAACACATTCTGAGATTTCATAGAAATATAATGATACAATTTACCTATAGGACATGAGAAAGTTATCTACATCTAGCACCTGTCACTGGACAATAGTGTTATTGAGACACCATCTCATGGCATTATAATCATGTAGATATATAGTGTTATAGAGATACCTTGCAACACCTATTCAACACCACCTTCAAGCAATAGATTTACTTTAATATCAAATTCTAGTGGGATTTCATTAAATACAACCCGAAAAAATCCATTTATGATAGTTGTCGTTGCCTTCTCTGAATTTATCCCCCTCTGGAAATAGAATAACTGATATTCCCCAATTTTTGAGTTACTTGCTTCATGTTCAACATGGGCTATTGGGTTCTTCACATGGAAAAGGTTTCAAATATTAGATGTATAATGGAAACAAGCATGAAATTCAAGGTTGCTCCTAAAGTCTCTTGGGTGAATTATAAACACCATCTACTTAAAACATGATATATGGTAGTAACAAAAACCTACCCAAGATCCCACCTAAGAATTGAAAATGTTGCAAATAGGAGATTTCTTAAACAATATCAACTATTTAATTGCATAATCACACTAAATTAGATAAATCTTTAAAATGTTGAAAAGTGTGAAAAAAATGGAGTTGGAATATTATAGTTATGTCACGGTAGATATAGCTATGTAAAATGTAACTTCTATCTAAAACACGTAAATGTAACTTCTATAGCTACATGAAATGAAACTTCTATATAAAAAAATGGATTTGGAATATTATAGTTATTCCAGGGTAGATATAGCTACGTGAAATGTAACTTCTATATAACATTCTAAATATCCCTTTCCATTCATTTAAGAGACTAACATTTTTTTATCTTCGGTTAATAACTTAATATTCCACCAAAAATAGCATTGAATTGGTTGGTTCTTCACCAACCAAGGGGAAACTTTAAACCAGTGTGAAAATGCTTATGCATTCCCCTACCATATTTCTGATATTTTATTTTTATATGAATTTAAGCTAGTGTAATGTAACTTCTACATATTTGACAATTTAGATGTAAAAAATTACCTAGATTGAAGTTATACAATTAACATATGCACAATAAGATACAGTATGCATGAGTTATATGTAATATGGCATTTACATGTTATATCAAGGCAAACTTTTAAACATACCATTAACTCTTATCTTATAGTTGGTGATGGATATAGCCTTCAAAATTATGAGCCATCCTTTTCATATCTTATATTTAATGATGGATATAGATTTTAAAAGAATCAAACTTGTTTGCTATTTTATGTATGTTCAATTTAAATGGAAGTGCTCATAATTTTATTCAATATTATCTTGTAAAACTGGAAATAAAATGATTTGGGGGTGGGTTTTCTAGTGATTTTCAAACTTGTTTTAATTACCTAAATTTATCCTATTTAAAATAAAAAAGGGTGGTGTTTCTAGTGATTTTCAAACTTGTTTTAATTACCTGAATTTATCCTATTTAATGTAAATAGATGCATTGACCATCTTATCTTCAAGTCAATAACTTTTCTTGAGGGCATCTTCATGACATCAACCATCTCTAAAAATTATGAAATATTAATAGTATCTTGCACTAAATAGACAATGTTGGCATAGAATATTTTATTGTGTTTTTACTCAGTGTCACAAATTGTTTATTGATATTTTATGATTCTTGGTTTCGATTTCCATGCTAATACTAGATTCATCATGCCTACTAGGTTTTTTAGTTGTGCATACATAATATTTCTCACTTATAATTGTATAAAAAACAAAGAGTATGCACAATGACATGTAATGACATGTGGGTGTCTATTTTACTTAATGATATGCTTTATTTTTTAACCAATTCCAATCCTACCACAATGAAATTAAGTGAGACAAGGACATAAGAAGGACTATCAATAAATGAAACTAAAGACTTTTGAATGCAACTCAAATTGTACCTAAATGTAATGATAAGTATTTGCAGAAGTTTGGTCACTAATGAGCATCAAATCACACTATGAAAAATTCTTGGCATTATGAGAATTTGGTTGCACCTGCACTAATCCTCTATAGTAGTTCCTTGACTTGCATATATATATAATTTTATAAACAATCCTACTCTTGCAATTCTTCCCTATATGGATCATCTATGCCCTCCCCCCCCCCTTATCGATAGTTATTTTTCAAGGCAATAGAATAGAACTCTCCAATTGCATCATCGCCTTTCAAAGCAATGCTTGAGTATTTACAGGTGATTGTCAAACCAGTCTCTACTCAAGTCCACAAAATCCTTGATTTGTCTCCATCGCACAAACCTCTTTTTGTAATAAAATTATAAATCCCACATCTGTCTTTGTCCTCCCTGACATACCAATTCTTTACATTGTAATACTTTATCATTGCTCCCTCGGTGCAATAGAGATCCACTACTATGGCATGGAGATGATTGGTGTCATAAAATGGCGCAGTGAATCCTTCAATATATGTCACAGAATCCAATATTGATCAGACTTGCTGGGTTAGAAAGATTACTCAGAGGGTTAACGCAGGAAGAACTTTCAGATCTTGGAGATCCAAAATTACAAAGATACATCATATTCAATATCGAGCTCCTACAAAGTGAAAAAAGGTGTGTAGTTTTTTTTTAATTTTTGCATAAGCTTGGTTTGAAAAATTAGTTTGAAGGAATTCAAAGGGCATAGTGAAGCATTATTATCGGTAATTTATGCCCCTATGAAAGAAAATGGAAACACCTAGTAAGAAACCTAAAATCTCTAGCATGACTCATGGAGAAGAGGAAGAAATTCAACATGATATATCAAAATTATGAGACCAAGTGCAACAAATTTCACTCGCAAAAAAAGTAACAGAAGCTAAGATGGATGGTTTAAAGAAAGACATAGAATCTAAGATGTATGGTGTGGAAGCTAAGATGGATGGTTTAAAGAAAGGGGTAGAAGCTAAGATGAATGGCGTGGAAGCTAAGATGGACGGCGTGGAAGCTAAGATGGATAGTGTGGAAACTAAGATAGATGATTTAAAGAAAGACATGGAAGATTTGAAGACAAATTTGAATACATATTTGACAAAGTTTCTATAAGAAATGCTTACTAATGGCGAAAGGGTAGTAAAGGAAACTCATGAGGAGAACAAAATAAATGTTAATCATGATTTCATAGACTCTAACGTTGGATTAAAGAACCACCATTTTCCAAAGATCAATATGAGGAAGTTTGATGGCAAGGATCCCGGAACATGGATACTAAAAATGGAGCAATTTTTCGATCTCCATAATGTGCAAAACAAATAAAATGTACGCATTGCAACTTTATATTTGGAACCAAATCAGTTTGTATGGTATTGATGGCTTTGCTCTTGTAAACAAATTGTCACTTGGGCTATTTTTACAGATGAAATGGTAGCACATTATGAGGATACAAAAAGAAACACTTTTTTTAGACAATTTATAAATCTCAAACAAAAGGGTTCAATGATGGAGCACATTGAGGACTTTCAAAAATTGAATATAAGGGTAAAAGATATTCCAGAGGAGCATAGGATTGATCTATTCATAGGGACTTTGAAAGATAACATCCAACATGAGGTTCACCTTTGGGAACTTGATTCATTAGAGAAGGCATTCAACTTGGCAAGAAAAATGGAAAGCAAAATTATGGCAACAAGGAAGCCTACCACTCACAATCATGAAGATGGAAGTGTTGTTGGCACTAGACATCCACAACCTACAAGGTTGACACCACAACAATTGGAAGAAAAAAGAGCAAAAGGGCTTTGTTATAGTTGTGACATCAAATACACTAAAGGCCATAAGTGTGCCGAGAAGAAATTATTTTACATAGATTGTGAAGAGGAGGAAGAAAAGGAACAAGAAACGTCAAAAGAAGAGGATATACACCAATAAAAAACCCTGGAAAAAGAAGAAATGAATTCGACCATATCTTGTAATGCATTGGCTGGAATTACCACTCCTCAAACTATCAAGATAGAAGGGCATATCAAGAAGAAAAAGGTAATAGTGTTGATTGATTCGGGAAGTACCCATAATTTTATTCATTATAAGATAGCCAAGGAATTGAATTGCTTCCTATATCCAACACCAGAGTGTCAAGTGATGGTTGCAAGTGGAGGAACCATAAATTGCTTAGGAAAGTGCCATAATATCAAGCTATCCATGGGAGAATATGTATTGAATAGCCCAATGCTTTCCATTCAAATGGGTGGTGTTGATGTTGTACTAGGAGTCCAATGGCTACAATCCTTGGGTACAATAGCTTTTAATTTTCAAGAACTTTTCATGAAATTATCTTCAAAAGAAAAGGAAGTTGAATTAAGGGGTATCGCAGGGAAGCCGGACATAACCATCTCTAACAAAATGACAAATCTTCTAAAGAAAGAACAACAAGCATAATTGCACAATTATGTTCACTAGAGGCTCCCACATCGAAATCATCCATTTCTCCAGATCTACAAAAATTCTTGGACAATCATCCCAAGGTATTTGAGACTCCCAAAGGCCTCCCACCTATTCATGATCATGATCATGCTATTAATTTGATTCCAGGAAGTGTTCCTCCAAACATCAGGCCTTATAGATGTCCCTATGTCCAAAAGAGTGAAATTGAACGTATGGTTGCATATATGCTAAAGGCTGGTATAATTCAAGCTAGTCAAATTTCCTTCTCTACTCGAGTAGTATTGGTTCACAATAAGGATGGATCATGGTGCATGTGTCCAGATTATAGGGAGCTCAACAAGCTCACTGTTAAAGATAAATTTATCATTCCTCTCATTGATGAATTATTTGATGATTGCATGGATCAATTTACTTTGCCAAGTTGGATCTTCATTCAGAATATCATCAAATTAGAATGAAGACTGAATACATTCCAAAAATAGAATTTAGAACTCATGAGGGTCATTATGAATTTTTGGTCATGCCTTTTGGCCTTACTAATGCACCTTCTACATTTCAAGGTTTGATGAATTCCATTTTCGAACCCTTCCTTAGAAAAATTTTGTTAGTATTTTTTGATGATATACTAATCTATAGCAAGTCTTGGAAGGATCATGTCCAACATGTTGACATGGTGCTCAAACTATTGGAGGAGAAACAATTATATGCAAAAATCTCCAAATGTTTCTTTGGAGTATAAGAGGTGGAATATCTGGGTCATATTGTATCTCATGAAGGTGTTATGGTAGACCCTAGAAAAATTAAAACCATTAAGGAATGGAAATCCCCACATCCATAAAGCATCTAAGAGGATTTCTCGGGTTGACAGGGTATTATCGCAATTTTGTTAAGAATTATGGGAGAATAGCAGCACCTCTAACAACATTATTGAAGAAAGATGCCTTTTCATGGACTCCAGAAGAGACGAAGGCCTTTGAACATCTTAAAGAGGAAATGTACCAAGCACCAGTCTTAGCTACACCGAACTTCACAAAAACCTTTATTGTGGAATGTGATGCCTTAGGAAATGGAATTGGTGTTGTTTTAATGCAAGAAGAAAGGCCCATTGCTTTCGAAAGTCATCCAATCAAAGGAAAGTATTTACACAAAGCTATTTATGAGAAAGAAATGTTGGCAATACTACATGCACTAAAGAAATGGCAACCCTACCTAAAGGGAAGACACTTCAAGGTAAAAAGAGATCATGATAATCTTAAATACTTTTTAAAACAAATATTATCTTCAGAAGAGCAACAAAAATGGGTCACAAAGATGTTGGGTTATGACTTTGAAATCATATACAAAAAACGGAGGAAAAATGTTGTGGCAGATGCACTCTCAAGAAAGGATGAGGATGTGGAAGCATTTATTTGTGCCATTTCTATTATCCAACCAGATTGGATAAATGAAGAAAGGGATGAATGGAAGAATGAAGAGGAAGTGTGGGGACTCATTCATAAGATGCAACAAGATCCCAGTACATCTGATACATTTAGCTGGAAAAACCATTCATTATGGTACAAGGATCGGTTATACCTATGTAAGAATTTCCAGCTCAAACAAAAGATTTTTAGGGAATTGCACACCTCTCCCTTAGGAGGGCACTCAGGATTTCTAAAAACCTACCACAGGGTTAAGAAGGATTTTTTTTGGGATGGCCTTAAATCTGATATTCAAAAGTTTGTGGCGGAATGTTTGGTTTGCCAACAAGATAAAGGTGAAACAATTAAGACCCCAGGACTATTACAACCTTTATCCATTCAAAGCCAACATTGGGAGGACGTTTCAATGGATTTTATCACAGGTTTACCCAACTCTGAAGGAAAGAGCGTTATCATGGTGGTAGTTGATAGACCTACCAAGTATGCACACTTTTGTGCATTATCTCATCCATTTAAAGTGAGTTCAATTTCTACTGCATTTATGGAAATAATTCAAAAGATACATGGAAACCCAAAGATTGTAGTAAGCAACAGAGATCCCATTTTCACTAGAAATTTTTGGACATAATTATTTTCTTGTCTTGGTACTCAGTTAGCTCATAGCTCATCTTATCATCCTCAATCTGATGGGCAAACTGAGATAGTAAACAAATGTTTGGAAGGATATCTTCATTTCTTTGTATCTAATAAACAGACCCAATGGGTCAAATGGTTGCCTCTGGCTGAAAGGTGGTATAACACTTCCTTCCATACTCGAAAAAAATTGACCCCATTTATGGAACTTTATGGATATCATCCACCATCCATCACATCATATTTAAGAGAAAATTCTAAGGTTCAAGCAATGGAAGATCACATCAAGCATCAACAATAAGTTCTCCAACTCTTAAAGGATAACCTCACCTTCGCATATAATAGAATGAAATAGCAGGCAGATCAACATCACAGCGAAAGAAGTTTTGATGTAGGTGATTGGGTATTTCTACGGCTACAACCATATAAACAAATGTCCCTCAAACAAGCTAAGAAGGATAATAAATTACCACCAAAGTATTATGGTCCGTACAAGGTGTTGCAAAAAGGTAGGTACTATGGCATACAAATTGGAGCTTCCTGCAGCTTCCCGAGTGCACCCAGTTTTCCATGTTTCATGCTTAAAGAAGGTTATAGGTGACAAGCTTCCAATTCAAACAATATTGCCAGAACTTGACGAGGAAGGAAAAATCATATTGGAACCGGAAGCAGTCAAAGAAACAAGAACTCGACAGCTACTAAATCGATCAATTTCAGAGTATCTCATCAAATGGAAGAACTTACCAGTTGAAAATTCCACATGGGAGGATGAGAATATTATACAGAAGCATCCATAAGTACTCAAGCATTGAGAACAACACTTTTTTGAAGGAGAGGGGCATGTTAAGTCCCTATAATACTAGTGATTCCCCCTTTACTATTGTCATTGTATCCCTTATTGTTATTGTTGTGCCCCTATTGTCCCCATATTGTTATTATTGTGCCCCATAGAATCCCACTATTGTTATTTTTGTGCCTTTATATTATTATTTTTAGGTCATTTTTGGTTATATTGTGACCCCTTAGACTCCTATATATAGAAAGGAGGTTTTGTCATTTGAATCATCTAAGAATTGTTCATTTGTGTAAAGTAAATGAGGTTGCCCCATCGAAGAGGCTTATTTCTAAGGCATTGATCTATCTTTTCTATCATTTTGTGAGTTGGTTTCTGTTAGCCTCTCTCATGAAACAATAATAAATCCAAAAATAAATTAATTAATTAAATATTCCAAGTTAGGAATTTGTGCCTAACTCTTGGGTTGTTCCTCTAAGATAGGAGTTAGTTTAGGTAACTCCTATATTGGTGTCTGTCTGGTGAGAAATTATCTCAACCAAAGGAGAAATTATCTCAACCAAAAGTGTCTAAGATAGCACGCACTATCTTGAGAACACTATCTCTCTTCTATTTATTTGTAACACTATATTCAATTATTTTAAATGAATGAAAATGTGAGAGAGAATACCTGAGGCTGAAGCCTTTTTCGCCAGTATTTTTTGTCTGGTTTTTATGTGTGTTTTTCTGTAATTTGTTTGAGTTAATTTCATTTTTCAATAGTTTCATAACATAGATCAAATGGCTAAAATAATGGCTAGTTTATTAATAATATTGTTAATTTATAGTATTAATTAATCGGATCCAAATATAATAAATGAAATCAAGAAATAAAAATAAAATAATACACAATTAAAATATTAAAAGTCAAATCCCAAACATGGATCAAAGTCAAAATAAACAACATAATAAACAATTAGTTTTCGAATATTAAAAGTTAAAAAGTTAAGGGTCCAATAAATATAGAACCAAAAAGGCCAATGAAAATAAATAAATATAAAATATAAAATATAAAAAAAAGAAGATAAAAATAAAGTAATAATAATAATAATATAACATAAAGCAAAATGGATACAATACCCTATAAAATAAAATTAACTAGAGTAAACAAAAGAAGAGAGACAATGAATTAAGGTCAACATAAAATAAGGGCACTAAGGAAATATAAATAAATTTAGGAGTCATTGAAATAAACAAAGTCTAAAAATAAATGCTTAAAGGAGCTAAGAAAAATAATAAAAATAGTTAAGATTGATGAAAAACCCAATAATTGACTGAAAAAATAGATAAAAAAGTAAATTAATTAATTAATTAATTAAAAGGACGATAAGATAGGGAGCCAACTTCTGCTAATATTCCATCCATTGTCTCTATTCAAATTATTGGGCCTTTTTTCAATTTCTAAGGCCTCCCTGAATTTTTGATGATGGAAATGACTAATCCTGGCAATGACTTGGGCCTCCTCAATGCATATGTGATGCTTAGATTTCTCTGCATGTTCTGCCAAGGTAGATGAGCGGATCCTACCATGCCTAATCCCAGTGGCATGTTCATGAATCCTTTGATTAATTGAGCAACATGTCTCACCTATGT
This sequence comes from Pinus tabuliformis, assembly GCA_031772625.1. Classification (NCBI taxonomy): domain Eukaryota; kingdom Viridiplantae; phylum Streptophyta; class Pinopsida; order Pinales; family Pinaceae; genus Pinus; species Pinus tabuliformis. The sequence continues at coordinate 1,772,280,253 of CM062819.1, forward strand.
AAGGAGTCCCACAACAGTAAAGGGATAACATAAACACCTTTCATATTTTTAAGGTCCACTGGGTCTTTCACATATCGCTGGGAGCTCCTGACGCTGTTTAGGGGTCTAAAGGCTAAAGGAACCTTATGTTTATTTAGAATCTTTGCAATCTTGTCAATGGTCCCTTAGATAAAAGGGAGATTAACACCTAAGAAATGATCCTTAGGTTCCATCTTAGCCTTAGTACCTTTTTCATCTTTGTGGAAAGCCTTATAACACTAGCGTCTTTTGTACCCATTATTCACAAAAACACTTAGGATATGCTCTTTCTCCTCATTAATATGGTTCTCATCCAAGACTCTTAGAGCTCTAGTCACTAAAGTGTTGAGAACACCAAGATTTTGAGTCAAGAGATGATGAGAATTCACATGAAGATGTTGCTCCGTGTGAGTTTTCTTTCGAAAGACCTGATGAGAAATAGAGCCATCATCGTTCCTTGAAAGAAGGACATCAAGGAAGGGCAGAATACCATTTCTTTCATATTCCATGGTAATTATATGTAATTAGATCCAATTCTCCCTTACCACGAGACCAGATAACATAAGTGTCATCCACAAACCTCTTCCACATCTTAGGTAGAAGACGAGAAGAGGCTAAGGCCTTAGCTTCAAAATCCTCCATGAGAATATTAGCCACTATAGGGGAGAGAGGGGAACCCATGGCTACACCACAGGTTTACTCATAGAGTTCACCATCAAACGAGAAGAAAGTTGAGGTGAGAAAAATATATCAGGATCCGTAATACGCCTATTGACTTCAATGGCCTCATTGATGGGGATATTAGTGTAGAGGGAGACCACATAAAAACTCACAAGCTTGTCATCGAGATCAAGAGTGATACCTTTTAACTCATTGATAAAGGATGCAGAGTCCTTAACAAAGGATTATGTACGACCAACAAGGGGCCTTAGCTTTAGTACTAAATATTTAGCAAGAAGATAGGTCAACCCTCCTATTGTGTTGACAATAGGTCTAAGAGGAGCCCCTTCTTTATGGATCTTTGGAAGGCCATAAATTCTAGGGGTAATAGGGCTAATTTCAATTAGTTTATCACTGAATGAGTTGACCAAGCCACTGGATTTTATAGCAAGATCCACACTTTTAGAAATCCTCTTCAAAGGATCCTTCTTAATTTTTCTATAGCTCCCGCTATTACAAAGGTGGTCTAGCATCTTCTTCCAGTAATCCTCTTTATCAAGAATAACCACAACACCACCATTGTCAGATATGAGAACAACAACATCCTTATTACTAATTTAATGACTTGAGAGTGTCAAAATCCAGTTTTCTCAAATTGTTCTAGGGGGCTTAGCTCTTCTAAGGACAACAACACAGTCTTGTCTAATAATATATTTTGTGACATCTAGTACATCTCTAATACCATATCCAATGTCACAAATGATATCATTGATAGGGATCTTTCTAGAAGCAAGGGAAAAATTTAAACCTCTCTCCAGAAGACTAAAGACGAGAGGGTCAAAAGAAAAGACAGAGAGATTGACAACTCTATTACAAGAGGAGGGATATGAATCAGAACAAACAATATTAAATGACCTTAAAGCCTTGCAATTACTATTGCTAGAATTATTCCTATTAAAACAAGAATTACCATTTTTAATGTTATTGATAAACATCTTATTTCTATCAGTCTTTAATAACCTTACTCCCATTACAAACCCCACTAATCTTATTATTCAAAAAATAATAATAATAACTATTATTATTATTAAAACTTCTATTATTATTATTACTAAAACTATAGATATTATTATTATTATTATTTATTAAATAAAATAGGAAATTAAAGTGTCATGGTCAACATGATCTGCAGTATCTCTAGTCATGATAGGAAGGTTGTGGAGGCAGCATTGACGGTTTGAAGATTTGGAGCATAGGAGGGTTGAAGAATTGCTCACATCTTTTCCATAGTGTTGGCACTCGCAGAAGAGCCCGGAAGGACCGTTGATATGAAATTTTGAGGTTGGTTTAACCTGTGTAATTTAGTCTAGGACAAAATAGGGTCTTTACCACCCCCAAGAGTTGAAAAATCCATCTTCAAGTAATTTACCACGGTCTTCCCCTTTAGAGTAGCATCCTCCTCATGAGAATAATCTACGTTGATTTTTTGCTTCCACTAGTCTTTAACTGTATTGTTTGCACTAGATTAGCACTCCCCCAAAGTCTCAAAACCTAGGCAATGCTTCTCTGACAACCCTCTCAAACTCAACATTACAAGTGGACACATCTTTTTTTACCACCTTTACGAACTCCTTAGCTTTGACTCTAACTTCTTCCTTTTGGACAAATTTAGATATTTCCATGATAACAATTACTCTGCCCACCACATCTATGGGCCTCAACTCACTGAGTTGTCTCTCATTCATAAACTGAATGAACCTTTTGGAAATGTAGGAGTTATTTTATCCATCCTCTTTGGCTGATAAAATGAAGCCTTCATAATTAAAAAGGAAAAAGTAACAAGTGTGGAACATCATAATTAAAAAGGAAAAAGTAACATGCATGGAGAGTCGCAGAAATGACAACCACTAATGGGATAAAACAAGAAAACTAATGTGACACTTGTAAAAGGTGAATGAAGGATTGAACCAACACTTTTACAAGTTAATATAAATTAACACACCAACAACCATGAACATAAACAAGCAAATAAAAAAACACAAAAGCCAAAAATGTGACAAAATACCACAAAAGCAAAATTCACCAGGAAAAGTGCCGCAAAATCCACAGAAGACTCCTTAATTTCCTTAGGAATGCTAGAGCTCCATGATAAATTGTATAAATGAGCTCCAGGGGTGTCCATTATATAGATCTAGATCGATTAGGGTTTATGATGTGCATGCCTAAAATCAAGGGAAAAGCGACACTTGGTGGAAAGTTCCAAAATAGTAAGTGTGCCACCTTCGGGAAACTAATTAATGAATCCCTATTTTTTAGGGATGTCTTTTTATTTTTTTCCTTTTTTTTCTTTTTGAGGAAACTTGCATGCACACTTCCAAGACATATTGCACAATTCTGGAGGATTCGAAAACTTCTTCATTCAGTGCATTGGGTAGTTTCTAAGCTCAAGGGATGCTTTGCGCAGTTTCCATCATCAAGGCTGGGATGTCATCCATAATTGTGCAATTTTCATGCTCAAGATTGGCCTTCCAAGAATAATTACACAGTTTCTAGATGCAAGGTTGCTCTGCCTTCCAAGTGTTATAACATATTTTGGCACACTAAAAATAAAACAAAAATCAATGATAAATTGCCAATTTCCTTCTGGGCCAAATGCTGAGATATATATATTTATTATGTTTTCAAATGATCTATTTTTATATATGATAATTTTTATTTTAAATAATTTATTTTAATAAAAATGGAATTATATATTTTTATGGAAATATTTATCTAAAATTAAAGTTATATTATAAAAATTTGATCCTAATTGCACACCAAGTCAAAAGGTAAAATCTTATGGCTACGTTTAAAACCCCCTTTTTTCCCATGCCTCGAGATATGGCCACATTAATCCAAGGGTTAAAAATACTTTTGGTACCCCAGCTCTGACATCTAATTAAGGGGGGTTACGGTTTTAATGGAAGACCCCCAAAACATACGTGTTACCACCTTATAATTTCTCACCCCTCCTTCCTAAACCACTTACCACTACCCCCTTCATGAACTTTATTGTTTTGACTTTTTAAATGTGGTGGGAATGGAATTTGATACGATTATGAAATAAAATGTTATGTGAATGGGAGGCCTAATGCAAAAGATAAGGTGAAGCTACATTTTACAAGAAATTCATAGATGGAAGACCAAGTTGGTGAAATGAAACAAGTGTAAAATGATTTTACAACGACACATAAAATGAAATTTATGGATGCCATGAATTTATCAGACAAAATAAAAGGGAAATTTTCATATGAAATTAATGTATAGGTGAGAAAAGATAGCATTCATGTAAATGCATTTCACGATAAGATATTAAGGTAAAATAAATATGGTGAAATCAATTTACAGGCATGGTGAAATCATTTACATGCATGGTGAAATAAATTTACACGTGTAAAATCATGTTTCAGGTGAAAGTAAAAGAGTAAAGTGAAAATACTCTACCAACCACACAAATCAACACATGATTTTGCAAAACCATCCAGGTATTTTACAAGGGTAAAGGAGTTTACAAACATGAAATAAATTTATAGAGAAAGGTGAAAAGGAGAAACAAGCCATGGATTTTAAAAACTACACATGGTTTTGTGAATCTATGGAAAGGGAAAACAACACACGAATTTGGAAAACTAGATGGTTTATCAAATCATTTAAATAAATATATTGAAATTCTAAATCCTCAATTTCATTTGTGAGTTTAATCAAATATTTGAAAATTTTATAATCCTCAGATATTTGTGACAAAATAAAGGATGATGAAAATCAGAAAATGACAAAAATAGAATTCAAAGGCGCAGATGGCAGAGTATGGGAAAACAAGTTCAGCTTTTTTCCATACATCAGGGGAATGAAGATCAGTCTAAAACACTTAGTTGTAGAGGACCAACAGATTGAGGAATATGTTGCAGATTTTCAACCGTCATTCAACCAATTCCAGATATCAAAGCACAATACTTTCAAACTGTTCCAAATTTCTAGCAAAGTATCTAGGAATTGTTTTATCTTTAGTATATTGTTTAGGATATTATTTCAAAGATACTTGTAACAAATATTTATATTTTAAATCAAGATATTTTGTAATACTTGTATAAATACTTCATCAATTGAGATGAAAGGGGTGGGCTTTTGATTCCAAGGCTTAAAAACTATGTAATAGCTTCTCTTGTAGAATTCTAATGAAAGCCTTCCGGCTCTAGTTATGACAAAATTTTGTGTTTCTCATATGTCTTTCTGTTGTTTTCATAACTTGCTCCTCTTGGAATCAGTTTCACTTTGGCCTTTTGTTACCTTTGAATATATTTTTGTTGGGCTATCTAAATCTTCTACACACATCTAAATTTCCCTAGTTGTTAAGTAGTCAGTATGACTGCTCAATTATTAGGAATTCCCTTACATTCTTCTACCATAATCCTTGAAAAAGCTAAGTCATTATGTCAAGTTGGAAGTTGGCACTTTTAGAATCATGATTAGGGATTGTATTTGATCGCCAAACACCCCAAATTAAAACCATAAATCTGGCCATTGTGCTTCAAAGGTTGTTGTTCAGTGACACGTGAACAACGTTAAACAAAGCCTCATAACCATTGAGGGAGCCCCCTCTGGTTCAAGGGTCAGCTTGAACCTAAAGGCTAGTTGAGTTGGTTCCTTAGTGTAGTTTTTGCAACCAAGGACTGCCTACGGGAAACAGGAACAACATCTGACGCCGTTGCCGAGGAGCGAAGTAACGAAAATATCTTTCTCTAGGGAACAATAAATATTAAATCTATTCCTTACTGGTGAACAAGGAGTAAGCATTTTTTATTGGCTACATTTCTTTCACCTAGCGACTCCACTTTGTCATATGACAATTCCACTGGGTAACCGATCCCACTGTTTCGAAATTTCAACTGCCTTTACTACTATGCAAGGTTCGTTGATACTTGCAATCAGCAATATATGTCTTTCCCTCTCACCCATATCTAAAATGTCTACAGAGGATGCAGCTTTTAAAGTACACCTGTGAGTATAAGCTTTCCATGGGATTTTATGTTCATATTGTATATATTCTTCAGATTTTCAGCTGCTGGCAACGTGGTTTGTCAATAAATCCACTCCGCACTTGGTTACATTGGAAAGCAGATTACACCTAATAATGTAAAATTTTCTAGTTCAGTTAGATAGAGATGTCAAATTGATTAGATACTTTTAGATTTAGGGTGCAATAGATCTATAATTGTTTCAGTTATATTTCAAGATTGCAATATTATGTTTGGTTTGGTTGAGTGCAATGAATTCCAAGGGATTAACCGACTGACTCCATAATCCATGAATTAGGCACTCTTGTGCTTATTTCCACTTACAGTATCTGTTGTTTCACTTCAACATTTTTCAATTTTTAGATTTCAGAATGAATAAGTCTCTAAATTAGTGCAAGCAATATAAGTTTCCATTCACAGTTGCACGTTTAATATGCAGTAGCTAGATGATGGGGATTGGCTATACATTACATGATGTAAGTTTCCATTCACAGTTGCACGTTTAATATGCAGTAGCTAGATGATGGGGATTGGCTATACATTACATGATGGCAGATCATTGATCAATGATTTTACGGTATGACTCCATGCCCAACACATAAGGCATATGGTCTAGTATTTCTCTACATCCCGCACCCATTGTAGCCGATGTTGTAACATATTTTGGCACACTAAAAATAAAAAAAAATAAAAATCAGTGAGAAATTGTCAATTTTCTTCTAGGCCAAATGCTGAGATATATACATATTTATTATGCTTTAAAATGATTTATGTTTATATATGATAATTTTTATTTTAAATAATTTATTTTGATAAAAATGTGATTATATATTTTTATGGAAATATTTATTTAAAATTAAAATTGTATTATAAAAAAAAAATCCTAATTGCACACCAAATCAAAAGATAAAATCTTATGGCCCACCCTACACTCATACGTTTAAAACCCCCTTTGTGATTATATATTTTTATGGAAATATTTATTTAAAATTAAAATTGTATTATAAAAAAACAATCCTAATTGCACACCACCAAATCAAAAGGTAAAATCTTATGGCCCACCCTACACTCATACGTTTAAAACCCCCCCTTTTTCCCATGCCTTTAGTTATGGGCACATTAATCCAAGGGTTAAAAATACTTTTCGGACCCCCCAGCTCTTCCGACATTTAATTAAGGGGTGTTCGAAAAGTAGTTTTAATGGTAGACCCCCAAACCTACATGTCACCACCTTATAATTTGGCACCCCCCTTCCTAAAGCACTTACCACTACCCCCTCTGAAAACCATGAACTTTATTGTTTTGACTTTTTTAAATGTGGTGGGAATGGAATTTGATACAATTATGAAATAAATGTTATGTGGGTGGGAGGTCGAATGCAAGAGATAAGGTGAAGCTACAAGAAATTCATAGATGGAAGACCAAGTTGGTGAAATGAAACAAGTCTAAAATGATTTTTACGGATGCCATGAATTTAATAGAGAAAATAAAGGGGAAGATTTCATATGAAATTAATGTATAGGTGAGCAAAGATAGAATTCATGTAACTAAATTTCACGATAGGAGATTAAGGTAAAAGAAACATAGTGAAATCAATTTACAAACACAGAATTCATGTAAATGCATTTCATGATAAGAGATTAAGGTAAAAGAAATGTGGTGAAATCAATTTACAGGCATGGTGAAATCATTTACATGCATGGTGAAATCAATTTACAAGTGTAAAATCATGTTGCAGGTGAAATTAAAAGGTTAAAGTGAAAATACTCTACCAACCACACAAATCAACACATAGTTTTGCAAAACCATCCAGGTATTTTACAAGGGTAAAGGAATTTACAGACATGAAATAAGTTTACAGAGAAAGGTGAAAAGGAGAAACAAGTTGTGGATTTTAAAAGCTACACATGGTTTTGTGAATCAATGGAAAGGGAAAACAATACATGGATTTGGAAAACTAGATGGTTTATCAATAATTTAAATAAATATATTGAAATTCTAAATCCTCAAATTCATTTGTGAGTTTAATCAAATATTTGAAAATTTTATATTCCTCAGATATTTGTGAGAAAATAAAGGATGATGAAAATCAGAAAATGACAAAAATAGAATTCAAAGGGGTAAATGGCAGACCAATCAGGTTTAAAGGGACAGTTAGTAGATTATGGGAAAATAGATTCAACCTTTTTGGGAATGAAGATGAGTCTAAAACACTTAGCAGCAGAGGATCAAAAGATTGAGGATTATGTTGCATATTTTCAGCAATCATTCAACCAATCCCAGATATCAAGGCACAATACTTTCAAATTGTTCCAAATTTTTGGTAGAGTATCCAGGAATTGTTTTATCTTTAGTATATTGTTTAGGATATTATTCCAGAGATATTTGTAACCAATCTTGATATTTTAAATCAAGATATTTTGCAATACTTGTATAAATACTTCATCAATTGAGATGAAAGGGGTGGGTGTTTGATGCCAAGGCTTAAAAACTATGTAATAACTTCTCTTGTAGAATTCTAATGAAAGCCTTCCGGCTCCAGTTATGACAGAATTTTTTGTTTCTCATATGTCTTCTTGGTGTTTTCATAACTTGTTTCTACATATGTTCATAGAAATTGTAGGAAGGTCAGGGTAAGATAGATTAAGTCTTAATCTCAGGGTAAGATAGATTAAGTCTTAATCTCTCTAAAATTCCCTGCAAAATCAAAACCTTTAGAAAGAGATCAACTTATTTGACTGTTTGTACAAGATAAATCCTCTTTGACTGTTTTTTACTTTATGTTTTCTCATAGCCATTAAAAGAGATTAGCTTATTAAACTATCTGTCTAAAATAGCTCCTCTTGGAATCAGTTTCACTTTGGCCTTCTGTTACCTTTGAATATGTTTTTTTTGGGCTATAGAAATCCTCAACACGCATCTAAATTTCCCTAGTTGTTAAGTAGTCAGTCTACCTGCTCAATTATTTGGAATCACGCTACATTCTTCTACCACAATCTTTGAAAAAGTTAAGTCATCCTGTCAGGCTGGAAGCTAACAGTTTCAGAAGGGACCCTATGAGAGAGGCCTTCAATCATGATTAGGGATTGTCATTGATCGCCAAACACCCCCAATTAAAACCATAAATGTAGCCATTGTTCTTCAAAGGTTGTTGTTTAGTGACAAGTGAATTGTGTTAAACAAAGCCTCATAACCATTGAGGGAGCCCCCTCTGGTTCAAGGGCCAGCTTGAACGTAAATTATGGTTGAGTTGGTTTCCTGACATAGTTTTTCCAACCAAGGACTGCCTACAGGAAACAGGAACAACACCAAGATTGTGCAGTTTCTAGAGGCAAGCCCAACAACGTTGCAAGGTCAAGGAGAAAGGTTTTCTTGTGACTGAAAAGGGTTAGATCAGGATCAAAATAAGCAAACACAAGCACAACATGAAAATATAAGTCAGTAAGATAACATGAATACTTGATGGGAGTGAATGATAAGCTCTTATGGATAGAAGGAAGGCTCCAAAATCAAAGCATGGGAAAAATTTTGGAGGGTTGTTGTAGCAGCTACAACATCTTCTTATTTTCAATGAATTTTTACCTGACAACAATGGTTCCCTCCACACTTGCATTAGCCCTAAATAAATTTTAATTGAACATATGATATTAGCCTTAATACTTATGATATACAGAGGTCAGAATATCACTACACCCTCAATTTAAGTGAAACCTTCACTTGGGAGCTATGCAGGAGATGATGTGGGATGCATATTATCTACTTCAATACATCATCACCATCATCCTACTATTCCTACACCTATTTTATTATCCTTCATCCTTGATGGTTCTTAATCAACTGGCAAATAAAATGGATCACTACCGTCGAACTAGATATGAATCAATTAGAACTGAATTGTTCTTATAATTTGTGTGTGAGTTATTTCTTTCCTACAATGGAAGGGAATTGGCTCCAAACCAAATGAAAGGGAAAAAATCATTGCTATAAAGTGATATTTATATGTACAAAACATATATTATAAAATCATTTTGATATAATTATATTTACTGACAAAGATTGGCATTTCAACTATGCAAAACTACAAGCAACTCGAAAAGCATTTCAGTGGAACAGAGCATTTATTGGGAAAAAGGAAATCATATGGAAAACATGCTCATGTGTGGACGAAGTAGTACGAAGGTGGTTGCATAGAGGAAATATGTGCAAAGGAAGCATGTGCAAAGGAAGTTGTGCGTAGTGGAGCATGTGTGGAGATGGAGATGTGGGAGAAATGTAGAATTTTTCTTTCATTAATTAGCAATAGCAGTAGTGGCGGGGACTATGTTGTATTGCAACTATTAATCTTTTTTAATGATTAAATGGTTACCTTCATATATTAAAAAATCATCGATTAATATTATTGTGGATGAAATGCATCTAAAATAAATAAATCTGTTTAAAAAAAGACAATAAAGGTTAGAAATTTCACAATATTTGAGGGATAATGCTTAATTTATGTGAAAATGGAGAAGGCTAATTATTTGCTAATGACATCACCCATATGTGAATGATTCTAAACAATTAGAGATGAGATCATTGAAAAGGTCCTACATTTTACCTTAACCAACTAAAGGAAATAAATTAGATGAGGTTTTAGAAAGCTCATTAATTTTTACTACAATTTGCAATTGGGATGGAGTAGCATATTCACCCCCTATGAAAGGACCAATGTACTAGAAAATGATATCCTTTGGAGAGTGGTAAAAGTTAGGAGTGGTAGGTTGTATGAACAAGAGGGCATGCCAAGAAATAGGGGCCAAACTGAGTCTAAGCTCCAAGGCAATGGATAAGAAACTCTTAATAGAAGCCTAGCTACTCAAGTGACTCTAAGGGATGGTGAGTTGGGTAGTGTGAGCTTAAATCTGGGACCTCTACACGTTGGATTTTCCACTGGACTAGTAGTGTATACTTTGTGTCCTAGAGCATTATCTCTTCATGGGCCTTGAGGAAGTATGTGAAAGGTTAGCACTAATCTAAGATATGAAAATCAAGTTTTGATTTGAGAATGGATTGAAATTGTGATGTCAATCATTTCCAAATCATGGCCTTCTCTAAATTTGGTGTTTAAATATTTAATTTTTCATGCATTGCAATGACGTTGTGATCCTGCAATTTTTTTGTCAAGGATAAAACCCCATTGGGAAAATAGATTTACTATTTTGAATGCACAAACTATTTCTTAGATTGTCCATATTGTTATAATATAACATGAAAATATATAATTTATTGTGTTATACTGCAATGAATGCTATTGAGAAAATTTGCTTCATCAATGTTAGAATTTTGTTAGTGTTTACGTGGCTTGGCCATCTAAACCAATTTAATGGTGCTATATATAGATGTTATTAAAGGTGGTACTTGTGAATTATACTTAGCACGTATTAGGTTCCTGATATGTACTCACTACAACCGATCATCAATTTATTAGACATTTATATTTTCTCCAATAATGTGTTTTTATTATTATGTTTACACCCATTTTTGAAATTTAACATTGTTTTATTTATTCTTTTCTCCATGTTGTTGTGTTTTTTTGTGCATGCACCCATGTATGATATTTCACATGGAATCAGAGGAATACTAGTCATGTAACCTTTAAAGATAAAGAAAACAATGAGACTATATATGTATGATTAGTTTACAATGAAATGTGTTTTATTTAATTTAATTGCAATCAAAGACAACATAATCAGTGTCAATTTTGCAATTGATTTCTTAAAATACAAGAAAACAATTTACATGCCAATGCAAACTTGGTTTGATGGGGTTTCCTTAAACAATAAGCAAGGTGATCCTTAGAATGAATGTGGACCCAAATATTGGATGGAAAAGCACCATGCATGATAATAATAACGGTAAGGCATCCTTAAAGAACCCTTTCACATATTTACAATCATATACTAGTAACTACATGTGTTATTTCTCAACTCTTAGAAATTAGGACATGGTGGTTCAAATTTTTGAGAAGGATTAATGAACCAGCATGATTATTACTAATTTTACTAGCTAATGTCTCACAGGTTATATATTGATCGTTTGGTATGAAGAACACAGTACCAAACTTTGAGGAACATCTCAAATTACTTGTGTGCCTAGATTGAGTATTTTTTCTTAACCTTAGGGGACCTATTCATGTAGGAATTTATGTGTTATTTTCGGGGATTTTTCTTTCCACTTGGTGCACTAATCTAGAGCACCTTGTTGAACCTATGCTCATCTAATTATTTTGAAGGATATAATGCCCCCTTTGAGATGGTAAATATGCATTTAAGACAGTCATAAGCACCTTGCTTAGATACTTTTATCATAATTCATGTGTTGACCTTTGTCCTTGTTTCAAGTATTATATCACTAAGAGGTTTAATTATTGTGTTTAAGAGTTACATATTGGACAAAATGTTCTAAAATGATCACTGGAAACACTACCTTTTAAGCAAGGAAAATGAACCATATTCCTTGTTTATTTAAGTGACAAACTAATTCACAGGCCTCAAAACTACACCCCATAATATGTGTAAGTTGTGGTGATCTCAAATGTCAATCTCATTCCCTTGAAATAAGAGATGGTGATATAATAAGAAGTTATTGCTCTTATTGAAAATCATGAAATTAGTTTTATTAAGGTTAAAAACCAACTATCTAAGATCACATAAATTGGAAAGCACATCAATTTTTATTTGAATCCCTTTATGGGAGGAAGCTAAGAAGATCATGTATCAATGAAAAATAAGAACAAAGAAATCAAGACATGAATTAGAGTACCATCCCCCTCATTTATGTGTTATGTGAGAAAAAAAAACTCCAACTAATCCATGAACATTCTATTATTCCTTGAGATTGCTCCTAGCTAGGGAACTATGCCAAGCCACTAGACTATGTTTTAATAAATTATTGAATAGATATTCTATTTTATACTCATAATTATGGGACAATAGGTTTAGATATGCCATTCAATAGGATACTTTCCAACCAAAATAGACACCTTTGTGTATAAAAGGGATGAGTTGCAGAATGAAAAATATAAATTGAAAGACTTAAAACATTGAACTAATGCTCAAATCTATCAATGAAGAAGACATACTGGAAAAATGTTTTAGTAATTATATAAATTACTCAACATACAATCTCACCAAGAAAATGTATGATAGAAACATATTGAATCTAGCATAAATCTATTTACTTCTAAAAATGCTATAATTGACCTAAGGGAAAATTGATACTCAAATATACCCTCTAAAAGACTAAGATGTATAACTTCATATTATGGGATGCAAAGTATGATTTATAAGAAATTAACTAACACAAAGCAAAAATAAATACTATAAATAGTTGGAAAGAGAATCTGTTATGACTTATCATAAAAATATTATATATAGAATTCATTACACAATGTAATACAATTCAATCTCTTAAAAATCCAACCCTTGTTTAGAGTTTCTTTCTTGTATTTATGAAAAATGATTAAAACAAATATTCATTTCATAAGCAACGTTATAGGAACTAATTTATAATATAAGAAAACCATACATTAACTTGAACATATCATATGCTAGTGATTTTTCATTCCAAAATCATTTTGTTGATGTGTATTTCAAAGTTATATGGAGCAAACTTGGCCAATCCCACTCCGCTCCAACTAGATCATGTGTTACCAACTTTCTATAAGTGACATAGAGCTCAGTGTATTTTTTATAAGTGGGAACAACCAGAAAAATATTTTTCACCTAGAAGAGGAGGAAAAAGTTATCAATCAACTTGTCAAGAAAGGTTTTCCCTTTCAAAATTATCGACATATATGAAAATTTATCCACTTTATTCCTTTCTCTCAACAACAATTATCTATATGCATCTAAAATACATCAAAATTTCATTTAGGTCCTAATAAGATGGAAGACCCATTTCCCATAGAGCATTAAGTTTATTATTGAAATCATCTACACTCTTTTTCATTATTCTGCATTTATATTGGGCTCGCTAAAGTTGATTTCTTTTTGTTGGCAACATAATCCTCTTGGGTTATGCAATCTTGGCTTATTCACTTGAGAGGAGGGTGAAAAGCCTCAAGTGAAATCCAATAGTCATAGAATTCCAAGAGACTTCTTGGAAGATGAAAACCAAGGGTCATATAATTGTGTTTTAATATGTAACATGATATTTATCTAAATTTTCTTCTATCATTGGATGTGTTCAACATGGTATTAGATCCTATTATCTCAACACTCTGCCTTCTCTGTTTGTTACATTTTTGTGCTGCACCAAACAATTTTTGGCCCACTCAAATCTACTTCTTTTACCATATCTATCATGTCAATCTCAACTACTTGTGTCATTTCATTCACCCCTTTTGTGTTGTTATGCCTTAGCCAAACAAGATACCCATTTTGCATGAAGATTTTGTAAAGACCTTATTTGACTCTCATTGGAATAAATCGTGTTCATTGTTTACTTAGATTTTTGTATTTTTTGACATGAGGGAATGGATGGATGCATTTTTGTGTCTTTTACTTGTAGAGATTTTGATCATGGGTGTAACAAATTGTCTATGCAATAGAAGTTTATTTACACCAATGTCATCTCATGCATGGGCCTGAAAAGGAATGTTATGATTTTGTTGAAGTCTATATAGCCTCATCCTTTCATTTTACAAGCTTGTAATAGTCGCCTCCTTAGCCTTCTTGGATTCTTTCAAATTCCTTAAGTAGTTTATTTAAATTGAACTTATGTAGTTCATGTCATCTATTGAGCCATCTAGAGTCCTCCTTTATATTTTGTGAGCAATTTTTCTACATTTACGTAGATTCAAATGATTATATTTGCATTATCTACTTACTCGTTTCTTTGTGCCCCATCTATGTGTGGCATTTAAGCACCCCATACACCTGCTTAGTTGCATGCTATCTCCTCTAGTTTTCTTATTGCTATTATATGTGCATATTCACAACCCAAAGTGCATGCTATATAATCACTTGGTGAGTAGGTAGAATGAAAATGTAATGGTCATGGTTGCGTGAGGTAGAAGGGAACTCATCAGTCACTCTTTTCTTCAGACAATCATAAGTATTGATTTTAGAATCTAAAACATTTCCTATGATGAGGTTGTGGAGGTTCTATCAATGCAAACATATATAAAACAATGATTTTCCTTGAAATTTTAGCATAGAAATCATTACCTCTTTTGGGCCTTACAATTAGCTTTGCCCTGTCATTGGATTTACAAAAATTATATTCATTGTAGAACCTATCCATAAGGGTTTTGTAAGTGAGAATATTCAGTAAAACCCTAATAAAACTCATCATCTCATTCAAATGATTCATGAAAGTGAAGACATGGGGCACATATCCCATTGTCAACATATCATCCACCATTTTGTCAATCTACTCAAAGTTCCTCTTTCAGTGAAATCCATTGATGAGGACATTGTAAGATGACACTATTGAGATCGATCGCATAGAGATTCATTTGAGTGAGAAGCTTGTGGTCATCAACCATGTTTCCATCTTTTCAAAATGCTTGTATGAAAGTGGTGTAAGTGTTGGTGTCCGATGGAAAATGTTTAGAATACATGTTGTTGATGAGATCAAGCACTTGTTGTAATATTCCATGTTGGTAGATACCACGAACATTTAGCCATTTGTTTTCTTGTTTTTTGTGCACCCATTCTCTAACATCTTCCCTAGAAAGTTAAGTGCGGGGTCAAATTTTCCAATCCTTAAATGGGTGGGTTTATATCGCTCTACAACGACATTTTTTATTGAAATTAATTTATGAGATTTCATCGTTAATAAATGGCATTCAAACTATCACCTTGACAAAGGGATTTTATTGAAAGATTAAGGTCCAAGATTTGACGATATTATATATGCTTCATGTATTTTGCATATTGGGATTCTACTGTGTATAAGATTGCAAGCTCCATGTGTCATATCATCATTGAATCGGAAGTGTTGTCCATTCAATTGCACTATAAAGTTTATGGAACTGGGACACTATAGTGGTTCTTATTTCTTCGAAATAATGGTTTAGATTTTGGTAACCAAGGCTTCTCAATTCATATAATGTTTTTTTCAAACTTGTCTTCAGATTTATCATACACTTATATTGAGAGATTGAAAGTTCTCTTTTATATAGTATTAGGAAATTTATGTCCTTTGGTTGCATTTTCAGTTGAACCTAACATCTTTATTTTGTTGATTATGACCTATTAAATAATGCCCAAATTTTATGGATTATTAGAGTTATTGAACACTCTAATACTATCTATTGTTGACGGTACTGTCAAAATAAAAAAGGCCACTCTCACTCATGTTTAAATCTATTTACAAGTTGCACATGAGAATATTTTTTTCTTGAGCTTCAGTCTTAGTTCCAGCAAGATAAACTACAGTAGAATATTCATCATTATGAATTGTTTCTTGTTCAAAACAATTCTCTTTTTGAGCTAGAGAAAGACTCTCATCAACGATAAACACTTAATCAGATCAATGATGCCAATTTAGGAGAATATTTCCATGATTATGTATAGGTTTAGTTTGCACTTCCTAAGCCCATCATCAGACCTTGGGAAGAACTTAACAACAACAAGAACAAAACTAGTCTCATATATGAAAAGGATGTGTTCTTTCACATTCTAGACTATTCTAAACCTATCCAGTTTTAGAGTATTGGGTTTATTCAAGACATATTATATTCACATGCTCCACATCCTATTCTGTAGCCACTTCATATTCATAGATGCCAACGTTTTCATCAGATTGGCCATGTGAAATATCAATGGTTTGACCTTCACCTTGTGAACATTGTCGAAAATGTTCTCATCATTCAAAAAAATGTTTCAGATATAAGACTCCTGCAAGAGAAAAGATTCATCTTAGATGGATCGATTCTTCAAAACAACCTTCAACGGCCATAATATATATCAGTCATAGCTCAGAGTTCAGTCTCAAGTATTAACATGTCTTATAGTGGAGATCTCTTCATCCTCTCATCTTGTATCTGATAGCGGGGGGATTGATGGTCAGCTAATTGCTTCAAAGAAATATCAAGCAAGCATAAGACACATCCTTAACCATAGCCAACTACCAGAGCCTAAATATGAATTCAGTTAATGCCAAAGTTGTAGTTGTGGCTGAGACAAATTCATGCCCCGTGAGCATGACTTGGTTGGTGGTCAGCCTTAAACCACTACTAGAAAAAGACTTTAGTTTCTATTACTCATTTTATTAGTTTGTGGTCATATTTGAAGCAAAATTAGGGATCACTTACAGTTCATAGAAGAATTCATCTTGTATTAAGATTCATAATTGTTCCAGGAACTACTAACCATGTTCCATAGTTGGTGGTCAACCTTAAACCACCATGGGTAGAAGACTGCAACGTATACTACATGATTATGTTTGTGGCCTTCCTTAAACCACCAATTCAAAGAGCACAACCAACCAATATATGTTATCCAATTTTGTATTTATCTCTCTTCTTGGACTCATATACACCCCTTCAGATTAAGGGGGGACCACTAGAAGCATAATCCTCTAAGGTTATGAAAACTTAGCTAATTCACTTGAGAGGAAGGTGAAAGCCTCAAGTGCACCAATAGTCATAGAAGTTTAAAAGACCTCTTGGAAGATGGAAACCAAGGGTTAGAAAAATCTGTATTAATATGTACATCTTGTGAATAATATGTAACATGGATTTATCTAAAGTTTCATCTATCTTTTGTGTGTGTTCAACACTTTTGGTCAAAAACCATGTTAGTTTCCATTACGATTGAAGTTCTATCTTGAAATCCCAAAGGGTGGAGTTGTTCCTAGGTCCTAGAATTGAGAAATTTGACAATTTGTTGGTTATTTGTGGTTTGTTACCCAATTCAGTTTGAGTTTGCTAGAAAAATTGCTCTATATTATAAACGAAATTTGATTAATCTCCCATTATTTTAAAAAAATCCACATGGGTGAAATTTCGATGAGAATATTAACCTATATAATACGCCTTGCTTTAGTCAAGGCTCCTGAACCTACTAGTTGATTTTTTAGTTTCTACTTTTTTTGTTGAAGTCTTGCCTTTAATTCTTGATCAATGTTTATGGTTGCATTCTTGTAAGCTACATGTTCCTTTAAAATACTAATTTCTTCATTTTTGACTGAAATTGTCCTTCTAATATTTTAATCTCCACATCTTTCAAGCTTAAATCAAACATAGTCACATCCAATTTTTCTAATGGATCTTGAGGGGCTAATGGTGTTGATGAGGTTGTTGGACAAACATGATCAACTTTTCCTTTTGTAAATATTTCAAAATAGTTTTCATAATTTTCAAACTTCTTATTCAACTCAATTATTATTTGTGATAATTGTTATTTTTCCTTTTGAATTACCTCCAACTTAGGTGTCTACACATGCTCTATGTTGAAGATTTTTAATCTCCTCCTCAATCCTTGAATACTTGTATCTCTTAATAGAGCCTGTATTAATGTTACATCCTTTGGATCTACTCCTAGCTTTATGATCCAATGCTCTAACTCATCTACTTTCATCTATTTAGTCCTCATAGAAATCTTCTCCTCCTTGAGTTTCCTAGTAATTTTTTAGACCATATTTTCTATCTTGGATACATTTAATGTTATTTTTGTAAGATTTTTGAATATCATCTTGTTAGTTTTCCTATGTAGGTCCATTTGGTCTACCAAGTGTAATATCTTCTTTTATTCTATTGAGAATTTCATTTCTTTATAATATTTTATTGTTCTAATCACTTAATTCTTTGGCTCTAATATAATCATGTTTTACTGCCCCTTTTCATGATATAAGGTAGATAACAATCTTGTCTTAGATGAGCTTGAGATTTATTAATAAATCTCTTAATGTTAGGCATGGGATCCCCCAAGGAAATTTTTGGGGCTTAAAGCCCAAGTTTTGACTAAGTTCGATGTAAAAAATCCGTGATTTGTGGGCGCAGAATGCAAAGTTGTAATTGAGTCATATGGTTGTCCACCCTTACTTTTGTAATGTAATGTCAACTTGAGAGTTCTACCAATGGTCCGTGGACCATGGGATTGTATAAATAAGAGTGAGGCTCTAAGTTGTAAAGAGACATCGAACAATCTAAGAGAAGATGAAGCATTGAGTCTAAGTTGAAGTGTAAAGTCGAGTCTTTGGGTTGTAAAGTAGAAGAAGGCTCTGCAACTAAGTGCGCAGAGGTCTAGTAGTCCACAATAGAGTGCACGGACCCCTACAACTAAGTGTGAAGGGTGAGTCAAGTTTGTAACCATTGTATAAAATAATAAAGAGAAGTTTCTTATCATTTTGTGTATCTTTTTCCTGTTTTATGCATTGAAGTATATTGGGTATGAATTGCAAGTTTATTTTTTATTTGTTGCGCAAACTTATATGAATGTGTTGAATAAGTGAATATAAGATAAGTATATTTTTACGTGAAGTTAACTAACAATTATGATAAGATAAGTAAGATCCACAATGTAAGTTAGGGAAAGAGCGTAGATCGCTACCTTAGTAGCATGAAATCACCTTAGCCCCTGATTAGGGCTGCACGAAGGTGATTATAACAGAGTGCAAAGGCCTCGCAGGATACGAGAGTGCGTGAAGTGACCTACACGAAGTCATTCCTATTTGGACTAAGTCCACCCCTTAGACATCTCAAGGGTGCAGAAACTTGGTTCCAGCATCCCCCCATACTACTTCGAGTGAGACCTCAGTCCATGCTCCACCGGCTATTGCCGAAAGGGCCAGTAGTATAGTGATTTGTTTGGCTAATTAACTCCAAACCTAGGTTAGGCCCCATCAAGCCAACAAATGGTTCCATTGTTGGGACTGGAATCTGCATAGAGATGTCTGATGTCACATCACTGGAATCCAACTAAGAATGAAATTGAAGGCTGGTTGGACAAGAGAATTCACAAGTTCACGGCACAAGAAAACAGGAATCTGTGACTATTGAAGGAAGAGTGGTTAGACTACTACCTGTACACAGAGATCCATGAAATTTTCTTCATATCTTTCCCTACTGAGCTGTACGAGTGGATCGTGAAGCTAGCAAATAGCCAAGGAAGGCAGAAGCTTGATGGTCCTATTGTGAGGACCCCAGAGTTGGTGCACAGATTAGAAGCATCAGAGGATAAGATCGCATGCGCTATTGATCACTAGCTAAATTGGATTATAGGAGGATTCATTACTGAGTTCATGGTAGACACTTCAGTCAACTATAGCGAGGCAGAGTGACGCTTTCTCAAAGGACCACGAGCTAACTAAGTAAAGTCTCTGACCACTTGGATTAAAATGCTATTGTGCGAGAAGAAGATTATGAAGTTACATTGATGTTCAGGGCTATGCAAATTTGGAAAACTTACAAAAATGAAGGACTAGAGACTAGCCATTTGATTTCACCTCCATGAGGGGACGAGGAAGAGCTCGCAAGGGTCTCTCCGTGAAGTGTGATTCATTTGATAAAGCAGAGGATTCCGCGCATACCACCTCTTCCCACACCACTGCTAGCTTTGCCACCATCACCTCCATCTTTGCCCGTACCACCTCCTTCACCACTGCATTTTAATATGGCAAGCTCAATAAAGTTTCATGTGTTCAAGGGATTGGGAAATGAAGATCCGAACCAGTTTTGGTTCATTGTAAAGGCCGTATGGGAAGCACAGGGAGTTACAGATGATAATATCAAGAAAGCGACATTGGTTAGCAATCTACTGGAACGCGTGTTGACCTGGTACATTAAGCACTAAAGTGATAATCCTAATTCGGGAAGCGCGGCTATCCAAGCTGTGCTAACTAAAGAATTTAGCAGACCAAAGTTAGAGGTGTAGTAAATCATTGGATTCAAGAAGATCAATATGCTACCAGGTGAGACTCCTTGGGAGCTGGATCAGAGGCTGAAGTGTATGATTCATGAAGCTAATATTACTTTGACAAATGGACAGCATCGTGAATGGTTTGTACCATCACTAACAACGCATTTAAGGAACGCGTTGTCGCAATAGAGGTTAACAACTCAAGTAGAAGCTTTAGAGATCGTGATGAGGCTACATGAGACCCCAATATAGGATCCTAACTTAGGAGTTTAGTAGATCCATGTGCAGCTGAAAAACTTATGCCTTGAGATGCAGAGTCTGAAACACAACAAGATAGTTCGACCAAAAGCGTGCGAAGAGGTGTGGTGCATGAAATGCAAAGTTCGGGGTCATGACAAGGACCACTACCTGGTGTTCATGAATTACCTCATGGGAGGAGGACCAATAGCGTTAAGACTGGAAGCACAAGCAGGACTAAGCATAACACCTGCTCTGTGGTGCACGATTTGTCAAATAGGGGGAAAGCATGCTACAAACAACTATCATTTGTTGCAGAAGTAAACGTATAATTCGAAACAGTTGTTCTGTAACTTTTGTAGATCGGTGGGACACGATGAGTGCACATGTAAAATTTATGAGCTAATGATGGATAGAACTCCCACCTACAGGGTTCAGGCCGAAACGCAACCCGTAGACTAGGGTGCATGGATGGCGCGAATCGGATTCCCGAAGCGTGGACGAGGCCGAGGTGGAGGAGGACCTAGAAGAGGTCGCGAACAGCTAATATGCTACTATTGTAGAGGGCTAGGACCTTACGCCCACGATTGTACGAATCCGATGCGTCCATCATGTCTGTATTGTACCTTGTTTGATCACAAGATGGAAGATTGTCCTACGATGATAGCTAGGATACACAATAAGGGAGTGCTACCACCTCCCCCGACTCAGAACCTGCAAATGATGAGGTCTGAGACACACGAGGACGATCCAAATGTGAAAATTATGGTCCTAGGTGGAATTACGACAGGAGATGATAAAGGCAAACAACCCAAAGAAAGTACTTGGGTTTGCAAAGCTCCGGTGAAGGAAGTGGAGTTTGATTTGGAGCACACTCGAGACACTTTTATGGAAGCTAAGAAGAGCTTTGCTAATGCCTCCACTTCCGGAAGTAAAGATGATTTTTGAGAAGAAGTCTTTTCGCATAGTTATACCCTTGGACCTTGCTGAAGGATCGCGCTACATGGAGCCAGTGCGCGACTATGAAAGTGACGACAATTTGGACTAAAACTACAAGATAACTCTGCGGGAGAAAGACTGGGTAATTCCTACCACGGATGGGTGAATTTCATGGGAGCGTGAGAGCTCCTGCACTTCAGATTCGAATGAGGAGATAGAGCGATGGCAGAACCGATTACACGAGGTAACCACATTAAACTGTAACATGATGACAAGATCATTGTGATGTGTATCAGCAGAAGTGAGAGATTTTCCTACTTATGATGGATTAGGTAAGTTAGATGCTTTCTTGGACCGATTTGAAAGGGAGGTGTTGGAAAAACAACATTTCTAGGCCTTGAATTGGGTACTGCGTGCTACACCTGTGAGGTGGTGGGGTATGCACAAAGGGAGCTTTGAATACTGGCGCACATGTAGGAGGATGATGCGCACATGGTTTGGGAAGACTAGAGTATGATTCATAGATAAATACAATGGGCAAGATGATCCGCGCACTCATCTGGCTAAGTGGACGCAGGCCTATGGGGAAAATCTGCACCTGAGTGGGTGCATCTATTCTGTCACACCTTGGATGTTATACCAATGAACTGGTATATAGAGACAGAGTGTTTGGTCAATTTAGTGAGTTCTAAATTGCTATTTAAAATGTCAATCCAGGATTCGTAAACTGACGAAGTGAAGTGTACTATATGTACAAGATAACCATTTCCTTAGTATTTTTTCGTTTTTGAGTTTTTTTAGTTTGTTTTTGGATTTATCTTTCCCTAATGTGTGATGGAGAAAATGAAAGTTAAGTATGGATGGTAATGGTGATTTCTACAGTGGTTTTCCAAACTTAAAAGTGCTAAAAAAGAAAGCTTTAAAACAACTGTAATGAAATCAATTCTTAAGAGGAAGTAAATGTATCAAACAGTGAACTAATGACAATGGCCCAGTATCCTTGCTGCTGAATGAAAAAGAAAGTAAAAACTGAACTTAAAGTAACTCAAACTAAAAGCAAAGCAACTAATTCACACTACTTCACTCTTCTGATCCTTTACCCTTCAGCTCAATCTACCTTGTGGGAAGCAATCATGAACAAGTCAAGCAATATGATATCTAAATGGCAAGAAATTAAATTGCATAAAGGAAACTAATCACACTACTTCAACTCTTCTGATCCTTTACCCTTCAGCTCAATCTACCTTGTGGGAAGCAATCATGAATAAGTTTAAGCAATATGATAACTAAATTGCAAGAAATTAAATTGCATAAAGGAAACTAATCACACTACTTCAACTCTTCTGATCCTTTACCCTTCAGCTCAATCTACCTTATGGGAAGCAATCATGAATAAGTTTAAGCAATATGATAACTAAATCACACTACAATAAGTAATATTCTGATTCCTTACTAATAGAGTCACTTGACTATAGAAAGAAACCATAAACAAATGAGTAGTATGATGTCTAAGTAGCAGAAAAGTAAATAAGCAAATCACAACTTGAAAAAGGACAGTGCTGGAATTAAACGTCAGAAAATGAAAATTAGCAGGAAGGACAAGATGATCTCATATGTCAATAGTTATCAAAAAGATGAAAATTTTCCCGGGCTGCCTAAGAAAACCTGCAGAAAAGCATTGATCAGCTGACAACTATAAGAAAACATAAATGAAAATGTAAACAGCAGTGAATTAAAAACATCCAAATAGCATGTTATATACAAGCTAGTAATTATGAAAACAGAAACATAATGAAATCAAATGACAACTATACAGGGCTTTAGTGCGCAGGGGCCCTCTGCCACCTCAGCTAGTCAACGAACAGTCACAAGAATGAGCTCAGAAAAGTAGTCTTCTCATGTATTAAAGCAGCAGCAAAATATATAAAACAGAGTATAGTGGGGTGATAATAGCAACAGTTCAAAAATTACATCGCAAAAAAGCTTCTATACATCATTCATCAATGCGTTATTTATAATGAAAAAGTGCTGAAACTAACTAACTGAATCCTATGCTATTAACTACGTTGCCAGAGACACGTAGATCTCCTCAGCCGAGATCTAGCGTAACTGTCATCATGTCTATTAAATCTTCGGAGTGGTAGTTGTTGGATTCAGGTTACGGGGATGATCTCCAAGTGTGCCGATGTCTCCGTGGACTGAGGACTATGCCACGTAAACTTTCACGTGCTCAAAACAGAGACGTGCCACCGCTAAATTCCTTGGTTGGCTTTGCCTTTGACCCTTGTTGACCGTGACCTTCTATGGATGATTTGGCTGATCTTAAGGGACACGTTCCATGTACCCGTCACCTGTAGCTTGCCCATGTGGCTCGTTTCTTCATAGGACACCTGTAACATAGCTTTTAACAAAAAGGCTGCAGAATCCTATGCTGGCTGCAGAAACCTGTGCTGGCTGCGGAAACTGACAAGTTTCTGCAGCTGCCTGAACAAAAATCTAAACCAAACAACGGTCATAAGCATAGTTAGAAAACCATGTCAGAAGCTCTTTTTAGACTATAATGCAATGATTTAACGGCTTGATGGATGAAGTAAGTGGGAAAAAGAAGGCTGAGAGGGTGTATAGGAAGGTGCAAGTTTGAGGCTCAACACAGAGCTGCACCACAAAACAAATGAATGGGATGTCCTACGCAAAGGGTTCATGATGACTTTCAACTTTGAGGATGGATGGAATAGTATTGATGAAGCGCTACAAGAAGTAAAAGAAGCCATCTTTAGGATGCCGCAAGAGTTAGTAGTGATGATTCAGCTTGACTGGGATGCTCAGCAAAGTTGCGTGTTGGAGTGTTATAATGTAAATGTTGAGGAAGAAGATGAAGATTCGAGGAACATTGATATTCCAAAGACCGAAGGCTAGTGCGAGGTCCAAGGACCACAAATAGAGAACCCTGACATAACCGCTCCAGTAAAGACTAAGTAGGTAACTATTGGTACAAAGGTAGAACCTAAATTTGTGAAGATTGGGGACTACTGGGTTAACGCGATGGTGGATAAGGTCACTGAACTACTCCACGAGTATCATGATTTATTCCTGACCAAGATCACGAACTTAAAGGGAATAATCAGAGACTTAGGGGTAATGTGGATCATGTTAAAACCCGACGCAAAGCCAGTAAAGCAGAGACCGTATTACCTAAACCCAAAATACAAGGAGAAGGTCCGCGTAGAATTAGATAAGATGCTCACGATAGGCATTATCGAGCATGTTGAGGAATCCGATTGGGTAAGTCTGATGGTGGTACAAGAAAAGAAGCAAAAGGATGAAATAAGAATATGTGTGGATCTCATAAAGTTGAACGACGCGTGTGTACATGATCCATTCCCAACTCCATTCACAGATGAGGTGTTGGACAATGTAGGCAGTCAGGAAGCATATTCTTTCACCGATGGGTTCTCAAGGTACCACCAAATCAAAATCGCGCCGGAGGATAGGAGTAAGACAACCTTCGCGATGGAGTGGGGTTGCTTTCAATACACTATTATGCCGTTTGGATTAAAGAATGCACCGGCTATCTTCTCACGCGTAGTTGTTGTGACGTTCACAGAATATATTCATAAATTCTTGTAGGTCTATTTTGATGATTGGATTGTATTTGGGTTGGTTAGGGACCATTTAGCGAACCTGCGCTTGATGTTGGATACATGCGAAAGATACAAAATCACACTCAACCTCAAGAAATGTATGTTCCTCGTTCCTTTTGGGAACCTGTTTGGGCATGTGGTTTGTAAACAAGGGTTGATTGTATACCTCGTGAAAATTGCGGTAATCCTGAGTCTAGAAGCACTGCGTAGTCTGAAGGAGTTACATGCTACCTTGGGACACACGAGGTACTACAAAAAGTTTATCAAGAGTTACGCCCAAATCATCGTGCCGATGGAAAAGGTACTGAACAAGGATGTCACATTCTGCTAGGACGATGATTGTAAGAAGAGCCTAGATATATTGAAGGAGAAGGTTATTGCGCCAGTTCTTGTCTTCTCGAACTAGAAGAAAAAATTTCACGTTCATGTTGATGCGTCGTGCATAGCGTTGGGGGCAGTTCTCACACAGGATGGCGGAGAAGGCTTGGATCACCCTATCACATTCACAAGTCGCAGACTATCTAAAGTGGAAAAGAACTATTCCACCACTGAACGTGAGGGACTGGCTATGGTGTATGCACTCTAGAAATATTGGCACTATCTACTAGGAGGACACTTCAAGATGTACACAGATCATTCCGTGCTGAAATACTTGGTCAATAAGCATATGCTGAGGGGGCACTTATGCAGGTGGCTCTTATTGTTCCAAGAATATGATTTCAAAGTTGTTGTGAAGCCTAGGCGATTGAACGTGAGACCAGATCATTTGTCACGCATTGAAACAGGGGAGGAACCTACCAATTTGGAGGAAGGACTACCTGACGCGTAGCTTTTCGTTGTGCACGTAGCGGATGGACACTTTGAAGATATAATCCACTTTCTAACAACTGGAACTGCGCCGTAAGGTTACTCTGTCCACCAGAAGAAGGAACTAGTGGTGCGCACGGCAGACTTTTCTATCATTGCAAGGCATCTGTATAAGATGGGGAATGATGAGATACTACGAAGGTATGTACCATAGTTTGAACAAAGTAGTATCCTTGTGGATGCTCATGGGGGTCCTCCGGGAGGTCATTATGCAGGGAGAGTGACCGCACATAAAATTCTCCACGCAGGGTTGTGGTGGCCAACCCTTCATCAGGATTCAAAAGCACATTGCAAGGCATGTGATGTATGTCAAAGAATGGGAAATTCCTCGCGAAGGGGCAAGATGCCTTTGAATCCACAAATGACGTTGCAGCCCTTTGAAAAGTGGGTGATCGACTTTGTAGGACCTATCAAACTGTAAGGAAAAACAGGTGTGATATATATTATTACTGCAACAGAATACCTGACGTGTTGGGCCGAAGCACAGTCATTAAAAGATTGTGTGGCCCCAACGGTCGCAAAGTTCCTGTTTGAACATGTCCTGACATAATTTGATTTTTCGAAGATCTTGAGGAGTGCTCACGGTACAGATTTCCTTAATGAAATGATCAGCGCGCTAATGGAAGAGTTTCAGGTGTATCATCAGAAAAGCACATCGTATCACCCATAGGATAATGGGACCATAGAATCGTTTAACAAAGTGTTGGAGACCACACTGACAAAAGTATGCAATGCACAGTGAAACGATTGGGACCTATGCATCCTCACAGTATTATGGGATTATAGGACCACATGCAAGAAACTGACGGGACATACACCTTTTAGGCTGGTCTATGGAGTGGAAGTCATAATGCCAATGGAGTATATCGTGCCTAGTCTGCGAATAGTAGCACTCACAGGTATGACGAACCATGGAGCCCTGGAGGAGAGGCTCGTGCAGCTAGAGGAACTCGAAGAAGAACGATTTTTGGTAGGATTTCATCAGCAGGTACAAAAGCAACGTGAAAAGGCATGGCATGATCGACATATCAAGTTGCGCACATTTAAGGTGAATGATTTGGTGTTGTTATATGATAGAAAGTTCGATAAATTCCCAAGGAAACTCCAAATGCATTGGATGGGACCATATGTTATTAAGGAAGTCACAGATGGTGGCGCGATGCAGTTGGTGAAACTGAATGGAGAATTATTCCCAGGAAAAGTAAATGGTAGTCGTTTGAAGCTCTACACAGGTGGCTCAGCCATCTGACTAGTGCATCCGGGAAATACAGTAGGCAACTGCTCAATGCAATGTCTATCTTGCAGCAGTCCGAGTAGAGTTATGAGGTCTCCGCGCGAAGATCTCCGCACTGATAGAGTGACTCGAGGGCGAGTCATGATGTTTGTGTTGGGGGCCTGTTGGGCGCGAAATCCCCCAAGGCAAGTTTTGGGGCTTAAAGCCTAAGTTTTTACTAAGTCCAATGTAAAGACTCCACGATTTGTGGGCGCGGAGCACGAACTTGTAATTGAGTCATAGGGTTTTCTGCCCTTACTTTTGTATTGTAATGTCAGCTTGAGAGTTCTACCCATGGTCTACGAACCATGGGATTGTATAAATAAGAGTGAGGCTCTAAGTTGTAAAGAGACATCGAACAATCTAAGATAATATGAAGCATTGAGTCTAAGTTGAAGTGTAAAGTCGAGTCTTTGGGTTGTAAAGTAGGAGAAGGCTCTGCAGCTGAGTGCACAGAGGCCTAGTAGTCTGCACCTGAGTGCACGGACCCCTGCAGTTGAGTGTGCAAGGTGAGTCGAGTCTGTAACCATTGGAGAAAATAATAAATAGAAGTTTCTTATCATTCTGTGTATCTTTTTCCTATTTTATGCATTGAAGTATATTGGGTATGAATTGCAAGTTTACTGTTTATTTGTTGTGCGAAATTATATGAATGTGTTGAATAAACGAATATAAGATAAGTATCTATTTACGCGAAGTTAACTAACAATTATAAGAAGATAAGTAAGATCCGCAGTGTAACTTAGGGAAAGAGCGCAAATCGTTTCCTTAGCAGTTCAAAATCACCTCAGCCCCTGATTAGGGCTACGCGAAGGTGATTATAATAGAGCATGAAGGCCTCACAAGACATGAGAGTGCGCGAAGTCATTCCTAGTTGGACTAAGTCAACCACTCAAACATCTCAAGGGTGCGGAAACTTGGTTCCAGCATCCCCCCATACTACTTCAGGTGAGACCTCAGTCTGCGCTCCGCGGGATGTTGCCGAAAGGGCCAGTAGTATAGGGATTTGTTTGGCTAATTAAATCAGAACCTGGGTCAGGCCCCATCAAGCCAACACTTAATATGAATCTTGTTTTATTTTGGTGTAACTTTTATTCTTAATTTCAATGAATTGGGAATATGTGTTATCTTGCCTTTCTAAAGCTAAGGGTAACATTCCTACCTAATTTTGTTGACTTTTATATGATGGAAAAAAATCACAACTAAAAGCAGGATCTCTTGGTGTTGCTTCTTCTACACTAGTCATTAACATTTCTACTTCTTCTCCTCCTTCAATTCTTTTCCTCTTTCCAGATTTTGATCTTCTTCCTCTCTCTCAACACTATTTGAATACTGTGCATAAGTTGTTTTCAAACTTGTCTCCTTTGATTAAGGATTTGATAAAACAAGGTGTGATCCTGGTGGATATCGATAGCCATCCACCTATTCCACTCACTCACAACACAATTTTCCTATTTTCGTAGTTTTCTATTTTCATAATTTTTAGGTCCTAAACTTCTAGAATTGTTTTGGGGCCCTAAACGACATTTTTTGGGGAAATGGGTCAACAAAAACATAAATTAATGTAGAAAATTGTAAATTGTACTCTTCAAATAGACCTTTCTAACAAGCTATCATGTGTGCCAAACAGAGATCATATGCCAAAGTTATGACCCCTAGAAGTTGACATTCCAACTTACCCCATTGGGGCCCATAAGCCTTTGTTTCTTCATCTCCTAGGGTTATGTTTTTGGATTTTTAGGATTTATCATTATTTGTACATGATAAAAATTCCTATGAGCCTCATTGTAGCACAGTTCATGCACGCGCATAGCCGTCACATCTCTTCTCAGAGATAAGGACCACCATTCGAGCTAGTTTTCTTTCATTTTGCATGTATTCAATTTCATTAATTTCAATTTGTTAATTGAAGTCAAGTTTCACTGTATCTCTATTATTTTGGTTTAAATGTGTATGTCATTTTGTTCCGTTCATAAATTTGGATCAAGGGCTAAGATGATTCTCCATCTTCTGTAATTTTCTTTATACTTTGAGTTTGCTCCACTTCCCAAGTATCCTTATTATCCAATCTTTCAATGTTCGGTTTCATCACATGTATATAGGGTATAGAGCACTATTTGGTTCTTCAATATGATATTATTTTATGAGGATCATAAGGCCAAACCTCTCCTTGAGGGAAATTCATCTACTTGATCATTTCCTCGATCTCATGGAGAACAACTTTGGTGCTAACAAGGAATATACCCACCTCTTTCTTTAATTTAAATATAGCTTGATGTTTCTTAGAAGTAAATTGCAACTAATCTAACTCAAATTGTGTCTTATATTCCAAAGTAAAAATCCTCATAGGCAGGAAAGCTAGAAGTCAGTAAGGAGGAGGCTCAAAACCATATGTCCTAATATCTATGAAATTTTTGAATAAAAACCAATATCACACTCTTGTGTCTTAGATGTGATTAATTTTTTTATCTCAAGAAAAAATCTAGGAGGAGATTCCTCATACTTTACAGAACATACAATTAACATGAATTTATTAATACAATCATAAAATCATGAGTTTTGGGGTTGTCTTCTCATAATACAAGTCCAACAAATGATAGCACTTGAATTTCCACTTTCATCTTGAAGTTGTAAGTGTAGTGTCTGGAGAGTTTTGAACTTGAAAGTAGAGAAACAAATAAACTAAGAAGGATTGATACCTAAAATGCTTAGTGAGATTATACCAAGACAACTGATAAATGATGACATCTGCAAGATACTGACTAAAATGGAAATTAATAAAAGATATTTTAATAGGGGAAATGGATGTTAAGAACCCTAGGATAGTTTCATCAACGAATTGATCAAGATCATACCCTAATTATAAACAACACATCATGGATATAATTCGTCTATATAATTTGGGAAAATGTTAGAAGGGTATGGGGGTATAGTTTCTAGTAATGGATCATCCATACGTAAATATGACTCAAGCAAAGTTGCCTTCTCTTTTGGAGTTAATCCAAAAAAGTTAAGACTCAAGAGTATTTTGTTGGTAATCACAATTATTATTAGACCAAAACTTGTAGGCGTTAGTCAACGATTACATTGCCAGAGATAAGGATCTATGAGGAGCAGTTATTCCATGTCATGAAACACACGAGGAGTGTTAGTTATCCAATGTTCGGTGATCTCCCCGCCAACATGATTCGAGTGTGTATCAAACTCATGTCTTACGCTCTGATACCACATGTTGGGAATCATGATTGTCATTAGACCAAAATCTACAAATGAAGAGTTAGTCAAAAATCATGTCATTAGAGGTAAGGATCCTCGAGAGGCAATTAGTCCATGCCATGAAACAAATGGAAAAAATTGGTTTAATCAATGTCTAACATATTTTTGTCTAATTGTTGGGTTTTAGTTGGCATAACTACCCTAAGAATTTCTTGAATTTCTTAGGGGTTTATAGAAAATATAATTACTCCATTATTGGATAAAATGGTTCTTTTACTCAGAAGGTAGTTATCAATGCACCTGGTTACAAACTTGGGGAGAAGGTAAGTCTAGGGAATAGTGAGTTAGGCCAAATATGTTTCTTAGACCAAAATAAATATCTTGCAGGTTTGTAAAACATTGATAAGCTCATTCCCTTAGTTCATAAAGGCCAAATTCACAACAGGTGTCATGGGCATCCCCTTCCCAGTCAATTATTGGTAGTTCTTCAAGATTTGAAGGTCATAGAGTCTTTGTAAAGTAGGGGTTAATTTTCTTGGCCTTCATCTTGAAAGAAAACAAAACACAATTGAATTTTACCTGAGAAATAACTGACAAGAAATGTTGATTAGTCTCCAATGGTAACTAATTAGAGTGTATTGATAGTCCAAGTCGTCCTTTCTCATAAGTAGTTGTAACTAGGATAAATTATCACTTTTTATCTTTTTATGGTTGAACCACCCTTTTTTGGACTGAAACACCTTCCAATTGGGCGAAAAAATGTGAAAATGCATTCCCACCTATTTTTTATATTTTGATGACACATTGCTTACATGGATTCTATGTAGCCTGACAACTAGCTCCCACCTGGATGCCATGTTAGCTAGTGTTGACTACCTATTAGTCCACCTATTACATGTTAAGTTCACTAGTCACACATCACCAGAAGATGATTTTCATGGTGGGTAGATTGTGGTTTTGGCAATTGGGGGATTCCCCCCCCCCCCCAAAAAAAAAAAAAAAAAAAATCCATTCATGAGGTTCCATGTAGCCTCAATGGTTTACCGCTTCGATGGATTTTTAGACACCCCTCCACTTTCAACTTGAAGTTGTAAGTGTAGTGTCTGGAGAGTTTTTGAACTTGAAAGTAGAGAAACAAATAAACTAAGAAGTATTGATACCTGAAATACTTAGTGAGATTATACCAAGACAACTGATAAATGATGACATCTGCAAGATACTGACTAAAATGGAAATTAATAAAAGATATTTTAACAAGGGAAATGGATGTTAAGAACCCTAGGATAGTTTCATCAACAAATTGATCAAGTTCATACCCTAATTATAAACAACACATCATGGATATAATTTTTTTATATAATTTGGGAAAATGTTAGAAGGGTATGGGGGTATAGTTTCTAGTAATGGATCATCCATAGGAAAAGTTGCCTTCTCTTTTGGAGTTAATACAAAAAAGTTAAGACTCAAGAGTATTGTGTTGATAATCACAATTATTGTTAGACCAAAACTTGTAGGCGTTAGTCAACGATCGCATTGCCAGAGATAAGGATCTATGAGAAGCAATTATTCCATGTCATGAAACACATGAGTGCTAGTTATCCAATGTTCGATGATCTCCCCCCCAACATGAGTCGAGTGTGTATCAAACTCGTGTCTTATGCTCTGATACCACATGTTGGAAATCATGATTGTCATTAGACCAAAATCCACAGGTGTTAGTCAAAAATCATGTTGCTAGAGATAAGGATCCTCGAGAGACGATTAGTCCATGCCATGAAACAAATGGAAAACACTGGTTTAACTAATGTCTAACATATTTATGTCTAATTGTTGGGTTTTAGTTGGCATAACTACCCTAAGAATTTCTTGAATTTCTTAGGGGTTTATAGAAAATATAATTACTCTATTATTGGATAAAATGGTTCTTTTACTCATAAGGTAGTTATCAATGCACCGGGTTACAAACTTGGGGAGAAGGTAAGTCTAGGGAATAGTGAGTTAGGCCAAATATGTTTCTTAGACCAAAATAAATATCTTGCAGGTTTGTAAAACATTGATAAGCTCATTCCCTTAGTTCATAAAGGCCAAATTCACAACAAGTGTCATGGACATCCCCTTCCCAGTCAATTATTGGTATTTCTTCAAGATTTGAAAGTCATAGAGTCTCTGTAAAGTCGGGGTTAATTTTCTTGGCCTTCATCTTGAAAGAAAACAAAAGACAATTGAATTTTACCTGAGAAATAATTGACAAGAAATGTTGATTAGTCTCCATTGGTAACTAATTAGAGTGTATTGATGGTCCAAGACATCCTTTCTCATAAGTAGTTGTAAATAGGATAAATTATCACTTTTTATCCTTTTATGGTTGAGCCACCCTTTTCTGGACTGAAACACTTTCCAATTGGGCGGAAAAATGTGAAAATGCATTCCCGCCTATTTTTTATATTTTGATGACACATTGCTTACGTGGATTCTATGTAGCCTGACAACTAGCTCCCCCCTGGATGCCATGTTAGCTAGTGTTGACTACCTGCCAGTTCCACCTATTACATGTTAAGTTCACTAGTCACACATCACCAGAAGATGATTTTCATGGTGGGTAGATTGTGGTTTTGGAAATTGGGGGAGCCCCCACCCAAAAAAAAAAAAATCATTCATGAGGTTCCGTGTAGACTCAATGGTTTACTGCTTCGATGGATTTTTAGACACCCCTCCACACAACGCACCCCCCCCCCCTTCCCCCCACCTAAAGTCAACCATTAGTTGTATCGGGAGATATTGAATGGGATGGAAGTTGTTGATCTGTATGCACTAGCAATGTGCTCTCTGAGTTGCTTAATGTTTAATAAATGTTGTAGAAGGGAAAAATGCATCTAAATTCCAAATTTATTTAATTAAAAAAAAAAAAAAAAAAAAACTTGTAAAACCTCAAATATTAAATTGTTGCGCACCAAGAATACTAAAAGTTTTGTGCTACAACATATCCCAATGAGGTTCGAAGAGAGAGGGAAATCTTGTTTGACTCTTATGGTGCTCTAGATAAAATCCAAGAGACTATTTAACCCAAGGGTAGTGTCCATATTGCCTTGGATATGACCTAAATTAATGTCCACAACTTCTTACAATAATTTTAAATTGTATGCATTCAATATTTGCGAGCAATCAATTATTATTACTAATTGCTAATATTGTTTTTCCTTTCATTATTATTTCTAGAATCTACTATCAAATTCAATATTGACACATTGTTAGATTTTTTTTGGTTAATAATATGAAATCTATAATTGTAAATATAATTATTAATGATGATTTGTTTTATATTTTTGTTATTTTGAAGCTTCCCCATTTTCATATTTTTCTTTTCAAATAAACATATATTTATATATATTGATATTAAATTTCAAGTTTCATATTTTTCTTTTCAAATAAACATATATTTATATATATTGATATTAAATTTCAAATTTTAAAACACAAAGTCGATAGAAAACATATAACATTAAAGTATCAACTAGTAAATTATTAGCTTTAAGGATACATGAATATTTAAAAATTAACTCACAATACTAATAGTATAACGTCCATTCGTTTAGAAACAACTCTAAACACGTGATTAAAACCCTAAAACAACTTGATTCGTTGAATGATCACATGCCACTCGAGTTAAACAATTCATCCATTTTTTTGGAGTTGTCTATAATGCGATTTTTTGGAGATTCCGGTGACGGAATCCGGCGGAAGAAATTGAGGTTAAATCTTGATTTGTTGCAGTTAAAATGGTTTTTTAATTGTATATTTGGATTCAGCACCCTGAAAAACCCGTGGCACACTTTGATTGTGCAGAAACTAGCTATCAAACTTGCGATTCCAATAAATTCTTGCCGGATTTCGACTAGAAAAACCCGCCGGAAAAACTTTCAAAAAATCGCCTTATAAACAACTACATTTTTTTTACCATGGGTACAACCTGTAATCATTTATATACACGGGTACCAGCACAAATACCTAAATTCCCCTAACACAAAGCTTTATCAACTTACACATTGCAAAGCCATCCCTCGGAAGTTCAAAGTAACGCCTATCAGTGCAACATGTGCTAAATAATATGTTAAAAGGGCACATGAGTAATACAACTTCTTAAACTCGGTAATTTTTTTAATCTTTAAATGGATAAAAAAATTTCAAGTTATAATGGATAAATATTTCATACGAAATAGGTTAAATCTAATAAAATTTAAGTGAATGTTAATGTTTATTTATATTAGGTGTTATCACCAAAAATTGATCATTTTGTACGAAATAGATTAAATCTAACAAAATTTAAGTGAATTTTAATGTTTATTTATATTAGGTGTTATCACAAAAAATTGATCATCTAGCCACAACTTATTAGATGGATTAAAGTACATCATGTAGAGCCAATTTTATCATAGTAAAATTGCTTTCACTATAAAAAATTACTTAATAAACCACATTTGTTAAGTTATTTTCAGTTAAACCCATGAAGAATAATTAAATAAATCATTATTTATTTAACTATCTTCTAGGAATAATTAATTAAACCACTATTTAACTAATATCCCTTATCATATTTGACCCAATCATGAGAAATAATTAGAATCATTTATCTTATTTTTCTCTAGGAATAATTAATTAATAATTATTTAGTTATTATTCCTTGTCAAGTTTGACAAAATCCTCTGGGAATACTTAAAAAAATCATTATTTGTTTATTATTCCTTAACCACATTCAAAGAGATGATAAATAAATCATTTATTTATTTATTATTTCTAAATAAACGTATTTAACCAATTTAAAAACATTTCCCTCCAACCAAATATAATAAGATATTCCAAATGGTTAATTTTAGATTTTGGTATAATATTATATTATTTTCCATTATTCGAGAATAATATAATATTTTGTTATAAAATGAAGGGTTTTACATTCATTCTTCACTTTCAATTATTTTCATTGTTGCAGCTCTGATAATTATCACTATCGCTTGCCATTTGTTTCTTTCCATTTGAGTTCCCAGTGAGCTCAAACATTTTTTGTTGGGTTTACACAATGTAGGGAAGAGAGATTCTACATAGTTGAAGACATTGAGGATAGCCAAGAACCCATCCCACAAAGGAGGACCAATGACATCATTTATTCCCTTCACAGGTGTCACATAATAAAATATATTCTTTATATCTGGTTTTCATTGGGTCATTGGAGTTATTTGTGCTTAATTATTTATTTCATTTTGTTGTTTAACTATTTCTGTTGCATAGATCAGGACTTT
Organism: Pinus tabuliformis; assembly: GCA_031772625.1. Lineage (NCBI taxonomy): Eukaryota > Viridiplantae > Streptophyta > Pinopsida > Pinales > Pinaceae > Pinus > Pinus tabuliformis. The sequence continues at coordinate 1,772,316,298 of CM062819.1, forward strand.
GGCAAATTTTGTTTCTATCGTTTGTTGCAGATCCACATTGTTTTACAGCCATTTTTATTCTTGAGGTTCTTTGTCATCCATAGTCTAAAATGGTTTCTTTTCATACACCTTCAAGAAGAAAACACTCCAACAGATGGCGACTCTGCTACATTTTTAATTTTGATTCAGAAGCCTAGGTGACCTTTAGTTTTCAACTTGTGGTTTTTCTTTTATTTTTTCAGTCTCTTAATGTTGTTTACTAGCATATTAACCCTAGATCAGTCAAATTTCTAACTTCTGAAAATTTTCTAGTTATTTACGTAGGTGACTGGGACCAACCGCAACAGAGACGACATTTTTTTCTTAAATTTGCCGCTTGAGAACTGAGGAGCAGAAATCACAGACCTCCATAACACACTTCTAGGTCCAAAATGTGTGATCCCAACCTAAAACAGGTTAGTACCTGTGATTTTAGGGTTTTTCGCGATTTTTCTTATTATTTTCTGGGTTTTGCCGAGAGCACTCTGATGGGTTGGTTGACCACTGCCTTAGCCCGCTTAGGCCTTGATCTACTCTATTTTTCTCGTGGAAGTGGAATTTATCCCCATATGGCTTCAAGTACGCTTCCACCTTTGTAGGAGGAGTTCAGCAGAGTAAGAAGTCTGACGTTTTGCAGACCTTTCAGCCATACATTTCAGATATGTAGCTTTCTTTTTCAGTTGTTTAAAGATGGGTTGTTTCCATCCAAAGTTCCCTCTTGAACCTTGTTTGGTCATTTTCCTTAGGGTACCACTATTTTTCCTAAGTTCCACACTCATCGCACTATCTTTTGCATAAATTTTCCTCACTGGTTTTTTGTTGTTGTTGCACCACTTTTCCAAAAGCATAGTGTCATTTGTTCCTAGACACACCGACGCTTAGGTCTCTTGGCCATTTTAGTGTTTTTTTAGTTGATTTTGCCACCAATTAGCACAGTGTTTGCAAACCCAGTTTGGGTGGGGTTTAGATAGTTGATTTTTTGTTTATTTTCTATTTCTAATTTTAGTTTATTTATAGTATTTCAACAATATTTTTCTTTTTTCAAACATGATCTGGGCTTAATTAATAAACACACATATTTTCCCACACAAGCACACCATAAGCGAAGGGCGCTTGATTAACACTGCCAAGCCAAGACTTAATTAATTTATCTCCCCAACAGAGACAAAGACATTTTGTTTATCACCCTTCACCATTTATGTGTCACTTGTGTCTTGCAACCATTGTGTCACCAAGGAGTTTTTTGGGGATACTTTTAGTTCTTCATCCCCAATTTCCTCTTGGACGTATTACTCCCCCCCGCAAGGTTCTAGTTAGTCCTCCCCTGAGTCCCCATACCGACTTTTCTTCTGGTTCATATGATTCCTCATCCAATTCTGAGCCTCCTTCACTGCATACTGTCATGATGTCAAGACCCACTGCAAGTGCAAGAAACCAACCTAGTGGTGGATTTGGTTCTACCCTAGCAGTCACATCTAGCGGAACCATTACAGGAACCATCCTGACAGCTCCTTTGCTACCTTTCATGATTGGGTTAAGTCTCCCGGATTTTAGCAAGTTGATCAATGACCCCATACACCATGATGCTGGTTGGCCAACTATGCCGACTAAGCTTCCCTCAGAAATTCCCAAGTTTGAGGGTAATTCTAGAGAGGACCCCACTAATCACGTCCACTCCTTCCATATGTGGTGTTTGTCTAATTCCATCACTGATGACTCCATTCATCTTCGGTTGCTCTAACGCATCCTCACTGGAGATGCTGCAAAGTTGTACATTAACAAGCCCATCGCTTCTCATTCCACTTTTGTGACGCTTTCTAAAGCGTTCCTTTCATATTTTCAGTTACCTCTCTAATACAACACCAATACAGAGCTCTTGACCACATTTCGTCAGTCCTCTGCCACCCGTCTTTCCGACCATGTCCAGGAATGGCGTAGAAGGAGGAGCATGTATCGTGCTCCCTCCTTCTAAGATTGTGTCTACCTCGATTGGTTTCTTAGGACTCTTTTAGCACCCATTTCCAAATATGTCACATCTCACTTTCCTCAGACAGAGGAGGAGGCTCTCCAGACCTCTCTAAGATATGAATTGATTTATGCTCAATCCAGTTATGTCTATATTATTATACCAGACCTCCCTCATCATGGTGGTTCCAATGCACCAGGGGCATCTCACACCACCGACAGTATCATTGTAGCTATTTCACATCTGTCGCCATATACTCAATAGAGTTATGGCTATCCGCAAGGGGCACTAGTTCCTCCAACACTTATCCCCCTCCTGGCAACAACGTGTATTCAGGAGAAAGCACATCTTATGCATTCATCCAACCACATTAGCAGATGTCAGGGCCAACTAGTGCTCCACTTGTCTACCAGACCGTTGCCCCTTCACCATCTTACACCTATGCATTGTCGAGTGCTCCATCCCCTCAGGCATTAGCGCCGCAGCCTCCCATACATCCTCAACCCCAGCAGCAATCATCCCCTCAGGGCCAAGTGTATGCACAAAAGAGTGCAACCAATCCCAAAAATTTGAAGAAAATTAATAAGGGGAAGGGTAACAAGGGTAATTATGGAAACCAGGGTAATCAACCTAATCAACCCCAGGGGAACCAGCCTAACACCAACAACCAACAATAGGGCAACTAGCCCAAGCAGAACAAGTTTGTTTACATGAGCAAGCCTTGTGCATGTTGTGGTGTACATGGCCATTATACTCATGAGTGTCCCCTCTTACCTCAAATGCGCCAAATGTGAGAATCCCAAGCATCTTCTAGAGGTCAACTACCCATGCAACAACCATCTCAAAATCTTGCGCCATATCAATTGGTCGTGCTTACGAATCCTTTCCCTCAATAAGGATTTGTTGCTTCTCAACCTTAGCAAGGTCAAGAAGCCCACCCTCCCCAAACTTCTGGTCCTTGTGTCTACCAAATTCTCTTGATGAATTCTGACAGGGTCATTACCTTTGATGTCAACCTGCAAACTCAGTTGCATCAATACAACAAGCCATCCACTTCCTCCGTAACCGAGCCCAAAACCAAAGCATATACTAAGTCTCTTATGACATCAAATGGTCCTTTACAGATCCCTCAGCCCAAGGTTGAGTCAATTCTCGAGATCCCCAAAGGGCCATTGCGTCGTAATGCGACTTCTAACTGAGCTCCCCACACGTACAATATAGTAGACGACTTGTAGCAATCACTTGCTGCCATTTCGACTTTGGAGGTCCTCCATTCATGCCCATATCAGAAGAAAGATCTACTAACTACTTTGGGCATAGTATATCCTTCACATGATCATTTGATTATCTTTCCTATTGATGCATCAGAACATCCTCCATTACCATCATCCGTTGCTTTCTAGATACCAGTCTGAGTCTATAATGACATCATCTCCCAATGCATTTTTGATGAAGGTGCATCCACATGCATGATTTCCATTGTTGTTTGGAAGCAACACAAGTCACTTGAATTGTCCCCATCCACCATCACTTTGCATGCTTGGGACAGTCATCCCTCCCAACCTCTCAACATGTATCACAATTGTCCAGTGACTCTTGCAGGCAAGACTATTTCTGTAGACATTGAGGTTATCAATGCCCCTCTAGATTACAACATTGTATTGGGTCGTAGTTACACTTATGCCAGGTTAGTCGTCGCATCTGTAATTTTCCGCAAGATGTGTTTCCCCCATGAAGGGAAGATCATCACTATCAATCATTTGACTTACTATGAGCCATCATCCTTGACCTCCCCTAAGTCCATTATCTCATCGATGTCTGACAAGTAGTCTACCACCCCTGTCACCAATGTTTCATCTGGAGTCTACAAAGGTTCCACCTTGTTGGGTGCTTACCCTGCCCCCCACCCCCTCCCACCTCTAAGCCCAAATCATGAAGTGTTTTCATGTTATAAGCATCATAGGTTGCTCCAAAGTAATTTGGTACCTCTTGTCAACAGTTAGTTCCATGGCACCCTGTGTTTCGACTTTAGTCAAGCCATCAGGATCTACCCCTCTAGGACGTCCTCCTTTTGTGGGTGGCTCTCCTTTATTCTCGCCAAGAACTCTTCCTCTAGGTCTTAACCATCCAAGAACCATTTTGCTGGGATATTATCTTGCAGAACAGATACCTTTCTTGTTTCCTCCTCCTAGAACCTTTTCTGTCCCTGGAATGGCTTGAATCTCCCTAATATGACTTTGGGGATCACAGTCTGGTACATTGATCCTCCAGTGAGCACTCCTCCTAGTCAACTCAGACCATATCATGCTTTGATCCCAGTTCAACCAATCCCTACGACCCCTGTCGATGCTCTAGTTCCACCGCAACTTCAACAGGAACCCACTCCTGTTGTGAAAGCATCCGGACAGGGGGGTAAAGCTAAGAAGAGATAGCCTAAGGACAAGGATCCCCAAACAATGCCAGCTACCCCTAAGCCTACAAAGTCGACACCTCATTGCGCTTTGTGTGAATTTGTTGGGCATGCCACCAATAACTGTCCTGAGCTCCCTCACCTCAAGTCCGTAGCCAATGATATGTTTCCTGAGTCTAACATCCCAGTGGTCCATGTTACCTTACCTGACTCTACAAAGAAACTTAAATCGTTGCGCACGAATCACCCTTGTGCTTTGTGTGATAACTACAACCATTATACCCATCATTGTCCTCATCTTGACGAGTTTCGTGAATACCTTTAGGTAGTTCGTGAGTTCAAGGCCACTCATAGTGGGTCATCTATCCCTCTGCTTGTGAGTTTTGGTCCCACTCCTACACTAGAACAGGGGAACTCTGGTCCCACCATCGTAATCCCTCCCCTTGATGTCGACATGATGGAATCCACAATCCATATCCTTTACCGGTCATCATCCTTGAGATCCTCATAGGAAAACCTCTCTAAGGTTCCCACGCGTGCTTCCGTCGAATTTCCCTCATCAGAAACCTAGGTCTCAACATCTATAGATATTCCATCTACTAGCTCTTCATCTACCACTCCAGATGATGTTTATGTGAACATTCTTTCTTAGGATGGTGCACAAGGTACTATTGCCACATAATGTAGTCAATCTTCCTCCCATCCACCCATCTTCCATTCTGATGAGGACATCATGGAAGCCATGACTACCCCTGATTATCCTTGGACGATATGCACCATCATGCGTACTTCATCACATATTTGTGAACCCAGAAGTTTTCCCCCCATCTTACTTTTGATGATCAATGACATATCCGATATCAAGCCCCTCACTATCTTGTCATCAGCGATGACCTTTATCGGCGCAGTGTTGATTGTATCCTTCGTCATTGTCTCACTCATCATTATGGCTAGGACCTTACATCATTCGTAAGGACTTGGGTAAGGGGGCATATCTCTTAAAGGATTTCAAAGGTCAACTTCTTCCTAATCCTCAGAATGCACTCTACCTCAAGAATTTTTACCCATAACATATCCCATTGATTTGCGTGTATTTATTTATGTCATGCATTTAGGTAGGTTGCATCATCTCATTTGTTGTCTTTTGTACCTTTCAAATGGATCCATCATCCACATTGTATATCGGTTATGCCAACAGTGTGAGTTATTTCTAAAGGAATCTAGCCTCGGCAACATGGGCCATTTTTACCCCCTTGCATACGTTAGTCCATTCTAACGACGTGTGCATTAGATCTGCCACCAATAACCAGGCCAAATATGATGTAATGATAGGTTCTTTAGTCGATTCCCTTGCTCATCGCATCCTTCATCTTCATGTTCGTTTAGATTCCTTGTTGCTTGTCATGCAATTGAATGGTGTGTATCATGTGCATAACCAAGTCCTATTTAAAAAAATTCTACGAGTTAAGTTGTTGGTACGTGAATTTGAAACCATTACTTTCATTCATGTTTGTCGAGCCCAAAATAACTATGTAGATACCATTGTAAATAACATTCTAGATTGGAATTTACCACATGTATACCACAGAAGACAACCATAACCAAAATAAATGGTGAACCACAATCATCATATAAAATATTATGCATAACCACATTATGTATCGACATATAAAAATAAATGTGTTTGGATTCCACCACTCAAATACATCTAGTATTCCCATAGCGTACTGGGTGGCACATAGACCCATACATCTCCTTATAATCCTTTGGAGGATCTCGTTCCAAGTTGGGTTGAGATGCTTGAATCCCTATTTCGAGCACTTGGAACACAATGGCACTCCACAAACTCCTCTTACTAGGGGGCATCATTCCCACCTTCGCATACCAGATTAGTCCCCTCCATCACATATTCTTGCAAGCAGTATCCCATGCTTGGGGGCATGATGGTTTTCCCCTAACCATATTCTCAATTGATTAACATAATTCTCAGCCTAGATCCCACCGAATCTATTTATGGTTGATTATCCTCCCATTCCTTGGACAGTTTGTCCTACCGACCTCTCTAGCGAGCCATATTTACATCGCATATCGTAGACGTTTGATACCATCTCTTCAAATATTATACTCTATGTCATACCACCTTTACCACATAGTTCCCATGTTTGACTTAGTCGGTGAGGATGATTATAAACCTCCTCTAGTAGTTCATTCTCGATTTCCTCTTCCCTTAATTCTTCTCCAGGAACCATCATTCCAAGAAGCATTAAGGCCACCTTTAGACAAGTAAGGCCACTTGCCTGAAAGTTGCAGATCTTGATTCCAATGGTCAGTTTGTCCGCTATGATCTCCACAAGATTTAGGGCCTTTTCCTCCTCTCCAAATTCACTAAAGCTCAATGTGAAAATGAATTAAATTGGGGGGAAAACACCCTTTTATAAGAAAACCCCCATTCTTTTGTCGCCCATTGCGACCAAATATTAGCTCGGTTTGACAAACCATCAGCACCATTGGAAAGCTCTCATTGAGCACTATAATGGGTCTCTCTTCATTTTTGAGGATTTGACACTTCACTTGGAAGCCATTTTTCCAAGAAGGGTCACTTCGTGGCCTCCCAAAATCAAATTTATTCATATGCGGAGCTTGTACTTTGGGGACCACCTTCCCTTGGTGCTTTTCATCTCATTTGTTGATTTTCATCATGAGAAACCATCATTTGCTCATGTTTTCATGGTCCCCACTAGGCCTATTCTGTGTGGCAACATCATCAAGTCACCCTTGTTCAGAGCATCCGTGATGAGTCACCTTTGCATCCATGGAGTTTGTTTCATGTCCCATTATATCATGTCATAGTATTCCATCCATATTTTCATACCATTCATCCTGTGTTTCCCATTTTGGCCTTCAGTCATATTGTCCACCATCCCCTCCGAAGTCGAGTCAGTCGTTGCCAAGTCAACCATGCACTTTATGCTCTGACAAGGGAAGTCATTTGTTTGTCCCTTAATCCCATTTTCCTGATTTTCCCTAGTGTCAGTCCATTAGTCCCATCACTATTTTCCCTCGTGCCTTAGTTGAAGATCCTCATGCCTCACCTATGGCACGCCCTATTCTGTCAACATCAACACATTTATTCCAGAAGAACAACCTAAAGGGCAGTGTATCTTGGTTCCAGCTTCCACTCTTATTCGGTGCCTTGGATCAAGGAAAGGGAATCATCATTTCCCTTTGACTTGGTTGTTTCAAGCTCATGATTTGTACACTTGATGGTCCAACGATGCAGCAGATTATACCAGTGATTCCAGGGTGTGTGTGAGATGTTTTAGACCTCATGAGGGGGTAGCCCCCCACATGCCCAAATGAAATCATATTATGTTGTAGCCTCAGATGTAGTTCTGCAGATTTGATGGGTTCGGTTTCTACCGCTTGCAGTGCTCGTAGCATGCATGTCTCCTTCAGATGATCCATTGAGTTTTGCAGAGCCCTTTCTTGTTCGGCATGGCTTCTTTGGTTGTATCCCCTCCCTCCCACCCATTTTTTTAGGGAAGGGCCATTATGTCTCATGTACTAAGATGTTATTGTATTCAGTCCTAACTCATGTTTTTCTAGGCACATTATGTATATGGGATACATTGTATTATGTTCTGGATCATTTATGCCAGCATGTCATGTACCATTCAGCATGTACTTTAGTGCTCAGTTTCATTTTGCTGGGCCCACCATTATTATTTGTACTCAGTTATCTCGGAGGGTATGGATATGCCTCCCCCGCCTCATTTGATATCAGGTACCACAACATAAAAGGAGACTTACATCAGTTAATTGGTCACGCCCCCCAGTCACTATCCTCTTTCGATTCATCTCCATTGGTCTCTCTCTCTCTCTCTCTGACTCCCCTTCAGTGTCTAGTGATTATGTCCTTACAACATACTTCGGTCATAAGTTTTTCTCCTAACACTCGTACGTTGGGGGGAAATCTGTTATCACCAAAAATTGATCATCTAGTCATAACTTATTAGATGGATCAAAGTACACCATATAGCGTCAATTTTACCATAGTAAAATTGCTTTCACTATAAGAAATTACTTAATAAACCACATTTGTTAAGTTATTTCTAGTTAAACCCATGAGGAATAATTAAATAAATCATTATTTAATTAATTATCTTCTAGGAATAATTAATTAAACCATTGTTTAACTAATATTCCTTGTCATATTTGACCCAATCGTGAGAAATAATTGGATAAATCATTATTTATCTTATTTTCCTCTAGGAATAATTAATTAATCATTATTTAATTATTATTCCTTTTCAAGTTTGACTAAACCCTCTAGGAATACTTAAACAAATCATTATTTTTTTATTATTCCTTAACTGCATTCATTGAGATGATAAATAAATCATTTATTTATTTATTATTTCTAAATAAAAGTATTTAACCAATTTAAATATCTTTTTCCCTCCAACCAAATATAATAAAATATTCCAAACTGTTAATTTTAGATTTTGGGTAATAATATTATATTATTTTCCATTGTTCGAGAATAACCTAATATTTTGTTATAAAATGAAGGGTTTTATATTCATTCTTCACTTTCGATTTTTTTCATTGTTGCACTCACTATTGCAGCTTTGATTATTATCATTGTCACTTGCCATTTGCTTTCTCCCATTTGAGTTCCCATTGAACTTAAACATTTTTTTCTAGGTTTACACATTATAGAGAGGAGAGACTCTACATAGTTGAAGACATTGAGGATAGCCAAGAACCCGTCCCACATAGGGGGACTAGTAACATCATTTGTTCCCTTCACAGGTGTCACATAATAAAATATATTCTTTATATCTGGTTTTCATTGGGTCATTGGAATTATTTGCGCCTAATTCCTTATTCCATTTTGTTGTTTAACTATTTGTGTTGCATAGATCAGAACTTTAGCAGGTTTTGTTTCTATCATTTGTTGTAGATCCATACTGTCTTAGAAAACACTCCAACATTAGGTATCTAAATGATTAGAAAATCATTTTATGCTTTTGATCTCACCACATTTCATTTTTTATCATCTGCAACAATATCTTGAAATTTGATAGCCATAAAACCATTCTTTTTTATCTTTAATCCATAAAATACATCATGATCAAGGTGGATGTTCATGCCCACCCACCTGTCCCACTTGGACCCCCACAACTACCTCTTTCAATTTTTCAGTTTCCTTGTTTGTAGCACAATTTACTATGTTTAGCATTTTTTTGGGTGTTGAACTTCTGGAGCTGTTTTGAGGCCCTAAACGACATTTTTTGGGAAATCTGGGAGACACTTGGGATCTTGGCCCAATGTTTCCTTTCCTAAAGTTGTATTCCTCGGATAGATATTTCTAACGAGCTATTTTTCGCGTCAAACGGAGATCGTATACCAAAGTTATGACCTCGGGAATTTGATGTACCACTTTACCTGAAACAGGGCCCATAGTTTGGTGTTTCATCTCCTAGGGTTAGGTTTTTGGATGTTTAGGGTTTTTCATTGTTTCTCAACAACAAATAGGCCTTCGAGCCTCATTGTAACACAGTTCAGAGGCATGTAGCCGCCACATCTCTTCTCAGAGATAAGCTACCATCGCACTAGCTAGTTTATTTCCATTTCTGTTTGTAAGCATATTTCAGTATTTTACAGTAATGAAATGAAGTATTATATCTGCTACATCTCTGTATGTATGGTTAAATATGTAATTTTTTGTGTTCCTACTTAAATCCGGATCAGTGATACCATAGCGGTATGCTTTTTCTCTGTTTTTCTATGCATGTCCCCAACGAGGTCGAGATATAAGGAGTTAGAGCTTGAACTGGTCGAACCTTTGCAAGACCATCCTTGCAAATCCTGACGGCCTCCCATGGCGGATGAAAAGAAAGATGAGGGAGCTAGATATCTTACCAAAATCTTTCTCGATGAAACCCTCGAGCGACAAAGGAACATGATGATGGAAAATTTCACCCAGATCCTTCAGCGGCTACCCAGAGGTGACGCATTGGCTTCCAATAGCTACTCTGGAAATGCCACACCCTTTAAGGTACAAGCTAATTTTGAAATCCCCATATTCGAGGGTCAGATAGATGCAGATGCCATAGATAAATGATTAAATATGCTAGAAGGGTATTTTTTTATTCATGATTTTTCCAGTTGGGAAAAGATTATTTTCGCTCTTCTCAAAGCAGCCCCCCACGTCAAGCACTGGTGGGAAACCTATTGCGAGCAGAAGGATGAAAGTACGGGCTCACTATTTTCAACTGCACCCACTTTGAATTCATTCTGGGATGCCATCAAGGAGCAGTACTACCCTATCAAAAGCCATGAGGACAAATACATAAAGTAGACTATGCTGCAGTAGGGAAGGGACCAAGACGTGCTAGAGTTCACAAACAATTTTCATACCCTTTGCACACAGTTGCGTATCAAGGATTCTAAGTTGCATTTGGTACTCAAATACCACGACTACCTACACATGTACATCCAAGACGAGATGGAGTTCTTGAACATCTCCTCGCTTAGCACGGCGTACCGATACGCTGTCAAGATCGAGCAAAAGTTTAAACAGAAGAAGCGAGACTTTGGATATGCGAATCTGAAGCAAGGTAAAGATTTCCCCAAATCGCAGAACCAAGGACAAAGCCAAGACGGGGCAACCAAGACAACCCGTCGAAACCACAAGAAAAGAACACCACGAAGTCAAAGAAGGACACGAGAAAGTTGTGTGAGTTCCATAAGAGCCCCACTCACAACACAAGTGAGTGTAGAACCAAGCAGTCGTTGGTGGCTAAGTTGAAGGCTTCAAAATCAAATGCATGTTCCGACCCTGAGTCAGAACCCGACAAGGGGAATGGCAAAGGGAAGCAGATCATTGAAGCGGAGCCCAATGCCACTATTTCCACTTCCAAGATCCAAAAGAATGAGCCCGAAGATCCGGAGGAGGGGGGGCGTCTTTTCCACTCACAAATGTGGGTGAAGGGTTCACCATTGCAATTAATTGTCAACAGTGGCAGCCAAAAGAACCTCATTTCAGTAGAGGTCGTGAAGCGTTGGGCCTAATGACTACACCACACCCGCATCCGTACAGTATTGGGTGGCTTCACCAAGGAAAAGATCTCTGAGTCCGCTGGAAATGTCGCCTTCCCTACAGCATCAAGCCCTTCACAAATGAGGTATTGTGTGATGTTGCACCTCTTGATGTTTTTGATGTACTGTTAAGTCAACCATACTTATGGAGGTGACATATTATGTATGATTCAAGGCCTTGCACTTTTATTATTTCTTTGGATAATTCATTATATAGGATACCGGAGGTAGCCCCACCTACCACCACCTCTTTGATCACTGCTAAGAAATGAAATAAGCTCATCTCCTAGACTAGGAAATTCATTTTTTGTCTGGTTCACTCCCAAAGTAAGGGGAAGATTGTCACCATATCCATGATCCCCGCGAAGGGTTCCCCCATGCAGTAGCAGTAGCAGAGGGATATGGTCGTCTTCTCCTTGCCCACAGGGGTACCGTTGCACTGTCAGGTCAAGCATTTGGTCGATTTGACTTCGAGATCACCTCTACCTAATGGGCCAATCTATTGCCACTCCATTCTGGAAAATTCCAAGTACAAGAAGCAAAATGATAAACATCGGGTGCCACACAAGTTTCAGGTGGACAAAAAAGTCAGGTTGCATCTATAGAAAGAACACCTTACAAGAACCCATCAAAAGCTCAGACCAATCTGATATGGTCCTTACACTAGTACCAAGGTTGTGGGAAACAATGTTTTGGAGCACAACAGTCCCCCATTCCTTTGCTTGCACCAAGTGGTCAATGTGGACTGCCCTCGACCATGCTTCCTGTTAGCCTTGTTGGCATTTGGCCCAAAAATGGATCCAAAACACTCCTGAAGTCTTCAAGAGTTGCTTAAGATCATCCAAAGATCACAACAATCACATGCCAAGAGCCCTTGGAAGGGTAGAAAAACACTATCGGGAGGTTAAAACATGTGAAAAACCATGTATTGAAGGCATACACAGTCCAACACACAACAGTCGTCAGATTTGGCTGATCAACAGCCAAAATCTAAGCAGCAAATCGCAATCAGCCAGCACAAAGGACTTAAGGTTGGGTGGAAGACACCCCGATCAGTGATCTCCAATGATTGGACCAGTGAGTCGCAATCGACAGAGGCAAGTAGGCAGAGTAAGCACGTAGATCGATGGCCAACATCGTGTCGCAGGATAGAAATCGGCAGGGACATACGCCATGTTATATGGAAAGACCTCTGGCTTGGGCGATATGCGATTGCAATCAGATCGCATCGCTATGTCACATCGGAAAACATTAAGAGGCAGGGCCTATACACATGTATGTGTGTGACCCGATGAACCCGACCCGACATAATTCTAAATATTATTTCATAATATTTGAGGTCCCAAGAAAGGCCTTTTTCAATGCATTTCACAGTTTGATACGTATTTATAAAATACAAATGGAACCTTGGGGCAATGCCGATGCAATAAGACCCGGACTCGAAAGGGTTCGAGAATGAAAATTTATACTGTAGCCATTTTTCATGTATTTTCAGTGTTTTTTATGTATTTCTGATTACAAAGAAAACACACAGGAGCAGGTCATCTGCGACATGCGATAGCAACCCTAAGGGTGGACCCAATAAATGAATAGGCCATATCTAAGGACTTTTGAAGTCTGAAATCCTGAGAGCTTGGCGGGATTTCTCATAGTTGTAGCGTTTTCTGTTTAAAACAAAAAACAGTCATTGTTCACATTTAAAAGGGTAACAGACGTCCGAAGACCCATTTTATCACATAGCAGAGACCAGGAAACAGTTGCTGGGAGACAGAGGCTGGAAAGTGATCATGGATTATCATAGCACGATGCAGCTCATCCAAACAAACAAAAGCAATCATGGAGTAGACAACGCAGCTCATCCAAACCAACAAACAATCATGGAGCAGACAGGGCAGCTCATCCAAAACAACAGAAGTGATTGTGGGGCATCTCTGGCATGAGAGAGCTCCCAGATAGCATAGCAACTAACAGAATGTAGTTACTCTGCTTCCAGAAGAAGAAACCTCTGAGCCCACGTTTGCCTAGTCAGGGCATCAAATTGTTAAAGGGACAGAGAGGATAGATTAAGACTCTAAGCCTTTGAGAGCTCGGGAGGATGGTAAAAGGCATATAAATCGCTGAAAGAAAATTGTAACAAGGGTTAAACTTCTAGAGACTGTTTATATTGTGTTCATTGCAATGTCTCATCTTCATTCCAGTAATACAAGCTTCTTTTGTTGTTACATGTTCAATATCCATTTCTCTTCTGTTCTAAGCTTGTACTTGGATAGTCTATTCATGATTTCTTCTGTGTCTAATGCCATATAACTGTCATCTTATCTCTGTGCTGATAAATTAGATTTGCAAGCTTCATTTACTTCTTGTAGCTAGCCATTCATATATGTTTATGTATGCATATACCGGTACAATCAGTATTCTCCATCTATCTAATGAATCTATAAACTATTGAGCATTAGTGGTCTAAATACTTGTCAAGCTGAGGGTTTTCATGCATGTCTGGAGTGAAAACATAGTTGAAATAGTTATCTGGCTTGATCCAAACCTTCATCCATTCCAATAGTTCCGAGAACAATATTGAAGACTATATGTTACCAGGCATCTCCGAGTTACAACCTAAGAGAGTTTCCTAGAGTGATAACACTTCCCACCATTATTGGACACACCAGAGGTTGCAGAACAACTCACCAGGGACCAAGCTCAGCAGAAGTTTCCTCATCTCAGGGAGGAACTCAACACAATGGGGACCATTTCTTCCTAAGGGGGAGGAATGATCCAGGTGGATGTCCATGGCCACTCACCTATCCCACCTGGTCCCCCACAACGTCTCTTTCAAATTTTCAGTTTCCTTATTTGTAGCACAATTTACTATTTTTAGCAGTTTTTCGGGTCCTGAACTTTCGGAGTCGTTTTGAGGCCCTAAATGACGTTTTTTGGGAAATTTGGGAGCAACATAGAATCATGGACCGATGTTGCTCTTCCTAAAGTTATAGTCCTTGTATAAGTTGTAGTCCTCTGATAGATCTTTCTAATGAGCTATTATGTGAGTCAAATGGAGATCGTATACCAAAGTTACGAGCCCGAGAAGTTGATGTACCAATTTACCCGAAATGGGGCCCATAGTTTGGCATTTCATCTCCTAGGGTTAGTTTTTAGGATTTTTAGGGTTTTCCATTGTTTCTCAACAATAAATAGGCCTTCGAGCCTCATTGTAACACAGTTCAGAGGCATGTAGCCACCACATCTCTTCTCAGAGATAAGATAACATCGTGCTAGCTAGTTTATTTCCATTTCTGTTTGTAAGCATATTTCAATATTTTACAAGAATGAAATGAAGTATTCTTTCTGTTGCATCTCTGTATATATGGTTATATCTGTAATTTGTTGTGTTCCTACTTAAATCCGGATTAGTGGTATCAGAGCAGTCTACTTTTTCTCTATTTTTCTTTACATGTCCCCAACGAGGTCGAGATATAAGGAGTTAGGGCTTGAACTGTTCGAACCTTTGTAAGACCATCCTCACAAATCTAGACGACCCCCCATGGTGGATGAAAAGAAAGACGAGGGGGCAGGAGATCCTATCAAAATCTTGCTCGAAGAATCCCTCGAGCAACAAAGGAACACGATGATGGGGAATTTCACCCAGATCCTTCAGCAGCTAGCCAGAGGCGACGCATCAACATCCAATAGCTACTCTGGAAACGCCACACCCTTTAAGGTACAAGATAATTTTGAAATCCCCATATTTGAGGGTCAGATAGACGCGGATGTCGTAGATAAATGGTTAAATCTGCTCGAAGGGTATTTTTCTGTTCATGATTTTTCCGGTCAGGAAAAGATTATTTTCGCTCTTCTCAAAGCAGCACCCCACGTTAAGGACTGGTGGGAAACCTACTACGAGAATAAGGATGAAAGTACGGGCTCACTATTTTCAATCGCACCCACTTGGAATTCATTCTGGGATGCCATCAAGGAGCAGTACTACCCTGTCAAAAGCTATGAGGACAAATACATAAAGTGGACCACGTTGCGGTAGGGAAGGGACCAATATGTGCCAGAGTTCACAAACATTTTTCATACCCTTTGCACACAATTGGGTATCAAGGATTATAATTTGTATTTGGTACTCAAATATTGTGGATGCCTACACAGGTACATCCAAGACGAGATGGAGTTCCTGAACATCTCCTCGCTCGGCACTACGTATCGATACACTTTCAAGATCGAGCAAAAGTTTAAACAGAAGAAGCGAGACTTTGGATCTGTGAATCCGAAGCAAGGGAAAGGCTTCCCCAAATCGCAAAACCAAGGACAAAGCCAAGCCAGGGCAAGCCAAGACAACCCGTCGAAGCCACAAGAAATGAACAACACCACGAAGTCAAAGCAGGACATAGGAAAGTGGTGTGAGTTCCATAAGAGCCCCACTAACAACACAAGTGAGTGTAGGACCAAGCAGTCGCTAGTGGCTGAGTTGAAGGCTTCAAAAGCATATGCATGTTATAACCCTGAGACAAAACCTGACAAGGGGAATGGCAAAGGGAAGCATATCATTGATGCGGAGCCCAGCGCCACTGTTGCCACTGCCAAGATCCAAAAGAATGAGCTCGAAGATCCAGAGGAGGGGGAGCATCTTTTCCACTCACAAATGTGGGTGAAGGGTTCGCCGTTGCAATTCATTGTCGATAGTGGCAGCCAAAAGAACCTCATTTCAGCATAGGTCATGAAGCGGTTGGGCCTACCGACTACACCACACGCACAGCCATACAGTATCAGGTGACTTCTCCAAGGACGAGATCTCTGAGTCTGCCTGCAATGTCAACTTCCCTACAGCATCGAGCCCTTCACATATGAGGTATTGTGTGATGTTGCACCTCTTGATTTTTGTGATGTACTATTAGGCTAACCATTCTTATGGAGCCAACATGTTGTGTATGAGCCAAGGCCTTGCACTGTTACTATTTATTTGGATAATTCATTATACTGGATACTGGAGGTAGCCCCACCTACTGCCACCTCTTTGATCACTCCTAAGAAATGCAACAAGCTCATCTCCTAGACTAGGAAATTCATTTTCTGTCTGGTTCACTCCCAAAGTAAGGGGAAGATCGTCGCCACATCCATGACCCCCATGAAAGGTTCCTCCACGCAGCAGCAACATCAGAGGGATATGGTCATCTTCTCCTCACCCATAGGGGTACCGTTGCGCTGTCAGGTCAAGCATTTGGCCAATCTGACTTCCAGAGCACCTCTACCCAATGGGCCGATCTATCACCACTCCATTCTGGAAAATTCCAAGTACAAGCAGCGACATGATAAACATCGAGTGCCACACAAGTTTCAGGTGGGTGACAAAGTCTAGTTGCATCTACAGAAGGAATGCTTTACAAGAGCCCATCAGAAGCTTAGACCACTCTGATATGGTCCTTACACCAGTACCAAGGCTATGGGAAACAATGCTTTGGAGCACAATAGTCCCCCATTCCTTCGCTTGCACCGAGTGGTCAATGTGGACCACCCTTGACCATGCTTCCCACTGTTACTGGACACATCAAAGGTTGCAAAATAGCTCACCAGGGACCAAGCTCAACAGAAGTTTCCTCATCTCAGGGAGGAACTCAATGCAATGGGGACCATTGCTTCCTAAGGGGGGAGGAATGATCCAGGTGGATGTTGGTGGCCACCCACCTATCCCACTTGGACCCCCACAACTGTGTCTTTCAATTTTTCAGTTTCCTTATTTGTAGCACAATTTACCATTTTTAGAAATTTTTCGGGTCCTAAACTTCCAAAGCCATTTTGAGGCCCTAAACGACGTTTTTTGGGAAATTTGGGATCAACAAGGAATTATGGACCGATGTTGCTCTTCCCAAAGTTGTAGTCCTCAGATAAGTTGTAGTCATCGGATAGATATTTCTAATGAGCTATTGTGTGAGTCAAATGGAGATCGTATACCAAAGTTACGACCCCGGGAAGTTGTACCAATTTACTCGAAACAAGGCCCGTAGGTTTTTTTATGTTTAGGGTTTTCCATTGTTTCTCAACAATAAATAGGCCTTCGAGCCTCATTGTAACACAGTTCAGAGACATGTAGCCGCCACATCGTTTCTCAGAGATAAGCTACCATCACCCTAGCTAGTTTATTTCCATTTCTATTTGTAAGCATATTTCAGTATTTTACAGTAATGAAATGAAGTATTATTTCTGTTACATCTCTATATGTATGGTTATATATGTAATTCCTACTTAAATCCAGATCACATCATTCCCTAAATTAATATTTTCATATTGCATTGTAATTGTTGAATAGATCTTCTATAAAAAGTTTGTTTACATATATATTAAAAATTATTATTTTTATAATAAATAAAAAGTATATTTTAATGTTGACATAAAATTATTATTTTATAAATAAATATATTTGGAAAAAATTAGAGTAATGAATAATTTATTATAAGTGAGTAACAAATAATGATGATAATAACAATAATAATTTAATTTTAAAGTGATTGTTTGGTCAAATTAAAATGGTGAATAAGAACTTTTTGTTGGTGAGACAAAAGATTCTCCTTCAAAACAAAAGTGATAATATATTAAGAGACTCTTAAGTACATTGCGAATCATTCCATTAGTTTTATCAAGTTTAACCAACTATTTAGGGTCACAAAAAATAAAAAGCACATCTATCTTGCCTTTAAAACCCTTCTAGGGAGCAGGCTAAGAAAATCATGGCAATGATAAGTAAGAGCAAAGAAATCAGTGCATGAGGTAGAAAACCATCCCCCTCATGTATGTGTTATGTGAGACAAGAAAACTCCAATTTATAAATGTAGGTTCCAAAGAGGGTTAGAGAAAGAAGAGAACCTTGTTTAACTCCTGTGTTCTATATAAAATCCAAAAGACTATCACCCTAAAATTAGTGTTGATACTACCTTAAATTTGGCATCAATTAATGTATTCACCTTCTTAATATAGTTCCAAATTATACTAGTGAAAGAATTACAAACAATTTACTATTGTCACTATTTGCTAATATTGTTTTTCCTTTAAAAATGTCTAAACTTATAAATTATTGAAATTTTGTTATTAATAAAATTTATTATTATCGTGATTTACTTTGTTTATTGTTTTTTTTAACCCTTTATTTATTTATTTATAGATAGATAGATAGATATAGATATAATTTTGAAATATATACAAAATTATTTAAAAATTAACTAAATACAAAAATATATAAAAATTAACTTATAACATTATATTTATATTCCATACCATGCAAACCATAAAAACTGATAATCTCATTTATATTCACACAATGCAAAAAAACCTTAACAAACTTAGTTTAAAAACACTCTACATAATCAAAACTCTAAAATAGATTTGTTGAATGCTCACTCAGATTTGTTGAATGCTCACATGACATAATATGTAGACAATCCCTCCATTTTTTTAACCACGTGATATATACATGACTACCAACGCATATGCTATGTATTTTGTATCTTCCAACAGTATGGCCTATATATATTTATGCACATGTTTGCTTGAAAACTCGTAATGAACATTATTTTTGTCATTTTATATGTAATTAATTAATCTTTGTAATTAATTAATGTTATGTATTTTGTATCCTGCAAGAGTATGGCCATATTCATTTATGCAGGTTGAAATTCGTAATGAACCTTATTTTTATAATTTTAATTAAAATTTCATATAGTTTTTTAAAAAGTTGAATTTAAGTTGTTTAGCTTGTAAAATTTGAATGTCTAATAAATTTTTGGGTGTTAAATCTATTTATGCATTGAAAAATATATTTTAAAAAACAAGAAATCATAGTCTTGCTTGAGATTGTATTGTAAATTTCAGTGAGAAAGTTATTTCGTCTATAAATTAGATTACGCCCTAATTTCTAATACATACTTCATAATATATCTAACATTGTTAAAAATCATAAACTAACTAAATTATAATTTTATTTTAAAGTATTATTATTATTTATTATAAAAAAATTAATATATAAGTTAATCAAATTTACATTTGAAAGATATGGAACAAGATTCTTATTCATGGAGATTTACTCCAATTTATCATGGAGATTTTTAATGTGTAAATAGACTTTGTTACAATACTATGGCCAAATACCATGGTTCATCGATACCACATGCCCAAAAAATCATAACTCATTTCATATCACACTTGTCTATATGGTATTTTTTATAATTAATCAATTTACTTAAAAAGAAAAAGATAGCATAACTACTTTGAAGATAAATCTCAACCTTTGATTTATATATATTGTTAAGAATATTCTAAAATATTTTATCAAAATGAAATTCCTACCATCCACTTAATAATTATTAATAATTAAATTAAAATTATAAAAACTTCATTCCTAAATAAATATACATATTAACATAATTATAAAATAAATTTTAATATCCCTATATATTAAATATGTAAATTAATATTTTGTTTCATCCCAACCCCATTTAATGGTTCATCCTTTCTGACCATATTTTAAAACTTAATAGCCATAAAACCATGATGTGTTATCTTTAATTCATAAAAATCATCATCCATTTAAGTTAACATTTTCTCATTCAATAATCTAGGGTCTAGTGTAACATTGAATATATTTTTTATAAAATTGTTAGTGGTATTTTTTTATTGGAATATATAGTGGTATTATTTTATGGGAATATATATAAAGTTAGGATTTTTATATTATTATATATATATATATAATATAATATGTTAGGTATTGGTTTGTTATTCGGAAAATCAAACATATAGTATAAGTTTAAAAATTTTATGTTATTTGTTAAATGTTATCTGGATAATTATATTTTTTTTTAAACAAAAATTACAACTAAAAAATAACACAAACATAAATTGATGAACATGAGAATAACTATTCTATAATTATGTTTCTCATAAGATAATTGGCTCACTTATCATATTTTGAGAGAGGAGTCTATTAGGATAGGTAGTTGTTGCTCATTATCATTCTCTAAAGAGAAGAAGTCATAGTTTGTCAATGTATTTCTTAGCATTAAGATTTTTCTATTGGGTCTATCAACTTTGTCCATGGTTTCAAGCATGAAAATTAGCTTCATGTTGGGTTTCAACTCAGTCTATAATCACTCTCCCCATTAGAGTTTTGATATGATAGTAAAGGTCAATCATCTGCATGTAGGATGAGCAGTGCATCCTAGTATAGATTCCTACATTAAGAATCCATTCCCTAGTTTCTTTATCAAATTGTCTATCAGGGATCAACCTTCTACTCTATAGGACTCGGTCTTCCACATCAGAGATTTCTCTTTGGACCACTTTAGGAATGATGTTTCTACACCTATCTGTGGTGGCATGTGTAGTTGTTTGGGCTTGGGATTGATCAGTAAAGGGAGGAGGAGAGCTAGAGGCAAGGGAGGGACCTAGGCATTCTCTTCTCCCTCTACGTTCTGAGGAAAAAATGTTGTGTCTTTCCATGTGTTCAAGCAACTAGGAGTAGCCTAACCCAAAAAAGGAATCATAGGGGAAGGTGTATAAACACAAACCAAAACAACAAGGAGGGATATTCAAGGAGAAGCAGGAATAAAACTAGAGGGGGTGATCACAATAGGAAGAATAACTCGAGAAGATAGACAAGATTGAAACCAAGGAGTCTTAATCCCAAAGAGAGAGGCAAGGAGGGAAAGTTAGCTACATGTAGGCTTAGAGTCCATTTCAAAGCAACATACAACAAAATCCTCCCAGGATTAATAGGCATAATAAAGGAAAATAAAATTAGGATAAAATTATAGCACAATTTCTGAAAAACACTAATAAAAGAGCATCCATTAGTGAGGAAAAGTTCAAAACAAAGATGAAAATTATTGCTAACTTGATACTTCTCCTTCGAGTTTGTAATGAGAAATGATTCATGCATTCCAAGATGACTAATTTCTAGTTGAAGACTACTGCAACTCTTGCATGCAACATTATCTCCATCCCTTGATTGGTATTATTCTTCTAGATTCATATACTCTTTGTCTCCAAGAATAATATGTCTGCAAAAGCCAAAAAATTCCCATGAGAACTGAATATGTCAAGTGCAACAACCAGCTATATAATCTTTAGTCCTCCCTCTCTTCTCATCCTTGGATGCACAAGTACCATGATATGCCATCAACCTCCTAGTTTTTTCCATAATTTTCACTAGGTGACTCCTAATGTTTGTGTGCAAGATGAACTACCCTTCTCTGGACTCCTGCACAACTATAACCATCATCTCTAACCTATCCCGCAAACAAACAAGATTGAATTTCAATCACATGTGTACTTTCCTCCATGCAAAGTGTCATTTATTGGTCTCCCCCATTAAATAGGCTACACTCATATCAATTTATGTAGGATGCCTCTCCACACCCACCTTAGGGATTAATTTATATAGTTGAAAAGTATATTTTAATGTTAATATATTTTATAAATAATTGTATTTTATCTTTTTAAATAATAAATAACTTTAAAATAATAATAATAACTATGTTGATAGACATATCTATTTTGGAATAGGTCTTTCACAATTTTAATTCAATTATCAATAATTATTAAGTGAATGGTAGGGATTTAACCTCCATAGAATAATCTTGGCAAATCAAAGACTAAGATTTATTTTCAAAGTAGTTATGTCTTTTTTTCCATTTTAATTTAAATTAATTAATTAAAAAAATTGTCATATTAACAAGTGCCATATGAAATGAGTTATGTTTTTTTGAACATGTGGTATTGATGAGCCATGGTACTAGCCTATGGTATTATAACAAGCCTATTTACATATTAACAATCTCCATGATAAAATGAGGTGAATATCCATGGCTCATAATCTTTTTGCTTGTTTTTTTAAATGATATGCATTTACCTACTATATTAATTCTTAGTGAGATCATCTTTTGGATTAATCACATTATTGAAGATTTGGTCGACGTTTCAAACAAACTATTGTGGCTCATATTCTTTTAAATGATATGTATTTACCTGCTATATTAATTCTTAGTGAGATCATCTTTTGGATTAATCACATTATTGAGATTTGGTCGACGTTCGAACCAACTAATGTGGCTCATATTCTTAAGAAGAATAGAGTTGTTTCTACTTTCAAGCCCCTTAATACCATTAGAAATTCTCTTAGATCTATTAAAGAATCGATTGATCCTAAAGACATGAAAGGGGTATACTCAATTCCTTGCTCATGTGGGATTCCTTACTTTAGTGAAACGGGTCGCTCCATAAACCAAAGAATCCAAGAACATGCAGCAGACATTAGGCACAATTTCTAGCTTTAGCCAAACAAGCGGTGAAATCTAAGAACCATGTCTACATTGAGGATACCCAGGTCATCACCATGGTTTATCAGTTCCATCATAGGAAGCTAAGAGAAGTCATTGAGATTGAGAAGCATGCGATCAATCTCAACATAGATGATGGTTGGAAATTAAGAAGGAGGCCCTCTACTCTTGGGTGATTTCAATTCTTTTTCTATTTTTATATATATTTTTTATTTCTATTTCCATTTCTTTCTCATTTTATCTTACTTTATTCTTTGTATCTATTCTTGAGTGCTTTACTTTCTTATATATATAGAAGAAATTAAAGCACTAAATAAATAAATAAATATATATATATATATATATATATATATATATATATATATATATATCTATCTATATATATATATATATATATATAATTTCGATTTCCATTTCTTTCTCATTTTATCTTACTTTATTCTTTGTATCTGTTCTTTGTATCTTAGTTCTTTGTATCCCTTTGTTAGCTTCCTTCACTAAAAAAAATTCTGGTATAATTTAATATTGAATAGTAATATTAAAACTAATTTTAATTTTCTTCTTCTTTTTATATTAAATATTTAATTTATTTTATTATTAATAATTTTAATATAATTCTAACCTCTTACCACTATGATTTCATCCATCAAATATTCTTTATTCTATTTCTATTAATTCTATTACATAATAACATTGAAAATGAAAATAAATAATAAATTATTAAATAAATACTATTTTTTTTTTCAAATTATTTTATTACATTGATAATGAAAATAAATAATAAATTAATATTATATTTTATTAACTAATTTCTATTTCTTAAGAACCTTTTCCTAACGCCCAGTTCATAACAGCTAATTTCTGGCAAGGATGATTCTTTGCTATTTAAACATTTGTGAAGATTGATTTTTTTCACTTTTGTCCTGAGGATAAACCACATTAGTTGGTTCTTAACCTCGACCAAATCTCAAAAATGTGATTAATGTGACAAACAATCTCACTATCAATATGGATCACAAAAGTCTAAGATCTAATATTAATTCTTTTTGTCATTCAAAATAATAATAATAATAATTTTAAATAAAGTTATAATTTAGTTATTTTTTTATTTTAGTGAAAATGTATTTTTAAATAAGTGTTTTGATATTTATTATGAATTGATGTTTATCAACATTTACCAACCATTTAATTTATATAAATAAATTAACTATAATAATAATATAAAAACAATAATTTAAATATCTACTTTATATAAAATATTAATTTATAAAATTAAAAATTATTTTCCCATAACAAATTTAATTTAATTATAATTATTATAATTGTAGTATATATATATAAACATTATAACGCTGAAGAACACGTGAGAGACTTTGGTATCTAGAGCATGTAATTTGACTAACTGTCTCTCCTGTTTATGTACCAAATAGTTTTGCAAAATGGATGAACAGTCTGCCCAACGATTGATAATTATAGTGGATGAAAACGTGAAGTATTTTGCTTTGAAACATTTTAATATGGTTAAAAGATGTTATAAGAGTTTTATATTCAAATGGGCAGATTCACATTTTGAATCGTTATTTATAAAATTAAAATTTGTTTTTTTTAATTTATAAGTAGATGAATATAAAAGAATATAATATATTTTATTTATATTATTACATTAATAAAAATATAAATAAATATTCTTAAAATATATAAAAATATATTTTTAAAAGACATTAAAAGTAAAGTTTATATATTTTAACGCATTTAAAAGTAAATTTTATATATTTTAAATATATTCAAAGTAAATTCATGGTAATGTATTAGTCTTATTTAAAAAATCAATGAATGTTATAATAGTTGGTAATGTATTAATCTTAATGAATATTATAATAGTGTTGGATTTATGTTAGGCAAATACAATGAAGTCTAGTTAGTATCAATGTTTTTAGAAGTTTGAAAAATGAAAAATGTTACTCTTCGAAATTCTTATTTTTAATAATTCCCGGTAAAGAAGTAACTTTTTTAGTAGTGACTTACTTGTGAGTTAGAGCTCACAAGTTTCACTCATGTTATAGACTAGCAAAAGTTGAATTTATTATGCTTTTGATTTTATTAAAAATGTGGTCAAAGATTAGAAGAAACACCAAAAAAATTTAAAATGTGGTTAAAGATTAGAGGAAACACCAAAAAAGTGGCTTGTGAACACTCATTCTAGCAATGCGAAAAAAAAAAGCTCTTACCAACATATCAATTTTTGTGGTGTTTATAAAGGAAAAATAGATACCTTGTTGGGATAAAAGAATGTGAAGCCTCTACAATTAAAAATGATACTTCGAGACTCCTAAGAAATGTAGTTTGTTTAATTCTTTTATTATTAGCAATTTTTGGCAGGAAATAAGTAACTCTTTCAATCGTGACTAGTGCATGATTTAGTATTCACGAGTTTGGATCATGTTAAACTCAAGTGACTAATTGAAGACTTTACACAACATATTGTGGTGAACTTACAATGGCTTTGATTTTGTAAAACAATGGTCAAAGACAAGAAGCACAAAAACCCATCTTGTAGAACACTCATTCTAGCAATACACAAAGAAAAAATCATACATCAAACATATTTTAGAAATATACTCAAGGTATTCATAAGATAATATACATACATGGTTGCTAGGTTGTGAATTGCATTGTACATTTGTAGCTGAGAGTGCATGAAGAAAGGACTTACTAACCTAATTTGTTTTGTGGTGTTTTTAAAGGAAAAATAATATTGTGTTGGGATGGAGGACTACGAAACCTCTACAATGAAAAAATGCACTCCATAAGAATCCTAAGAAATATAGTTTGTTTAGTTCCCCTATTCTCATTAATTTTTTAGTAAGAAAGAAGTAACACTTTTAGTGGTAACTTGTGCATGATCATGAGTTTGAATCGCGCTGAAATCTAGTGGTTTAATAAAAGACATTAAAGAACCCATTGAGTTGAACTTGATATTACTTTTATTATGTAAAAAGGTGGTTGAATACTAGAAGAAACATAAAAAAATTGTCTATATAACACCCATTCTAGCAATTCACAAAGAAAAAAACCATACATCAAATAGGGTATAGAAATATATTCAATATCTTCATAAAATAATATACATACAAAGTTGCTAGCTTGCAAATTTCATTTTATATTTGTAGCTGAGAGTGCATGTAGAAAGCACTTACTAGTTACCTATCTAGTTCTAGGGTGTTTTTAAAGGAAAAATAACTATCTTGTTGGGATGGAAGACCACGAAACCTATGTAATGAAAATAATGGTACTCCTTGAGACTTAAGAAAAATAGTTTGTTCAGTCTATTAGAGTTCCAATAAAGAATCTTTGGAACTCGTAAGCTTGTGTAGCTTCCTTATCTACTACGTTGTAGGACTTATCTTCTAGCTATTTCTAGAAGATTTCATGGAACTTATAGATTACATTATTGTAAACCTTTTTTACTAAATCAATGAAGTGACTTATCCTTTGTTCTTCAATCATCTTTCTTCATTGAATGTCTTTTTTAGGTTTTGCAGTATGGTCCTTAGGTGTTTTTTGCATACTTACAAGATATTAGAGCTTTGATTGAAATCTCCTTTTTTTTTTTTTGAAATATATGTAGTTTGTCGAGATCATATTACTTGTAATCTAAGTAAGAGGTCACATTTCCTTTGTACATCTAGTTTTTTTTTGTTAGGTTTCTTCGTTATCATATGGTTAGATCTAGATATGCAAAGAGGCCCTAATTTCTCCAAATGTCTCTCCATTGATACTCATTTTGAGTCCATAATTTTATTTCCTCACTTTTAAACACCTTGCACACTCGTGTTAATCTATGTTCAAGCTTTCATTTGACCATTGTTGGACATTATCTGATCTGCCAATTTGAAAACCCCATAAGTTCAACTGGGGGAAGCTTCAAAATGTGAACCAGCGGGAAATAGTCATGGTGAGAGTGAAGATAGAAAATGGTCATGCCCAATGAGATTTGAATGCACAAAAGCAACATCCTCTTGGTCGATTATTCTTGAAAAAAATATCATTCTTATTGTCAAGCAATCCTAACTCTCAAACTTCCATGTTTGTTCCCAGAGAACAACTAATGTTCATGTTAGAGGATATTCCTCATTGCTTTATTGAACATTTATTTCCAAAGATTTTTTTTGAGAATGAGATCTTAGAATCTGAAGTAGAGAGTATGACTTCACCCACTCATTCTTCAACAGTCGCTCTAACTAAGGAATTGAGAAAAAAGGTCATGAAGCAGGTTCAGTTCTATTTTACTAATCCAAATATACCTAGTGACATATATTTGATGAAGTTTGTGAATAATGATCTAGAAGGATTTGTTCCTATTCCTTTTGTGCATCTTTTAGGAAAGTACAAATCCTTGTTAGCTCAATTGGGTTTGTTGCTCAATTTTCTGAGGAAGAAAAATAGAAGCAAGGGTTTTCTTTGCAATGAACCAAGGTGCAATTATTAATTTTAAAATCTACCACATAATTATCATTTTCTTCCCAAATTTTAGTGGAAATGGTTTTTTTTAATATCTGGGATAAAGTTTAAACATTTTACTGGCGTAAAAGATTTTTTTTTGTTGGGAGCAAAAATATCCAAGCAAGAAATATTTTTGCATTGTATATAGAAGTCTTTGGACAATTTTTGAAGCCACTGGGAAAAATTATTGGATAAAAAATATTTGTTACAAGTAACCAAGTTCATTAGAATATGGGGGATTCAAGGACCATAGAGCTTATTACTCATTGTAATCATCATACTTGGAAATCAAAATGAAATAGTTTTTTTTTAAAGGACTTAGGCAAATGTTAAGTGATAATCAGTCAGTTTTGACAATGGAAATTAAAAATCTTTCTTATCTGAATACGCAAGATGAAGCCATGGTTTTGATAGGGTTGTATATCTCAGATAATCTATTTTTTAATCTAAAACAATGTACCACTCCAAAACAAAGTCGGGATAAGTTGGCCTCTTTATTTGGAAAGGTTAATGAATTCCATCCTTTAGAATTGGAAGAAAATTTATCAACTTGGTACTTGATGAAAATGCTTGTATTGAGGAGTACCTTACAAAATTCAGGGCTTTGGTGGCCGAATTAAAATCATGTGGCATAGAACCAAAATGTTATTTTTTAATCGCATTAAATCTAAAGATTTATTTTCATATTTTTTCATCTACATTTTATTCAACAATGGATTCTCTAGGAGATTCATTCAAAATTCCTAGTTTTGAGACATTATATGATAGTCTCACATGAGAAAAATCTAAGCTTAAGCAGTTAGACTTTCTCACTAGCTCTTCAAATTAGGCTAGACTTGTAGCCCATACCTCCAAACATCAACATAAACCCCAGTCCCAATTGAAGAAACTTTCTACTCAAGCCTATGAGATTCCCTCCAAGCCTCAGCAAAACATTAAGTCTTCACCTCCAACTTCCAATAATAATGGGTCTTCCTCCAAGAAAAAGAAGAAAAATAAATTAGATGAAACATAATCCTTTTGTGGTAAATATAGGCATACTGAAGCAAAATGTTCGAAAAGGTTATATGTATTAGATGATTCCATGGAGAAACACAATATTTCAAGAAGTGAAGGACATGCTTAATCGACTCAAGCTCTAGGTATATTTACAGATCACTGGATACTTGATTCAGGAGCATCACATCATATGACTCCTTATTAAGATTTACTTCCTTCTACATCCAATAGCAACATTTCACAAATTTTAGTTGGTGACTCTACTCATCTTGAAGTCTTGGGGCTATGCAATTGACTAATGGGTGCATTCATAATGTACTCCCTATCCCTAAGATCTTTGAAAATTTATTATCCATCTATCAAATTTTTCTTTTTGGTGATGGGGATGTTGGAAAATGTAACTAGTTTTGGTCTTCAAAATTGTTATTGTACTCATGTCATTATGTATATCTTATATTGTAACAAATAAAAGAACAAAGAAAATTATTATTTTCAAGCATGGATTTCATGCTTCTTTTGATTGGTCATCTAGGTTAAGTATGTTATTCATGCTTCTATGGTTTTTCGTGCCATAAGAATAATTTTCATGAGTCATGAGAGTCAATTTCATGTATATAAGACTATTTTTAGAAAGTTGTATCATGTAAAAGAATATATTTTGAGTTTAAAAAGTCAAAATATGCCTCCAAGCACAAGTCAGCCCTAATAGTGAGAAGTTGACCTAGAGAGGGTTATTTGACCACTTAAAAATCATATATATAGAAGGAAATTTGACTCATTTGAAGACACATTTCTACAGTTTGATCTTTTGAAGAAGAATGAGAGAAATAATAAAGAAAGACAAAGAAAGAAGTCAATATTAATGGAGGAAGAAAGTGAAGTCTTAATAGAAAGAAATATGCCTTAGAAAATATCACACACGTGAAATTTCAGAATTATAGGGAGGTCCAAATTGTAGGTTTGTTGTAGGGGGTTGAAGGTTTGTTCTAGGAGGCTGAGATTCTGATGCAGGGGGTCGAAATTTGAGTTTGAAGCATATTGGAAAGGCTTGACTTAAGTTGACTTCGACTCATTGAAGGAGGACTATTTGGAGGGATGACTTAGTGCTTGGAGGAGGTTTGAATTTAGTCTTTGGATCTTGGATTTATCGTTTGAATTGATTCAATAACAAGAGAAGAGAAACTTTCTAGGTTTTCCCCTTGGAGGGGTTTTTCCCTAGCTTGGAGCCTAATTCTTGTGTCCATTGTCTTTATTGTTTTTTCTCTTGGTAATTGTTTGATGAAAATATTTAATAAAGTAATATAATAAGATAACTAAAGTTCACAAGAAATTATTAAGGTTAAGGAGAATTGGTTTAAATAGCTTCCATACTAGATTCTCCAACATGGTATCAGAGCTAAGGTGAAGAAGAAGGTAGAATGGAAATCATCTTTTTGACATAAGAAGGGTTTGCTTGTCAAGAGGAATTATTTGCAAAAGGACACAATGAAAGAACAAGAAGACCTATTGACCTAGAAGGAAGGTTACTACATCCAAATTTCATTTAAGGCCTCATTATCATAAGAAGGATCAAGCTCTCATTGAAGGAAGAATAAGCTCTTATCAAAGGTTCTCTCGTGCACTCCATCATCTTGAAGAAAAGGAAGCATCAAATAATATTGAGATCATCATCCACTCTTTGAAGTTGTTTGAAGACACTATTGTTGAAGGCATCCTAGAAGTCATCATTCTAGGGCATTGTTAAAGTCTCTTTGAAGGCCTTGAAAACATCAAGATATTTGGATACATCATCAAGATGTACACTCATTTAACAAGTACCATTTTGTGTTCCATGTCTCAATATATAGAACATATGCCTACATTTTTCAAGGAAAGCAAAATCTCATTGGATCAGCAAACTTCCTAGCTTGGAAGAAGAGGATTGATTTGATACTCAAAGAAATGAGGTCATGTAATATGTTCTTAGTGAAGTTTCTCAACCCTACAAAGAGAAGACTCAAGAGTTATAAAAATACAATAAGGGAGAAGTGAGAACACAAATGATCATTATTGAATCTATAAAAGATCATCTTGTTCCCTTTTTCGTTGATTTAAAGACATCCAAATCTATGTATGATAAGTTGGTGAAATTTTATTCTATAAGTAAATCAGGTTAGACGATTTCCTTGAGGAATCAACTATATAGAATAAGGAATTTAGAGGATGAATACATGGCTACTTATCTTATGGATGTCACACAAATAAGGGACTAGTTACTAGGGATTGGGGAAGTTGTTTCTGATTCAAAAATGAATACTTGTGTATTAAATGTTGTGCCACCTTATTGGAGTAGTTTTGCAACTAGTGTCTACTCAAGAAAGGATACTACTCCTTTTGATGAGTTATCGGCTCAATGTATCTTGGAAGAAACTAGGATAAAGGTAAAGGATTACACGAATCAAATGAAAAGTCTCAAGATTTTGTTGTTAAATTCATGAAGAAGAAGAAAGGGAAGTTTGCAAAGTCCAAAGGAAAACCATATATGTCCAAGATTCAATGATTTGGATGCAATGAGTATGGACATTTTAAGAGGGATTGTCCAAAGAAAAAGAACAACAAAATGAAGGAAAGGAGTGAAGCTCACATAGCTGAGGAAAAGGAAGAACGTGAGAAGAAGCCGAAAGGTGAAGATTCCAAGGATCTTTACTACTCAAGGAAGCTCCATCTCTATCAAGTTCATTATGCAATTTTTATTCCTTTATTAGAAAGTAGAAAGTAGAATAGCATGCATTGTTGCATTCTCTAGAAGAGTCTTGAAATCTGTAAAGCATGGCATCATAAAAGGAATCATATGATAGTAGAATAATCAAAATCTACATAATCATATTTTTTGGTAGGAATCATCTAGCTTACAAGAATGATATGACTGGGACCATCTTTCATATTATATTTCATCCAAGCATTTTTCTAACATAATGTTAGAGGTATTAATTTTGCAAGAAGGAGCATTAAACATCCTCCAATAAGAACCATCATTTAGAAAGGTTCTTCAAATAATCATTATGACTATTCCATCTAGTATGGAATCTATAGTCTTGAATGAAGAAGGAATGCAGATGGTCAAATTACAGCATGAAAGGAATAATTAAAGTCTTTCTCCTCTTGGGACACTACAAGGAAAAGAACCTTTAGTGAAGGTTTTTGCAGAAGCCCCTATAAAAATATCCCAAAAATTTGTTTGTAGCAAAGGTTACTAGCAGAGTTGGGCAGGTGGATGTTCTAGCGAATGTCTTTTAATGGTGCATCTATAATACACTAATGCACTAGTGCGTTACTATAAGTAGACGCATTGGTTCTTAATAGCATATGGTGCACTGTAGAAGGGTTATTTTTTATAAAAATAAAAAGAATAACGATGTGCTAAGACTATACATAAGGCGCGTCGGTGCGTATACTACTTGATAGCACTAGAAAAGGGTTAAATTTAAAAAATGTCAGTCATAAAACTCATTTTTCCCAGTCTAGTGCTATACTCTCATGATACCTCAATGTTAAACCTGTATATGACTGTCCTGGTGCATTAAAAAATATGGTGCACCATAGTGGGGTTTTTAATTTAAAAATAGCGATGTGCTTCTTGTATTATACGCACTGATGTCGTTAATTGAACTAAAGGCCTCAGTGCTTAATAGAAAACGTTGCACTTTTGCATGGTTATTTTTTATAAAAATAAAAGCAACGATGTGCTATGTATATAAGGTACATCAGTGCATATATTATTCGATAGAATTAGAAAAGGGTTAAATTAAAAAAAAAAAAAAATTGTCAACCTTAAAATTCATTTTCACCATTTCGGTGCTATACTCTAATGAAGCACCGGTGCAATAACTGTTTACGAAAGCCTCGGTGTGTAAACAACATAGTGCATCATGGTAGGGATTTTAATTTTAAAATGTCAGTGCACTTCTTAGTTAATATGCCCATGTGTCGCTAATATAATTGTACAAACTAGTGCTTAATATACAATCATGCACCGTGGACGAGTTATTTTTTATAAAAATAAAAACCAATGGTACTTTGAGTAGAACAATCACACCGGTGTGTACACTACTCAATAGCACTAGACAAGGGTTAAATTTTAAAAAAATGTTGGTCGTAAATTCATTTTCACGATTTGTGTGCTATAATTTCATGAAGCACTGATGTTATCCCTATTTATAAAAGCCCCAATGCATAAACAACATGGTGCGTGTGGAAGATTTTTTAATTTACAAATGGAGATAGGCTTCGTATAAAATAAGCATCGATGCAGTTAACATAATTTTACGCCCTATGTTTAACATAAAATAGCACACCATGGCAAGGTATTTTTTATAAAAATAAAAACAACGGTGTGTTGAGTAAGTTGGGCAACCCGGTGCGTATATTGATCGATAGCACTAGACAAGGGTTAAATTTAAAAAAAAATGTCAATCATAGAATTCATTTTCACCATTTCGATGTTATACTCACATAAATCACTGGTGCTTTCCCTTTTTTTGGAAGCCCCGATACGCAAACAACATGGTGCACCGTGGAAAGGATTTTAATTTAAAAAATATTGATGCGCTACTCATATAATAAGCATCAGTTCCATTAATAGAATTGTATGTCTCGATGCTTTATAGACAATGGTGCACCATTCGAAGGTTATTTTTTTTTAAATACAAAATAATTGTGTGCTAAGTAATTGTTGAGCATCGGTGCGTATACTACTCGATAGCACCAAACTAGTGTTAAATTTAAAAAAATGTCAGTCACAAAATTCATTTTCACTATTCTAGTGCTATACTCCCATGAAGCCCTTGTTCTATGACGTTTTCTGAATGCCTCAATTCCTATACAACATAGTGCACCATTGCAAGGTTTTTAATTTAAAAATAGTGGTGCGCTAGGTGAATCCAGAGCACCGATGCGTAGACTACTCGATAACGCTAGACAAGGGTTAAATTTAAAAAAATGTTGGTCATAAAATTCATTTTCACCATTTCAGTGTTATACTCCCACAAAGCACAGATGCTATTCCTTTTTTTGAATGACCCAGTGCGTATAAAACATGGTGCACCATCAAAAGTTTTTAAATTTAAAAGTAGTGATGCTCTTCTTACATAGCCATCACTGGTGTTATTAATTGAAAGGCACACCTCAATGCTTAATAGACAATGTTTCACCATTGGAGGGTTATTTTTTAGAAAAATAAAAAATCAATGGTGCACTAAGTAAATAGGAGGCATCAGTGCATATTCCACTTGATAGCACCGGAAACGGGTTAAATTTAAGAAAATGTCAGTCGTAAAATTCATTTTCACCATTTTGGTGTTATGAGTCCCATGAAGCACCAGTGCTATTCCTGTTTTGAAACACCCCAGTGCATAAATAACATGGTGCACCGTGACAGGGTTACTAACTTAAAAAATGGAAGTGCGCTTCTTACATAATATGCACCAGTGCATTGGGTACTTGAGCGCACTAGAACATGGTTAAATTAAAAAAATACTTACTAACCATAAAATTAATTTTTACCATTTGCAGTGTTGTAGAAATTTCAAGCACTGGTGTTACTTTTTCCTTTGTGAAGTGCCCTACCATTGTTGCTTCCCTTGCTTGTTGTCCTTGTGTATACATTAAAGAAATGTTCTGCAATTCTAAAAAGTGTGCACCGTTATTTTATTAAAAAAAGAAATTATTGGATTTTTTCTCACAAACAACCCCTTTGACTTAAATCTTAACACATATCATAAGAGGTGGACAACACATCAAATGCATTAACACCATGGTTGTGAAGATCGAAGCATGCATAAGTTTTAAAGGATTGAAAGTTAACACCACCGAGTTTGCAGCATAAGTTCCAACACATTGTGCAGTGTCATAAAATGGGCAACAATATGTATAGAATCTACTTTTGTGTGATATCATTGAAGACCTACAGTTTACCGAACCAAAAAATATCATTGTAACTCGAGCTCATAGCAATAATACATAGATCTGAAATATAATTTGTCAAAAAGTCTTCAAATTCCAGATTTTGTTTTAGGATTGAAACCTAAAGAAAACTTTTGAAACAAAGTATGTAGCCAATCAAAGTATGCATAAAAGAGACTTTCTTATGGTTGAAAAAAAATTGTATGCAGTATTCAAATCAGTGGTATACTATTATTGTGAGCATGATATCTCCAAATCCATATATCAAAAGAAAAAAAATGTAAAATAGGCATTTTGTCTCAAGGATGCAGAGCACATGAATATTTATTGTTATCAACACACAATAAACCCTTGGATTTGAAAACAAACGAATCAATTAGCACATCAATCTCAACAATGAAAGAAGATCAGAGGTCTATGCTACCAAATAAACACAAAGATAGGTCAACAAGCTAGGTTGGGGGGGCCTCCCAACCAACTTGTTGCCTCTTAAAATAAATCCAATTACAAAATCACAAGTTAAATAAAAAAAGTGAAAAGTGAAACTTGGCATGAGTGCTTGTATTGAAAATATAGCCCAACCTTCTACATCACGGATACTCATAATCCAACACAAAAAAGAGAGTTGTATCTCAATATAAACTAACAACATAAGAATGCAAGGAATGTCTTGTTGTTTGCTAGGTAGACTTGGAGCCACAACCTTGTTTATATACAATTTTTTACATTACAAACTGAATACAAAATAAGATAAATGAAGATCCAACAATTTTCCATTGGTGGAGGTATGTTGTATTCATATTCCAAACCAATAAATTGAGATATGGTGTATGAGAAACCAAAAAAATCCATTTTCTCCAAATCTGGACAATATCCTAGAATTCTGAAAATATTGTAATTTTTTACAAAACTACCTCAAAGAACCTCGTGTATCTTCCTAAAATAGCAAATTTTTGGAAATGGTTTGGTTTCTAGATAATTTTCTATACTGGGAAAAACCCCATATGCTAAAAATTTTTAGATTCTCTTCCATATCTACTCAAATCGAGGTCAAAGTTGGAATTTTGAAAATTGTGTGAATTTTGAGCAGATTTGTTGATTTGCTTCTAGAAACCCACACGTGCGACCTGGGTGCATTCCAAATCATGTGGAGGTGTTAAAACATTATTTTGGATAAAAACCTTCCTTATTTTTCTTTGAAAGTTTGCCGAGATGTCGAATCCCCAACTTCGTTGCTCTTTAGTGCAAGAACAGGTCAATGAGAGATAAGTGCACCTCTGACTGTAAAAAATGATCCAAAATAATTTTGAACATATTTCATCTATCATTTTCCTTCGTGGCAAGCTCATATGATCGAGTGGTCCCCATATACTCCCATTTTGGTGCAGGATCTCTATGGAGTGCAGGACCTGCATTAACAACATTAATGAACATCAATCCTAAGAAATGCATATAATGAAGGTATAAAATGCAAAAAAAATGTAAATATTCACTATTGCATGAAAATAATGTATAATTTAAAGATAAAGGTTCATAAAATGGTAAAACAAGGGAATAAGTGAGGCATCATATGGGCAAAAAGATGCATTAGATACAAAAATTATAGGGCTTGACATCCCCCCATGTTAATCATCTTGCATGTACTCATGCAAGCAAATCAACTTCTATATTGATGCTCCCTTGCAAAAAACTAAAATTGAAACAATAATTTCCCTGCACTCGTAATATTGTTCCTTGCTAGATTTGATTGTTCTGACAGAAAATGCCTACTAGTCCATCATTATTCATTAAGACAAATCAAAAGAAAATATAATGCTAGGTCTCCCATGGGAATGTTAACAATGTTGTCACAGTATGGATAGTTTCATCATGAAATAATCAACTGTAAAAATTTCTACGAAGCATCTCAAAAGAAGTACATATCAGTAGGTCTCCACCTCAATATCCTCATTACAAATCAAAGTGACATGATTTGAAAGTCGTGACGTTAAAGATGGATATGAAATAGGGAAAAAAGAAATATGACAAAATGATACCTTCCCAAGGTGACCATCTTACTATTATCGAAGCATATAATTGAAGCTCCTCTTGTTCAGACAAAGTAAATCACTTTCATGAAGGGTCCCACATCTGTGAAAACCAAATTTTTCAAAAAGATAGAACTCCAAAGCATAACACCAAAAGGATATTAAATCCATTCTCAAATAGATTGATGATAATGATTTCAGGAAAAGACAAAAACAACCAAGTAAATCATAGTGTAAAATTAACTTTAATACCACATGCATGGTCCTACTACCAACAGGTGTCTATAACCTCCACGGGGATGCCTTCTAACCCAATGAAATGCCTGTGTCCCATTTATTAGGTAGATTCATAGTCATTTAAAAGCAATTACATTATTTTAGAAATTAACTGAAGGTCATTGTCCTGGCTTAGTAACCAGCTAATGATAGTGTCATTCACAAGAACTAACAATAATGAACAAATCAATTCATGATGAGATCTTTTGCCTTCCATCTTTTCAACTGAAATCCATTACCCTAGCTTGGTGAACAATAGCGGTAATGGCATTCTCATTAGGACCCATGATCATGGTAGGTCGGCTTGTAATGAGACCTACTATCCCTCAATTAATATTTTTTAGAATAAACTTTGATTATGATTAACCTTAAATAGGTTACTTAATAGGGAGGGAAGAAAGTATGCTCCTTAAGAACACGGGATGGCGTGAAAAGTTTTTTATGACTAATATTTACTAGTTCTTCCTTCTTCCCTAAAGACTCATTTTAAAGAAGGCATCTCAGATAATGACCAAAATATTCCTCGAGTTAATCATGCTATGGTTCTCATTAGATCTCATTAGGGTTTTATAGGAGTGGTCCACCATAGGAGGCTTTTCATCAATACCTTCAAACATAAACTTTGAAAGGTTTCTTAGATGACAATTTGTTAGAATAAATAGGATAGAGTTAGGTTTTGAATCTTATGAATGAAAGTATTAAACATAACAATAACAATCCCCCCTAACTGGCCCGATGAATAATCTCAGCCAATAATAAAAGTCACTTTATAAAATATGAGGCATTAAAAGTGAATTTCTTCTGACAAGTCTTACCACAAGAGTGCATAGTGACAGAAAGTTCAATAGCTATGCCTTATGGAATTGCAGCTTCAAGAGTGGTGATGTGACAATTTTATTTTAGATGGAATTTTCATTTATTGTTTTAATACTACCCTACCCTAATTTAAAGAGAGGAATATATCCTTCAAGTGTAGGAGTACTTCTAGTGTAACCATGTGCATAACAGAATGCTAAATATACTCACACTCAAGTTTAAAAAGTAGACTTTAACGCATACCCGAGTATGAGAAACCAATTTCTTTAATTGATATGGTACCAAGAGTTTCTGAATGATGAGGGAATGGGGTGTGTTGACAATTGTTTGGAACCAGGCTTCAATAGGACCCACATATTCATGGTTCTCCAACTTGTACAAGTCTTCCACAGCTTGATGTTTTCTCTCTTCATATTGACAAGGATGGTTAAGGGAAATTCTAGGGTTTTCTTCTTGGTGAGCTTCAATAATAGTTTTCAAATAAGTTCCAATCATATATTTCTCCTCTAATGGTTTATGGATTAAATTTTCTTCCCAAGGTAAATGTTGTGTGGTAATAGGGGAAGTTTTTGAATTCACTCCTCTCCCCTCTCTAAAAGATATGACATTACATTCAATAGGGGAGTGAGTAGGAAAAATAGGTGTTTTAAATTGATGTGCAACTTGATTATTGAAATTAGGATTTGGTTGCACAAATGGCTGAGACCATAGAGAAGGATAACATGGTGGTGCATTGGATGGGAATTGTAGTTGTTGTGGTTCTGGTAATGGAGTATTCATGGGGAATTTACCTAGAAAGGAGACTCCAAACCATCCTTGAGGTTGCAGGAATATCTAGCTCAAGGGAGAGGGCCATTGTGGCCATAAGGTGGGGTATTGAATCAAAGGAGGATTATAAGTCTACCATGGAACTGTAGGGTTATAGATCTACTGAGGAACTTGCTACAGACAATAAATGTTAGTCCAAGTATTAAATGATGACGAGTTTTGAGTTATACCTGACAGTTGATTTATTTCCTTACTTGATTCCTTAAATACTTGTTGTAACCCTGGAAGTGATGGGAAATAATTTATTGAGTGATACTCCTTCTACTTCTTCTGTTATTCCTGCGAATCATCCAATTGTAAATTTAGAGAGGCTTTCATTTTTGTAGAAGATTTCAAAATTTGAGAGGAAATTTCTTGAGAATTCTTACCGGTCTTAGAGATTCCTCTTGAATACCTAATGCATCATTTAAAAATATCATCATATGGCAAGTGAAAAACATCACCTACTCCTATCAAATTTAAAGGTTCTAAAAAATCATCTTTGATTCCTTTTGGCATCAGTGTTTTCAACATCTCTTTTTCCAAATGTTTATGTTTTGATTTTTGAAGGTTATATCTAAATCACTCCACACAGTCCTCCAAATTCATATCCCCCTTGTACCATTCCGAAAATATCTTCATTAACCTGACAATAGTCTTGGTACTTCTCAAAGAATACATTATTCATATCTTCCCATGTTTGAATGCAATTCCCTCCAAGGCTCATGAATCATTGGAGAGATTCTCCTTAAGAGTAAGAGGAAACACTTGCAACATTTGAGCATTATTACAATAACCATATCCTCTACAAATTACTTCAAACTCAAATAAGAATGTATTTGGGTCTTTGTTTTCCAAACCTTGAAATTTTGGTAGTGCAGATCGGGGAATGTTGTGCATTTGTACCACTCCTTCTATACCTTTGATATGGAATTCAAAGGTAATGATGTGTTCCATTTCATCCTAAAATAAAAGAGGTTGTCCATATACTACTTCGAAACTCCTTTGAATGTTCTTGCCAACCAATTAGTGAGATATGTGCATTGGATGATTGATATTAGCCTCAAAATCCTCATTGAAAATGATCCGGATTTAAATAGGAACGCAACAAATTATAGAGATAACCATAAATAGAA
The DNA here is from genome assembly GCA_031772625.1 of Pinus tabuliformis. Lineage (NCBI taxonomy): Eukaryota > Viridiplantae > Streptophyta > Pinopsida > Pinales > Pinaceae > Pinus > Pinus tabuliformis. Next base: position 1,772,355,627 of record CM062819.1, read on the forward strand.
AGATGCAGCATAAATAATACTTCATTGCATTCATGTAAAATACTGAAATATGCTTACAAACAAAAATGGAAATAAACTAGCTCAGGCAATGGTAGCTTATCTCTGAGGAGAGATGTGGCAGCTACATGCCTCTGAACTATCTTACAATGAGGCTCGAAGGCCTATTTATTGTTGAGAAATAATGGAAAAACCTAAACATCCAAAAACCTAACCCTAGGAGATGAAGCGCCAAACTATGGGCCCCGTTTTGTGTAAATTGGCACATCAACTTCCCGGGGTTGTAACTTTGGCATATGATCTCTGTTTGACGCACACAATACCTCGTTAGAAATATCTATCTGAGAACTACAACTTTGGGATGAGAAACATCGATTCAAGGACCCATGTTGCTCCCATTTTTCCCAAAAAACGTCGTTTAGGGCCTCAAAACATCTCCGGAAGTTCAAGACCCAAAAAATTGCTAAAAATAGTAAATTGTGCTACAATTAAGGAAACTGAAAAAATGAAAGAAACAATGATGAGGGTCCAAGTGGAATTGGCGGGTGGCCACCAATATCCATCTGGATCATTCCTCCCCCATTAGGAAGTAATGGTCCCCATTGCATTGAGTTCCTCCATGAGATGAGGAAACTTCTGCTGAACTTGGTCCCTAGTGAGCCACTTGCCCTAGTGAAGGAGTTGGCCTGATTTGACAACTCGATACAGTTGGATCTTCTGCTGGTGAGTGTGGTTGATTTGCATGTCCAAGATCTGATCAATTTCAACTTGTTCCATGCAATATGGATTTAACTATGTTGGTGTGAGTTGTTCTGCAATGTCGGATGTGTTCAGTAATGGTGGAAAGTATGGTCGAAGGTGATCCACATTGAACACTAGGTGCAGGCCAAGGAATGGGGGAATACTGAGCTCAAATGCATTGTCTCCCATAGCCTTGGTAATGGTGTAATGACCATATCAGAGTGGTTTGAGTTTCTGATAGGCTCCAGTAGGCCGTTACTTTTGCAAACGCAACCATATTTTGTCACCCACCTAAAACTTGTGTGGCACCTGATGTTGATCATATCACTGCTTGTACTTGGCATTTGATTTCTAAAAAATTTCATGAACCTTCTAGCAGATATGTTGGATGTGCTCAATGAAGTTGTTTGCCTTATCTGTTTCGGACTGGACATGAGCCAAATCTACTTGAGTAGCTGCAAATGGCATGGCCACATCAATGGGACATAGTGGCTGGAATCCCAAGCTCGCCTGAAAAGGGTTATGGCCAATCGAGCTATGGAGAGCCCGGTTATAGCTGTGTTGAACATAGGGGAGGCTCTCATCCCATGTGCGTGGATTCTTTGAGTTGTACATGTGTCGAATGTGTACGATCATCCTGTTGACAACCTCTGTCTAGCCATCAGTTTGGGGATGGAAGGTTGTGGACTTAGTGAGTTTGGTGTTCAACATTGACCAGAGACTGGACCAAAATGTACTGAGGAACCTTTTGACCCAATCTTAGATGATAAACTGTGGGATCCCAAAGTGTACCCACACTCATTCAAACAAGAGTTTAGCAGTGGCTTCTGTTGTGATATTCTTCTTGTAGGCCGCCATAATGGCCTTCTTTGAGAACCTGTCGATGACCACAAAAACACAGTCATTTCCATGCTTAATAGAAGGAAGGCCTGACATGTGATCCATGGCTATGGATTGCCAAGCTCGACTAGGGGTAGGCAGTGGGGTATAGAGGCCTTTCTTCTTGATGGTCGGTTTGGCCATGGCGCAGGTAGTGCAGGATCTGATATACTTACCAACATCCTGTCGAAGATTCGGCCAATAGAAATACTTCTGCAGTACTACCACCATTTTCTCAAGCTTGAAATTCCCAGCAGCCTGATTGTAGTGTGCTTCCCAAATCATCTTGACACACAGGCTTGAAGGAACACAAAGGTGACCCAGGTGGCATAACAGGGCATTCAGGAGGTGAAAATCTGGAACATGCCAACCCTTCAAGAGTGTCTAGTATGTGTGGCCGAATTTTGGGTTGCTTTTGTAGAGAAGTGTCCAATCAAAAGTCTCATGCCCACAAGAGTTGAGCAAGGTGGTTAACACCATGATCGGTGGTTGACTGAGGTAATCTGCAACATTATTGGGAATGCCCTTCTTATACTTGATATTCAAATGGAACTATTGTAGGTATGTGGACCACTTCTGATGGAAATCATTCTGCAACTTCCCTAGGGTCTATATGAACTGTAGGGGCCAGTGGTGTGTGTGGATGAACATTTCCTTCCCCAAAATATAATGCTTCCATTGTCGGCAGGCCTACACAATGGAATGCATCTCTTTGTCATAAGTGGGATACTTCCGGACTGTGTCTAAAAGTGTCTCACTGTGATATGCCACTGGATGCCTATGTTGAGTAAGGACCACCCCAATAGCATAGTCAGAGGAATCTATCTCAATCTCAAATGGTTGTTGCAAGTATGGTAATGCAAGAATTGGTGACAAGTAGAAGTTGGCAAGACCTAGAATGCTGCAGAGCTCTATCAGAGTGGTTGGAGATGGCCAATCATGAATGACTTAGATCTTGGCTGGATCCACGTGCACCCCTTGTTCATCAATAATGTATCTGAGATACTGAACTTGGGTCATGCCAAAAGTACATTTCTCCAAATTGGCACATAATTTGTTTTGCCGCAGTGTTTGGAGAACCTATCGGATGTGGTGAAGGTGCTCTTCCCAACTCTGGCTGAAGTTCGGGATGTCATCCAGGTATACCACTACAAATGATTTGGTGAATGGCTGCAAGATGTCATCCATTAGCCTCATGAAGGTTGCAGGAGAATTCGTCAACCCGAAAAGCATAACTAACCAATCGAAAAGGCCCTCCTTGGCTTTGAAAGCAGTGTTCCACACATCGGAGGGTTCGACTGGTGCCTGGTGATATCCTGACTTCAAATTGATCTTGTTGAAATATTTTCCCCCCTTCATTTGGTCCAGAAGGCCATCAATCCGTGGGATCGGGTACCTATTCTGGATAGTGATCTTGCTCAGCGCTCGATAGTCAATACAGGGTCTCCAAGTCCCATCCTTCTTTTGTACCAACACGATCGGGCTCCCACAGGGTGATGAACTCGGTTGGATGTGACCTTTCTACATCGGCTCCTGAATCTGCCTCTTGATTTCATCATTCTCCAAAATTGAGCACCGATAGATTGGTCCATTGGGAAGTAATGCACCTAGGGTCAAATCGATGGAGTGCTTGACCTGACAGTGCAGAGAAACACCTACAGGGAAGGTGGAGATTTCCTCATACTCCTCCATGACCTTGTCCATCTGTAGTTGTCGTGCGGAGGGGCCCTATATGGAGGTCGTGGCCACCATCTTCTTCTTTCCTTGAGGGCGTATCATCAGGAAAAGAAATTTCCTGGTTTTGGAAATGAGCTTATTGCATTGTTTTGCAGTAAGAAAAGAGATGGCAGTAGGTGGTGCTACCTCTGGTATCTTGTACAACTTATTTCCCAAAGTAACAATAACAACACCAGGCCTTGGCTCATACACAGCATGTTGCTTTCACAAGTATGTTTGGCCTAATAATAAATCACAAACATCAAGGGGAGAAACATCACACAATACCTCATCCGTGAAGGGCTTGATGTTGTATGGAAGGTGACACTATTGGCTCATGCGAAGATCCCATCCTTGGTGAAGCCACCCAATGGTGAACGGTTGTGGATGTTTTGTGGTTGATAAGCCTAGCTGCTTCATGCCCTCTACTAAAATGAGGTTATTTTGGCTCCCGCTGTAGACAATGAACTGTAGCGGGGAGCCCTTTACCCACATCTAGGAGTGGAAGAGGTGCTCCTCCTCATCTGGATCTTCGGGTTCCTCCTTCTGGATCCTCGGGGTGGAAATAGTGGCATTGGGCTCCGCATCGATAATTTGCTTCCCTTTGTCATTCCCCTTATCGGTTTTTGACTCAGAGTCGAAACATGCATTTGATTCCGAAGACTTTAGATCGGCCACCAGTGACTGCTTGGCCCGACACTCACTTGTGTTGTGAGTGGAGCTCTTATGGAACTCACACCACTTTCCCGTCTCCTTCTTCGGCTTCATGGTGTTTCTATTTTCTTGCGGCTTTGGCGGGTTGTCCTAGGCCAGCCTGTTGGGTGCTATAAGGTGTCTTTAAAAACTCCTAATTGCCTCACATTAATCATCAACCTGGGTACGTCTTTTTGTTCCAAGAGTGTACACAATATGTGCAAATGCTATATCTATGGAGAGTAATGATTTGAGATAATTTATTAAATTCAATACAAGAGTAAATGGATTAAATCATAAATCTCAAGCTTGTAACTTCAGGGAAAATAATCTATCTAAGCATCAAAACTCAACCTTAATCAGAACCAAGACTCAATCTTAATCAAGAGATTCTAATTGCAATCGCATCAACTGAGTGCATTGTAGCAATAACAGAGCTCTTCTAGCTGATTCTAAGCTACTGTGGAGGAATAAAGCATCCAATCCAATCAATAACACTTCTATCTTTTAATGAACCGAAAATAACTCTCTCCTAATGACTAATTCAATCCACAACATAAGTAAATGAAATCGATTGGCAGAATTAAGAAGTAATGAAATACATACACAAATTCCACACCAATGAAAGTAAATTGTCTGTAAAACTGTAAAGCAGAGTAAATAAACTTGTGGTAAAGGAAAAGTAAAAACATAGGGAACAGCAGTGGAATCCACCAGTGACCGAGCCCGAGCCGCTAGCGAATACTGCTTAACTACTTCAGAATATCACGAGTGAACAACAACTCAATTCATGTATTAATCATCAAATTCAAATGTCATTACAACGCGCTATCTTCTTCAAGATTACACTTCGTATATTAAAATTACTTCTCAAAAGGGCGAGAAGTTCCCTTTTATAATCAAGAAGTAAAAGAGATAAATGTGATTCCTCAAGATCAGGAGATCCTGAGGAATTTGCAACTAAATGCTATTATCAGACAACATTCCAACTTGCGCTGATCTTCTTGATTTATTCCTTGATTTGTCTGCATAAGACGTGCTCCTTTTCCTCTGTTTAGCATTTTTTGTTCAATCTTTTGAATAACAGCTATTCCTTTTGCCAATTTTTGCATAAAAACAACGAAAATTAGCTTTGCTTAGTCGAACTGTATCAAAAGCAGTTTTTTTCATTTCTCATCAAAGTTTTATCAACATCTTACTATATCAGGGCACAAATGCATAAAAAAGAAGGAAAAAGATAGTGTAATTAAGAGTAAAATTATACCCATTATACGGCCCAACATACTCCCTTGCTCACCTTGTTTCATGTCCTCATGAGAAACAAGTAGTTCCTATGTAGTGTAGTTAGAGAGTAAGTTGGAAAACCTGTTTTTTTATCAAACCTAAAACCATGTTGTTGTATCAAACTGGCAAAGGTTGTTTCTTCCTGTCCTTTAGGCAACTCATAGTCGGAACAATATCCTTCAGGAGGGTACCAAATAATAGGGCTCTTGTATTGACATCCCAACCAATATGGTCCTTCTCTTAGGATAATATTGTTGTATGTGACCAAACGGCCTGCAACAACTTTGAAGTTCCTGTAGTTAAGTGGTTCTCTTTTCTTGACACTATTAGTTGAGATTGTCCATCTCATCTTGGATGCAATCAAGGACCTTTCCTGAATGGAGAGGAAATATGCCCTTCCTGTTTGCATGATTTCCTTATGTATAGGTCCCAAAGTCTTAATTACACCCTCCTATGTCATAAGTCTTTTGTGTTTAATAAACAGTGGTTACCCATAAATCCATTTCATGTTCTTTTCTCTGGAAAGAGTTATAGGCCTGAAACCACTTAAGTTGATTAACTGTGAAGGAAATAAAATCTTGAAACTGAACATCCTCAACAAAAGGGCTAGGATTCTTATCTACCTCTTCTTCTAATACAAAATTATGTAAATAAAATTCACAAAGAAGTCATTGAACTTTTACCCCATGTTCTTTACAGAAACTTATAAATTCTTCAGTTGTTTTTAATTCTATTGGTTTGCCGACCTTTACGGCTTTAATCTTCAATAATAAGTATCTTTCCAATAGAAACAGGGCATAGTTCATAGCAGGAGACCTACAAGATAAGACATCCGAATATAGCGAGAAAATGGTGTCAATCTGATCCATGACCTTGTCCAACTTAGTATTTACCTTCTTCAACCTTTCTTCCACCTGTCTAAACCTAGCAAAAGTTTCATCCTCTATTATAGTCAATTGTCTAAATTGCTTTTGCAACTCCTGATAATTCTGCAGAGGAATTGTCTCCTTCCTACATTGCTTTAAAGCAAGTTGGGCTTGTGCCAATTCCTCTTGTAACTTCCAAAGAATAGGATCATTGCTTGAAGGGGTGTCCTTGAATTTTTCTTCAGTTTGGGTGCTTGTGCTATGAGAGGGTATGCTCTCGGTCTGAGTTCTTTTATTATGGGAGGACCAACCCTCCGTTTGAGTTCTTTTATTGTGGGAGGACCAACCCTCCATCTGAACAGCTGTATCCATTAAGTCTGCATGCAAATTTGTTTGGGTGGCTACCATTTGAGTAAAAATAGGCTTGGTCTGGGTTTCAGTCACCCTGCCCTCACATATTTATGTTTGTGTGGCCACAGTGACTACCTCAGGAGTAGTGCTCTGGGCTTCTCTATTTGTAGTTTCATTCAATTTCTGACGTAGCCTTCTAACTATCTTCTGGAGCTTTTGGTATTTCTTCCTTAGCTTCTTTAGTTTTGTTTCAGCTACTCACTTTTTCTAACATGCCTTCTTTGTAAGAACGGGTTTTTCAATACCCTCTGTATCTAAGGGTTCTTTGTGCTCATCATGGGTGTGCTCCAATATAACTATGTCACCAAACTAGTTATCGGATTCGTGAATAATTATGTGCTCGCTCCCTCTTCCTGGTCTACAGCTTCTAGAGAAGGCAAAATTTCTCGATGACTAGAATCTCCTAAGGATTGAGCTTTCATAAGGTTAGGATCCAGTGATCCTATAGGTTGCATGTATGCATTCAAATTTGTTAGAACTTGTGCCATCCCTTCCTCAAAATCCTGCAAAAGACCATCTTGGGGGTTCATAGGTGGTGTCCGAGGAGGTCCTGCTTCATTGCCCGTTTCATCATTAAAATGTTGTACTCCCTCTTGTTTTGAATCTGACTTATGTTCTTCCTCAGGTTATGGTCATAATGCCTGTCGGGCAGCTGATATAAGCATCGGATGTTGCTAGCCAAGGCCTTCCTAATATTAAGGGATGTCCATCTAGCCGGTTCCTAGGGTTAATAATCAAAAAATCTGCTAGATATTCCCAAGTGTCTACAGAAACCATCACATCCAGTAATGTTCCTTCTGGCTTAATGACTGAGCGGTCGGCAAGTTCCAGCAAGGTAGTTGTTGGTTCCAAGGCTGTGATGCCAAGCATTTCGCAAGTTGTTGTTGTGAGAATGTTAATGGCTACCCCTAAATCGACTAAAGCATTGGGAAAAGAGCGGCCATTTATCTAGACTGTGACAATGGGGTTTCCCAGGTCTTCATATTTTACAGGTGTCTCTTTGCCTAGTAATAAATCAGACAAAGTCTCGACAACATGGACAGTTGGGGTTATTTTTGTTTTCCTCATAGACTTCTTTATACACAATTCTTTAATAATTTTAGCATATATTGGAATGTCTTGAATAGCCTAGAGGAGGGGTATTTTTATACAAATATTCTTGAGTTCACCCAGAAGATCAAAATCAGGATATTCAATTGGTCGAGGTATTATCAATATTTCTGGGAATGGGGGAGAAGAAGTTATGATTTGCTCAGGATCCTTCTGCCTAACTGTATCTTCTCCCTGCATTGTTTGCTAGCTATCTACAGTCGAAGGCTTATCTGGATATGTCTCTTTGGTTTCAGGTTGCAGATTTTTATCCTCATCTGGGGTAATTATGCATCCAGATCTTAACTTAAGTTCATTACATTCTCTCAACTCAACTTCAGGGTCCAGACTCTCAATAATTTGTACTAACTGGATGGGTCTGTTGTTAGGATTTGGATTTGGTTGGGCTGGGAGTTGTGGCTGTATATTATATTGAGGATTTTGTTGCAATGCGTAAGGTGCTAGTAAGGTTGGTTGAGATGGAGGAACTGTTCCAATAGGTTGGTTTACTAATCGTTGCCAATTCGGTTGCCAGTTTTGATTTTGCGAGGTAGAAGGGGACCATTGCGAGGGATAGGGGTTACTCTACCAGAATGGTGGAGGATAAGAGGAATTTGACCAATTTGATTGATTGGACCATGATGGCATAGAAAATTCTTGAGGTCGCCAATTAGAGAAGGGTGGTTGGTTCTACCATTTTTTCCCTGGATACTGTTGAGAATTATATTGTGAGGAAGGAAAGAATGAAGAAGGGTCTATAGGCATACCTATCGGTCATGCTTGCCATTGACGACGTTGGTTCATCAGATATACTAGTTCCACTTCCTCCTCGGCTTCCTTGAAGACCGCTTTTAACCCAGGAAGCAATGGACAACTTTTTGTAGTATGATCCTTAGTGAAAATGGCGCATGTTTGTATCATATCTAGCGAACATTCTCTATGATGGTGTTTCTTCCTACATCATGGATAGAAAATAGTCAGGTTCTATTCTGCTTCAACCTGTTTCTGTTTTTCTTGCATGATATCCAATTGCGTTGACAGGGTCCTCAAGATATCAGTCTTGAAATCTTTGAGCAAATTACCAATTTCAACTCATGTAATGCTTCCTTCTGAGGTTATATTATCTGTAGTGATCGCATCGTGCCCGATTCGTTTCAGCCTTGTACTGCCTCTGGAACATTTGATACACAATTGTACAATATTGTCAAAATCCTTTTGATAAATATCCCCTTTCCCCATTAAGTTTAATGTTTCTACCCATTGGTCTTTCATACCTTTAATCATTGTGGTTTTAAGAACTTCAGGGGGTAGATTTTCATAAGGAGATCTTTACATATTATATTGAAAATGTTCTACATATTCTTCAAGAGTCTCATTAGTCTTAGCTACCATTTGAAAGATTTCATCCTTTAGTTCTCTACTTCGGCAAAAATCTTGGTATTTTTTCAGAAAGGCTATTTTCATTTGTTCCCAGTTGTTAATGGTACCTCCACCAAGCCCCATAAACCAATGCAGAGCTGCTCCCTTCAGAGTAGAAGGAAACAACTTTAGTTTCTGGGGGTCAGTAGTGTAATCATAACCCCTACATAAAACATCGAATTCAAAAAGGAATGCATCGGGATCCTCTGAAGTTAGCCCATGAAAGGTAGGAATATTTTGTAACGGGATGGCTTTCATGGGAGCATTGACAATTGTGTCAACAATAGGATATTGTAATGTAGAGGTTTGAGGCTGTCATTGATTATTGGCCATTTGGTCAAAAATATGCCAATACTCTTCAGGGATTTCTGGAGCTGGAGATTTGTTCTTGGGAGGGCTAGAAGAGACTTGTAAAATGATTTTAACAGCACTTCCTTGGTCCGGAATACTGGGGGTCCTCTGTTCAACCACTGTTTGAGGAGATTTGGGTTCTGATAATTTAGTACTACCTGTTTCTCCTCCTCCTTCACAGAGGTTGCAAGAATTCCCTTCTTGTAAAGGGCTAAACTGCAAATTTTCAGTATTCTGAAAACTCTGTTCAGACCCTTTAGTTCTGCTGTGAATCTCAATGTTAGCTACAGATGGTGATCCTGTGGCCTGAAGGGTTACAATAGGATTTCTTGTGGAAATGATTCAGGGTCCTACTGATGACTGAGACTCAGCTTTTCTTATGATTTCGTCAATGAAGGTTGATCGTCCAAGGGTCACCGGTCCCTTGGATTTTTCAGATTTGGATGGAGGAATTATATCTTTTTCTGCTCTTTTCTTCTTAGTCATTCATACAAAAATAAAAACATTCATTTCTACTTGAATTCCTACGCAATTTTTGCTGAAAAGTGGGAAAAGGAGCAAGCACTTTACTTACTCATACGTAGGTTCTTACCTTCCATTTTTAATACCCAATTCTTTCATAGCAAATAAACATCATATTTATGTTTCTACTTTCAATTCCTACCTAATTGTGTTGAAAAGCGGGCGAGGGAGCAAGCATTTTACTTACACAAGTTCTTACCTTCCGTTTTTAATACCCAATTCTTTCCCAGCAAAAACTATCAAACATATATCACTCTTCTTTGAAATGGAAACACTCTCCCAGGTAACGATGCCGAAATGTTGGGTGCTATAAGGTGTCTTTAAAAACTCCTAATTACCTCACATTAATCATCAAGCTGGGTACGTATTTATGTTCCAAGAGTGTACACAATATGTGCAAATGCTATATCTATGGAGATTAATGATTTGAGATAATTTATTAAATTCAATACAAGAGAAAACAGATTAAATCATATATCTCAAGCTTGTAACTTTAGGGAAAATAATCTATCTAAGCATCAAAACTCAACCTTAATTGCAACCAAGACTCAAACTTAATCAAGAGATTCTAATTGCAATTGCATCAACTGAGTGCACTGTAGCAATAACAGAGCTCTTCTAGCTGATTCTAAGCTACTGCAGATGAATAAAGCATCCAATCCAATCAATAACACTTCTATCTTTTAATGAACCAGAAATAAATCTCTCTTAATGACTAATTCAATCCAGAACATAAGTAAATGAAATCGACTGGGAGAATTAAGAAGTAATGAAATACATACACGAATTCCACACCAATGAAAGTAAATCATCTATAAAACTGTAAAGTAGAGTAAATAAACTTGCAGTAAAGGAAAAGTAAAAACACATGGAACAACAGTGGAATCCACCAGTGACTGGGCTCGAGCCGTTAGCGAATACTGCTTAACTACTTCAGAATATCACGAGTGAACAACAACTCAATTCATGTATTAATCATCAAATTCAAATGTCATTAGAACGTGCTATCCTCTCCAACATTACACTTTGTATATTAAAATTACTTCTCAAAAGGGCGAGAAGTTCCCTTTTATAATCAAGAAGTAAAAGAGATAAATGTGATCCCTCAGGATCAGCATATCCTGAGGAATTCGCAACTAAATGCTATTATCAAACAACATTCCAACTTGCATTGATCCTCTTGATTTATTCCTTGATTCGTCTGCATAAGACACACTCCTTTTCCTCTATTTAGCATTTGTTGTTCAAACTTTTGGACAACAACTATTCCTTTTGCCAATTTCTGCATAAAAACAATGAAAGTTACATTTGCTTAATCGAACCGTGTCAAAAGAAATTTAGTTCATTTGTCATCGAAGTTTTATCAAAATCTTACTATATCAGGGCACAAATGCATAAAAAATAAGGAAAAAGACAGTGTAATCAAGAGTAAACTTATACCCATTGTACAGCCAACACACCCCGCCTTGGCTTTGTCCTTTATTTAGCAGTTTGGGGGTGCCTTTCCCTTGCTTCAGATTTGCAGATCCAAAGTCTCACTTCCTTTGTTTAAACTTCTGCTCGATCTTGAAAATGTATTGGTATGCCGTACCGGGTGAGGAGAGGTGCAGGAACTCCATCTCATCTTGGATGTACCTGTGTAGGCAGCTACGGTATTTTAGTACCAAATGTATCTCAGAGTCCTTGATACCCAACTTTGTGTGAAGGGTATGAAAAATATTAGTAAACTCTAGCACATCTTGGTCCCTTCCCTGCCGCAGCGTGGTCCACTTTATGTATTTATCCTCATAGCTTCTGATAGGGTAGTACTGCTCCTTTATGGCATTCTAAAATGAATTCCAAGTGGGTGTGGCTGAAAACAGTGAGGTTGTACTTTCATCCTTCTGCTCACAGTAGTTTTCCCACCAGTCCTTGATGTGTGGGGTATCTTTGAGAAGAGCGAAAGTAATCTTTTCCTGGCCGAAAAAATCATGAACAGAAAAATACCCTTCTAGCAGATTTAACCATTTATTTATAGTGTCTACATCTATCTGACCCTCAAATATGGGAATGTAAAAGTTAACTTGTACCTTAAAGGGTGTGGTACTTCTAGAGTAGCCGCTGGAAGTAGTTGTGTCGCCCCTAGGTAGCCGCTGAAGGATTTGGGCAAAGTTTTCCATCATCGCGTTCCTTTGTCTCTCAAGGGCCTCTTCGAGCAAGATTTTGATAGGATCTCCTGCCCCCTTGTCTTTCTTTTCATCCGCCATGGGAGGCCATTAGGATTTTCGAGGCTAGTCTTGCAAAGGTTTGACCAGTTCAAGCCCTAACTCCTTATATCCTGACCTCGTTGAGGGCATGCAAAGAAAAGCAGAGAAAGAGTAGATTGCTCTAATACCACTGATCTAGATTTAAACAGGAACACAACAAATTACAGAGATAACCCTAAATACAGAGATGTAGCAGAAAGAATACTTCATTTCATTCATGTAAAATACTGAAATATGCTTACAAACAGAAATGGAAATAAACTAGCTCGGGCGATGGTAGCTTATCTCTGAGGGGAGATGTAGCGGCTACGTGCCTCTGAACTGTCTTACAATGCGGCTCGAAGGCCTATTTATTGTGGAGAAATAATCGAAAACCCTAAACATCCAAAAACCTAACCCTAGGAGATGAAGCGCCAAATTATGGGCCCCGTTTTGGGTAAATTGGTACATCAAATACTCTGGGTCATAACTTTGGCATACGATCTCTATTTGACACGCACAATACCTCGTTAGAAAGATCTATCTGGGAATACAACTTTGGGGGGAGAAACATCGGGCCACATACCCATGTTGCTCCTAGTTTTCCCAAAAAACGTCGTTTAGGGTCTCACAACGGCTCCGAAAGTTTAGGACTTGAAAAACTGCTAAAAATTGTAAAATGTGCTACAATTAGAGAAACCGAAAAACTGAAAGATACAATGGTGGGGGTCCAAGTGGAATTGGTGGGTGGCCACCAATATCCACCTGGATTTGAAAAATGCCTCGAAATACCAATTTTTTATTCTCAACAAGATACTCGATGTATCCTGTTAGCATATGGATTAGTATATATATAGGGGGGTTCTTACAGCACCTCAAAAATGAAAACAAAATGTGCAAGAAAGAAACAAAAAATCACAAGAAAGACTTGGTAAAGAGTAAACCAAGCTGCAGTAGGTCACCAAGGTCAATCCCCTAAGCGCCTCCCCGACAACGGCGCCAAATTGTTGGGTGTAGTATATGGTATATTAATGTACCAATATTTAATTGTCAATCTGGGGCTCATGGAATTCAAGGTGTAGCACTGGTAATGCTATAGAGAGACTTCGGCAACTTGTAAAACAAATCCCTAATTTACCTAGAAACTACTCACATCTTCGGATTCCTGCACTAGTTAATCCTTGTTCTAATCCTGCACTCAAAAGAAGTCTTTAGAAATGAAACCATAAAGACCAATCTTGCAATATATCAAAAATTAGAAGCAAACCTAAATTATTGATCAATTGAAAACATGACCTACCTATTGACGATTTAAAGGGAAAACCCTATCTATTGAATCAATCTGAAAACCAATGCATAAACTCCAAATTTGATTCCTGCACTGTGCTCTATTTTATCATGCAAATGAATCAAAATTCACTCTATCATGAAAATCAATCAAAGTTTTGAAAGGAAATGGAAACAATCTCTTCACACATGTCCAAATCAAAGAAAGTTATCTAATAGAGTATTGATATGCATAAGCCCATTAATGAAAAGTGCATTATTGTATGTAAGAAAGAAATCAAATCAACACACTACTGTAAAATTATTTCACCTCTCTTAAATCACTCAAATTCATTTTACAGTATTATACTAAGTCTAGAATTGTGACTCGTATTAAAAGTGAAAAACAACTGACAAAATTTAGAGCATAAATCTTAGACTCAAACTCTAATATTTATACTATGCTCCTTCTCACAGTCTGACTTCACTCGATAGGCTTCCTGCACTGACTTTGATTCCTGCATTCGGTAGGCTTCCTGCACTGACTTTGATTCCTGCACTCAATTATCTTATGTACAAAATTCACACATATTAAGAAATTTACATTATCAATCAAATATAAACTCTAGAGATAATGTGGTGGCAATGTTCATAAAATTATATGAGAGATACATTAAAGAAATGTTCTGCAACTCTAAAAAGTGTGCACCATTACTTTATTAAAAAAGGAAACTATTGGCCTTTTTCTCACAAACAATCCATTTGACTTAAATCTTAAAACATATCATAAAATGTGGACAACGCATCAAATGCATTAACACCATGGTTGTGAAGTCTTCAAAGCATGCATGTGTTAAAGGATTGAAAGTTAACACCACTGAGTTTGCCACATAAGTTCCAAAACATTATGCAAAGTCTCATAAACTAGGAAACGATTTGTATAGATTCTATTTTGGTGTGATAGCATTCAAGACATGTAGTTTACTAAACTAAAAATATCATTGTAACTCGAGCTCATTGCAATAATACATAGATCTGAAATATAATTTGTCAAAAAGTCTTCAAATTCCATTTTTTTTTAGGATCTAAACCCAAAGAAAATTTTTGAAACAGAGTATGAAGCTAATCAAATTATGCATAAAAGATACTTGCTTATGATTGAAAACAATTTGTATGCAACATTCAAGGTGGTCGTATACTATTATTGTGATCACGATATATCCAACTCCATATATCAATAGAAAACAAATGTAAAATATGTATTGTATCTCAAGGATGCAAAGCACATGAATCTTTATTATTATCAACACACAATAAACCCTTAGACCTGAAAACAAGAGAATCAGTTAGCACATCAATATCAATAGAAAAAAACTGTAAAATATATCCAACTCCATATATCAATAGAAAAAAAATGTAAAATAGGTATTTTATCTCAAGGATGCATAGCACATGAATCTTTATTGCTATCACCACACAATAAACCCTTGTATCTAAAAACAAAAGAATAAATTAGCACATCAATCTCAACAATGAAAGCAGATCAGAGGCCTATGCTACCCAATAAATACAAAGAGAGGTCAACAAGCTGGGTTGGGGGGCCCTCTCAACCCATGTGTTGCCTCTTAAAATAAATCCAATTACAAAATCACAAGTTAAATATAAAAAGTAAACCCTAACATGAGTGCTTGTATTGAAAATATAACTCAGTCATCTACATCATGGATGCTCAAAATCCAACACAAAAAAGAGAGTTATCTCTCAATCTAAACCAGAAGCATAAAAAGTGCAAGGAATAACTTGTTGTCTGCTAGGAAGACATGGAGCCACAACCTTGTTTATATACAAATTTTGACATTACAAACTAAATACAAAATAAGATAAATGAAGATCCAATAATTTTCCATTGGTGGAGGTCTGTTGTATCCATATACCAAACCAAGAAATCGAGATCTGGTGTATCAGAAACCGATCTTAGAATTATGGAAAAATTACAATTTTTTACAAAACCGCCTCAGAGAATCTCATGTATCTTCCTAACCATAGAGAATTTTTGGAAATGGTTTGGGTTCTAGATAATTTTCTATACTTGGAAAAATCCCATATGCTCGATTTTTTTATATTCGCCTCCATATTTATGAAAATTGAGGTCAAAGTTGGAACTTTGAAAATTGTGTGAATTTTGAGCATATTTGTTGATTTGCTTCTATAATGGAAAAATTGTCCTCAGACACGTAATTTTATTAATTAGAAAAAATAATTACGTAATTTGATTTTGCAAGAGTTTACACCTAAACAACCAAACACTCTTGCAATGAGCTATTTATAAGCTCCATGTCCTAACTACCTCTAATTATGGATCACTTATTAAATAACAAGTGTCCATTTACAATAAATGGTATTCAAAACAACTAGCTAACAAATCTCCTAAAATAGAGCCTAAGATACTACACTTTTGGAGAGTCATATCTTGTTACAACAATATACTAATTTTAAATAATTAAACATTCTAGAATAATAATTATTAATTTAATATCTTAAATTAATAATTATTTTATTCTAATTTTATAACCTATGATAAGATTGTATTTTTGGATCATCTAACATTCCCCCCATGATCCAAAGATACATTACAACAGATACCAAGTTCATCCCTGAACTTAGTAAATTTTATTCTACCAAGTGGTTTCGTGAAAATGTCGGAGATCTGATCTTTGGAAGGACAATAAACTGTCTTACGGACATCTTTGGCAATGAGAGATCTGATATGATGATACTTGGTGTCTGCATTCTTTGTCTTTGAATGAAAAACTGGGTTCTTGGCAAGTTTGATGGTTGACTGGCTGTCAATGAATAATGATGTAGCTTCTACCTCAGAAATGCCCAAGTCCTGCAAAAATCTGCGCAACCAAACAATTTCACATGCTGCTTCCCATGCTGAAATGTACTCTGCTTCTACTGAAGAAGTGGCCATTGTAGCTTGTTTCTTATAACTCCAAGATACTGTTGCTGACCCCATGTTCATTATATAACCTGATGTTGATGCTCAATCATCAATACTTCCAGCAAAGTCAGCATCGGAATATCCACCAAGTACAAAAATTTTAGTCTTCGTGTAAAGAAGACCAAAATCTTTTGTTCCTTGGATATATCGAAGAACTCTTTTGGCTGCATTACAGTGGCTGTCTCGTGGTTCCTCCATAAAACGTGAAAGAAGATAGATCAGGACGAGTATTTGTCAAATAAATCAAGCTGCCAATCAACTGCCTGTAAGTTGTACTGTCCACCTTTCCCCCCCTTCAAATTTTTAAAGTTTCAAGTTTTGCTCCATTGGGGTGAGAACGGGCTTGCGATCCTGCATGCCAAATCGCTGAAGAACCTCTGCTACATACTTACTTTGAGAAATGAAAATATGATGTGGACGTTGGAAGACTTCAACTCCAAGATACTTGTGAAGTAATCCCAAATCTGTCATCTTAAAATCTGCATGTAACTCCTTTTTCACCTATGCAATATGATCATTATGGTTGCCAGTAATGATCAAATCATCTACATACATAACAGGAATTACCAAATATTTTCCCTGTTGTCGCACATACAAAGTATCATCAGATTCACTTCATTGAAAACCAACTTTCTTAAGGTATTCATCCATCTTTGCATACCAATCTCGAGGAGCTTGTTTTAATCCATATAAAGCCTTGATCAATTTGCAGACTTTATGTTCTTATCCTTCAATTTCAAAACCTGGCAGTTGGGTCATATACACTTCCTCCTGTAAATCCTTGTTGAGAAAAGCACTTTTCACATCCATTTGATGAACTTTCCATCCTTTTTGAGCGGCCAATGCAAGTGTTAATCGGATGGTGTTCCATTTAGCTGTAGGAGCAAAAGTTTCCTCATAATCAATGCCTTTCTGCTGCGCAAAAAATTTTGTGAAAAGTCATGCTTTATACTTTTCAAGTTCTCCCTTCTGATTATACTTAATTCTGTAAACCCATTTTCATCCTATGGGTTTAACATTTTGTGGACAATCAACAAGTTTCCAAATGTTGTTATCAATTATTGCTTGATATTCTTCAACCATAGCCTGTTTCCATTCTTTATGTTTTACTGCTTCTTTGTATGTGGAAGGTTCAGTAAAATCATTTGCTAACAAGGCAAAATTGCCTTCACTTCGATGTGCCCTTCTGGTGCCTGTTTTATTCTACTCATCAGGCTTTACATCTTTCAAAAGTTGAACTGCCCATTTCAGTAGTTGGTGCTCACTTGTTTGCACTTCTGTAAAATCTCCATCATTGTAAAGAGGATTAATATAAACTGATGTTCTTTGTTCAGGTGAAGAGTCTGGAGAATCACTGTCAGAAGAACTGTTGTTGCTTGGAGATGCGGATGAACTGCTAGAAGACCCAGATGATGTTGTTGATGTAGATGGACTGGATGACTCATCTTTAGAGGAAGGAAAATCAAGTTCACACCAATTTGGTGAAGTTGGTTGACTTTGCACTTTTCCATTTATTTTACTTCCCTTAGTTTCTAACTTGTGAAGAAGATTTTCAATTTCTTTAGCAATCTTACTCTCAGTTTCATCAAAAATGACATCCCTACTCACAATGAATTTTCCATTGGTCAAAAGACGATATCCTTTCTTCTCATCAGAATAGCCAATCATTGTGCATTTTAAACTTCTTGAGTCAAGCTTAGTTCGTTTTTCTTTCGGAACTAAGGCATAACATACTGATCCAAAAACTCTAAGATGTTTAACTCGAGGTTTGAAACCAAACCAAGCTTCATAAGGTGTGATTCCGTCTAAAGAAGCAGTTGGAGATATGTTTCTTAAGTAGACAACTGTATGTATTTCTTCTGCCCAATATGTTGGACTTAACCTCTTGAAAGTTAACATGGATCGCGCCATTCCTAACAAAGTGCGATTCATTCTTTCGACTACTCCATTTTGCTGTGGAGTGTAAACATTAGTAAGATGTCGTCTTATGCCATTTTCACTGCAATAAGTTTTGAATTCATTTGAAGTGAATTCTCCCCCATTATCTGTCCTGAGAGTTCCTATATTTTCTTTCACTTCATTTTTGGCGAAAAATTTTAAACTTCTCAAATGCTTCTAACTTGTTCTTCAAGAAGTAAACCCAAGTCATTCTGTTGAAATCATCAATGAATAGTAAAAAATATTTTCAACCACCAAAGGAAGTTTGTAGTGGTCCACAAACATCACTATGAACTAGTTGTAGCCGCATGTTTGCACGCCATGAACTTGTTGGAAAACTTTCTCGATTTTGTTTGCCATAAATGCAAGCTTCACATTTTGCATTTTCCATTTTGAAAGTGGGAAGTCCTTTAACCATTCCTTGTTTCTGCAATTGAGAAAGACTCTCAAAATTTAAATGTTTGTATCTTACATGCCATAGTCTTACTGGTGAAATACTTGTACTCACAACCCCTGCAAAATTAGAATGCCTCAGAATAACTATCCCTTTCATCCATAATAGTTTTCCATCTTCATAACCTGTCATGACAATTTTCAAGTTCTGTTTGACTAAATTAATCTTGACTAAACCATCTTCCGTAATCACCTGATGTCCTGCTTGTCGAATCGTGACTAAAGAGAGCAAATTTTTCTTAAAAGTTGGTACATACCATACATTAGAAATCATTTTTTCTCCAATGCTAGGGAGAATAACTTTAACTACTCCTTTTCCATAAGGAGTATGTTTTGTATCATCAACAATAAAAATGGAATTAAGTTGGAAATCTTTAAAATTCCAAAAAAAACAACGTCAAAAAGTCGTGTGCTGAGTTGCCCCGGAATCCAAGATCCAGACATCTTCATAATCACTTCTAATATGGGACGAAAGTTGTGATACTAGTGAGGAAGTAAAAACATATTCTGAGTTATCATCATCTTGATCATTTGCAAATTGCACTGAATGCTGCTGAAACTTGGGAATTTTATTAAGAGATGTTCGACAATCTTCAGCATAATGGCCAACTTTGTTACATCTTCGACACACAATTTGACTTAAGTCTCTTACTCTTCCTGAAGATTGTCCTCTACCTCTGCTTTGACTTCTATTTTGAGATTGTCCTCTACCTTGATTATTATTTCCTTGTCCTTGAAAATTTCCTCTTCCTTGGTTATTTCCTCTACCTTGAAAATTACTCCTTCTTGAACTATTGCCTCTATTAAAGTTGTGTCCACATGCTTTGTCTTTGAATGAAAAACTGGGTTCTTGGCAAGTTTGATGGTTGACTGGCTCTGATACCACAATAATGGCAGAAGTGTCCTCAGAAACGTAATTTTATTAATCAGAAAAAATAATTACATAATTTGATTTTGCAAGAGTTTACACCCGAACAACAAAACACTCTTGCAATGAGATATTTATAAGCTCCATGTCCTAACTACCTGTAATTATGGATCACTTATTAAATAACAAGTGTCCATTTACAATAAATGGTATTCAAAACAACTAGCTAACAAATCTCCTAAAGTAGAGCCTAAGATACGACACTTTTGGAGAGTCATATCTTGCTACAACAATATACTAATTCTAAATAATTAACAATTCTAGAATAATAATTATTAATTTAATATCTTAAATTAGTAATTATTTTATTCTAATTTTATAACCTATGATAAGATTGTATTTTTGGATCATCTAACATTCTAGAAACCCACACGTGAAACCTGGGTGCATTCCAACTCATGTGGAGGTTTTAAAAAATTATTTTGGTCAAAAACCTTCCTTGATTTTCTTTGAAAGTGTGTCGAGATGTCGAATCCCTAAATTAGTTGCTCTTTAGTGCAAGAACAAGTCAATGAGAGATAAGTGCATCTATGACTGTAAAAAAGGATCCAAAATAGTTCTTAACATATTTCATCTACCATTTTCATTTGTGGCAAGCTCATATGATCGAGTGGTCCCCATATACTTCCATTTTGTTGCAGGATATTTGTGGAGTGCAGCACTTGTATTAACAACATTAATGAACATCAATCCTAAGAAATTCATATAAATAAGGTATAAAATGCAAACAAAATGTAAATCTTCACTATTGCATGAAAAAAATGTTTAAGTGCAAGATAATAGTTCATAAATAGTTAAAACAAGGGAATAAGTGAGGCATCATATGGGCGGAAAGATGCATCATATACAACAATTTTGGGGCCTGATACTGGCAGCGAGGAGGGATGGGCATGTAGATACATAGTCTTCACCTAGTACTGCCCCATCATATGATGATTAGGGTGGTGATCAAGTTATGGTAGTACTCCACCTCTGCCTGCTTCACCTCACCCATTTCCTGTTTCTCCTCAAAGAGCAGATCGACCACCTCCTCCTCTACCTTCCACTTCGACTCTTGAGGAAATTGACCATTCATCGTCTTCTACTACAGACTAGGCCTCCACTAGTACTGTTGTACCAGATATGATTATCACATCAGTTGGACCACCAGATATTTTATAGCAGTTATTTGACTTGTATGTATATATATATATATATATATATATATATATATATATATATATATATATTTAGAAATGTTCATTTAATGTGCTTGTAGATAGGTGTGTATGTTATAGCAGTTATTTGACATGAGATGTATATTTGAGGATGTGTGTGGTGATGATGCTAAACAATGATTTTTTTGTTAGATGTGATCACGATGATGATGCCCTATTAAATTATTAGATTTGTGCGCTAGCTAATGACATTTATATGTGCTATAAGTGTATATAATTAGATGATGTTACTAAATTTGTATGTTTATTTTAGATAATGTTTATGTTTGTTAGATGGTTATCATTATGATGTTTGTTTTCATGAAATGATATATATTTATTATACATTATATATTGGTGAACTTATACAAAAATTTTATATATGAAATTAAATGCAAAAAGACTTACTTTAAATAAAAATGCAAATATATTTTTTATAAATTACAAAGTTTAAACTATAATTGTAAAATTAACATAAATATTTTTCTATTGTATAGATAGTTCATACATATTCATTCTAACTAAATTATTTTTCAAATAAAAATTACATAAGAATAAATGTTATTTCCATTGTACTATTTAATTTTTTAATAGAATTTTCTACCCTAAAAATTGTTATTATAAAAAAGTTATGATCTCCAATCATAAGTATTCTATTGGCCCTAAAATTTTATGGATGCAAATCTTCCTATATTTGTTGTTTTTTCATTATTTAGTAAGTTGATTGCTATCAAATTTTTAAATTACATCATTAATTGTGGTTTTAGTCAACATTGGGGGCATAATTTAAATATTTCCAAAAACAATGATAAAAGCATGTAAACTAACAAACAACAATGTTGAAAACCAAATTATCACAAAATCCAAATTAAACTTATCACAAACTTAGAATTAAACAAATATGTTAAAATTTTATTTTTTAATTTATAAATTACACAATTAGAAATACTTATTTTTAAGTGTAAAAACATTTGTGAATCTTACCAATTATATAAAATGCCAGCGAGACCAATAAAAAACAATATAATTATTGAAATAAAGAAAACAATAATATACAACAATAATATAAATGATGAAATAAAACAAGTACATATCACTCTTCATTGTCATCACCTTAATTATGTTCTTCGCCTGGCATGATAAAATTTTTGTTTTAAAAAATATGTTTTGATCTAGGGTCATGTCTTAATACGAAGCACCAATCCCTACATCTGGGTAAGAAAAACACGTGGTTGTAGTGTTTGGGGAAACATGAGGCTCCCTAGCTTCATGCCACATCTTTCTAGAGTTGATACATATCATCCCACAATCGTGAACTTCCATTACATTATTCCAACCGAAGGTGTCCCACCACTTGCACCTAAAAATAACACATTGGAATGAAGAAAAGTCCACTTCAATGATCTCTTGTATCTTTTCGACGTAATCTAATGTCCCTTGTATTAGGTTTTGATCGTGATGGCTAACATAACTAGATTGGTCGAATTTGACTTCCACTACACAGTGTTGTGTCATGTGTCCATCATCAACATCCTCTGTGCAAAAATGATGTCCATGTGTCCACATAGATGGGAACAAATGCACCTACAAAAATGTAAAAAAATCTCAATGTCATGTGTCTAATAACCCAAACATAATTAAAATATAAATTATAGATGTTACAATTCAAAGGTGTGTTAGTGCTCAAATTATCCCCACATATGAATGACTTGAATACTCATTCACTAAGGACTCAGAAGCCCTCACGCTCTAGGTGCTATAAATCTCCATTACACCACATGGGGTAACCCTGATGATAATTATATAAGTTTCAATGAGAAAATATAATAAGGTTAGTTGATGATAATTTCTTTGGTGTAATACCTTTATGGTATTAACAGAAGAGGAAGTTATATCCAAAATAGTCTCTGAAATCTATAACCTAGATGCAAAAGACGAACCTTAACAATTAAAGTTCAAAATTAAATTATAAAAAGTAAAAGAAGAACAAAATAATAACAGACATAAGAGATACGAGATGCCAAATCATTTCAAAGATAATGAGAGATCACTGCAACATGTACAAATGTTCTCCAAGCTTCCACTCTAAATCTTTGAAGATAGTTGTGTTCAATAATAAATATTGAAACCTAAAACTTGCAAAGATGATATAGAAACATATAGATTTTAAAATGCAAATGACATCGTGCACAGACAAAATTACAAAATCTAACACTGTAACAATCGTAAATGTAAAATAGAATTTGTCGTAAGTTAAGGGACAAGATTCTAAGACAAACGACAATAAAGTGTTTATCATTTATTCATTTAGATCGATAGTATCATATCATAACATATAATACTAAACGAAAAAATTTCTAAATGAGAAGAAGTCTTAGATTTAATTTTCTGCGATTATCAAACAAAAATAAGCAAACACAAAAAGATTCATCTAAAACACGAGTAAAATCTTTCAAAGATGTAATAAAAGACTATGTAGTATGTACAAACGGTTTTCACAAAACAAAAAATTATCACTTCTGTCAAAAACCCCCCCTTTATGGGAAACAAGCTCTTAAATAATTAGTCTGAAAAATAATTGATTGAGTAACTGCCTTAAATGTAACAAATATAAATTAAAATAAGACTCATAAAATAAAAAAAGTATACGTTATGACGCCTTCGCGGCTTTGAATTTTTTACTTTATTCATTGTGCTCATAGGGGAGAAAGCATGGCTCCCATGCATCTTGACTATCGGTGCATGAGTCATGATTAAAGGAATTTCACTCGAGTCTTTTGGCTGCTCTGTTATGGATTATATTTGTGGAACTGGTTGAAAAACTTGAGTTCTTGAGGAGACTTGTTAAATGACGAGATTTCATTTCAAATGTTTCCTCAATTTAGCCATTTTATCCCATTTTGTAGTCAACAACCAAGGCACATTTTTATATTTTGTTATAACCACCACGAGTTAAGATCTAATCTGATAACAAGATGTAGGAAGGCTTTGTATTATCTTGTTAATCCCATCCAAGATGGCAAAGTATCTGCAAAGACCGTTTATGACTATAGTTGTTGAAATTTCCTCTTCACCTTGTATAGCCAAGCAACCAAGGTCTTGTTCTATATTATTTAGTTTATCACATAATTCCTCGTGAGATATCACCCAATTATATTTTCCCCAAAACGAAGGTACGTTGAACCTACCAAGATGGTTCTAGTCATCTCTAAAGTCATTTATTTCCTTAGTAGACTTTCCAAATTCTTCCTGCATCACTTGCATGGCGACACGCTTTTTGTTTAACATACAGAGAGATAAAACACATTGATCTCAAGGGGCATACCCATCTCTTCCAAACTTTCATCTTCTAAAGTGTTGATAAGATCAATGAGTGAACTGATATATTTCAATCTTTCCTCAAGAGTTGAGGTTGTACTTTTTGCCTCTAAATTTGCACTCTTGATAATACCCTTTTCACAATCGGAGAGGATTTCAATGTAAGCTCTAACTGTAGAAATATTTTTTCCAATTTCCCTCCATATCTCCCCTATAGCCTATATTAACACTTTCTTAACTGTGTGGGTAAATATAATCACTTCCTGTAGGGTCTTAATCTCATTATGCTTTTCCTTTAGAGTAGTTTGAATTTTCTCGATCTCATCAATTTTTCGACTTACCAAATTCTCCCCTCTATGCTTGCCTCTTTTCTTCCCTAAATGGGCCAGTTCTAACTGAGTTAACTTAATATGTAGTAGATGGGAATCTTCAGTTTCAGATGCTTGAGCAGAGTTAAGATCTTGATCAATTGAGGCTTTGCACTCCTCCAAGAGCCTTAGGTGATGCTCCTCTTTCTCACAAGATTCCGTATTCAGTAGCTCCATTTGTTTAAGGGTTTCTTGGTGTTCTTCCTCCTTGAGCCGCAAGGCTATTTCCATCTCTTGGAGATAGGTTTCAACCTCTTATTTTCTTTCAAATGTCTAAATTAGAGCATGAGGGTTGTGATCAAGTATTTTTAGAATAGCCTGTAAAGATTTGATCTCTTTTTCTTTCTCTTCCAGCAACTTCTTAACGGGCCCAATTTCTTTAGGTTGTCTGGACTGTCAGACTACTATATATTCTAATTATTTTATTTGGTTTTTTCTTATCTTTAGAGCCATGTGTGCCACATGCAACTGATTAAAGACCTTTTTAAACATTCCTTGCATTTTCCTATTTCCTAAAGTTGAATCAAGCAATCTTCGAGCCACAATTTCGCCTCTGTGTCGATGAAGATTGATAACATCAATATTAGAACCTTCCCCAACTTAATAGTAGGGGGAGAAGTTTGGGATCCAAACACCTGTTGATTTTCCCCGATTTCTAGCTGGACAACTGTGAGGTTCAAAATATTCGTTTCAAAGTCAATGGCATAAATAAATCGGGTTCCACATGTAGAAATTACATCTTTAAGTGATGGAACCTCTACTGACTAAGATTATTTTGATAATAAAGCCAACTTCAGACCAGTCACCATTATCTATTTTCCTTCAGTAAAACTATCTTTAATGTCTATGGCCTGTGCCCCTGAATCTCTCGACCTTATGTCATTAATAGTTTTTTTTATTTCCTTACCCAACTTCTCTACCTCTTGTTCAAACATGTGATTGTCAATATCATATTCCTTTTCCTTTACTCATCACAATACTTCAGACAAGGTTACAATCTATGCCTTTCTCTTTGTTGCAGTGGGAGTGACAGGGGTTATGGGTTCTGCACTAATTTCGTGCATCTATATTTTGGTACAACTAGGAGAAATGTGAGTTGTTACTTCATCTTCTTTAGGTACATGTGATACCATTTCAATGATATCATCCATAGGTAACAAAACATCCGCTACCTTTTCCATTTCATTCTTTCTCTCGTGAACATAGGATGATAGCCCTGCCTGCTTCTTTAGTCTTGAGATACTTCCCAAAGGATTATAATGCCAGATATTGTCGTGCACAAATCCAAAAGAACGCATTTAGATTTCTAAGATATATATAGCAATTTTATTTTTATAAATTAGAGGTGAAATTGCATACAGATAGCTAAATAATGCTCCTTTTTTTCTTAGAGACAAAATGTAATTCATTGACAACAATATTTTGTCTAAGAACCTCATAAGTAGACAATAAGGGTGAAATGTACTATGGTAGCTAAAAGGGATGCTCTTGAAAACCATATAAATGAATCACTGTAAAGTTATGGTATAAAAACAAACTCCCTATACTTTGCTCTCGGGAAGCCCTAATATTCTTCTCTGCTCTTCTGAAATTCTATCTACCTTTTTCTCTGTCATTTTAAACTTTAGAGGATATGCAAAGCAATCCATATATTGGGAGTATGAGTGAGGAATATGAAAAGGATAGATTTCATCAGTCCATTTCTATATTTCCGTCTCTTTATTATCAACATCCGCAATGCTCATAAGGAGCTTGGTAGATAGAAAATAGGAGGGGTAATTGAAGAGGACTAGATGGATTAAATATGAACAGTGGTGGCAGGAGCTAATGGGACAATAGTAGACAGGTCGACTGTGAGGGCTCGGTTAGATATTTAGGAAAATTAATCATCTGGTGGTCTGGTTGGAGAGTGACGAGTCGTATGGCTAAGAAGATTGACTCGTCCATTTTTGTATCATCTGCTAACCCGAAGATAATGGAAAAAAGAGAAGTCAGCATTTGAAAAAAGGGTTTCATCAATTACGTTGGTATGGGAAATTGCAACTTTAGCTTTGGATCGGGATTTTCAAATAAGGTTTTCATAAATTCCAATTTACCTTCTTTCGCCCAAGTAATAAATTCTTGGTCTAACCCCTTATCAGTTATATCAAATTGTTGGTAAAGAATTCCAAACATCTTGGCAAATATTTCTTCATCTAATTTCAAGAAAACCTTATGGCTTGACTGAAAGAATACTTGTTGTTCGAGGTCATAGTGCCTGATGATAAATAGAATGGAGTTGGGGTTTAAATGAATAGGAGAAAGGGTGGCATCTAAGACTCTGGACTTCAAAATCCATATACCATCATCTGATACACTGGTGGAAAGGGTTAAAGTCCTTCTAAGAGTGAGAACCCTTGTAATACAAAATTTAGTGTCTTGAACCTTAGCTAGCTCATTTACTAAAGCTTCCATAACTGGAGACTCATACATTATTAGCTTCTGTAAGTAAATTTCCAACCTGGAAAGAGAAAAGCAAGCGAGAGTAACTTATCGATTTATGGGAAATTAATTCTGCATCTTGCGCTTGCTTAGAGGTTAGCTTCCACCATTGACGGGTTCCCGAAGTGACATGCAGGAGTAAAGGTGAAACTAATAAATTGTAAAAGGTTGGCAACATTAAGGTTAAATGAGGGTTATGGGGATAATTAATGCAGTGAAACAGCTGTCAAGCGGTGACTAGAGAACTCGTCGAGCGGTGACTAGAAAACTCGTCGACCGAGAATATGGTACTGCCCATCGGGCATATGCACGTGGTTAAACTTTGCACAGGTAGGAACCCAACAATCGTTGATGTTTGGAGGATTGGACTTTGGACAACTGGGATGATGTTGGGTTGGCTGAACACATTATCTATCGTGGATATTCCAACCCAATTCAAATTGAGAATCGTCGGATCAACTTGGTCTCTACGGTCCTGATATATCGGGTGGTAAGTCCACCTCCAACTTCCGCGCTTTTTTGGGTGCGATGAAGAGGATCGAGAAGGTGACTACATCGAAGGAGAGTTAATTAAATCTTATGTTCATCAAGTTTTATGATAAATTTAAAGCTTGGGCATGAACCAATACGATGGGCCATTTTTACCTTTGTTTTCATAAGGGAGTGAATCAACCGCTCAGATCTGAAAACGGGTTACCATCTACCTCGATCTCCTTAAAATTAAAAGGTTTAATTAATTTAGTCCACAATTTCACCTTATAAATTTCAGAAAGGGGTGAATTTTAGTGCATAATAATGGCTACATCTAGGTATGGTTCTTCCCCGTGGAGAACCAAGAACAAAGACCATGTGCCTTAATGTTGGGTTATGGAGTGTAAAATGAATGACAACAAGGATATTTCCAATGGCATAGCTTCGTAATGACGTTACCTTCATACATATATGGCATGAATGAGATTTTGGAGATGCGATGGGTAAAAGTGAAGAATTAATGCAGAAACGACGTGAAATAATTAAAGGCGATATAATGAAACTATCACTTTAACCATGGTTCATTACCCAAAATTGTTTGCATAAGATGAGTTAATTATGCAATGGAAAGTGTTGTAGGAAGTAGCGGAGGAAGGAATTAAATACTCCATGCAAAACTAGACAGGTTGTTGTGCATGTTGACAGAGATGGAGGAGCAGAGGGTCTAAATTGAAAATAAGCTGGCACTTCTTCCTGGGATTTATAACACCATTCAAGAAGTATGCCCAACGGAAATAGTTGGGAGTACTGCTCTCGCGGACACTAAAAATTTCGTTAAGGACATAATATAGGTTTCTGATAGATAGATTGCCTTATGAGAACTTAAGTTACTTTTCAAGGAATTTTTCTATGATATTGTTGATAATGTTGGACCTGCTAACATTCGGGGGATCTCCCTAGTATGAAGTCCCAACTAGACCTCACACAGCTTGGTGTAGGAGTCCCATCCGGTACGATGGTTCAGTTTCCATTATCTTAGAGATTTTCCTTAGCTCCTATTGTTCAACACATGAGAATGTTATGCTTGTATATTCAAAAAACGAGGTGAGTATGCCTGGTGAGTGTTGCTGGGAAAAGTATCCAATACGGAATGACCCTATCCCACTCTAAGGGTGATAGTACCTCAGCAACAACTGAATGCAAAGCTATTCAAGATTACTTCTTTATGAGATGTAAGAGAGAGGAGAAAGAGATCCACTAACCGTTGTCTTCCGCTAATGATTGATCCAATCTTCCCTCTTTGCTGCTTACTCCTAGCTCCTTGCTCTTTCACTGGCCCAGCTACGCAAAGATCCTGCAAAAGCACAAGAAAAGGAAACTACAAGAAGCATACATCCATAATTGATTCAAGGATTAGAATAAATCAAATATACAAGCATCAATACGCCACAGAGACACATGCATATAGAAGAACCTCAAATGCTTTATCAATGGAAGAAGTAAAGTTCTGAGAGTGTTACAACCATAAGAGGCCCAATCCAACAACACCTCCCAGCAGAAAGAAATCTCCTCTTCACCTCCTTCAAAGCAATCACCCAATAGTTCTATACTCAAACCAACAGCACTTCCTTACATTCACAAGATTCCAGCCTCCCTAGACCTCATGAGAGAGCTCTATATATAGGAGTTTTGGAGAAAGGATGAGTCAGCTTGAGGCTGGCATGAAGCTGACTAGTGTCCTCTCCCACTTCAGTTATTCTTCAGTTCTTGAGTCCACTTGGAGTTTCTTGCTTCCACTTGGAGATCTAGATCCTCTTACTCATCACAAGGCGAATTCCCTAATCCAAGTGTCATTTTGGAAGCTTCCTGGGCATTTGACACCTTGCAGAATGACTGTGCCACTTGGCCAATCTCGCCCAGCGCAGGTAGCCTTCATTAGAGTTGACATTCAGCACAGGTACAGAGTGGAGCAGTTGACATTCAGCACAGATGCTCAGTGGAGCAGCTGACATGATCCAGAATTAGCTTGTTTTTGAGTGTTTTCAGGTGGAGAACTGATATTTAGTGCTATGGTTTGCTGACCTTGTTCCTCTAGGGGTAGGAACAACATTTTTAGGGACTTTGGATCCCTTAGATTATTGACATTTCATGCTTCATGCTGTAAGGCACAAAAATGTCTATAACAGTTGCCCCCTAAAGTATGAGGTCGTTTATCGGGTGAAATGCTTTATCAAGAGGATCCGAAGTTCATTCAATCGCTGAGAGGCGCCCTGTAATGAAATACAATACAATACATTATTTTTCATTCTGCTTTCATGATCTAGCTTAGGCGGGCATTCCCATGCTCAGCTTTATAAATTCATTTTGGTACATAGAACAGACGATCGTCTGATGGTAGACTGATAATTCTCTGCTGAAATTATCATCCTTTGAGTAGGATGATCATCTGCTGCAATGATGTACATATCAAATGTCTTTATATTTCCTGAATATATATCGCAGCCCGGATGGATGAAACTAGATCCGGGGTCTTCAAACTCGTTCGATCTTCACTCTAAGTACAAGTCGATCCATGTGAGAATTGCACTGAAGTCGAACATGGAAAGACATCGCTTGATTACCGGTCAATAATGTAAACCGTTAACAAGCGCGAGAGGAATCACCAATAATGACAATGACCCTCAAGGTACTGCATTACAATTCACGTGGTGTGAATAAAGGACTTGGCGTCGAACACCACGCAAAATCTTCTGGTCGAAGGTCATTAATGTATACCTGTCGCCGGAAGTGAGAAACTTGCCATTGAGGCATGCAAGCTTCAAAGTACTGAGGCGGGTGTTCCTAGATCAACTTCTTGGATAATGAGCTGAAGTCGACAAGAAGTGATCCGTCAAAGGAGGGCCATAATGAATCCCACATCAGTGACACGGAACGGAGCTAATGATTTTAGTGGAGGTGAAAACAATATGTGAAATATGATTCAGGGTGGCGATCATGGGTGGATGAAGGATAATGTATGGTAGTGGATGGGACACGGTTGACTCTTTCTGAACAACATCTCTTGAACATATAACGACACTGATGCAATGGATCAGTAGCATTACCCCAAATGCGGATGGTTTGGCGAAGACCATGGTGATGAGACCGGTGAATGAACAACCCAACCCGATGTGATACGGAGGACAAAGTGTCATGTTCAAGAGCGACTTGCTACCATTAAAGCTTTGAGGTTCTCCCAATTTTTCCCCAGTCATTTCTGACCAGTACCTCTTTATTTTTGTCAAGCTTGAGGAGGATAACATATGCTTGTTCTATAACCTCCCCTTCGGGCAAGCCCATCGCTATGTTTTAATGAGCCTAGCGATAGGGAAACTCGTTCTCGTCTAAAGACAAGTTTGTCGCTATTTAATCATTTTAACGAGTCTAACGACAAGGAAAACTCGGTCCTTTTCATTTTTAGAGAGTCTAAAAAGGTACAGAAAGTTAACTCCAAAATTCCTTTTTCGTCATCTAATCCCTTAAGTCCGAAAAAGTATAAAACAATACAAAAGGGATGAGTTTTCGATAACTTTAACGAGCCGAATAAAACAAGCGCTCAACCTTTTTGTGTAATAATCCCTCAGGTCCAAAAAGATTAAAATCTAGAGGAGGGATACCTCTTCCGGTCACTTTAACGAGCTGGAAGGCCAAAACTCGGCAAACTTTTCATGTTTTACGAGTCAGATGAAAAGAGCTCAAAGAAGACTCGTCTTTTGAGGAACGAGTGATAAACAGGGATAGCAGCAGATTCCAGGTACAGGTTGGAATTTTCCAATCACGGCAGTGTCACAAGGATGGCTAGGTGAAATCACTCTTCATAGCTGTTCCTCAAAATGGGTAAACAATCATATGGAGGTAAACGATCGGCCAAATGAACGGTGGAGGTGATGGCTGCAGCAAAACACGACCAAGGTCTTTTTACGGTTTATCAGGGTACATTCTTAATGGTTATTTACCGGGAAGTTCATTTTTTAACGAGCTTAAACTTGCTCGAAAGCTTATGTTTATTTTTTAACGAGCATGAACTATGACGCTAAAACTGCTCGAATCTCGCTTTTCTATTTTTTAACGAGCATAAATTCCGCGGTAAAACTGCTCGATAATACCAGTCATAAGATAAGAAATGTCTCCTGCAAGATTCCATTTTTTATAGAGCTCGCACCTCACATAAGCTATGCTCCAACTCCTCCTTTCTTTATGCAAGTTCGGAAACGGCTAATCCCAAAAACAGATAAATAACCGTTCTTAGCTTGCACTCCAAAAGGTTTTCATGCCCCCAGGTATAAAGTACAATTTCAAGGCTGCCCCTACTTATCCGATAAAACATTCGTTTTAAAGGGTGAGGCTTGCCTCTTCCTGGTTACCCAAAGATTGTTTTGTTAACACCATCAAACGAAAACATCTCCTCGGCACTGTCTACCGAAGTAGACAATGGTGAATGACCTTTGTCAAACAAGTAACCTTATCAAAAGAATCCTGTTCTAGAACAACCCCTCTTCCATTCACGGACGGAGTACGGACTAGTCATATTCTTTCGCGGAAATTCTACCTTATACCCAAGGTTTCCTCTGCCCGAAGCAGGCTAGGATGCATGCCCCCTGGGTTCCAGTCCCATCTTTCCGAATCACTCGCACTCATCGGGAAGGAGGACTGGGGGTGGAGACATTTCTTGGGTGAATAGACCATTGAGGGTTGGTATGTTACTATTTGCGATGCGTGATCCCGGAAATGAAAGTTGGTCTACGAGCTTGACCATTCTTCCTTCGTGTGGAAAACACATTACTCTAAAGAGTGAGGAGACTATAGCTCCCATGCAATATATATAGTCTCGTCCAAGGAGTAGGTTATAATCCAAGGGTCCTTGAACGACCATCACGTTCATTTGAACGGTCTTCCCTTTCAATGTAACAGGTACATTGGGGAGGATCCCTAACGGTCGACTGGTTCCTTTATCAAAACCTGAGAGATTTCTTATCTCAGGCAAAAGCTCCGGGGAACCCAGTGCTTTCCAAGCAATAGAGGAAAGGATACTCACAGATGCCCCTTCATCAATGATAGTTCCAGCCATTACCATTCTGTAAATTTGGACTATGATTCTGAATGGTATACTGGCTGGTAACCGGGGTCTGCCTAGTTGGTTCCAATCAAAGGATACAACTAGGTTGCTTGGCGGTGGGACCGAATACACGGCCGGATATGACCCTGACGATGTTCCTTCCTGCGATAAAGGAATGGGCACATTGCCCTGATGCTCATCAAAATCTGTATTGATGAAAAGAATCTGGATGGTGTCATCCTTATTCTCTTCAGTGAGGGTGTCATTTGAAGATGAATCTTCAGTGACGGTGTCATTTGAGGATGAAACCTCTGAAGGAAGAGTCGGGTCAACTGCCGTATCGACCTTTAGACTTTCGTCTGGTCTAGATTCAGTAGGTTCATTTTCAATGACTGACTCTTCAGCTGACCACTTGAGCGGGCCAGTTGTATTTTCAACCAACGAAGGACTTGGCACGAGTTTTTTGTATCCAGGAGGAAGCATTAACGGTGAAACCGGACGACCTTCCAAAACTCTCTTCGCTTCGTCTAAGAAGGGACAACGGTGGATGGCGTGATCGCCTTTACACAGTTTGCAGGGGAATCTTGCTCCCCCTCTTTGTCTTGAACCTTCACTTTCGCTGGTTGACGGTGAGCAATCAACATGGCTATCAGAGGTTGTTGCTCCCGAATTGTGCAACCGAGGGGACCAGTCCCTCAGTATCCGAGGAATACAGGGACAATCTCTATGGAAGTGGTCTCCTCTACATATGACACATGGCGATTTAGGCCCGGTCTGTGCTGTGTGTGGATTTTTGTCAGATGTCTTTTGCTTGCCCCCAGGCGCCTTAGGCTCCTTCTTCTTCTTCTCCTTCTTCTTCTTCTCCTTCTTCTCCATGGGAGCTTGGCTTTTGCCGGCTCTACCTTGCGAAGATGAAGGATTAGAGCAAGAGTTATAGGAAGTGGAAGGCCGGTGGGCAGCTCTAGACTCATCTAACTGTTGACTCGACTGTTCAGGAACCATGGTGGTCTTAACTACATTGGTTGAGAATAGCCAAATAGGCAGGCCAATTGTCAGTCCTGGAAGCGACAATGTGGCCATGTGGGGCGCACCAACTTCTCCCCAAGAGGAGAAAGGACTAGGATTTCCATCATGTGGAATTCCTTGGTTGGGGCGTTCCATGTTCTCAACCTAAGATCAACGCAGGAATAGGAGGTGATTATGTTCCGTTTAAAATAAATTTTATAACGACGCTTTAGACACAACTTGCTTTTTCACTTTTTAAGAGTCGAGAAAAAGCTAAAGATGACTCTAGTCTCCTTCGATGTATTAACGAGCCCGAAGTGACAAATGCTCGGATGGACTTTTTCAGTTATAGAGTTTGAAAAAGGCCAAAAGAAACTGCTCTGGAGTTCTAGGCAGAGGGTGTGCCAAACTTTTCGCAAAACCACAGAATACGTTTTACGGTACGAGTGGTCGATCTTCGTGAATGTTGTGTTCACTGCATTGCGATCAGTAGGGCGGCCGACACGGCTTCCTATGGATAAAGGTTTTGTTCCTATAGGGGTCTCCCAATATATACGCGACGGTACGTGGGAGCACAAGTCCGTATTGATACTTATCGCTTCACCGTGGAGGAATCACCCAACCACTCAACGCTAAGATATCACGTTTAACGACGCCGGAACACGTCTCTAGCTTAGACCTCTATGTGTTTGCGTTATGTTTCAATGCGTTGTTATGTAAATTCAATTTATTTTAAGGTTGATCTTGTTTAGCAGTTTGCCTTTATGGATCACCATGAGATGTATGATAACACTCCTAAATGCAGTCTAAGATGATAAGCAAGCTTTTCAATCTTCCAACTTTGAAAATCTTAACTACTGAGGGAAAAGAAAGATAACATCTTTTCACATAGATCATAGAGCACACACTAATGCATTTTCCCCTAAATCAACATGCAAACTGTCATAATGCACATGCACAATGCAGGTATTTCTTTTCTCTTTCTTAATGTTTGTGCGACACAAAAAGAAAGCTGTTGTATAATTTTGAATTCAATTTCAAGCGAAAACAAACAAGCTTGTCCAAAATCAAAAGACACCTTAAGATTTACTTGTTTCGACACTAGAAATATATAAATTCAAACCATATGACGAAAGAAAAAGCTCAATCAGCTATGAACAGCAAACAAACTAACTCTTAAGATCAAAACGACACTTTATCACAGGTCTAGATCTAAGAGGCCACAGCAAGACTAGTTCACTTTCGTTATGGGAAACTGCAAATGATACAAGAAATACACAAAGAACAAATACAGTTTCTTTATACAACCGAGGGGGAAAAGTGGCAAGGAAAGTTGGCTTCAGATAGGCACATTGACTGGTAACAGGCAGCAAAAAACAAGAGTGAAAACAGGACAAGAAACAGCAGGAAACCCCAGTAGCACAAGGCAAGACTGGTCCAGCGCAGGTGGTACACAGGCAGTTTGACCTTCAGCGCAGGTAGCCCCTTCGGGAACTGCGCTGAAATGCAGACAGCCTTCACACAGCCTGCACTGAAGAACGAAACTTTCGTTTCTCTTGGTTTCCAGGTCACAGATTGCTCAAAAATTCACAGTTTTTGGCCAAATCAGAAGCTATCAGTCAAGGACACACTAAGGGATGACAAGGAGGATGAAAAGCTATCACTAAGAGCTTATTAGAGTCCTTGTGGATCAGCTCTTCAAATCATAAACTTGCCCAGAAACTGAGCTAGAGTAGCTGCCCTCTACTTTGCATTTGAAGGATCCAAATGCAGTTCGATTCGGTACTCCCTTTGTTTATGAAATGAATAGCAAAAACACAAACAACCAACAAGATACGGTCCCCAGCTGAGTCGCCAATTTGTTGTTGGGAAAAGTATCCAATACGGAATGACCCTATCCCACTCTAAGGGTGATAGTACCTCAGCAACAACTGAATGCAAAGCTATTCAAGATTACTTCTTTATGAGATGTAAGAGAGAGGAGAAAGAGATCCACTAACCGTTGTCTTCCGCTAATGATTGATCCAATCTTCCCTCTTTGCTTCTTACTCCCAGCTCCTTGCTCTTTCACTGGCCCAGCTATGCAAAGATCCTGCAAAAGCACAAGAAAAGGAAACTACAAGAAGCATACATCCATAATTGATTCAAGGATTAGAATAAATCAAATATACAAGCATCAATATGCCACAGATACACATGCATATAGAAGAACCTCAAATGCTTTATCAATAGAAGAAGTAAAGTTCTGAGAGTGTTACAACCATAAGAGGCCCAATCCAACAACACCTCCCAGCAGAAAGAAATATCCTCTTCACCTCCTTCAAAGCAATCACCCAATAGTTCTATACTCAAACCAACAGCACTTCCTTACATTCACAAGATTCCAGCCTCCCTAGACCTCATGAGAGAGCTCTATATATAGGAGTTTTGGAGAAAGGATGAGTCAGCTTGAGGCTGGCATGAAGCTGACTAGTGTCCTCTCCCACTTCAGTTATTCTTCAGTTCTTGAGTCCACTTGGAGTTTCTTGCTTCCACTTGGAGATCTAGATCCTCTTACTCATCACAAGGCGAATTCCCTGATCCAAGTGTCATTTTGGAAGCTTCCTGGGCATTTGACACCTTGCAGAATGACTGTGCCACTTGGCCAATCTCGCCCAGCGCAGGTAGCCTTCATTAGAGTTGACATTCAGCACAGGTACAGAGTGGAGCAGTTGACATTCAGCGCAGATGCTCAGTGGAGCAGCTGACATGATCCAGAATTAGCTTGTTTTTGAGTGTTTTCAGGTGGAGAACTGATATTTAGTGTTGTGGTTTGCTGACCTTGTTCCTCTAGGGGTAGGAACAACATGTTTAGGGACTTTGGATCCCTTAGATTATTGACATTTCATGCTTCATGTTGTAAGGCACAAAAATGTCTATAACAGTGAGTGCGTAATGTAACTTGTGTTAGGGTTCTCTTATTGTAAAGGGAGAGAGTAAAAGTGAGCCTCTAGATGAGAGGTAGAAGTACCACCTAGGGAGAGACACACACGAACCAACAAGGATCTGACCAACATCTAGCGAAGTAGTCCACAACGAATGTGGTAGTTGTTAAAACCAAAGTGGAAGGAAAACATGTACACCATCTAGTAGAGTAGTACACACAGAGGTGATGGTCATGATAACCAATGAAAAGGAATGGTTTGCATAATTTCCTGCGGATTAGTCCATGTTGGGTGCTAAAAGGTGTCTTTTAAAACTCCTAATTACCTCACATTAATCATCAACTTGGGAAAGTCCTTTTATTCCAAGAGTGTACACAATATGTGCATGCTATGAATCCAGAGAGTAATGTTTCTTCAAAATGAAATATAAAACTTTGATACAAGAGTAAGCGGATGCATTATACAACTCAAAAACTACAACTGTTAAAGGAAATATTACATCAAGACTTAATCTTCAACTAAAACCGTAATCAGATCTCAAACCATAAATTCAAATGGAAATGATGTCAACCGAGAGTTCGTTAGTAGTAACCAATCTCTTCTAGCTGATTCTATCTAAATCACATTCAATCCCAATTAAGCAATTTATATGGAGATGAGGTCAACCGAGAGTTCAGTAGCAGTAACCAAACTCTTTCGGGTAATTAGATACTAACCACACTCTTATTGTAATCAACAGGGTTCATTGTCTTAACTGCTAATTAATTTAATCCACAATACGCATAAACAGAATCAAATGACAATGTTGCGAAGCATGTAAAGAAAATCTACGAACTTCAATATAGGAAATCGGTAAATAGCAAACAAGATAAACACACAGAAAATGGAAAAAATATCAAACCAATCAAACTTGCGTGAATTAGAAAGATATAACACAAAGGATAGTAGTTTGATCCACTAGAGGCCAGGCCCTTAGCCACCAATGAATACTGTTGAGCTACTTCAGAGAATACAAATGAACAACAACGTAAATTATATATTAACCATTGAACTCAATTCTCATTACAATATGGTCGTGTTCCTCCAAAGCAAGAGTCTGTACTTTAAAATTACAATTTGAAATGAATAGAAAGTCAACCCCCTTTCCTCCTACATTTTTTACTTTTATAGTCAAAAATAGGTAAAAGATAAATATGATCCCTCAAGATTGGGAGATCTTGAGGGATTCACAACTGAAAGCTATCTTCTGACACCCTTCATATTTCGCATCGATCCTCCTGATTCGTCCTCCGACCTGACCACAACCGACGTGCCTCATTCTTCCTTTGTTGGTTTATGTTGTTCCATCTCTAGGGAACAACAACTGTTCCTTTCGTTGTTTCTCTGCATAAAAAGCAATAAGAGTTAGTTACAGTGGTTAAATCTTAATCGAGAGTAGTTCATTCATTTCTTATCATAATCCATCAATATGTTATCATATCAAGATATGAAAGAGATAAGAAAAGAGGAAAAAGGTGATGGACTTAAGAGTAAATACATACCCATTGTGTAACTCAACATACTCCCCTGCTTACCCTATTTCATGTCCTCATGAAAAGGAAATAGTTCTTATGCAATGCAGTTAAAGAGTAGGTTGGAGATAAAGCGTCAAAAATTGGTCTAAAACCATGATGTTGAGCCAAGAGCGCAAAGGCAGGCCCTTCCTATCCTTTAGTCAATTCGTAGTCATCCCGATACCCTTTAGGGGGATACCAAATAATGGGACTCCGAAACCGCATCTTAACCAATAAGGTCCTCCTCTCAAAATAAGATTGTTGTAGGTGACCATATGGGCTGTAGCAGCTTTAAAATTTCTGTAATTAAATGGTTCCCTATCTTTCACATTATTAGTGGAGATCGTCCATCTGAGCTTAGATGCAGCTAGAGATATTTCTTGAATGGAGAGGAAATATGATATTCCTTTCTACACAATCTCCTTATGTATGGGCCCTAAAGTTTTAATCACCCCTTCTCGTTTCATCAGACTCTTATGGTTGGCAAACATTTGTAAGGGGTGTTTAGGTTCACTTCTCACCCAAAGATCCAATCCATGTTCCTGTCTTTGAAATGCATTATAAGCTTTAAACCATTTGAGTTGGTTAACTGCAAATGAAATAAAAGCCTGGAATTGAACATCTCCTACAAAAGGGTTAGGGTTCTTTTCCACCTTGTTTTCTAATATGAAATTGTGTAGATAAAACTCACAAAGAAGCCTTTGGACCTTTACACCATGTTGCTTGCAACAATTTATAAAATCTTCAATTGTCCCTAATTCAATTGGTTTACCAGCTCTTACGGCTTTGATTTTCAATAATAGGTACCATTCTAATAGAAACAAGGCATAATTGGTGGCGGGAGACCTGCATGTCAGGACATCCGAATACAATAAGAAGATGGTATTTGTTTGACTTATGACTCTATCTAGCTTGAACTTGACCTTCTCCATTTTTTCTTCTGCCTTTCTATGCCTGTCAAAAGTCTCGTTCTCTGTTATAGTCAGTTCCCAAAGCTGTTTCTACAGCTCTTGATATTTTTATCAGGAAACAGTCTCTTGTTCAAATCGTTCCAATGTGAGCCGGGCGTGTGCCAATCTCTCGTGAAGATTTAGTAGAATGGGGTCATGGTGCGTCATAATGTCTTTGGCTTGTATGTCTGTCTAAGTGCCTATGCTATAAGAGGGGATATCTTTTGTCTGTACTTCTTTATTGTGGGAGGTCCAAACCTCTGTTTGAGTAGCTACGTCTACTAAATCTACATGCGGTCCTTCTTGAGTGATGATTGTTTGAGTAGGTATGAGCTCAGTTTGAGTTCCTGTAGCCCTATCTTCACATAATTCCATTTGCACGACCACATTTACTACCTCAGGGGTATTGTTCGGAACCTTTCCCATTGTGATTTCTTTTATTTTTCTTCGGAGCCTCTTGACCATCTTACGAAGCTTCTAGTGTTCTTTTCTTAGCTTCTTCAATTTCATTCTGGCTCTGTACCTTTTCTAAGGAGTAATTGGTCTGCTAATAGTCTCGTTAATAGCTTTTGTCTCTAAAGAGCCCGGTTGTTCACCCTGTCTTTGTTCCAATAAGACCGTGTCTCCAGATTGATTATCAGACTCCCGAATAACCTCTCTCTCTACCTCTTCTTGGCCTATGTTTTCTATATCTAGACCTTCATGATTGTTTTCCACTGGGACGTGTCACCAGATTGGTTCTCTATTTCCTAAATAGCCTCTGTATCTATTTCCGCTTCGCGATTTGTATCTTTTGAGGAAGACAAAATTCTAGTATAGCTAAAAGTCCCTGGAGATTGGGTTTTTCCTAAGTTAGGATTAAGCGGTTCTTTTGAGCTGCATGTAGACGTTCATGTTGGCCAGGAATTGGGCCATTCCCGCCTCGAAATCATGCAAAAGGTCATCTTGAGAACTCATATTTGGTGTTGGAGGAGGCCCCACTTCGTTTCTTTGTTCATTGTCAGGATGCCCTGCTCCTTCCTCAGGTTCTGGTTCAGGGTTATCTTGTCCTCCTGACTCTGGTTGCAAGTCTTGTACATTTATTGGGCTAGATAATTCTATGGGTTGACTAGCGTTGCCTTGAGGATTTTCAGACGTTCCCTGGTCTGAATTCAACCTTGTAGATCGTCTGTGTTTGTGAGATCTGCTTCCTGAAAGGGTAGTCCTTTTTCTTTTTGGAACAGGGTTAGGTGCTGGCAGGTTTTCACCTCTTTCAAGGGCCAATATGAGATCATCCCAGATTGATTTTTGTTGGGCAAGGTTGTGACTAACTATTAACCTGATTAGACAATGGTGGCTAACTACTATTTCTAGATGTTGAGACCGTCTCAGCCTCTTGGTAGTGTCATGCAATAATGAATTCAACAGTGCAGGCAAATTAACAGAGCATTTTTGTTTTAAAACTACTAAAAGTTTGAGTTGTCATGGCCTTACCACGTCTCTACGCCCATTGTAGGTAATATAGTTCTGGACAATTCGTGCCAATTCTCCCCATGGCTCTCCGAGAGAAGATGGCCGAATGCCTTTACCCTTCTTGATTAGCTCTTCTCCTTCATCCCTAAAAATCTCCATAGCATCATGCAGCCTTAATCACTTGTCAACCCACACTGGTCCTTCTCTCAGCAACCCAGACACTTCTGCTATCACAGCATCTATTATGGTGATTTGTCTACCTCTCACCAGGGATTGTCCATTCTGTAGATGCTGTAAAAGTTCAATGGAAATTTCCTCATTGGGGGGTTGAAATCTTGTAAAATCTGTTGTCCATCCTGCACGAGCTAGAATTTCCCTGGCTTCATCGGAGACAGCCAGTGTCAAAGGTTCTCGGCACACTGTTTTTCCTCCCATGATGCTTGATTTCTTCCCTCTTCTACAAATGATTAGTGCAGTGGAGAAAGCACAACAATGAGCAGAGCCAAGAGATGGAACAACAAATGGTTGTAATGGCT
This sequence comes from Pinus tabuliformis, assembly GCA_031772625.1. Classification (NCBI taxonomy): domain Eukaryota; kingdom Viridiplantae; phylum Streptophyta; class Pinopsida; order Pinales; family Pinaceae; genus Pinus; species Pinus tabuliformis. The sequence goes on from CM062819.1 coordinate 1,772,396,758, forward strand.
CTATCAAGTGATGTTTTATAAACATAAATACCGTTAAATTGAGGACTGTTATAATACCACACGCTCTGTGATTATGGAATGTCATATTATTCTACAAAATCAAATAAAAAGATTACATCGCAAACATGAGTATACTGGAGGTCCTCGCGTCCTCTCAAAATGCTAGGTAGCCTACGACCGAATGGATGAAAAGATGACGTGCTGGCGGCGAAGTACAAGGGTGATGGATTGGGTAATAAAAGCGACATGGTATGTATATTAATGAAAGGATCATAAAAGGATATTGGAGTAATGAAAACAAGGCGTGTAACTAGAATTATTAATAAGTGATAATATGTCGTGAGGTGATGCGATAAATTAAAAGGACAGCATATGCAGGAGATGATACCTTACCATCATTATTCCACTTGAAAATGTTGTGATTGATTTTAAAAGATTAACTCATGCATAAAGGTTCAAGGTAAGTTAGGGAAATAATCTCTCCGTAGAAAAAAATAGAAAAATAAGAAGAGGGCATTGTAATAATTATTGATGTAGAAAATAAAACTTCAATACCATAAGCAGAGCTTTTGTTGCCTGCAGGCATCCATAGCCTCAACAAAGTTGCTTTCTAACCCTTGGGAGCTGGGGTCCTCTATGTATAATTGGGGAAGTGCATTATGATGTCCATAGTAGAGACCAATGTGCTAGCATGGTAACCAGATGAACACATTGCCATTCACTGGGAAGTAGCGAAAGTGGTCAGGTCGGCTCATGATGAGACCTCCTGTTCCAAGGACTTTGTTTCTTGATGCATCCATTGGATCATATCCCTAGTGTGGTGGTCATAATGGGAATGCCACTTCTCTCCCTCCTTATGATCATGGTAGGTTGGCTCGTAATGAGAACCCCTATCCTCCATCTGTGGAAAAAAATCATAATATTGTTAGTGAATATATATATATATATATATATATATATATATGAATATGAACACTCTCTGTTTTGTATATAAAGGGTGGCTCAGTACTCCTTAAGAGTAGGGATGGTGAAAGAAGTTTGAACATACCAATAGAATAAAAATATACCCATAATCTTATTGATAATAAACAGAGAGAATTATACGAGGCGGGGGAGAACTAGCATGGTAAAGATAATCAATCAGTTTCATTTATAGCGGAAAAGAAGATAGTGAAGTGATATAGATAATTGTGCCCTTTCTTTTTCGATCATCACAAAGCAATCTTGTTAAAGATGATAATATTTAAGATATTCACCTGCTTCAGTAGTCTCCATAATTGTTGTCCTTAGATATGTATTGTACTTTTATGCCATAAAGAGGATCATAAAGAGTGAACTGGGATGGGCTGGGAATGATCATGCAAGGGGAATAAAGGGTGTTCTCAAAAATACTCACTAAGTGTTGTTCCCTGAAGGGAACAGCAAAAGAAAACACAAACAAAAGTGTTGTTCCCTATAGGGAACAGCAGCGGTTCCTTGTAGGGAATAGCAGTTGTTCCCTGTAGGGAACAGCAGCTGTTCCCTGTAGGGAACAACAAAGAAAAATATACGCAAAAAGTGTTGTTCCCTATAGGCAACAGCAGCTGTTCCCTATAGGTAACAATAATTGTTCCCTGTAGGGAACAGCAAAGAAAAACACACACGAAAAGTGTTGTTCCCTATAGGGAACAGTAGCTATTCCCTGTAGGGAATAGCAAATAAAAACACACGCGAAAAGTGTTGTTCCCTATAGGGAACAACAACTGTTCCCTGTGGGGAATAGCAAAGAACACACGCAAAAAGTTTTGTTCCCTATAGGGAATAGCAGTTGTTCACTGTAGGGAACAACAAAGAAAAACACAGTGTTCCGTGTAGGGAACAACAAATAAAAACACAGTGTTCCGTGTAGGGAACAACAAAGAAAAACACACGTGAAAAGTGTTGTTCCCTATAGGGAACAACAAAGAAAAACACACACGAAAAGTGTTGTTCTCTATAGGGAACAACAATTGAAAGTACATGAAAAAAGTGTTGTTCCCTATAGGGAACAACAGATGTTCCTTGTAGGGAACAACAGATGTTCCTTGTAGGGAACAACAAAGAAAAACACACACAAAAAGTGTTGTTCCCTATAGGGAATAGAAATTGAAAGTACACGCAAAAAGTGTTGTTCCCTATAGGGAACAACAGCTGTTCCTTGTATGGAACAACAAAGGAAAACAGGAAAAAAAAACCGACAAACAATCATCTCTACTGTTCTAAGTAAATACAATCGAATAGAAAAAAAAAAAAAAAAAACAACAATTGTATGTACAAGTTTCAAAAATAAATTCTTTACGGGACTGGTGCTGTCAAAGAGTTGCCTTCTGCAGCGAGAATTTGTATTGTAGAATCTTCGCGTATCTCTCAGTAAAAGGATTCCCTTGTAAGAGGTTTGTGGTAGAGGCGTAACCGATGCCCATTTGCTTTAAAAGAGTAGCCAGACCCATCAATGGTGGCTAATATAAGGGTGCCATTATCGTGCACCTCTTTTATCTCGTAGGGACCTAACCATCTAGTTTGGAGTTTGCCTAGGAAATCCTGGAACCTGGAATCATACAAAAGTGCCCAGACGCCTTCGTGGAATATCTTTTTCTTGATGAGGGCATCATGCCATTTTTCTCTTTGTTGTTGAATAAGTGTAGTATGTTGAAGAGCCAATAGCCTTATTTCATCCAATTCATTTATTTGTTGTAATCTGTTAATATGCGCTTCATTCAAATCCAGCCCTACTTATTAGGCTATCCTCAATGTCTAAATTTCAAATTCTATGGGGAAGATAGGTTCCTTACGAAACACCAGATGATATGGGGAGTATCCTGTGGTATTCCTCCAAGTCGTGTGATATGCCCATAGGGCTTCTGGAAATCGGGTATTCCAGTCACGTCTATGCGAGGCGACTGTATTTGTTAGAATGGCCTCGATTACTTTGTTGGTTCTCTCTACTTGGTCATTTGCCTATGGGTGTTATGGAGTTGTGATTCTGTGAAAAATGTGATGATTTTTTAGTGTAGCAGCAATCTTATGGCCTACAAATTATGGCCCTCCATCCGTAATTATTTCTTTGGGCAAGCCATACCGCACGAAAATTTCGAAAAGAAAGTTGATTACTATTTCCTCTGTTGCTCTTGGTAATGCTACTGCCTCCACCCATTTAGTCACGTATTCTGTTGCAACCAGTATATATGACTTTTGATTAGATGATGGATTTATTGGGCCAACGAAATCTAACGCCCAACATTCAAAAGGTTCGATGACTAACTGTGGATGTAGGGGCATCTCGTTAGACTAGCCAGGGCGGCCCATTCTTTGGCAGCTGTCACATGCCTGGACAAATTTCTTGGTGTCCTTAAAAATCGTGGGCCAATAATAGCCCATCTATAAGATTTTATGTCCAGTCCTGTGGTCTGCAAAGTGTCCACCACAAGGTCCATCGTGGCAGGCTTTTAGGATATCATAGATTTCGTCTTCCCTGATACACCTGCGGATATGCATATTGGCTCCTGTGTGAAAGATGCATCCTTCGATCCAGGAGAAGCGAGTGCTACGTTGCACTATTAATTTTCTTTCTCTGAGCATCAGGTGTTTGGGTAGTTTTCCCACTAGTAAGTAATTCGTGACATCTGCGTACCACGGTGTTTTCACGGTCATAGCAAATAGGTGGTCATCAGGGAACTGGTCTTCTACCGCCATTGCATCATCTGTTCTTGGCACACGTGAGAGGAAGTCTGCCACCATATTTTCATTTCCCGGTCGATTCTTGATCATTATGTAAAATTCCTGCAATAGGATTAACCATCGTGTCACTCTTCCATTTTTAATAGGTTTATTAGCTAAATATTTGATAGTAGAGCGATCAGTATACAGGACCATAGCGTATCCTATTATATAGTGTCTGAATTTGTTAATAGCATAGATTACAGTTAGAAACTCTTTCTCAATCACTGTGTAATTCAACTTAGCAAGAGTTAAGTTTTTGCTGATGTAGTATATCACATAGGGTTTCTTGTCTTCTTCTTGGCCACGAACTGCTCCAATGGCTATATCTAATGCATCAGATAAAATCTGGAATGGTAAATCCCAGTTCGGGCCCTGTAGTACTAGGGTTGTTGATACTAGCCATTTTAATTCTGCAAAGGTAATGTCACATTTGTCAGTCCATATAAAATCAATATTTCATGTCAAAGCATATAATGGTGTATCAATTTGGGAGAAGTTTTTTATAAATCTCCGATAATATCCAAAAAATCTCAAAAAACTGCGTACCTATGTTTGAGTGCAGGGGTAGCTAGTGAGAGGATTAACTTAATTTTTTTTGGATCTACCTAAATTCTAGCTGCTGAGATGTAATGACCCAGGATCAAGCCTTCTGTCATCATCATGTGGCATTTCTCGTGGCTTAAGCAGAGCCTAGTAGCAATGCATCTTTCCAGGACTTTCTCCAGTGTCTGTAATGCCTGCTCGAAGTCATCTCCATAGGGTGTAAAATCATCCATGTACACCTCTAATCCCTCATTTATCAAGTCTGCAAAAATACTAAGTATGGCTCTCTGGAATGTAGCAGGTGCATTGCACAGTCCGAAAGGTAATACCCTGTAAGCAAACGTCCCCCAGGGGTAGGTGAAGGTAGTCTTATCTTGGTCTTCAGGGGAAATTTGGATTTGGTTATAGCCATTGAAGCCGTCCAAGAAAGAGAATAATTTTTTACCTGCCAATGTGTCTAGAACCTGGTTGATAAATGGAAGGGGAAAATGATCTTTTTGCGTTGCTTTGTTAAGCTCTCTGTAATCGACACATATACGCCATTTCCCATTCTTTTTAGGAACCAAAACTAATGGAGAAACCCATTTACTATCAGATATAGGATAGATGAAATTTACATCTAATAGTTTCTGTAGTTCATCTTTAACAACATCCTTTAGGTGAGGGTTTAATCTTTGCTGAGGTTGTCGAATGGGTCTCACATATTTTTTAGTGTAGATGTGGTGCATACATAATTGGGGGTCAATCCCTTTCATATCTGGGTAATCCCAAGCGAAAGCCCCTTTATATTTCCTAAGGATTTGAATAAGCTTATGTTGTTGGTCATCACTCAAGTTTTTGTTAATGTTAAGGACTTTCCCTGGCTCAATTTCAATAGGTTTGCTATTATAGACAGTTGTTGTTGGTATTGTTTGGTCATTGATATCTTTTAAAGGATCTTCTTCAATTTCATTATCAAGGACTGCTTCAATCATGTGACATTTTAGATTAGATACGGCAGCTGGGTGGTTAATGTAAGTGTTAATAATATCATCTTCTATTTGGTTCTTAAATTCAAGAGCATCTATTACAGTTAGTGGTGATCGAATATTTTCATTAAATATGTTACAGGTTGCTTCCTAGTTTTTATTATGGTTAGGCTTGGCTGAGCTAGAGGGTATAAAGCTAGGTTCTTCACATCATTTCCTCTGGCTATAGTCATACTGCCTATTCGACAGCTTATATAAGCATCTGCAGTCACTAGCCAAGGTCTTCCTAATATTAGAGGATGTCCATCTAGCTGGTTTCTAGGATTAATAATCAAGAAATCTGTTGGGTACTCCCAAGAATCTACAGACACCATTACATCTTGTAATGTCCCTTCTGGTTTAATAACTGAATGGTCAGCAAGTTCCAGCAAGGTCGTAGTTGGATCTAAGGCTGTGATGCCAAGTCTCTGATAGGTTGTTGTTGTGAGAATATTAATGGCTGCCCCTAGATCGACTAACGCATTGGGAAAGGAGCATCCATTTATTTGTACTGTGACAATAGGGTTTCCTGGGTCTTCATATTTCACCGGTATCTCTCTGCCTAATAATAAATCAGACAAAGTTTCGACTACGTGGACAGTTGGTGTTACCTTTATTTTCCTTGTAGACTTTTTGGTACACAATTCCTAAATGGTTTTTGCATACATTGGAATGTCCTAAATAGCCTAGAGGAGGGGTATTTTTACACAAAGATTTTTTAATTCTCCCAGGAGATCAAAGTCGGGATATTCGATTGGGCAAGGTATAATCAATCTTTCTGGGAATGGCAGAGAAGAGGTAATAGTTTGTTCGTGGCTTTTCTACTTGACTGTATTCTCCCTTTGAGGTGTTTGTTCTACAGGTAGTGGTTCTTCCAATTGCATATTTTTATCATCCTCTAGCGCGATTATTTGTCTAGACCTCAATTTGAGTTCATTACATTCTCTCAACTCGGTTTTCGGATCCAGACCTTCAATAATTTGTACTGACTAGACTGGTATATTGTTAGGATTTGGGTTGGGCTGGGTTGGGAGTTGCGGTCATAGATTGGGTTGAGGATTCTACTGCAACATGTAAGGTGTTGGTAGCATAGGTTGAGGTAGGGGGACTGTCCCTACTGGTTGGTTCATGGGTCTTTGCCAGCTTGATTGCTAGTTTTGGATTTGTGAAGTGGAGGGGGACCATTGAGATGGATATGGATTGTTCTGCCAGAATGATGGAAAGTAAGAGGAATTTGGCCAACTATTGTTCGAATTTAACTGATTGGACCAAGGTGGCATAGAGAATGCTTGTGGTGACCAATTAGGAAATGGTGGTTGGTTCTTCCATGTAGCTCCTATGTATTGCTAAGAATTATACTATGAAGGCTGAAAGAATGAAGATGGGTTGGTAGGCATACTTGTTTGTCATGCTTGCCATTGGCAACACTAGTTTTACAAGTAGACTGGTTCCGCTTCTTCCTCTACCTCCTTGAAGACCGCTTTTAATCCTGGGAGCAATGGGAAATTTTCTGTGGCATGTTCTTTAGTGCATATGGCACAGGTCTGTACCATATCTAGTGGGCATTCTTTATGACTATGTTTCTTCCCGCATCGAGGGACAAAAATAACTAGGTTCTATTCTGCTTCAACCTGCTTCTTCTTCGCTTGTATGATGTCTAATTTTGTTGTCAAGGTTCCCAGGATATCAGTTTTGAAATATTCCAGCAGGTTGCCGATTTCAGTACGAGTAATGCTTCTGCCAGGGACTTTACTATCCCTGGTGATCACATCATGTCCAGCTGGTTTCAATCTTGCATTGCCCCTCGAGCACCTGATACACAAATCAATAATGTTAGCATAGTCTTCTTGATAGATATCACCTTTACCCATTATATTTAGTGTCTCTATCCACTAGTCTTTCATCCCCTTAATCATTGTGGTTTTTAGAACATTCTCAGGCAGATTTGCGTAGGGAGACCTTTGGAGGTTATATTGGAAACACCCCACATACTCTTCCAAAGTTTCGCTAGGCCTTGCTACCATTTGGAATATCTAATCTTTTATTTATCTAGATCTGAAATAATCTTGATATTTTTTAAGGAAGGCAGTTTTCATTTGGTCCCAATCATTGATGATGCCTCCACACAGTCCCATAAACCAACGTAGGGCTACTCCCTTTAAAGTGGAGGGAAACAACTTCAGTTTCTGGGGGTCGATGGTGTAATCATAACCCCGACATAGGACGTCGAATTCAAATAGGAACACATCCAGATCTTCTGAAGTGAGTCCATGAAAGGTGGGAATATTTTGTAAAGGGATAACTTTCATGGGGGCATTGACAGCTGTGTCAACAATAGGACACTGTAATGTAGAGGTCTGGGTTGATTGTGGATTATTGGCCATTGGATCAAAGATATGCCAGTATCCTTCTGGGATCTCTGGTGCTGGAGAGTTGTCCCTAGGATGTCTAGAAGAGGTGGGAATGATCCTAACAACACTCCCTTGATCTAGGACACTCGGTGTCTTTTGCTTAATTACTACCTCAGGAGATCTTGGTTCTACTAGTGTAACCTTGCATTCCCCTATTTCTCCTTCTCCTTCATGGACATTGCAACAATTCCCTAATTGTGAGGGAATTGATTGTGAATTTTCAATATCTTGAAAACTATGTTCAGTCCCTTTAGTTTTACTGTGGACCTCAGCGTAGGTTACAGATGGTGAGCCTGTGGCCCGAAGGGAGACAGTAGGATGTCTAGAAGCAACAGTTCAAGGACCTACTGATGGCTGAGATTCAGCTTTTCTTAAGATGTTGTCGATAAAACTTGATCATCCAAGGGTCACTAGTCCCTTCGATTTTTCAAGTTTGGGGTGTGGGATTATATTGTTTATGGGTCTTTTCTTCTTAGTCATTCATGAAAAAATTCAAATGTTTATTTCTACCTTAAATTCCTAGAAATTCTGCTGGAAAGTGGGCGGGCAAGCAGGCATTTTACTTGCTCCGTAAGCAGGTTCTTACCTTCCATTTTTAATACCCAATTCTCTCTAAGCACACAAACATCAAACACCTACTTTACTTTTCTGTAATTGTGTTGAAAAGCGGGCGGAGGAGTAATCACTTTACTTGCTCGTTATGTAGGTTCTTACCTTCCATTTTTAATACCCAATTCTTTCCCGGCAACAATTATCAGATATACATCACTCTTTGTAAAATGGCGACACTCTCCCCGGCAACGATGCCAAAATGTTGGGTGCTAAAAGGTGTCTTTTAAAACTCCTCATTACCTCACATTAATCATCAACCCGGGAAAGTCCTTTTATTCCATGAGTGTACACAATATGTGCATGCTATGAATCCAGAGAGTAATGTTTCTTCAAAATGAAATATAAAACTTTGATACAAGAGTAAGCGGATGCATTATACAACTCAAAAACTACAACTGTTAATGGAAATATTACATCAAGACTTAATCTTCAACTAAAACCGTAATCAGATATCAAACCAAAAATTCAAATGGAAATGATGTCAACTGAGAGTTCGGTAGTAGTAACCAATCTCTTCTAGATGATTCTATCTAAATCACATTCAATCCCAATTAAGCAATTTATATGGATATGAGGTCAACCGAGAGTTTAGTCGCGGTAACCAAACTCTTTTAGCGGATTAGATAATAACCACACTCTTATTGTAATCAACAATGTTCATTGTCTTAACTGCTAAGTAATTTATTCTACAATAAGCATAAACATAATCAAATGACAATGTTGAAAAGCATGTAAAGAAAATGTGCTAACTTCAATATAGGAAATCGGTAAATAGCAAACAAGACAAACTCACAGAAAATTGAAAAAATATCAAACCAATCAAACTTGTGTGAATTAGAAAGATATAACACAAAGGATAACAGTTTGATCCACCAAAGTCTGGGCCCTTAGCCACCAGCGAATACTGCTAAGCTACTTCAGAGAATACAAATGAACAGCAACGTAAATTATATATTAACCATTGAACTCAATTCTCATTATAATATGGTCGTGTTCCTCCAAAGAAATAGTTTGTACTTTAAAATTACAATTTGAAATGAACAGAAAATCGATCACCTTTCCTCCTACTATTTTTACTTTTATAGTCAAAAAGAGGTAAGAGATAAATGTGATCCCTTAGGATCAGGAGATCCTTAGGGATTCAAAACTGAATGCTCTCCTCTGACACCCTTCATATTTAGCGTTGATCCTCCTGATTCATCCTCCAACCTGACCACAACTGATGCGCCTCATTCTTCCTTTGTTGGTTTATGTTGTTCCGTCTCTAGGGAACAACAACTGTTACTTTTGTCATTTCTTTGCATAAAAAGGAATAAGAGTTAGTTACGGTGGCTAAATATTAATCAAGAGTGGTTAATTCATTTCTTATAATAATCCATCAATATGTTAGCATATCAAGATATGAAAGAGATAAGAAAAGAGGAAAAAGGTGATGAACTTAAGAGTAAATACATACCCATTGCATAACTCAACAATCCACAAGGACGAGACAACAGTGATAAAAAAATACAACACATCTTCAACAATGTAAGTATAGGTTAAGAAAACATGCATTACAAATGTTTAAAGAGTAGTCTTACAAACATCTACAAAACATGTGTGAAAACGTGTTGGCCTTAATAGGCTTCTAAATTAAGAAAAAGTCCCAAGACACATTTGTACACCATACATCACTAGACCCAGTAATGGGACATGGAGCCACTCCTCACTCCTCAAAAATCAAACTACAGACTCTCAAGGCTATGTGGGAGGAGCCAAAGTGAAATGTCTTTTCTCATACAATAGGAGGGGTATATATAGCCAAGGGTGATGCTTGACCCTTATGACTCTTGGACTACCCTCATGAATGTTCAACTTCCCATGACTTTTAAACAGACATTACTCTTTGACTTCTGTGTGCATCCATTGGACTTCACTTTACATTACATTCAGTTACAATGGATATGGCTCATAATGGTGATGTGGCCAAGACAGCTCCTGACACAACTCGACATGACATTGCTAATGTGTACTGGTTGACTATGTTGGATGTACTCTTGGTGTGCTTTGTCTTCCCCTCCACATGGCTTAGTGTTGTGGGGTCTTCGATGGTCTTGGTCTTGCTTGATGGTTCCATTCATGTGTTCCTCTCGCTTGTTGCTTGATGTGCTTGGTACGTTTTCCAGCTACAAGCAAGTCTTATAGCATGTGCGTTCCTTCTTCTTCCAATCCATTATCTCTCCATGATCTACCAATGTACCTATTCCTGCAATTCACTCATGATGGGATGACGTCAAATCCAAAACCACCTAGTCTAGCAAGATGCATTTTTCTCGTTTTCGGGGTGACAGGGAGGGAGGACAACTCATTGAGGCATCATAGAGTGCATCTTAGGTTGGAATGAGGAACTCCAGGAGGATAGCCTGTACTTTCAAGAAAACCTACGCAGTGACTGCTGGGAGGCATAATTACATTTTGAAGGTCACCAGTGTCAGCTGCAAGGTGGGACCCTTAAGGGTGGCACTTCTGTGCAGTTTCTAGAGGGAAGACAGAGCGAGGTCGTAGAGGGACAACTAGGTAGTTCTGCATTGTTTTCAGAAGGTATACTGTTATAGCTCCAAACCTCACTCTTGATGTTTGTGATGCTACACTCATGGCCTAGGGAAACCCCTCCTTCCAAACCTGGTCCAAATATTCAAAAAACAGTGTTTTACTCCCTATACGCGACATTGCCCTGAGCTAAATGCGTGTGTACATGGGTCTGTGTATACCCAACCCGCGTATATGTCTTAAAACACTTTGAAAAATTAAAACTCCTTAATTTTGGGCAGAGATCACGGGTTTTACCTGTTGATTACCTATTAGTGCTCGTGGCCCAACTGTTCCCAGCGAATTCCCAACTAAAAAACTACTTTGGGAGAAGTATAAAAAGGCTTCAATGGGAAGGCCTAAGGGAAGAGAGAAGAGAGAGAAAGATCACTCTGCTAAGATTTTCCCTAACCAGGTCTGAAGATCCTTGTGCTTCCAGCACTTCCCCCATTTGCAGGAAACCCTTGTTTCCTTGTTTTATGATGTCTTTCTACTACTTGAGATATCTTGGAGTAAGTCATGGAAGGAGTTTGTTGAAGACTTGAGACTGGACGAATCCAAAGGACGGTTCTGCTTGGAGCTTGTGAAAGGAAGACTCAGGTGAAATTGTTCCTTTATGTACTTTAGTTATTTATAATAAAAGAAACACTTGTCTTGTTCCTGATATAAATCTTCTTCGTGTTCATGATGTCAATGTTATAATTCATATGTGAATGGTTGTTTTTAATTGTATAACTAACTACCTTTCCTTATGTTATGAAGATGATTTCTTTATGATGCTTGGTCAATATACTGCTGTACTTTATGGAATTGTTTGTTTTGCAGGTTGAAGGACTAAAAGGAACTCCAAGAGGGTTTTGACCCTAACTGGATCTTCTCAAACGAAGGACCCCCAGGTGCACCCCTCTTCGTGTAACTTGTTTATATTAGCATCATGGTTGTATGGAATGTGTGTTTCTCTTTGTAGATAACCTCTGATCTACTAGGGTATCAACCCAAGACCCTAGGGGAATTTATCCCTTAACAGAATTGGCGACTCCACTTGGGACAATAATATTGTTGTTCCTAGTTTTAGTTTGTTCAAGCCAATCAGGGCTCAGATTTTTATTTGCTTGTTGTCACTGTGTAGTCTGTTCCTGTAGGAACTTGAATTGTAAGTTTGATCAGTTTCTTTAGACTTTTTTTTTGTTTTTTCTTGAAGTCTGTTATATACGTTGTTTTTCTTGTTTACAGAAGCGTATGTACGCATCTTTCTTGAAGCTAACTCGCGTATATGTGTGTTTCCTTCACTTTAATTGCATATACATGCAGCTGTGCACTAACATAGTCACATATATCCTAAAATTTTCAAGATTTTTCAAATGTTTTTGTTTCTGAAGATCTGTCTGTTGGTTTGAGTATGTCCTGAACAATTACTTTTATGTGTCAGTCTTTATTTTTACAGCAAGTACGTGATTTCAAACTCTCTCCGGTTGTGAGAAGTGTTGGTCTTGTTTTTGTTCTTTTGCAAGCATCATCATTTTTGTTTAAGCACGCAAGATTTCTTGCTGGGAATCTTGGCTGCTCTGATCCTTCAGGGCAAGAAGATTGATCTCAATCTTTGTGTCAAATCTTGTTTTGGTGACCTTTTTGTTTGCTTTTCAAAACTACATTTTTTGTGACCATCTACTTTTCTTTCTTTCCAAAAGTTGTTGATTGACACTTCCTTGAAGATTGTCTTTTTGATCTTTTGGTCTTTGTTGCCAAGCTCTTATTGCTGCTTGTGATTGTTAAGAGCATCTTGAAACACATTTTTTTTGTTGAGTTTTCATCCATTTTGTGTTGTCAACTTGCAAAGTGTTTTGTTGCCGATTCTTCAATCATAAAGTTTCAGACCTGTTGAGAGCACTTTTGAAAAGACGTTTTTGTTTTTTCCTTTGAAGAAAAATTCTTGAAAACTTGGCTTTGCTTTCTTGAACTTCGTTTTGATTTAGTTTCTTTTAGTGAATGAAAGTGCATTTTTGTTTGTCTTGAAACTTGCTTTTAGTGTAGAGACGAAAATGAGCATTAGCAACTCATATTCCATCTAAACATTTTAAGTGGCAAATCATATTGATAAACAAGTTACTTTCATTTCTTGATTTAGAGTAGTCTTAAGTCTTGCATCAACATGTACTCATTTCATTAGGATAATTTTGCACATATTTTTAGGACATCCATAGTTTTGTTAACTTTTGTGAGTGTGAAGCTTGAGTAAAAGAAAAGAAAAGAAAAATTTGTTGCTTTCTTTGAAGTTCCTCTGAACCTAGTAGAAATTTCTTTCATCGAAGAACAAAACAAGTGCATTTGCATATAGTTTGGTTTTTATTAATTTCTTTTACGTCAAAACACCACAAGTTTCATTTCCACTTATCCCTTGACTTAAGAATAACCCATTTAGAAACAAGCACTAATTAAAATATACTAGAACTTTTCATAATTGTCAAGTTAGACACACCAACAAGTTTTAGGATATTTTAGGGCCTTGGATTAGGCGAGTGGAGAGAAAACTCTCCAAGGCCATTTAAACTGTCAAACATAGGAGTCTGAATAGTGAGTGAAAATCCAATAGTGTTAGGAAGACCAGGAAAGCTCCGGATCTAGGAGTTAAGCATGAGGGTTTTTGAAGATAAGGAAGAGAGATACCCCCTCTCCTACTTGTCGGATCTAACCTCAAGACTGTTCCGCCTGGCTTCTGATACGAGTTGGTAACCTTAGTTGCTACTCCTAGGGATCTACATAGGTGGCTGCAGAGGGGAATCCTGTGGCACCTGAGGTCGACATTGTATCACTCTCAACAGTACTACTAGAGGGCACCCTTGCGAAGCTTGGGGGCTTGCACCGGCGCAGGCTGTTGTTAAGAGGTCAACGTAACTTCCTCTGTTACCTTTACTGGTAGGACTGGGCCATCATTATCCCATACTATCTTCGGAAGACCCCTTACTTCACTTTCTTGTATTTTGGTGTCCGGTCCTCATCACCCGGAGCGAAAATACTTGAAGGTTGTTTGACTAGCTGATATCTTTTAGGGACTTTTTAGTGTGTGCTTTGTGCTCTTAGTTGGCCTAGCTTTCATTTTTTCTTGAGTCTTTAGCTAGAACTTAATAAAAAATTCAAAGTGGCTGACCGATCACCAAGACAGTCTCGAAGACTTTGTGGTCTTTCACCACCAAGTTTAGAGCCTTCTCCTAGAAGGCGCAGAGGTAATACTGCCGATGGGTTTCATCCCATGGCAGCTGACGCATTGGGGATTGATCCTCCTCACAGGGACATTAGTGTTCAAAACAGGCCTGGTACTTCCGCAGAAAAAGAGAGGAACACTCCAGTTCTTTCTCGAGTTCTCTTTCAATCGGAAGATAACATAGAAGTAGAATAATTTCAAGAGTCGTTAGTGGCTCCGAATTCTCCCTATCTTCTAGCTATCCAGAATTATTACAATACGTTGGGTCTCCGACGCATAGACCGTCAAGTCCAGGTCGTATTACGCACTTAGCATCGATGGCTACTACTAGAAACATGGCTTCTACCTTAAGTGCTACAACTATGTAAACTCCAACATCTGTACAAGGGGGAGGAACTATCTCCATCCCCTCTCCATCTTTATTTGGGTCTTTTGCTAGCACATCTTTAGTTGGGTCTACCTCCATTCCTTCTACGAGTGGAAATTCCCAAGCCAATGCTTTTAGTACTAGATTCTTTCCATTTGGCACCCATTCATAGGGTATTCCGTTAGTTCCATTCAGTGCCTCCACATCCATGATGGGTGGATCGGCTTCATTTCAGGGTTTTCATTTTGGAAGTGGTCATATATCACATTCCAACCCGATGATAGGATCTATGCCTTTTTCCGCCACAGGACAAAGTAGTAATCCCTTTCAAGGTTGGACTAACCCTGTGGTTAGTGGCATGGGAACTGGGAATCTGTTTTTCGGCCAACAAGGGAATAGGCCATACTCCACAATTAGTTCGTTTCAAAGTATTCCTCCCTTAGATTCTGCTTGGAATCCTTATCAGGGGTTATCAACCCTTTATAATCCTTTAGGAGGGAGCTTCACCGGTTATGGAGGGTTTTTGGCTGGAGTTGGTCAAACTCTGAGTTTTGCTAGATCACAAGGTCTGCCTCTTGGTGCAACTGGTTCTGTGGGTTACTTCGGGCAGCCTGGTGCCTTCCAAAATCCAGGCCAATCTTTTCATAACTTTGGGAACTCCACCCAGTCTGGGTGGAATCCCCAAGGTCCTCCTAGGCTTCCCTTTTGGCAACATTGAACTTGCCAAATCACACAAAATTAACAAACGATCCAATCAAATACAATCTGGCCTAGCCTCCGGTCCCAACCAAACTCCCTTCGAACATTCCAAAGTTCGAGGGAAAGGGCGATGAAGACTCGGGTGACCACGTAACCACATTCCATTTGTGGTGCTCATCAAACTCCCTTATTGATGACTCGATTAGGTTGAGACTTTTTCAACGCACCTTGACTGGTAATGCAGCCAAGTGGTATATAGAGTTGCTAGGGGGAAACTTTACATGTTTCACCAACTTAGCTAATATTTTCTTAAATCATTTCCAGTTGCCCGTCTATTATGATGCCAGAACTGAACTTCTGGCCAATTTCCGTTAGGATACGGCAACTCACATTTCTGATCACATTCAAGAATGGAGACAGAGAAAGAGGCTCATTAAAGCCGAGATTCCTCCGGAATACCGTCTCGAATGGTTTTTGAAATCTTTACAACCTGAAATCTCTAAGGATGTCTCCTTGTCCAGAGTCTATTCTGAGGAGCAAGCTATTTTTAGGGCCCAGCAATTAGAGTTGATTTATTCTCAGTCTGGGATTCTACAAAAAATCTTGCCTAATGCTCCTGGGACTAAGGTTGATATAGCCAAGTCGAAGCCAGGTCCCCACGCAGATGGTATCGTTGGGTCGGTAGACACAAATGCGGTGAACCTGTTGAGCCAACTACAACAGTTGTCTTTACAAACTACTTCTAACAACCAGGTCACATCGTCTAACCCTTCATCTTCTCAACCCTCTTCAGTTAATGCCGTCCAATCTTCCAACCCCAAAGGAAATCAAAATTCCAATGGGAAGAAGAAAAGACGAGGTAAGAAAAAGAGTCAAGATGAGAAGGTTGATGCAAATAAATCTGGCAATAATGTTGGTGGTGGTAGAAATGAGTCTAAAAAGAAAGTCAAGTTTCCATGCAAGTTATGCAGTGGAGACCATTTAACTCATCTATGCCCCAAGATTCAAGATGCTCGGCGCTTTTTAGGGCAGCAAGGGACTTCTAGCTCTCAAGCCGTGTTAACCAACCCTTTTTCCCAAGGGCAGCAACTTCTTGCTGGCGCAAATTCAAACCTTGGTACCTCCGCAGGGGGCAACCAGGAAGGGCAAAAATCATCAAATGTTTTCATGATGGGTTCTAATGTCCATGTGGCCACTCGGTCACGTGATTATGGCGAAGTAGAAACTTCCAAAGACAAAACTTCTCCCAGAAATACTGACCTTCATATTGAGCGACCCCCTGTCGAGACTATACCACGGATACCGAAAGGTTCCGCTAAACGCGCAACTATTAATCCTAATGCTAGGGCCACCCAGAATTACTCCATTGTTGAGGATCTGGCTCAGCATCCATGTGCCATGTTCACTTTAGAGGTTCTCCAGTCATGTCCAGCTCAATGAAGTGCTTTACTTTCAGGGATTGGGGCAGTCGATCCAACTAACTCTTTAGTGCTCACTTTCGACATGTTAAATGTCAAAAAGTGACTCCCTCATCATATGGTTTTCCAAATAAAGTCTACATACCAGAAAATTAACATTTTTCGTACCATTATTGATGAAGGAGATTCCACGTGCATCATGTCGATGTCATGCTGGAAGGCTATTGGATCACCTTCGGTTGTTCCTTCACCTACCCTCTTGACTGCATTTGATGGACATTCTCATAAGCCACATGGGATTATCCCGACCCTTCCCATATGTGTTGGGGGGAAGGTCATTAATATTGAAGTAGAAGTCATTGATGCTAACCTAGACTACAATCTCCTCTTAGGAAGGAATTGGGTATACGAAATGGACGTCATTGTTTCGACTCTATTTCATGTCATTTTCTTTCCTCATGAAGGGAAAATCGTTAAGGTTTATCAATTGGATTATTGTCCAGTCGATCCTCAAGCAACTTCTAACTCTATTGTTCCTTTAGTGGATAACCCTCGTCCACCTACTGAGAATCTAGGAGTTGGGATGTATTCTTCATTGATAGGTACCTTTGATCTTCCCTCTCCTATCGCTAGAATCAATGTCGTTTCATCATCTAAGGAGTCTCCTCGAAAAGAGTTCTTCTAAACTCATTATTTTTCAGACCCTTGGACCTTGCCTTCACCTACGACCACATTAGCCAAAGGACAAGTTAATGGAATGGCATTCCCTATGTCTGCAGCTGAGATTAGATACCAGTCTATCATTAACTCTACAGAGAACCACTCTACTCCTTTTTCTAAGGAGGAGCTAGATGGTGATGTGACCCCATCCTGGACCCTTGATTCTACCTCCGCCTTGGACTACTTAGATACGGTTTTACATTTTGAAGAAGCAATCCTAGAAGTAATGATGGGTGTAGATCGACCTTGGGAAGACTTACACCATCGTTCCTATTTTCTTCCTCTATTTCAGGAAGTAGAATCTAGGTTCTCCGAGCTCTTTACTAGTGATGTTTGTACGGTATCAAATCCTTTGGCTCTAGCACACTTTTGTGCCGAAGCTAATATGTCAGTGATTTCAAAAATGATATCTATAAAAATCTCTAGGAACCCTAACGTGATCGAGAATCTCTTCATCGAAGTCGAATGTTCCCCTGAAGAAATTCAAGTTTACACCGACCTTTTCAAGGAATTTCGAGATGTATTCGCTTGGTCTTATGAAGAAATGCCTGGCATTGATCCATCTATAGTTCAACATGAGATCAAGACATATGAAAATGCCAAACCAGTTCGTCAAAGGCTTCGGCCAGTTAATCCTAGGAAAGAAGCAACAATTAAAGCTGAAGTAGAGAAGCTGCTCAAGGCGGGTTTTATATACCCTATTCCTCTTACCGATTGGGTTTCTAATCCAGTCCCTGTGGATAAAAAGCAAGGAACAATTTGAGTATGCATCGACTTTAGAGACCTAAACAAGGCTTGTCCGAAAGATAATTACCCCACGCCATTCATTGATCAGATTATTAACGAGTGTGCGGGTAATGAGATTTTTTCCTTCATGGACGGTTTTTCTCGTTATAATCAAATCTCTATCCGTCCTGAAGATCAACATAAGACAGCTTTTATGTGTCCCTGGGGTACCTTCGCATACAGAAAGATGCCTTTTGGTCTTAAAAATGTTGGAGCTACTTTATAGTGGGCCATGTCATATGCTTTCCACGACATTAAACATATCATCAAAGCATACTTGGATGATCTAGCTACTCGTTCTCGAAAGAGAACTGATCATCCTAGTCATTTTCGATTGGTTTTTGAGCGATGTTGTTTTTATAAGATCCGATTGAATCCCAATCAGTGCATTTTCGCGGTTACATCTGGTCATCTATTAAGGTTCATCGTGTCAAATGAAGGGATTTGGGTTGATCCCTTCAACGTTGAGGCAATAATTCAGTTGCCTCCCCCGTCCTCAATTCGGCAACTTCAAAGTATTCAAGGGAAGGCTAATTTCTTAAAACGGTTTATAGCGAATTATGCCGAGATCACTAAAGGGTTTATGCATTTTCTACGCAAAGGAGTTCCATTTGTGTGGGACGACTTTGCGCAGCGGTCGTTCGATGCTTTGAAAAAGGCATTAGTCTCTGCCCCGCTTTTGAGTCCACCGGATTATGGTAGGGACTTCCTTTTATATCTCGCTGCAGCAAAATCAACCATTGGTATGGTTCTCGTTCAGGAAGACGATGCTCTCACGGAGCATGTGATTTATTATTTGAGCTGAGGCTTGATAGGTCCTGAACTTCGCTATTCCCCTGTTGAGAAGTTGGCTTTGGTAGCTGTTCATGTTGTCCAGTGGCTCTGTCATTATATCTTGCTATGCAAAAATTTTGTCTTAGCAACGGTCAATCCGTTCCAATTTGTCCTCATTAGGCAAGTGATTGGGGGCAAATATAATCGATGGATAGACATTCTACAAGAATTTGATCTCGAGTTCTTATCTGCCAAGTCTAAGAAATCCATGGTTTTTGCTGAGCTAATTTCCAAGCTGCCTTGTGGATAGGATACTATTTATGAGGAAATTTTTCCTGGTGAACATTTATTCCTCATCTCTTCACTCGACCCTTGGTATGGAGATATCATTGTCTATCTCCAGACTTCAAAGTTTCCCTCTACTTTATCTAATGATGAACGTCGAAAATTACATCACCTGGCTAAAAATTATGTTATCATTGGTGATACATTATATCGTCAAGGGGTTGATTCAATCCTTCGGCATTGTTTAACTGTAGAGGAAGTAGAGTCAGTGCTCAATGACTGCCACAATGGAGCTTGTGGTGGTCATCTATCAGGGCTTGCTACAGCTCAGCATATCTTGCGTGCTGGCTATTTTTGGCCTTCTCTCTTCAAAGATTGTGTTGAAGCAGTCAAACGCTGTCACCCTTGTTAAATTTATACTCGGAAGATGCGCGCAGATCCAGCTCCTCTTTTTCCCGTTGCCACTATCGATCCTTTTACTAAGTGGGGTATTGATTTTACAACTTGTAATCCGCCTTCAGCAGCGAATCACAAGTACATTATCGTGGCTGTAGACTACTTCACGAAGTGGGCTGAGCCCATGCCCACTTATAAAAACGATAGTGAAATAGCAGAATTGTTCCTTTTTAATCAGATTATCTCTAGGTTCGATATCCCAAGAGAGATTGTCACTGACCATGGCAGTCATTTCCAGAATCAACTAATGTCAGAATTGGCTCTCAAATTGGGTTTCCGACAGGAACATTCATCTCCTTATTATCATCAAGCCAATGAAAAATTCGAGGCAGTGAACAAAACTCTTAAGACGATCCTGCAAAGGAAAATCGACAAAAATCAATCCAATTGGCATCTTATGTTGTATCCGGCTCTATGGGCATACCGAACCTCCGTAATGACTACTATTGGTTTTACACCTTTTCAGTTAGTTTATGGGATGGAATCTATCTTTCCTGTCGAATGTGAAATTCCATCTCTTAAGTTAGCTTTTGAGCTCCTTCTAAAGACTTCCAGTCTCGAAGATCACCTCCTTCATTTGGAACATCTCGATGAGCAGCGTTGGGATGCCGCCACAATCAATGAGTCTCATAAGAAAAGGGTTAAGACGCAGTATGATAAAGCTGTCCATCCTCGAGTATTTTCTGAAGGCGACCTTGTCTTGGTCTACGACCAAGATAAGGACACCTCGAAGTAGGAAAGTTCAAGCCTATGTGGTACGGTCCCTTCATAATTAAATGAGTTTTAGAAAAAGGGTCATATGAGTTAATCGATTTTGAGGGAAACAAGTTGACAGAGCCCCGAAACGGGCTCTACCTCAAGAATTACTTTGCTTAAGTAGCATTTAGGTAATGGCTTCATTGTACATTTTGTATATTTGTACATATCTCATCGAGAGTTTTTGATATCAACACTTTTTGGTCTGTTGTGGCAGGTGTTGATGGATGACTTGGTCTATTTTGGATTCGTCGATGGTGCTAGTCGGCACACTCAGAATCTCGCTTCCACAGCTTAGGTACTCTACTATCCAACTGGTTAGTTGATGGTATTAAGGGGAGTACGCATTGGTCCCACTTCAAATAATATGGCTGAGTATACTGTCGTCATTAATTTACTATCCGAAGCAATTTCCTACGAATTCGACTCGTTGGTAGTTTATCTTGATTCACAATTGAATAACATTTAACGGGTAAGGGATCCATGTTTATATCACCAGTATTTAAGGGTGAGGTTGTTGCAAAGATAATTTACTTATATTAATTGTTTGCACATTCCAAGATCTCATAATTGGTTAGCTGATTCTATCACTAATCAAGCATTAGACTGGCACATCAATCATTCATCACAATAAAATCAAGCGTCAAAAAGTCAAACTGTATATATATATCATAAAACATCTTGAGTGTACATAAGCATGTCCAAAATAATATACAAAAATTGGGACTCAAATGCCCATAATCATGTCCAGTACATCTAATGCCCCGGCTCAGGATGAGCGGCTAAGTAGGTAACTATCACATTGGCCACGCACCTAAGAGTGGGAACCCAGTCTCGTAGCATGCCAACCACATGACGTTGCATATCTTCAGGGATATCCTCTACGGCTACCATAAGTACTTGATTGGTTAGTCTCACCAAGTGCCGCTGAACTGTGTGTAGTAGTCGCTCTGTATCTGCAGCTACCTCTTCCGCCCCTCGGCCGCGATGTCTGTGCCATGGGAACCCATCTGGTGGTACCGACCCAATATCTGGAACATGATCATCATATTAGTCTTTTGAATCCTATCAAAAACATTTTTCAAAATTCATTATTATATTTGAAAAATCGAAAAAAAAAAAAAAAAACAAACAAAAACAAAAACACTTACCAATGTCACCCCATGTTGCGGTTGGTGGTAATACTAGATTGGGATCTCCTCAAAAATCCAACCCAGCATAAGGGTAGTCATCTACGGTGATGATCTGCTGCTCCCACCAGGAGAAGAAGTCATCGTCAAATGCAGTCCATGGGACGTCCCCACCTCCTAGACGTTTCATCAAGTCAGCCCACCTGCCCATTCGTGGATCTGGTGGGGTGCTGATTGAAACCGGTACTCTAGGTCAAAGTGCAGGGACCCTCTCAAAAAAGAAAGAACACAAAATAGTCCCATATCTGAAGTTTTTTGTCTGCCCTCTCTTGAAGGAAGTAAGTTGGCTTTTTAGGTTGGCCAAAATAGGAGTACACCAGTCAAATACGGTGGTGAGACAATCTACCGCCAAGCTCATGGTTGGCCATGATGCCTGGTGCAGAGAATCTGATCCATTGACTCTAGCTATAGTGAACAAGATTATCCTCAGCGATAGACTCTCCACATGTTTGATTGGAATTTGATTTCCAATCTTCTCTAGATGTCCCGGGCAATATATATGTACGTAGTCCTGAATCGAGAGACTGCCTCATTTCCTACCCCTGGAATGTACCACCTCTCACCTTCAAGAAAGGCCTGTGATGAAATAAATGTCTTCCACTTCTATCCTGTGTGGCATATGGTCAATCATAAATGAATAATCCTCGATGCTCCAATAGTGAATGAGCATCTCAAGCGGGCGTGTGTTTGCTTTCATATTTGGCATTTTGAAGAATTTTAGCAAACCACATCCCCGTAAGGCATCCAAAGCATTGGGATCATTCATAACCTCATCATCCACTAAGGTATGCTCTCTTTCTTGCCAAGTGAATGGCATCCTGAAGAAAAAATGATTTTAGACTGTTAGTTTTTTTGTTTGAAATGTTTGCGGCATAAACGCGAGTCCATTTACACATAGTCGTATGTAGGGCCTGCGTGTACGCGGGTTTCATATATCCAACCCGCTTATATGCCGTGGTGAAATTTTTGACAAAAAATTCAACAGTAAAATTTAAATTAAAAATTCTAAAACTAGTCACAATTGAATGCAAGACAAGTATAAAGGTTACCTGGTGATTTTGGAAGGATCTGAACGGTTGAATTTTGCGTATGGAAAAGTTTTCTCCTTTTGCTCCACTCCTCTGCTCTCAAACTCAAATGGTGAAAATGGTGAGTCCAAAAACTATTTTATAGGCTTTGAAAATGCAAAATTTTTTCAAAACTTGATTTTGTTTGGTCTCATGTAACTTTTAACTTGGGAGCTTGGAATGTCGAGAATGGTTTGATTTTCAGGACATTTTGGACGTTTTTCAATAGTTTCGAGTCGGTTCCATGACTGCTGACCCATCATGGCAAGTATCATTTTCTCACTGGCATATAGGTTAGGGAAGCCATTTTTCCATTGCATTATGCACACTAGCCTCCATTTGTCGATACACTTGCCATAGGGTCGATCCCATCGTGTTATGGTTCGTAAACCACTTTCACTCACCAATTTTTTAATCATGACATGATGGTAGAGCCATCCTTTTCATGGGCATCGTAGTTAGCACCTCACTGACATTTGTTGCCCATGCTGCTCCGATCTGAGTAGGCTCGGGAGTCCTTTGTAGTCCTGCCATGACTTATGCGATGAAGACTCATTCCTCTTTACTTCTTCGCTTTGTTCTAGCCTTATACCCTAGAGGCTCCTTTGTGTTGAGTTGTACTACTGCATTGCATTTTGACCATTTTCACCCTTTTGGCCTTAAGCCGGCTTCACTTGGACTCGTGTTTAAGCCAACTTTTGACCATGACTACTACGAAATCAAACTTGCATGCCCTTGCCTTCTGCAACTTGACACACCTTGATCCGTGGAAGGAACACACCTTTGAGTGTCTTTGACCAGTTTTCACCTCCCTGCATTGAGCATAGGATCGTTCCAATCCCAGGAACTAGATCATCTGTTTCACCGACACTAGTTCCTTGCACTGTACTATAGCATTCTTTTATTCTTTTTCCAGCTTAAAGAAAAAGACAAAAAAAATTATATGTTCCAAAAAAGAGCAGGAACGGGACAATATTTCCACTTATTTTTGGCAGCTAGAGTCAGTCGTGTCGCCCTTGAACAAAGCACTCAAAGCAAATACTCCTCCGTTTGGGCAGGATTTAGTTTGACCTAGGCATGCCTTAACCTTGTTATTGAGTCAGTTCTCCCCCGGTTGGTTATCTTTTCCAATCATATGGAGGGTTCGTTCGTGCCTCCTGCATGATGAACTTATACAGAGTCATCGTATGCTGCCACATAGACACATTGAGTCGTGCTTTTGTTCAAGGGAAGCTAGCCTGAGTCGGCCTCTTTGCGGTGTCTCTTAACTCATTTTTCAGTCAGCCATCCCTGGTTGTCAGTATCATGTCTATCATCACATCAGCTATATTGGTCCTTTACTTGTGCCGATTTGAGAAGGTCCTCGTTGACTTCTTACTGGCGGGTCTTTTCCTTATCGACGACAACATCTTGCTCTGAGGACAGGCCTAGAGTTGTACCCTAGCCCTATTTTGATTATTGATAGGTCACCTTGTGCTCAGCATCGATCAGTATCATGGGTCTTTGACTGAGTGGTTTCCCTTGTGTTTGACATCAGCTTACATTATCACACATTGGGATTTGTGCAGTACCTTGGTTTCCATTTGACCCTATTGGTGGATACCTCACCTCTGTGTCAGCTTTCATTATTGGTTAGTTCAGAGGGTTTCTGTCGTGCACTAGCTACATCTTGTGTACGCAGGAAACATGCTTCAGCCGGGTTACTACATCTTTTTCATCCGACTCCTTCCACATTATTGACCTACAGGTTACACTCGCGCTAGATTGATGAAGGATGCCTTAATGCCTTCCTTCTAAGGGATCTTTCCCTATCGACTACGACTCATTGCTCTGGGGCAAAGATCTAGAGTCCATTTGGCAGTACCTTGGGGTTTTCAGTCATTAGTGGTAGATCCTTCACTATCGATAATGGGAAACCATCATTGTCTCCTGATTGATAGATTCTTACAGGTGTTCGACTCCAGCTCATCTATTCACACTTGTTAGATTGTACTGGGTACCTTGACGCTCATTATCATTATTGGTGAGTAGTCTCGTGTTTGTTAGCAGTATACATCAATGACCCGTAATCAAATGATTTCTCACATGGTCGACTCCAGATCATTTATTCCCATAGTGTAGAAATGTACCACAGCAGTCGGTGAAGACCTTAGGTTGCATCAACATTCATTAGGTCACTTGACAGTTGTTCCTATTGCTGCTAGTTGATACCACTCTACCTTATATGATGTCGTCATTCATGGCGACATTCTATATGTTGGCACCTAAGTTTGCAATGTAGTACCATCCTACTCCATCATGTCCATTTGGTACCTTTTGTGATCAGTCTTTGATATCAGTGATCCGGTTCATTCTTCAGCATCATTGACATTCTTATATGTGATATTCAGACATGTACTTGTTCAATCGTGATCAAATGATCCATTATGTATTTTCCAGTTCTTTATACTTGTATACTTAGTGGATCCGCTTGTACTTGATATGCAGACATGCTTTACTTTCTCTGAGCATGGGTATGCCCGCCTCAGACAGTGTTTCTTTCTGATCTCCTTTTGTGGCTTGGCAGGCTGAACTCTAGTGAAGTCCTTCTCAGTTTTTGACAGATTTCCTTTCCATGAACTTGCTTAATACATTTCGGCCATCATGTACCCCTTCTGACCTCATATATTAGGGGGCATCTGTTATAGCTCCAAACCTCACTCTTGATGTTTGTGATGCTGCACTCATGGCCTAGGGCAACCCCTCCTTCCAGACCTAGTCCAAATATTCAAAAAATTATGTTTTACTCCCTATACGCGACATTGCCCTGAGCTAAATGTGTGTGTACGCGGGTCTGTGTATACCCAACCCACATATATGTCTTAAAACACTTAAAAAAATTAAAAATCCTTAATTTTAGGTGGAGATCATAGGTTTTACCTGGTGATTACCTATTAGTGCCCGTGGCCCAACTGTTCCCAATGAATTCCCAAATAAAAAACTACTTTGGGAGAAGTATAAAAAGGCTTCAATGGGAAGGCCTAAGGGAAGAGAGAAGAGAGAGAAAGATCACTCTGCTGAGATTTTCCCTGACCAAGTCTGAAGATCCTTATCCTTCCATCACTTCCCCCATTTGCAGGAAACCCTTGTTTCCTTGTGTTATGATGTCTTTCTACTACTTCAGATATCCTGGAGTAAGTCATGGAAGGAGTTTTTTGAAGGCTTGAGACTGGACGAATCCGGAGGACGGTTCCGCTTGGAGCCTGTGAAAGGAAGACTCAGGTGAAATTGTTCCTTTCTGTACTTTAGTTATTTATAATAAAAGAAACACTTGTCTTGTTCCTGATATAAATCTTCTTCATTTTCATGATGTCAATGTTATAATTCATATGTGAATGGTTGTTTTTAATTGTATAACTAATTACCTTTCCTTATGTTATGAAGATGATTTCTTTATGATGCTTGGTCAATATACTGTTGTACTTTCTGGAATTGTTTGTTTTGTAGGTTGAAGGACTAAAAGGAACTCCAAGAGGGTTTGGACTCTAACTGTATCTTCTCAAACGAAGGACCCCCAGGTGCACCCCTCTTCGTGTAACTTGTTTATATTAGCATCATGGCTATCTAGAATTTGTGTTTCTCTTTGTAGATAACCTTTGATCTTCTAGGGTATCAACCCAAGACCCTAGGGGAATTTATCCCTTAACATATACAGAGCAAGGCTGCAGAGGGACAACTGGGAAGTTCTGTGCAGTTTCTAGAGGGAGGATAGAGGGGGGTTGTAGAAGGATAACTGGGCAGTTCTTCGTAGTTTCTAAGAGCAGTGTAGGACAAGGATGCAAGGGAACTACTAGACATGTATGTGCAGTTTCTGAAGGCAATGCAGAGCAAGGAAGTAAGGGTCATTTTGGCATGTCTGCGTAGTTTTGGATAAAAGTGCAGAGCAAGGCAACAGAGGACTAGCTGGGCACGTCTGCACAGTTTTTGGAAACAGTGCAGACCTAGGTCTCAGAGCATTGCAGACTTCCAACAGACAAGAAGGAGGCTTGATGACTATGCTTGAGAAATGTGTAGTTCAGTTGGGACATGGAGGCAATCTTCTGTGCAGTTCTGGGAGGCAGGCAGGATGCTCACCTCCGAGATTGCATAGTGCAACTGACCTAGAAGACAGCCTCAAGTACTACACAGTTTCGGGCAATAGAGCAGGGTCATGGAGGGTTGAGACTACGTAGTGCAACTAAGTCGGCTTCCAGTGGAAGAAGGTTGTCTGTTAGACAGATTTTCAGGAAAATGGTTATGTGTCGAAAGCAAGTGAACTTGTGAAAAATTGACATTGTAATGACACACTTAGCATACTTCAACGATGGGACAACATTGACAACTAGTACAACAAGAAAAAACATGCCCTCAGTGAAACTATCTTAGATCTAAGAGTGACAAGCACGAAACTTGTGATAGACCTTCAGACGACTGTGATGACACTTGCGCGACAATACTTACAACTTTGTGTGTGAGTATGATGGGTGTTCACATAGCGAAGACAACCCAAACACACAAAGACAAACCTTCAAACTCACCAAAACAAGATCACAAGCATGACAAAGAAATGAACATGCCAAAAGATGACCATTGGTAAAATAGGAAAAAGTTGAAAATACTTCACAAGAGCTCATGGGGTGAGCTCGAGTGTTTCCAACCATCAAAGGAAAAACCAAGGAAGGCTCTGAAATTTGGATGCAAGTCAAAATTTTGGAGGCCGTTGCAGTCGCTACAACACCTGGTGACACATTGGTAGAATACCAGCTTCTCTGTTTTGGTTCATTTTCAGTGCAAGGCCTTGGCCTTTCGGGGAGTATTGATACATTGAGCATATCACTTCGGCTTCCCCACCTACCCCATGGAGAGACATGTTTCAACACCTTGTACCAACTCAATTGAACACAACACAAAATTTAGCCAGTTCTCAGTGTTTCAAATCAGGAAGGGTAATTTGGCTCACGAGCTTAAGATTTTTAGAGTATAGTTTTTCATCTCTAGTGTTGCTCCACTACCAGTAGACCTGGATAGTACCCTGATAGAGTCACACATGAACACAAGAATTGCTCCACTGCTAGTGAGCCTGGATAGTACCCTAGTGGAGTTTCTTGCTTCAGCTCTCTACGTAGGAATCCTTTCTCTTCTTTTGCCTTTGTTATTTTTTGAAAGAGGACTGTGCATAGGCACTTATTTATATTTGGGTCGAAAGAGGGATCCTGACGTATTGAGAGTAGGAGAGGTTGTTCCTTGAAAGAAGCATGTAAATACCTTTGATTCAGGTTTTCTCATTTAGATTTTCCCCTTCTCTGTTTCTACTAGGTGGATAAGCTTGATCTCACAGAGCATAAAACTGAGTATAGGAATAAGGTTTCCCAGACTGGACACAGGTTCATGGTTTGACCAAAAATTTCCTTACTGGTGGATCGTATTTTCCTTCAAGTCTTCATCGGAAAAAAGTTACAACTAGGCACAAAGAAGACAGACACGGGACTGGCCAAGTGTTGTAGTGTCACACGACTCTTTGAACTTCAGCCACATAGAACACAGTGTGGGACATCACTTATTTACATAACAAAGCAGCAGAATAGCAAAGAAAAGAAAAACAACAAAGAAAAGAACATAACAACAATAAAAGGAGTATGTACATAGTGTGAGGCACAACCCCAAATCATTGAAAATAATATTTTAAGTCTTGTCCATTGACAGGGAGAGTGTCAATCTTCCCATCAATTGATTTTAAATGATACGTGTGTTGGCTGGGATTCTCGTGAACGTGAATGGGCCAATCCACAGGGAATGAAACTTCGTGTGTTTTCCTTTGTCTTCATGGGGTTTATCCCACTTCAAGACTAAGTCACCCACAGTGAAGCTGGTACTCCCTATAGACTTTCTATCGAACCATCTCTTGATACAATTCTAGTGAAGTGTAAACTTTTCTTTTGCTTTCACCCTTTCTTCCTGTAGCTTGTGCAATGTGTCCATCCTACGTTGAACTAATAGACACGGCTTGCCTTGGGATTCCTGGGCCAACTAGAGAGGAGGCACGTAGATGTTCTACAGGAGGATGGCTTCTTTTTTGTATACCAAGAAGAGGGGAGAGGTATTCAGATATGGTTTAGGTGTGACTCGGTCATCCCATAGATCATTCATTAGAGCAGAGTGCCAGTTTCATTGTTCAAAGTAAATGGTTTTTTTTATGATTCGGATAAGATTTTTATCTGTAGACTCAACAAGACCATTTCCTTTCCGGTAGTAGTTAGCAGAATGCTTTAACACAATACCATTTTTCAATGCAAAGTCATAAAGATTTAATGAAGAAAAGTATGTTGCATTGTAAAAAATGAGTGATACAGGAATGCCAAACCTCGAGATGATGTTCTACATTAGGAAGCTGATGACTTCCTGTCAGGCCAGGGTAACTCCAGAATAGGCAAAGAAAAACTGATTGCATAATTCATTAGCTAACTATCATTTATATACATAAATGGGACGGATCAGTTCATCTTCTTGATGACTGTTCGCGTTCCAGTTCACCCATCCGTTTAGGATTAGGTGTCAACATTCCCCCCCTTAATCTGAAGGGATGTTGGTGAGTCCAAGCATCATTCTGAATCTTTCAAGCTTTTCTCTTCCAAGCGCTTTGGTGAAGATGTCTGCAATTTGCTCGTTTGTGGAACAATGATGGAGATGGATTGTTTTGGCCTCAACATGATGTCAGATCAGATGATATTTAGTATTGATGTGCTTAGTACGATCATGGAACTTTGGGTTCTTGGCCAACTTTATTGCAGAGGTGTTATCAATCATGAGTGGAGTTGATTGTATTTGTTTTACCTGCAAATCTTCAAGAATTTTCTTGAGCCACCCAATTTCTTTCGTTGCTTCAGCAGCTGCCACATATTCTGCTTCTGTTGTGGAATCTACTGGTACTGATTGTTTGCGTGATCTCCAGGAGATAGCTCCTGATCCAAGACTAATAGCATATCCTGAAGTAGATACCCCAGTTTCTTTGTCTCCATCGAAGTCTGAATCAGAGTATCCAATCAAGTTGAAATCGTCCACCTGTGTATACTTGATTCCAAGGTCTTGAGTTCCCTTCAAGTACCTTAGAACTCTTTTTGCAGCAGACCAATGTCCCTCACAAGGCTTTTGCATAAACCTGGAGAGGATTCCAACAACAAATGAAATGTCTGGTCTGGTAGTAGTGAGGTAGATGAGACTTCCTACAAGCTGTCTATACTTTGTTGCATCCTCAAATTCCTTTCCTTCAATAGATGTGAGCTTCAAGTTTTGTTCCATTGGAGTAGAAAGAGGATTGCACTCTGTCATGCCAAATCTGTTTAACAAATCTCCAATGTATTTCTTTTGAGAAAGAAATATGGATTTTGGATGTTGGGTTACTTCAATGCCAAGATAGTAATGAACATAGCCCAAATCAGTCATTTCAAAACTTTTTCCTAATTCTTTCTTTATGGATGCAATATAGCTTTCATTGTTCCCTGTCATTAAAAGATCATCTACATATACCACAAGATATACAACTGTTTTGCCAACTTTCTTGACAAATAAAGTTGCATCATCAAGATCAAAATGATTGAAGTTGAGTTTCAGAAGATGCTCAGTTAGTTTTTCATACCAGGCTCGTGGTGCTTGTTTGAGGCCATACAAGGACTTCAGAAGTTTGCATACTTTATGTTCATGTCCTTTCACAGCAAATCCTTCAGGGTGGGACATAAAAACATTCTCTTTTAGATCTCCATTCAAGAATGCAGTTTTTACATCCATTTGATGGACTTTCCAACCGTTCTGAGCAGCTAGTGCAAAGAGTGTCCGGATGGTGGCCCATGTTGCTGTGGGGGCAAAATTTTCCTCATAATCGACCCCTTCCTTCTGTGCAAAACCTTTTGCCACAAGCCTAGCTTTGTGCTTGTCAAGTGAGCCATCAGCTTTGTATTTGTTCTTGTAGACCCACTTGTAGCCAATTGGTTTGGTTCCAAATGGAGGATCAACCAGCTTCCAAGTGCCATTCTTTATGAGGGCATCATACTCCTTCTGCATCGCTTCTTTCCATTCATCATGAGAAGAAGCTTCTTTGAAGGAAGTTGGTTCAAAATCTGTAGACAAGTTCAATTCACAATCATAAGTAACATCCATATCAACAGGTGAATTAGAGTCATCTACATCACCTCCATCTTGTCGGTTTGTATTTCTGGTTCCTGTTTTTCCAATTTCATTAGGATGAACACTTTCAAGTGTCTTTGTCAGCCACTTTGGGGGACCTTTCTGAGATGGTCCAGGCTGCTCTGTTGATTGAGTTGGGACTGAATCAAGATTGAGTCTCCCAATTCTATCAATTACATCACTTAAAGCATCATCCGTTGTTGGAGTTTCATGCAGGGGAGATTGTTCTTCAGAAGAAGATTCCACATGTTGTTCTAGTATAGGAATCCCCCCTTCAAGATGTGGAATCTGATTATCAAATTCTTGAAATGATTTTGTTTTTGCGAATATATCCAAGCGATCAAGTTGACGCTCAACAACTTTGTCAGATTTGGATGATTCGAGAAAAATGACATCTCTAGATAAAACAAACTTTTTATGTACTTCATCATAGAGGAGGTATGCTTTAGATGTGTTTGAATACCCCAGGAAGATACACTTACGACTTCTAGCACCAAGTTTGTTTCTATGTACCTTTGGTATTAAAGCATAACAGGTGGAACCAAAGATCCTGAGATGTTTTACTGAAGGAACATGTCCATACCACAATTCATAAGGAGTCTTTTTTCTTATAGCACTAGATGGACATCTATTCTTTATATATGCAGCACATAGAACAGCATCAGCCCAAAACATTATCTTTACATTTTTGAAGAAAAGCATGGATCGTACCATATTCAAGATTGTTCTGTTCATTCTTTCAGCTACACCGTTTTGTTGAGGATTATAAGGCACAGTTGTTTGATGTTTAATCCCATGTTGGCGAAGATAGTGTTCAAATTCATTTGATGTATACTCTTTTCCATTATCAATGCGAATAGACCCAATATGAGATTGTGCATCATTTTCAATCCATTTATGAAAATTCTTGAATGTTTGAAAAGCATCAGATTTGTTCTTCAATAAATAAACCCAACACATTCTGGTGTAATCATCAATAAATGTCATGATATATTTATTTCCATTTGCAGAAGGAACAGGCATTGGACCACATAAATCTGAATGAATGAGTTCAAGCTTCCTATGTGCTCTTGAATGTGAATCATGAAAAGACTGTTTGCTATGCTTTCCTAGAATGCAAGCATCACATTGCTTATGTTTTCTAGGAATTGTAGGCAAACCAGCAACACCATTTTTCTTTAATAAGCGGAGACTGCCATAGTTTAAATGTCCAAATCTAGCATGCCATAATAAACTTGATGGAAGTGTACCTTCTTCATGATGAGAAATATATGAGAAATGTTGTGCATGAGCAGAAGTTCCTTGCAGTTTAAGAAGTCTTTCTTCTTCTATACCCCTCATGACAAGTGAGTGGTCAGATGCCTTTCTTACCTCAAGCTTGCCATCAAACATATGAATGGAGTGACCTTGCTGGCGGATGTGGACCAGGGACAGCAAGTTTCTCTTGAGCTGTGGGAGATATAGAACATGATCCAGAAGAAAGTCTGGAAGACCAGGCAGTTTAAGCCTGATTGTGCCAAGCCCTGATGGCTTGATTTTTGACTGATCTGCAAAGTATACTGCTCCATCAACATTGTCAGTGAAAATCTTCAAAGAAATCTTTCCTATGAGTCATATGACAGGTTGCTCCTAAATCAAGCAACCAATCATTTTTCGAAGAAGCAAGTGAAGCATTAAACAAATCTTCATTTACTCCAATGTTATCTTGTGCCTCAATATAGTGAGCGGATTCAGGTGCTTTACCTTTGTCTGTGTCATCAGTTTTACCTTTCTGCTGATTTCTTCTCTGCTCAATTTTTTCCCATGGTAGCTTGCATGTAGAAGCATCATGTGATCCATTTCATTTGCAGCGAATGCAATGCAGATCTACCTTTTCTGCTTGAGAATGTCTGCCCCCCCTGCCTCTGAAGTATCTTCCTCTTCCTCTTCGTCCACCTCTTCCTCTTATAGAATCTTGAGCAGGATGCTTTTCTTTATGAGCAAGGCAAACAGTCTCTTCAGAAGATTCAGGGACTGTTTTCTTTCCAAAGGCTTTCTCTCTTTTAGCAAACTTTTTCACAAGAGAGTCAAAGGTTATATCTTTAAGATTTCCATTTGCTTGTAATGACTCAAGATAATTGGAGTAGGTAGGATAGAGTGCTTTGAGAAAGGCAATAAGAGAGATATCCAGCTCAACCTTAGTGGATTTAATATCATGCATTATAGACTTTATCTCATATGCAAGAGCAAGAGGATCATTATTTTTCAGTTCAAGAGTGAAGAGTTTAATCATGAGCTGAACAACTTCAAGTGCAGAATGTGTATCATAGAGTTCTTTCAGCTTTTGTAAAGCTTCAAAGGCAGTGGAATAAGATGAAATATGACGACTTACTTCTTCATTTACAGATGCTGCGATTAATGCATAGGCTTTTCTATTCTTATTTTCCCAAATGGCGAGTTCTTTGTCTGATGTAGGCTGCATAGGGTCTTTATCTTCTTCTCCGACACACACTCCTTTCCACAACCCATTGTAGATGAGGGTCTGTTTTACCATCCGGGACCATTCAGGATAGTTCTCGTTGCCAGTGAGAACTATTCCTACCATAGAGATGATTGAATGCATTCTGTAAAAATACTTCTGCTAAAAAAAAACTTTTACTGATAAAAAGAACTTCTGCTGATATACAGTGAAATTGTTCTCAAAAGGGCAACAGATTTCAAATTCTTTATGCACTAAGTTTTCTTCAAATGTCTCCAAAATTTTATAAAATATCCTCCAGAAAACAGCGTCCAAAACTTATTCAAAACTTATTCAAACAGCTTACAGCGCATTCAAAACTTATTCAAACAGCTTACAGCGCATTCAAAACTTATTCAAACAGCTGGTCAATATATCATCAACAAGGCATATACATGCGGTTTAATACCAAACTTTATGGAAACATATACCACTCGGATGGTGCTAATAGTTCTCTGACAAGAGCTTTCTAGCCTTCGAATAGTTGTAACCATCGCTGGACTTCTTCCACAGAATCATCCAATCTTCTGCACAATTTCACCTTTAGGAGGTGCTGTCATTTGGAGCTCGGAGGGAGTGCAATGGACTGTCTTTGATGCAGTGGAATAAAAAAAAGGTGCTAAGTGAGTATCGCACGGGGTGTTATTCTATGTGCAACACACTTCGCCGCAGAGATTTTGACTTTCATCACACTGATCGCTGATTAATCTTAGAAGATGGATTATGTCGATGCGCTTGCGCCCAAGGCTTGGGGTCTGTCACGCGAAGAACAACACTCCTTGAAACAGGGACGGGGACGGAGAATAGCCATCGGGGACTTTGTGGGAAGACAATAGAACAACAATTAGTTTCTGCCCCTTTTCATAGTGGCCTGATCGAATCGGTGATCCTAGGCGAGTGTATTTGTTTCCACTCAAACTTTGCACAGATCTCTCACATACAAACCCTTGATTTGTGCGGTTTTTTTATTCTCTGTTTCAGATATGGGGGAAAACAGCGATTACGAGTCCAGCGAGAGCGAGGAACAGTACTCTTCCGATGGGGTTTCGGGCCAAGCGGCCAGCTAGAGGCAGAGACA
Organism: Pinus tabuliformis; assembly: GCA_031772625.1. NCBI lineage: Eukaryota > Viridiplantae > Streptophyta > Pinopsida > Pinales > Pinaceae > Pinus > Pinus tabuliformis. The sequence goes on from CM062819.1 coordinate 1,772,431,125, forward strand.
ATGTATTCAGGATTGTTGTGGCTTCGAACAAAATAGGAAAAGTTATTGGGAAACAAGGCAGCAAGATTAACCAACTGAGAGAAGACACGGGCGCCAGAATCAAGATTGCAGATCCTGTTACAGTAAGTTCATGATATATCTCGAATGCCCTTGCATCGGCAAGGCAGTTGATTCACATTTTCTGAATAAACACAGAAAAAATGGCGGAGAAAGAGGCCAGATACGTAGAATGGGCGAGGCTGAGAATAGCGGGGCGTGTCAATTTTCAGAAACTAAATGATATTCTAACCAGAGACAAGCGTTAGCGCTGGCAGAGGCAGAGACAAGCGTTAGCGCTGGCAGAGGCAGAGACAAGCGTTCAGGTAGAGGCGCCAGGCAAACGTTCAGACAGAGGCGTTATGGCCAGAGGAGTTACAAGGAATCTAGGACTGGGACCTGCGCTCTGATACCATGTTAGGCCAGGGTAACTCCAGAATAGGCAGAGAAAAACTGATTGCATAATTCATTAGCTAACTATCATTTATATACATAAATGGGACGGATCAGTTCATCTTCTTGATGAATGTTCGCGTTCCAGTTCACCCATCCGTTGAGGATTAGGTGTCAACACTTCCTAGTCGTTCACTTGTTTCAGCGAAATTGCTTCTGTCCACCCCGTAGAGTAATCTGTAGCGGTGTTTCTTTGATGAATGTGGGAAAATCTCCCTAGTGATGTCCAAGTCCCACTGTTGGAATGGTTCGTCCATTGCAACAGGCTATAGAGGGGTTGTTGACCTTCATCTTCTATCGGCACATCATTGACAAACTAGACACTTGCGAGAATATGCATGTGCATCTTTGAATAATGTAGGTCAGTAGAAATCAGCCCGCATGACCTTGGGTGATGTTGTGTTGCCTACGAAGTGACCCTCGGCTGGTCCGTCATGGAGATCATGTAACACCATTTCCAAATATTGTGCCTCCAGGAACTTGAGCAAAACGTCCTTGTGATGTTTTCTGAAAATCACTCCATGCACCAACTAGTAAGATAAATCTTTGAGTCGGAGTTCCCTCTTTTGTTGCATAAATAAGTGAGAGGGCATGGTGCCATGCTCAAGGTATTGGTGCACATCTGCGTACCAAGAGTTTCCATGTGAAGTAGGGGGGGGGCTTGCTCAACATTATACATTTCAATTTCTTGCTCCCAGTCCGCAAGCTCTTCTTCTTCCTCTTGTGCATGTATTTCTTCCACTACTAGTCTGCAAAGACCATGACCCTTTATGATGTGAACTCGCTTGATTTCAATATCATATCCTTGCAATCCTGACATCCAGTTTTCCCTTCTCTCACCCAACTCTTGCTGAAAAAGTAGTGATCTAACGGTTGGGTGTGATACAAAGAAAATGCAATGAGTTTTCAAGAGGTAGTGTCTGAAGTGTTTAACCACCTTGTATATTGTGTATTCTTGTTTTTCCATGATAGGATAGTTCAGTTCAGGTCCTTGCAAGCTCACGCTCATGAAAGAGATAGTTTGTTCTTTGTTCAACTCGTCTTTCTAAGTGAGCACAACAATAAGTGAAGTGTTGGAAGAAAATGTGTAGAGAAAGAAATATTTGTTGAATTTTGGGTTGTACAGTGCAGGTGCCTCTGCTATGGCTTGCTTAATCTAGGTGAACGCTTCCTTTTCCTTTCTTCCCCAACTATACATTACGTCCTTCTTGGTCATCTCTTGAATGGGTTTGACAATCTGCGCATAATCAGAGATGAACTTTCTGAGGAAGTTGATCTTCCCCAGGAAGGAATGCATAGCTTTCTTGTTCACAGGATAAGGAATCTGCATGATGGTCTGAACTCTGTCCAGATCTACCTTGATCCCACTCTTGGAAATGATGTGCCCAAGGAGGTTACCCTCAGACACTATGCAAATGCTCTTCTTGGGATTCAAGGATATCCCGTACTTTCGACATCGCTCAAAGATTTTCTTAAGATGGTGCAGGTGGTCTAACTGCTGTCTAGAGAAGACTGTCACATCATTGAGGTAGACCACTACGCTCTATCTGATGAGCCCACGGAAAGCGATGTCCATTGCGTGTTGAAATGTAGCTCCTACATTTACCAGCCCAAATGGCATTCTACAGTAAGTGAACATACCCCACTTGGTATGGAATGTTGTCTTCAGTCGGTCAGGCTCTGCTACTAGAACCTTATTGTATCTTGAGAAACCATCTAGCAAATAAAACATCTATGATCCAGATATTGTCTACAATATGTGCTCCATAAACGACATTGGGTAGTTATCTTTGTCTAAGGCATGGTTAAGATTTCAGAAATCAACGCACAGGCGGATCTCCCCAGACTTCTTTCTAACAGGGACTAGATTTGAAAACCACATGAAATGATGAACCTTGTAGATGATCCAAGCATCCAGCATCTTACTCAGTTCTTTCTGTATGAGGGGCTCAAGTGATTGATGCACTTTCCTTAGCTTTTTCTAAAAAGGCTTGGCCCCTTCCTTGATTAGAATGACGTGCTAGGTTATTCACATGGCATATGTTTTGAAGCATCGTACATCCACGCGAACACATCACGGTAATGTCTGAAAAAATGGAAAAAATCTTGCCTCTCTTGTGGTGTGCAACATGTACCAAGATTTACAAACTTCGGATCTTTGTTTGTTCCCAAATTGATCTATTTGTACAACATTGTGGAACTGTGGGTTTTGGCACTCACGAGCCCCTGAAAGTAGTTTTGTAGGTCATACATCTTCTCAAGTGATACCACACCCTTGGGGATGAGGTTTCCTTTGCTATCATTAGATGTGTTCTGCAGAGACTACTCATGCTCATATTCATTTATCACTGTGTCTTTGAAGACATCAGCGTTATCCATGAAATTTAGTATGTGTTGTTCATCGTCAAAAACAAATAAATTAGTGATGTTATTAGGGATAGATGGCTTATACAAAATTTCAATTGAAAATATATCCCTCAACGGTGTCATCCTAGCAGTTGCATTTTCCAGAGCATTTGCAGCTGTGTTTGGAATTCTTGGTACAAAAATAATATTGAAAGCTTGGAAGTTAGAGATAAGTCACCTTACCTCTTGTTGATAACTCTTAAGATGGGGCGACACATAGTGTATAGTGTTGCATACCTGACATACCACAATATTTGAGTCACCTACCACTTTTATCGCAAAAACGTTGAGGCTGATGGCTTTCTTTATGCCCAAAATGAGTGCTTCATACTCGGGATTGTTGTTCGTGCACTCGAACTCCAAGCGGCTAGAGACTAAATATTTCCTTTGTAACGGTTCGGTCAAAACACAACTGGCTCCAAAGCCCTCCTATGTCTTGGATCCGTCAAAGTATAAGTCCACATATTATTTGTACAAGGATCGCTTGTCATACTAGTACTACTACCTCTACTATCATTATTGTTACAATCTACTGTACATGTTTCATTTTCACCAGTTAGAAAAGGAAGGAGACCCAACTGTGTGTCTCGTGGGGTGGGGGCTAGCTGTGCAAACTAACACCCCATCTATGTTTCTAGAAAGCAATTGTCGAACATAAGTTTCACGAAAGCCAGCCATTCATTTTCACCATTCAAGGGAGTAACGTTGTGTTTCATGTATCTTTCCGAAAACACCCGAATTTGGTCATTTTTACCCTTGTGCGAAAGCCATAAGTGTGACCAGTCCATAACAAAGTATCCTTTCATCTTGCTAGACCAGTCTCTGCTAAGCAGTAAGCCATATGCTTCATGGATGTCCACAATCACAATGTTAATGCACTGATGAACTCGTCCATTGGACGATAACCGGATGATCACCAATGGCTGGCACACATGTTATGTCAAGTTGGATTATCTTCGCAGTTGTGATACTCCTTTGAGCATTGATCTTCTTAGCAATGGAGAGTGGAATTACATTGAATAGTGTACTAGAGTCAACCAAACAGTTGTGAACATTGAAGTTGAATATTTTGAATGACAAAAACAACGGTGGGCAGAGTGAGTTTTCTTCCTCCATATGGAACGTGTTGAGTACGGATGCCAAGTGAGTATGAAGAGGTGACACTGTCTATGGAGATTTTCCCCAATGTGTGCAAAAGAATATCCCGCTGACCCATGATCTTGGTTAACTCATACAAAGATATGTTCGCACAGTTCTTTTTCATGTCTTCAATGATGTTGTAGTCCAGAGCAGGAAGACTCACCAAGATGTTCGGGAGTAGACTTGTTTTCATGTTTTCCAGTGGGTTTCTCTTGTCTTTGCTACTCATAAACGCATCTTTTGATGTAGCTATCTTCCTGGACTTGCTTTGATCTTTCTATGTTGAGTTGACTAGAGGAGAAACTGCTCTGAGCAGATGTTGTCTTACTTTTTCTTTTGATATCTCAAACACAGTGGGGCCCACTGAACTTCTCAAGTTGTATCGATCGTTTTGCTTGGGGTCGGATGGTTACTTGGAGGCTCCTTCTTAGTGGTTGTCTCCTGGGTAGTAAGAATGAATTGATACATGTTGATTACATTCCCATATGACATATTTCAACACTACGTGCCAATTATGTTATTTAGAATGTAAATATTTCTTTAAAATTTTAATAGTGTTTTTGTTAGTGGACTCAGCAAGGCCATTTCCTTTAGGGTAATAGGATGTCAAATGTCCTAATTTTACTTCGCAATTGTCACAGAAATTATGAAAGGCCACTTAACATAAAGGTTTAGCATTGTCAGCTATGATCTTCTTAGGACACCCAAAACGTGAAAATATGTTTTCTATTAGGAAAACCATTAGTTATTTATTGTTAATTTTCCTTAATGGGATGGCTTCAACCCATTTAGTCAAATAATTGGTGGCAGTGATTATCCAACGACGTTGACTGTTGGAAGGAAGGTGGATCTCTCAATGAAGTCTAAACCCCATTGTTGAAAAGGAGCTTCAATTATAACAGGCTTCAAAGGTAAGGTCGTAAGATTTTTCTTACCTACAAAAATCTGACACTGGTGATAGGATATCACCTTTTATTTACATAACAAAAGAGAGTGGGCCAATAGAGGCCACTTCTAAGAATATTATGGGCAGTAGATCGCTATGTGAAACAACCACCTCAGACTCCACTATGATTTTGTGTGATCAAATAATCCACTTAGGAGGGTAATATACAGTTTAAAAGTACACCTACAAGGTCTTTCCAGTATAATTTTTCATTTATAATACAGTATTACAACATTCAATTTTAGAGATCATCGTGCTAATCTACTAAAGGAATTCAGAAATTGCATGGTCTAAATATAGCTTATAATATCTCTATACTATTCAGATGAAGAAAATTCTATATGAATGGTGGTAGAGGTTGAGGTAGGTAGCAGTAATCGTGACTGATTATCCTTCTATTCTTCATTCACTTCTATCAGAGTTTCAAGAGTGTATTGATTGATTCCTAATGCATCAAGGTTGGCTTTAGTTAGTAACTTAGCCAATCTTTGGCCCTTCAAAATCTTAATAGGTTTCAACTCTAGATCATATTCTTGGACTTTAGCTATCCACTTCCCTCTTATCCCATCTATATCATGCTGCAAAAGAATGACTCCTACCACAGGGTGTGGAAGATAAATGATGGACTTAGCCAACAATATATATTCTCTAAAATCCTTGAGGGTTTTTACCAAAGCATAAGCTTGCTTCTCTATTATGTTGTATTTAGTTTCTGCTTGTTGAAGAGCATTGATGAAAAATGCCACAGGTTGTTCATACCCCTGTTGATTTTTTTGTAACAGAACAACAGTTATGGTATGTTCGGAGGCAAAAGGGAAAATAATAAAGTCTTTTTTATAATATGGGCTAATGAGGATTGACACCTCCATAATAGTGGTTTTGATTATTTCAAAAGAGCATTTGAACTCTTCATCCCATTTTATGTCATTTCCCTTTTTAAGGATTTGAGTAATATTTTTAACTATCTCTTCAAAATTTAGGATAAATCTTCACAGGAAATTATTGTTTCCTAAGAAGGCTTGAACTTCCTTCTTATTGTGGGGAAGAGAGATGGTTTGGACCTATTTCACCCTTTTAGGACCAATCCTAACTCCATGCTATGATACAATATGCCCCAACAACTTACCCTTGGTCATGGCAAAGAAGGATTTCTTAGGATTTAAAGACAAACCATACCTTTGGAATTTTCCAAAAATTACTTCTAGATGCTTCGAGTGTTGGTCATCACTCATAGATAAGGCAACCATATCATCCAAATAGATGAATATAAAACTATCGTTCTCATCAGTGAAGGCGATATCCATCACCCTCTGGAAGGTGGCCCCAACATTCATTAACCCAAACGACATCTTTTGATACATGAACGTTCCCCAAGGGGTGGTAAAAGTAGTCTTGTGCATATCATCCTTGTGGATAGTTATTTGGTTATACCCAAAAAATCCATCCATCGTGGAAATTTAGGTTTCCCCTACCACTTGTTGTAGGATGGAATCCATCTTGGGAAGAGGATAATTGTCCTTGAGTGAGGCTCGATTGAGGTCTATGAAATCTATGTGTAGCCTAATTTCGCCATTCGTTTTCCTAACGGGGAATAAACTGACTACTCGAGTGGAATAATGCAATGGAACAATTATCTTAGCATTTAAGATATTTTAAATTTATTTCTCAATGGGGGGAAGCAAGAGAGGCTTGATGTGTCTAAGATTTTGTCTCAAAGGTTTGACTCCTTTTAAAGGGATAAGGTGTTCTATAATACTCTAGTCATATGCTTTAAGGTCATAGTACCAGGCAAAGACATCGGTAACATTCACTGGCTCTACTTTCGTGTTAGGAGGTTTTAATGTCATGTTGGAAACAACATCATTTCGGTCAAAATTATTATCCAAAGGAATTAGTCCTCTGGGGATATAATGTTATTAATTGAATAACATCATTTTTGCCCATTTTAGCTTTTAGGTTTGTGGAATTAGTGCTTTCTTGATTGATTTATTCATCCTCATCTATGTAAAGATCTGAAAATTCACCGATCAGTTCAGTGAATTTTTTATTTTCCTGATCATCTTCAAATACCTTCCAATGCTTTATGTTATCAGTTATGGAAGGTCTATAGAGGACTTTGATCTCAAATTTAATTTCATACCAGTGGGAGGGAACAAAGTAGCGGCAATAATAGCAAGAGCATTAGCTAGTTGATTTCTTTCCCTAGGAATAGTAGTAAATTTGATAGCAGAAAAGAAGTTATCAATCAAATCACAGACTTGATTCCTATAAGCATGCAATTGAAGATCTTTAGTTTGACATTTATTTGTCACTTGTTTAATTACTAACTCGAAGTCGCCAAAACTTGATAGATTTTGAATGCCTAGTTTGTGTGCAGTCTCTAATCCAAGTCCTAAAGCCTCATACTCTGTTATATTATTAGTAGTTTCCAAGTTTAATTTAAAAGAGTAAGTAGTACTACATTGAGACAAAGGTATAAAAACAACGCCTGCACCAGACCTTGCCCTAGATGAGGCCCCATCAAAGTACATTTTCCAAACAACATTATAATCTTTAGGTGGGAGGATAGAAGCATTTTTTTCACAGATAAATGCCTTTTCCTCATCTGAAAAAATGAAGAGGAAATTTCCCATATTATCATCAAAAGTATAGATCGGTGAGTTCTCGGGGTGTTGTTCCGAACTGATGGTATAAGTAAATCTAGATTCTCTATATAATCGACATGTTTGTCCTCCAAATATGGGTATGGTGGCATAGGAAAGATTGAGTTGCAATGAACCACCGAGCTTAGCGTCCTAGCTCGTTGATAGGAGAATTACGTAGTAAGGAGGGACATCAGCTACCACTATGTCCATAATGATACTTTTAACAGGAACTTGGGCTAGAACTACAACCAGATCTTTAATTAAACCTAGACATTAAATATTCGAGATTCAAAAGAATATAGATCCTGATACTCTTGAGTTATGGTTAGCCCGATTTTATTCATCATCTCTTTTGGCATGAGATTATGAGAGGCACTAGAATCTATCATACAATTATGCAAATTCCAATCGTGAATCTTTAAGCTAATGTAAAAAGGGGGAAATAAATTACCATATTTTTTGTTTACATGGGCAAAATTATATTGGGAGCATCATCTTGGATGTTAATAATGTCTGTTAGCGCCATTTCTTGGGATGGTTAATAGGAATTTTTGAAAAAAGAATCAATTTCTTATTTAGAGATAGGAAGCTTAACGACTTCAATTAAAGGAATATTAATTTTGAGTTTGTTTAGCTCATTCTATAAGCTAAATTTTCATGCAAAAGTTGAATAAACCTCAGGAGGATTAGGCTCATGGGGTATGAATGGTGTATCCTTACATGGAAGGGGTTGAGGCGTTGGTTCTTTCTGAGGAACATGGCCCTTGCTGGGTCTGAGGTTATATTTATGTTGAAATTGAACTTCTAGTTGTTCTACAAAACGTTGAAGAAGAGGATCCCAAAAATCCTATTCTATATAGTCGAGGTGGCTTGATCATGCACCTCAAAGGTATTAATGGAATTTAAATTAGGGTATTCCTCCTCCTCAAGATTCATCTACTGACTAGTAGCATCGTCGTCTTATTCATCAACAAGGTTAGCATTGTTTCTGAGAGTCTGAACGTGGGGCTCATATGGCCTTTGTCCCCTTTGTAACATTTGTGGAGGACGACGTTGAAAATTCGAATTTCTGTTTGGAGGATTAGGATGAAAGTTTGGTTGTACAAGGGGGTTTGCAGGAGGTGGAGTAACTTCCATGTTTCCAACCTCGAGGCATTGGATATTGTATAATGATTTAATAAGCTTCGACATTTCCTCAATCTTCTGATCCTAGGAAGAGGAAGAAGCAAGAAGGTGCAGCGAAGTGTCAACCATATTCTTCTTCCCATCAGATCAATTATCATGAGAGGGACGTTTCCCATTAGCAATGAGATTCCCCTCACAAGAACAAGCCTTGGATTGATCATCAGGTAAAGTAGTTGGTTCTCTCTCTCGCAAAGAATATGAAAAGTCATCATCCAAAGTTGTGGAATAAGCCACGACTGCAGTGGTATAAGATGGTCGAACAACAACAGGTAATAGGTTATAAAATTTCATAAACCTCATGTTAAAATCAGAAACTGACTCATCACGTTTTAAATTTAAAGTGGAAAATTCAGTGAGCCACAAATGGTTACTCTTTTTGACACCATACTATTGTAAAAATAACTCAATCAACATATTCATTGTATTGTTACTATTCTGGAGAAGAGTTATACACCATTTAAGGGCCTCCCTTCCAAGATTTGCACGAAAAGTATCATGCAAATGGCATCGTATTTGGCACCTAAATTCTCATATCTATTTTGAAATTTAACAACGTGTTCTTCGATAGTCCTTTCTCCTTTGTTATTGAACCTAAGTAAATTTTTAGCATATTTTGGGGGGAAATCATGAAGAGGCCCTTGTAGATTAAGGGGATGATACTGGGTATTCACCCAAGCATTCATGGGTGGCAGAGAAGGAGACAAAGGCTGTAAATATTGATAAGGAGATGGTGGCGGACTGTTCCGCAGAGTGAATGAGAGAAGTAAAGATGAATGTGTAGGTTGAGAAGATGATGATGATGGTAAAGAATGAGAGCTTAAATGAGAAAAGGGAGAAGAAATGTTTTCTAGTATTCTTGGATTAGGAGACAATCGATTATTTTTCCTGAACGCATCAAGGTGTCTCCTCTTTTTGGTTATAGTAATCCACAATTCTGGGTCCTTTAAAAGAGAGTGACTAACCTCCGACATATACCTAGTCAACCTATAGGGAGTATCTAGATTGAAAAATGGCATGTGTTCATTAGGGGAATTTTGAGGTCTAAAATGGGCCTCCTAAGGAAATTATAAAATAAGATTAGATTACATCATCAAATTTTAGAGGGAAAAAAGAAAAAACTATTTTTTCAACTCGCATTTTCAACTTATATCCCTATGGGTTTACTCAAATTTAGAGCAGAAACACTCGTTGGATGCAAAAATTGATTCATCATCCAAGGATTACCCATGTTGCATACTTTTTTTGGAACCTACTACACGATAAATGAGAAATACATGGAAATCGTGATTGCAATCATGATTTTCCATGTATTTCTCATTTTCCTTGTAGCAGGGTCCATTGAAAGTATGCAACATGAGTACTACTTGGATGAGGAATTAAATTTTTCATCCAACGAGTACTCTCGCTCAAAATTTGAGTAAAAACTTAGGGAGATAAGTTAAAAATACGAGTTGAAAAAATAGTTTTATTATTTTATTATTTTTTAATATTTTTACTTTTTTACTCCAAAAATGATGAATCATTCCCCATGGTTGACATCATCATCTTGAATCCTATTGGTTCTTATAAAGTTTATTTTGGTTGTACGTTTTTCTTAGGAGACCCATTTTAGACCTCAAAAGTCCCCTAAAGACTAACCAATAATGTACAATTTCACTACTAATTTTACAATTTTACATCTATATATATACACAACTCAATATGATAGAAATTAAACTGGCTTCTATGGCCATTTAGAGATAAGAAACAAAAGAAGTGTCACTGATAAGGTATTTGGGCAATGACAAACATGCGCTTTTGTTGTAGACTCAAACCCTCTATTGTTGTCATTGTCTAAGAGAATTCAGGTTCGGTTGCGCTCATTCGTCTTCTTGCGCTTACACTTCCCATTTTTTATGGAGATCTTGGTGAGTTTCGGAAACCTACAAGGAGAGTTCATATAGATCATTTAATATATTGTGTTGATGAGATAAACCAAAAAGAATATGTGGTTGAATAGGGTTAGAATTAGTCATCCAATAATTCTTGAACTAATCGCTCCCTGGCAACGATGCCAAAAGAATGTTAGCACGCAAATCGTCCATGCATATGAACGACTTGAATACTCATTCACTGAGGAATCAGAAGCCCTCCCACTTTAGGTTCTATAGGCTGACCTCCATTGCACCACAATGGGTAACCTTGATGATAATTATATAATTTTCGACGAGAAAATATAATAAGGTCATTTGATGATAATTTCTTCACTGTAGTAGTGTTAGGTCCCTATAATACTAGTGATGCCCCCATTACTATTGTAGTTGTATTCCTTATTAATATTTTTGTGCCCCTATTATCCCCATATTGTTATTACTGTGCCCCATAGAATCCCTCTATTGTTATTTTTGTGCCTTTATATTATTATTGTTAGGTCGGCTTGGTTATATTGTGACCCCTTAGACTCCTATATATAGAAAGGAGGTTTTGTCATTTGAATCATCAAAGAATTATTCATTTATGTAATGTAAAGGAGGTTGGCCCCTCGAAGATGCTGAATTCTAAAGCATTCATCTATCTTTTCTATCTTTTTGTGAGCTGGTTTCATAACATTTGGTATCAAAGATTTGGAATCTAGGGTTTTGCTGCTCCAAATAGGTCATCATGGAATTTGCACTATAACTTTATTTCTGCGACGTTTCAGAAGCTAAAAAAAACCATTTGGGTTGAAATCGTTCTGAACCTCAGGTCTGAAATTTAGAGCTTTTCGCACTGTATTTTCGGAGATATGATTTGAGGAAGTTGGCCTTTTTGCAGACTCCCGAATTACATTCCAAACAGGTGACCTGGGGAAAATAGTCATAACTTTTGTTTTGAGCATCAGATTGAAATTTCATAAGAAGTTGCAAAAAGAGGATGGACTGTAGTTTCCTGTGTATATTTTTCAGATCCTAAGGTCAAAACAGTGACACGTGGCACTTCATACAAGTTCGCTCTTTTGAAAAGGTATATAATTAGGTCATCTTGGGAGATTGTGCATAACTCTTGCTTGGAGAATCTAAATTCGATCAGACTAGTGGCATTGGAAAGAGGACACAAAGGGCTACTGCAAGTCGCAATTTCAGAACTGTAAGATTCGAAATTACAGAGATACATCAGATGCAATATTGAGCTCCTACAAAGTGAAAAAAAGGTGTGTAGATTTTTTAACTTTTTGCATAAGCTTGGTTTAAAAAATTAGTTTGAAGAAATTCAAAGGGCATAGTGAAGCATTATTATTGGTAACTGATGCCCCGAGGAAAGAAAATGCAAACACCTAGTAAGCAACTTAAAAGCTCTAGAATGACTCATAAAGAAGAGGAAGAAATGTAACATGATATATCAAAATTACAAGACCAAGTGCAAAAAATGTCACTCACACAAAAAGTAACAAAATCTAAGATTGATGGTTTAAATAAAAATGTAGAAGTTAATATGAATGATGTGGAAGCTAAGATGGATGATTTAAATATAGATTTGAAGACAGACATGGAAGAATTGAAGATAGATTTGACAAAGTTTCTACAAGGAATGCTTACTAATGGTCAAAGGGTAGTAAAAGAAATTCATGATGAGAACAAAATAAATGGTAATCATGATTTCATAGACTCTAGTGTTGGATCGAAGAACCACCATATTCCAAAAATCGATATGAGGAAGTTTGATGACAAGGATCCCACAACATGGACACTACAGATGGAGCAATTTTTCAATCTCCATAATGTGCAAAACACACAAAAGGTATGTATTGCAACTATGGATTTGGAACCAAATCAGTTTGTATGGTATCAATGGCTTTGCTCTTGTAAAAAAATTGTCACTTGGGCAATTTTTACAGAAGAAATGACAGCACATTATGAGGATGCAAAAAGCAACACCTTTTCTAGCCAATTGATAAGTCTCAAACAAAAGGGTTCAATGATGGAGCACATTGAGGAGTTCCAAAAATTGAACATAAGGGTAAAAAATATTCCATAGGAGGATAGGATTGATGTGTTCATAGGGACTTTAAAGGAGAATATCCAACATGATGTTTGCCTTTGGGAACCTAATTCATTGGAGAAGGCATTCAGGTTAGCAAGAAAAATGGAAAGAAAAATTATGGCAACCAGGAAGCCCACCACTCACAACTATAAAGATGGAAGTGTTGTTGCCCCTAGCCTTCCACAACCTATAAGGTTGACACCATAACAATTGGAAGAAAAAAGAGCAAAATGGCTTTGTTACAGTTGTGATAGCAAATACACTAAAGGTCATAAGTGTGCTGAGAAGAAATTATTCTACATAGATTGTGAAGAGGAAGAAGAAAAGGAACAATAAAGGTCAAAAGAGGAGGATATAATCCAGGAACAAAACCTAGATAAAGAAGAAATGAATCTGACCATATCTTGTAATGCATTGGCTAGAATTACCACTCCTCAAACCATCAAGTTAGAAGGACATATCAAGAAGAAAAAGGTAATAGTGTTGATTGATTCAGGAAGTACCCACAATTTCATTCATTGTAAGATAGCAAAAGAATTGAATTGCTTCCTATATCCAGCACCAGAGTGTCAAGTGATGGTTGCAAATGGAGGAATGATAAATTGCTCTGGAAAGTGCCATAATATCAAGCTATCCATGGGAGAATATGTATTGAATAGCCTAATGCTTTCCATTCCAATGGGAGGTGTTGATGTTGTACTAGGAGTTCAATGGATACAATCCTTGGGTACAATAGCTTTTGACTTTCAAGAAATTTTCATGAAATTTTATACGGAAGGAAAGGAAGTTGAATTAAGGGGTATTGCAAGGAAACCGAGAAATATAATCAGCTCTAATGGTATGACAAAGCTTCTAAAAAAGGAACAACGAGGTGTAATTGCACAATTATGTTCGCTAGATGTTTCCACATCGAAATCATCTATTTCTCCAGATCTCCAAAAAGTCTTGGGCAATCATTCCAAGGTATTTGAGACTCCCAAAGGTCTCCCACTATTCGTGATCATGATCATGCTATTCATTGATCCAGGAAGTGTTCCTCCAAACATCAGGCCATACAGATATCCCTATTCCAAAAAGAGTGAAATTGAATGTATGGTTGCAGAAATGCTAGAGGCTGGTATATTTCAACCTAGCCAAAGTTCTTTCTCTTCTCCAGTAGTATTGGTGCACAAGAAGGATGGATCATGGCACATGTGTCCGGATTATAGGGAGCTCAACAAGCTCACTCTTAAAGATAAGTTTCTCATTCCTATGATTGACAAATTATTGGATGCATTGCATTGATCAATTTACTTCACCAAGTTGGATCTTCATTCAGGATATCATCAAATCAAAACGAAGACTAAAGACATTATGAAAACAACATTTAGAACTCATGAGGGTCACTATGAATTTTTTGTCATGCCTTTTGGCCTTACCAATGCGCCTTCTACATTTCAAGGTTTGATGAATTCCATTTTCAAACCCTTCCTTAGAAAATTTGTGTTAGTATTTTTTGATGATATACTATTCTACAACAAGTCTTGGAAGGATCATGTTGAACATCTTGACAGGGTGCTACAACTATTGGAGGAGAAACAATTATATGCAAAAAGATCTAAATGTTTCTTTGGAGTACAAGAGGTGGAATATCTGGTTCATATTGTGTCTCATGAAGGAGTTAAGGTAGTCCCTAGCAAAATTAAAGCCATTAAGGAATGGAAAATCCCCACATCCATAAAGCATTTGCGAGGATTTCTCGGGTTGTGTTGACGCCTCGAAAATCGCTGCAACAACATTGGGGGATAACCACCTGGTCCGGACCTTAAAGCAACTCCTTTTCCGTTTGGTGTGGTGGCTCCGACTGTTCAACTAGGTCCAGTTACCTTCTCCCTATTGCTATTGGTTTATAATGTATCTTTAACTACCAATAGACAGGGACATCAGATCACTTCTTCTTACTGATCATGCAAGAGAATGACCCTTAAGCTGATTTGGGTTCAGCCAAGCCACAACTAAAGTTTTGCCTCTTTGAGAAGAGGACTTAAAAGAATGTAGAATTTACTCTAAATGCAAGCTTATTCTATGATGCAAGCAAAAGAAACTAATCTAAATCCTATCTTAATTAGGCAGATATAGATCTAACACAACTAAGAGCAAGATAATTAAAGTATTGGGATTTAGATATGTCTTGTTTATAATGAATATCAAGTTAATGAAGTAGTTCAATTAACTGATATTATGGATATCAAAACACATCCTATTGAGACCTTTTAACTGAAATAATAAACCAACAACACTCAGGAAGTAGTTCACATAAATGATATTAATTATCAAATCAACAAATTCAATAACTAAACAATAATATGTGGAAATAGTTCACAACATATTACCACTCAATAAATCCGTTTTAATAAGACAGATTTCTGAGTAAATAGTTACTCAAAAATCAGAAATTAATCCATAAGAACAGAGATACCTAATAACAAGATTGAGACAAATTACCCATATTGACAATAGTGTACAAACATGAATAAAATGAGACATTCATGTTACTATAAAAATGAAACTGATATTTGAAACAGTAGTATTAAAAATACCAATTTATTGCATCCATTTCTCTGATTTTGGTCTCCAACAGTCCTTTACATTGCTTGAACTTCTGCCTTCAAAGCTAAAGCCACAATAGTGAAAGCTCTGCCCCTCATACATAATTCAAAATACAAAGGAAAAATCCTCAATAATCTCCAGATCTGAGATTTTCTCTCCTCTCTCCTACAACTCTAAATTCTTATTACAGTAGTGCTTTTTAGAAGTCTAAAATTGCAGAGGAGAGCAACCCCTTATTCCATTTTGCAATCTATTACTTATACTATTGATGAAGGAATTCTTGAGAGAAGAGTTTGTTGAAGAGAAATCTGCCAAATCCAATTGCTGGAGCATTCTCATTGATTGAGATCCTTTTCTCCATATTTCTTCCACTGTTTCCCTGCAAAAAAAAATCAAAATAAATTAAAATGCAACAATAAAATCAACATGGCATTGCTGGCATTTAAATCAAATCCAATCAAATTCTATAAAATATAAATTCTCTATTGATGCCTGGGATGATTTAATTGGCCAAGAATATCATTGATGAGTGAATCTGTAATTAGAAGAGGCCTGGACCAATGAAAATAAAACTCAGAAAAAATGATTTTGTTTTCAAAATTCGTAGCTTGATCTTCTGTCTGATTTTTGACCCAATAAATGACCAAATCTGTCAATGAAATCTCCTCCGAAATATTCTCCTTGATTTTCTCTTTCCAATGAGCCGTCCTGGGCCTCATTTGGCCAAGTATAACTCAATTTATGAGCCTCCAAAGTTGATGAGTCAAATCTGGCATGAATCTAGAAATTCTGTTGTTGGGCTAAAAAATTGTAATTAAAAACTAATCCTAAATTAATCTCTAATTAATTCTAATTTAATTACTAATTATAAATTAAACTCATTATTAGTAAACTATTTATTAATTTAACTAACTAATATTTAATTAACTATTTATAAACGAATTTAATCTAATTAAAAACTAATCAATCTTAATCTAAATGATATTTAAATTTTAATTAAATTAATTAAATATTACATATTAATTTAAATAATATAATATATTACATATTATTAATTAATTTAATTAATATAATACATATTAATATTCAAACTAATATACTAACCTACCTTTCATTAACTCCACTCACACGTATGAGTGAGTTGACCAAAAAACACAAATGGAGTATAAGCCTAAGTTAATGAATGCCCCATTGAGTTATGAAGCGATCGGCAAATCGCATCGGGGGATGACTAATGGGCTTATCGGGGTTCTTTAAAATTTGTTGCGAATAGAACTCCCGACCCGATATCACATCGGGGGATGGCTAATGGGTTTATCGAGGTTCTTTAAAATTTGTTGCGAATAGAACTCCTGATGCGATTATTTATTTATTTTTTTATATTTCTATTTTTTGTTTTAAATTTTAATTTAATTAAATTAATTATATAATATATTAATTAATTTAATTTTAAACTTAAATTTTTATTTTTTGTTTTATTTTGTGAACATAAGTTTCTAAACTACAGCCACTTGGAAAATAAACGAAAAATAAACTGTAGCCACTTGAATGTTTAGATTTTTGAGATTAGGATTTGATTTGGAAATTGGAGTAAATTTCTTAAATCTCGATAATTAATGATTTGGCCGCATAACTAAAAATGAAAAATGTTAGTAAAAACTCGCTACAGGTTAATATTTAAAATGAATGCCTTATTGAACTAATTTATTTACAAAATGCAATATTGTACATTTTATGCATTTTTAACCCAGGCTAGATAAATGATGAGACTTCAAAGGAGTGCCATTTTCAAACCAGTTGACCAAATGAGGCGAAACAAGCGTCAATGGGAAGCTTGTAAAAAATCGATTCTAAGAAAACAATCAAAACAAGAATCCAAAGAAAACTAAAAATTAACAAAAGCGTAGGGCAATCAACTAAAATAAAAATCCAAAAAGGTGTTTAGCCAAAATTTTATAGAAAGGGTCCCCATTATTTGAAGTGAACACATCAATAATGGGGGGGTTGTGTTTTTACCACAACAATGGCGACACACGGGAGAAGAACCAGTTATCTCTGTTATGAATGAGATTTTCCTAAAATTAAAGCAAAAATAATTAAAGAAGAGAAAATTATGCGTGAAATGCTTGACTAGGTTCGTTAGTCTGAATAAA
Source organism: Pinus tabuliformis (assembly GCA_031772625.1). Taxonomy (NCBI): domain Eukaryota; kingdom Viridiplantae; phylum Streptophyta; class Pinopsida; order Pinales; family Pinaceae; genus Pinus; species Pinus tabuliformis. Next base: position 1,772,448,677 of record CM062819.1, read on the forward strand.
AACCAGAATCATCTAACTGTAATTTTTCTTAAAATTTCTCATAAATTAAAATATTTCAAAACTCTATATCAGTCGTTAATTAGTTGTAGAGATAAAGCAGGGGTCACTTTACAGCTTAGCTTTTAAAATATACTCCTTTGTCATAGGTAGAGCCACTGCCGCCAGCAAACATCTATAGTTTCGACAGGGTTACCTTTTAATCATAAATGATTCAGAATCCTATCTGTTTAAGAATTATTGATCTAGGGATAAATCCATTTATATATGTTTATTTTCTTTGAATTTTATTTTTTATTTTTTTTTAAAAGCCATTGTCCTGGTTTGGTGGCCAGATAGTTGACAATGCCATTCACTGGTTAAAATTGGACTGAACAAGCTGGCTCGTGATGAGACCCCTTGTCTTATAATTGTTTGCAATCATAAGCCATTACCCTGGTTTGTTTAGCAGTGTTGGTAATGTCAGCCTATTTTTCCCCTATGATCATGGTAAGCAGGCTCATGATGAGACCTCTTATCTTTTAAGTTTAGATATATTTCTGGATTATACTCTAGAAAAACAAGACTCTTTGGGATAGGGAGAATCATCGACTCCTTAAGAGTTAAGAATGACAATTTCAGAGTTGAAGGTGCTTTGCTGTAAAGTGTCTTTACTTGGTTAAAAATAACTTTTCTTGACTGATAATAAAACTTTGAAAGATCTTAATAAAATTTTGAAATCTCAAAATGATTACAATTTGATGAAAAATAAATTTTCAGATTTTATGATACTTTGCCAACTTCTCTTGATTGGTAATCTCTTCCTTAAGTATGTCTACCTTTATAATAAGAAAATCAAACTTCACTAAGAGATTTAAGAAAAAGCTAATAGGTGACTATTAACAATTTTTCTCCATGTATGCTGACCATTGTTAGGTAACAAGAAGACCTTCCATATAAATCACGGCAAAGTCACCAAAATCAAAACTGAAAACCAAAAGAAAAGAAGTCTTACGCTAAAGTGAGAAAAGAAATCAGCAATAAAAATAAAAACAAAGAAATCTCTAAAAATGGGAAGGAAAATCCAAGTTTCGCATGATAAACTCAAACAAGAATGTTTATACCAATGTCTCCAACAATATGAAGAAAAATAAAATAAGCATGTAATCATTCCTTCTTATGTTGAGATCTAGAAACATACCTTGCAGAGTTGTAAGTGTTTTAGGCTTTTTTGGATAGCAGGGACGATAAAATTCAGCCACCATGAAAACTTTCTGTCTGATATTAATTTTCTTGTTTCAAAGCATCATCTTAATTGTTTTCCAATGAAAGGAATGCTAAAGAAACAAACTAAAGGTTCAGAAACTTCCTGGTGTAGCTGTTTCATGGAAGATCATCGCTGCTTCATGAAATTAAGCCAGGAGAAGAGTATGGACTTCGAAAATATGATCTGGCAGAGGATTGAAAGCTTTAAATGGAGAGCTGCAAAACAGAGTTTTATATCAGCATAATTTAAAAACAAAAATGAAACTAGAATGATGAAATGGAAATTAATGAAAATGGGCACATGAATCTTACCATTGGATAATTGTTTTTGATCTTACCTGAAAGGTATCAATTTCCCCAAACTAGCTGACTCCTTATTTTAATTATCATTAAAAACATGAAGAAATCCCACTAACCAAAATCCTATAACCCAAAATCATTATTTATTTTATTTAAACTAAAGCAAGCAGTAAAATGTAAAAATAGAATGCTTAGTGCTCAGGGGAATTGAAATAAAAGAAATGCATCAGAGATGAGAATGAGAATTTGCAGTAATGACTATTCCTCAAAATATTATAAGTTTAATATAAACTCTATGATTTGATAAATTTTCCAGAATCAAGACCAAATTCAAGATAATAAAATTTAAATATAAAGACAGAGGTCTTGAATTCCATTTTTAATTATGGAATTATATATTTAAAACTAAAATGTATGAGAAATTGAAATGATTTTTGTATGCTACAAATTTGTCATCAATTGCCTTTTTACCATAGTGGTTACCCAAGCTCGCTTTAACACATCGCTTCATCAGATGATCCACACAACATGTTTCTTCATCATGCTTGAATTTTAATTTGCAAAACTTCACTTTTATTGCTATGCCATATATTGATTAAATGTTAACAGCTTAGATGCATGCATTGGAAGTTCTCGCATCAAAGGTTGCAACGGCGAATCACCGATATGAAAATATGCGATGAGAAGTTGTGTTATGAGATAGAGCGATCGCATCATTAAAGAAATATTAAATCAGGGATCGGGGACAGTTATGTCACAAATTGCACATCGCACACCGTATCTTGCGATTTGTACTTTGGACATCGCGCATCGCAGATTCAGAATAATGATATGGCCATAAATAAAAATGCAAGGAAGCGATTGCGATATCGGCGATACGATGGATGACATAACTAATCGGCGATCGGCAATCTTAAGCACCCGATGTCACACAATATGATTCCTGCGATGCCGATGTGCGATGAATGTTGTGGCTAATCGGCGCAATCGGCAATCTTGAGCACATGATGTAACCATTCTCGATACGCTGATATGCGATGATTAGTGGACCCGATAGATTTATGATGATATTTTAATAACATATCGGATCCAAGACATCGGCCCTTTAAAATTATGTTCCTACCATTATTGCGATTAAACGGACGCGATATTTTTTAAACTTGATTTGAATTTCATATCGGGTCCGGGATTATGTGTTCATTGCAATATCGGTAAAGCCGATTATTGGTGATTCACAATAATGGAAGTATACTTTGACTGCAAAGCTCTGACATGCGAAATGCGATATGGCATATAAGTAAGATAATACATCGGAGGTATTTTATGAACAATTTGTTATCAAAAGAAATGCTAAGAAGTACTTCCGATGAAATCTTATGATGCGAATGGTCTTATGATATTCATGTAATTTCAATTGGATTTTCTAAGTGAATAAAAGCAAAATTAAAAAAAATGCTTAAATTATAATGCATCACAAATAAAATTTCCCTAAGCCTATTGCAAATTTGAAATGGGTTTACTGCTTACTTCAAGTTTTGAAAACGAAATAAAAACCTGCAAATAAAACATAACACAAATAAAAATAAACTAAAGAAAAGAGAAACTAATAAGAGATGAGAATGAACTTGCAAATGCGTACCTGAAAGGAAATTGTCTGCAAATTTTACCTTATGAATCTTCAAATTCTTCCTTTGATTTATCAAATTTTCCCTTCGTTTAAAATCATCTCATTATTTATTCTAAATCTAAGTGTGCAATCAGCCTAAATAAGATCTGTTTATTCATGTTCAGGAAATATAGAATTTACCAGAAATAAATATAAAAATAGGCTCCCCTTTTGAATTGAAACAACAATTTATAATCTCTGCTTATTCTGAATAACTTGAGCAGAATCCGTATTGTTATAGCGACTGTTCAATAATACCTTTAGTAAATGAATATGATGCGTTTTGTAGCATCAAATAATAACCTAAAGATCAGAATGAGAATAAAGCCACTAATTGTGGAAAAATATCAAAACAGATTTGAATGTGTGCACTTAGCAAAATGAACATCCTTAAGGTCAGCTTTTAGCAAATTCCGAGGAAGATAATATGAACTTCATATTATTACCGTGAAAGGTTAGACTGACTAATAATGATGGAATTAGAATTAAGCTTATCATAGTCAATCATACATTTCATGGGATAATGGGATCATGAAGCTTTCATATCCTCAACCTTTATCATATAAATTCCAAAAGAAAATCTTAGAAGGAAATCTCGAAATGAAGAAAATTGGCTTTGAGGCAATTGATACCAAGTGCAACTATAATTGAATTTAATCAAGACATTATTCAAAATAAGCAGAGTAGAGGTATTGCTGTAAGAAATTTAAAAAAGAAAGCAAGAATTAAAATTTTCTGATAGGGAAAAAATGTTTTCACTGAACATGTATGAGAGTGGCTGATTGCTTTGTTTTATTTTTAATCTACAGAACTGTTAAAAATAAATTATCTATACAAAACAAACTAACTAAATTAATTCTACTTCTATTCTAACCATATACATGAAAATGACTAGGTATAGTCATATTTCCAGTGTAACCATTCTCTCATTTTTATTCCCACGTTTATGTACAGTTCAAATGTTAGTAATAAAAATACAGATTTGACTAAACTAAGGAAAATAAATATGAAATCAGAATGTATAGTTATTGTTAGGAACTTAATTAAAATCTCTCTCTCCTGAAATTTCCTTTCCAATTGACTACCAATTGGATCATAAAAATCTGGATGGATTTCTATTAAGGATTGAGAAATGTTCAAAGGAAGAGATAACAGGCCAGATTGTGAAGATGAGCTTTTAGATTCTTTGACCTGAAAAAATTTGTTAGTGTTATGTACCAATGTTAAATCATTGATAATTTTCCTTGAAGGAAAAATTTCCAAACAGTTTTCAAATGAGTCAATGAAAAATGGATGGAAGCCTTTCGAATAAAATGGCAATTTATTATTTGAATTGAATTGCTGGCCAGATTGCAAAAATACATTCTCTTGTTGACATTGCCTTTGAAAAGATAGAAGCTTTTGATGAAACATTAGCATTGATTGAAATTGAAATATTGATATCTTTTGATGCTCATGATTATAATATGAAACTTCAATTTCCCAATCGGGCAAGGCATCAATTGAGTGTTTGATAGTAAGGTGTTCAATATGCCAGCGAAAAGTGTGAAAATTCTGCAAAATAAAATCAGAAAATAAATCTAAGTTTAAACAAAATAGCTGTGAAAGAAAAACTAAAATGAAGTCACTATTTGTACAACTAATGTTACAGCACATTTGGGATCGTTTTGAAATGATTTCATTTTCACAAGGAATGGCCAGAATTATGGAATTTGGGTAATTTCGAATTCCAACTTGTGAAATAGAAAACGAATTATGATTATGAATAGGAATGGGAGTTTGATCCTCATATGAATCATAAATTGGAATGATTTCTTGAATGGTGAAATCATGAAGATAATTTGCTGCTCTAAAATGAGGATTAGTTGAGATAATTCCTAAATTGAAGCGTTCCTCATCCTCAGATGTTATTTGAATTTTATCATGAGGATTCTCTTGAAAATAATAGAAATCAACATCCTCAATGTCAGAGTAATCATCATAAATGACCTCACAAGATTGTCTGGAATTCCCTTCGATTTCATCCAATATATCAAAACAAGGAGGAACAAAAATCTCGTGTTCCTTAATGGCAAAAGAATGATCAATTATTATTTCTTTATCTTGATAAAAATTTAATGGTAATTCATTTAAATCATCCTCTTTAATTTCTAAAATATCATTAATACCAAGAGAAAAAATATTACCATCATTGAAAATATCAGGATAAAGGGAAAAATGTGAACCTGAAACAATGCATTTAAAACTGTCTCTGTTTGAGAACTCTTGTGCATTATGCTCATTGTAAATTTCAGATTGCTGATCATTCCTTTGTGTGCGTATGCTTTCTTGAAGAACGCTGCTTTGCTTTTCTGATTTTGGCATTTGCTCATCATGGAGAAATTCAGAAATTTGTACAGCAGTTTGCATTTTATTTACTTTGATTGCTGCTTGTACTTGCTGATTTGCGATTTGATTTTCCGAATTTACTTCGAAGTAGATTTCAGATTTCAAGGCGGCATTTTCTCCAAAATTGTTGTTGTTGTCTTCTTGCATTTGATTAGAAATGTCTTCTAAGCTTTGTGAAACCACTTCATCACAATTTATTTGCACATCGAAATTGGGATTCTCATTTGTATTGGAAGGAGATGGAACAAAGCTTGAATCAATTTCATATGGATTGGGAATGGTTGGAAGAGAACAAATATATTTAAACCAATCTAATGATTCTTCTTCTGTAGGTTTATCTTCGTCCTTAAATCTTAAACAATTCAAGTGAAATCGAATATGAAAATTATTAACAGACTCATTTTTAAACCTTCGTAGATATTCGATTTCTTCACATACCTGTTCGTAATCGTAGCCGTCAAATTTACAAATGAAAATTGTAACAAATTGATCCCAGCTATGGATTAAGGAAAATGGAAGAGTTTTGCACCAGTTTCTGGCTTTTGCCGCAAATGTGAGAGTAAAAATTCTGCATAAAATGCCTTCATCAATTCCTTGAAAATCGTAATTTGACACATTTTGAAGAAATTGAAAGACATGGTTAAAAGCAGAAGAATTTCTCTTACCATTGAATTTCACCTGAGACAAGAGTCTTACCACTTCGGATGGAGTATTGGAGGATGCATGTCCATGGATACAACTCCAAATTGGAAGCTTAAGAGGAGCCATAAACAAAATGTTAAAATTGAAAAGACTCCAATAGACAAAAATCTCAGGCCCTCCTTCTAGCGCCAAAAATATTGATGCCTCGAAAATCGCTGCAACAACATTGGGGGATAACCACCCGGTCCGGACCTTAAAGCAGCTCCTTTTCCGTTTGGTGTGGTGGCTCCGACTGTTCAACTAGGTCCAGTTACCTTCTCCATATTGCTATTGGTTTATAATGTATCTTTAACTACCAATAGACAGGGACATCAGATCACTTCTTCTTACTGATCAGGCAAGAGAATGACTCTTAAGCTGATTTGGGTTCAGCCAAACCACAACTAAAGTTTTGCCTCTTTGAGGAGAGGACTTAAAAGGATGTAAAATTTACTCTAAATGCAAGCTTATTCTATGATGAAAGCAAAAGAAACTAATCTAAATCCTATCTTAATTAGGAAAATATAGATCTAACCCAACTAAGAGCAAGATAATTAAAGTATTGGGATTTAGATATGTCTTGTTTATAATGAATATCAAGTTAATGAAGTAGTTCAATTAACTGATATTATGGATATCAAAACACATCATATTGAGACCTTTTAACTGAAATAATAAACCAACAACACTCAGGAAGTAGTTCACATAAATGATATTGATTATCAAATCAGCAAATTCAATAACTAAACAATAATATGTGGAAATAGTTCACAACATATTACCACTCAATAAATTAGTTTTAATAAGGCAGATTTCTGAGTAAATAGTTACTCAGAAATCAGAAATTAATCCATAAGAATAGAGGTACCTAATAACAAGATTGAGACAAATTACCCATATTGACAATAGTGCACAAACATGAATAAAATGAGACATTCCTGTTACTATAAAAATGAAACTGATATTTGAAACAGTAGTATTAAAAATACCAATTTATTGCATCCATTTCTCTGATTTTGGTCTCCAACAGTCCTTTACATTGCTTGAACTTCTGCCTTCAAAGCTAAAGCCACAATAGTGAAAGCTCTGTCCCTCATACATAATTCAAAATACAAAGGAAAAATCCTCAATAATCCCCAGATCTGAGATTTTCTCTCCTCTCTCCTACAACTCTAAATTCTTATTACAGTAGTGCTTTTTAGAAGTCTAAAATTGCAGAGGAGAGCAACCCCTTATTCCATTTTGCAATCTATTACTTATACTATTGGTGAAGGAATTCTTGAGAGAAGAGTTTGTTGAAGAAAAATCTGCCAAATCCAATTGCTGGAGCATTCTCATTGATTGAGATCCTTTTCTCCATATTTCTTCCACTGTTTTCCTGCAAAAAGAAATCAAAATAAATTAAAATGCAACAATAAAATCAACATGGCATTGCTGGCATTTAAATCAAATCCAATCAAATTCTATAAAATATAAATTCTCTATTGATGCCTGGGATGATTTAATTGGCCAAGAATATCATTGACGAGTGAATCTGCAATTAGAAGAGGCTTGGACCAATGAAAATAAAACTCAGAAAAAATGATTTTGTTTTCAAAATTCGTAGCTTGATCTTCTGCCTGATTTTTGACCCAATAAATGACCAAATCTGTCAATGAAATCTCCTCAGAAATATTCTCCTTGATTTTCTCTTTCCAATGAGCCGTCCTGGGCCTCATTTGGCCAAGTATAACTCAATTTATGAGCCTCCAAAGTTGATGAGTCAAATCTGGCATGAATCTGGAAATTCTGTTGCTGGGCTAAAAAATTGTAATTAAAAACTAATCCTAAATTAATCTCTAATTAATTCTAATTTAATTACTAATTATAAACTAAACTAATTATTAGTAAACTATTTATTAATTTAACTAACTAATATTTAATTAACTATTTATAAACGAATTTAATCTAATTAAAAACTAATCAATCTTAATCTAAATGATATTTAAATTTTAATTAAATTAATTAAATATTACATATTAATTTAAATAATATAATATATTACATATTATTAATTAATTTAATTAATATAATACATATTAATATTCAAACTAATATACTAACCTACCTTTCATTAACTCCACTCACACGTATGAGTGAGTTGACCAAAAAAAACAAATGGAGTATAAGCCTAAGTTAATGAATGCCCCATTGAGTTATGAAGCGATCGGCAAATCGCATCGGGGGATGACTAATGGGCTTATCGGGGTTCTTTAAAATTTGTTGCGAATAGAACTCCCGACCCGATATCGCATCGGGGGATGGCTAATGGGTTTATCGGGGTTCTTTAAAATTTGTTGCGAATAGAACTCCCGATGCGATTATTTATTTATTTTTTATATTTTTATTTTTTGTTTTAAATTTTAATTTAATTAAATTAATTATATAATATATTAATTAATTTAATTAATTTAAAATTTAATTTTAAACTTAAATTTTTTATTTTTTGTTTTATTTTTGTGAACATAAGTTTCTAAACTACAGCCACTTGGAAAATAAACGAAAAATAAACTGCAGCCACTTGAATGTTTAGATTTTTGAGATTAGGATTTGATTTGGAAATTGGAGTAAATTTCTTAAATCACGATAATTAATGATTTGGCTGCATAACTAAAAATGAAAAATGTTAGTAAAAACTCGCTACAGGTTAATATTTAAAATGAATGCCTTATTGAACTAATTTATTTACAAAATGCAATATTGTACATTTTATGCATTTTATGCATTTTTAACCCAAGCTAGATAAATGATGAAACTTCAAAGGAGTGCCATTTTCAAAACAGTTGACCAAATGAGGCGAAACAAGTGTCAATGGGAAGCTTGTAAAAAATCGATTCTAAGAAAACAATCAAAATAAGAATCCAAAGAAAACTAAAAATTAACAAAAGCGTAGGGTAATCAACTAAAATAAAAATCCAAAAAGGTGTTTAGCCAAAATTTTATAGAAAGGGTCCCCATTATTTGAAGTGAACACATCAATAATGGGGGGGTTGTGTTTTTACCACAACAGGTTGACAGGGTATTATTGCAAGTTTGTTAAGAATTATGGGAAAATAGCAACACCTCTAACAACATTATTGAAGAAAGATGCATTTTCATGGACTCCAGAAGCAACAAAGGCCTTCGAACATCCTAAAGAGGCAATGTGCCAAGCACCGGTCTTAGCTACACTAGACTTCACAAAAACCTTTATTGTGGAATGTGATGCTTTAGGAAATGGAATCGGTGTTGTTTTAATGCAAGATGAAAGATACATTTCTTTCGAAATTCGTCCAATCAAGGGAAAGTATTTACACAAAGCTATTTATGAGAAGGAAATGTTGGCAATACTACATGCACTTAAGAAATGGCTACCCTACCTAATGGGAAGACACTTCAAGGTAAAAACGGATCATGATAGCCTTAAATAATTTTTAGAACAAAGATTATCCTCTAAATGAAAACAAAAATGGGTCACAAATATGTTGGGTTATGACTTTGAAATCATCTACAAAGAGGGAAGCAAAATGTTGTGGCAGATGCACTCTCAAGAAAGGATGAGGATGTGGAAGCATTGTTGTGTGCCATTTCTATTATCCAACCAAATTGGATAAACGGAGCAAGGGAGGAATGGAAGAATGACGAAGAAGTGTGGGCACTTATTCGAAAGTTACAACAAGGTTCCAGTACATCCGATACATTTAGCTGGAAAAATGATTCGTCACGGTACAAAGATCGCTTATACCTCTGTAAGAATTCCCAACTCAAACAAAAGATTCTTTTGGAATTGCACGCTTCCCCCTTAGGAGGGCACTCGGGATTTTTAAAAACTTACCACAGGGTTAAGAAGGAATTTTTTTGGGATGGCCTTAAATCAGATATTCAAAAGTTTGTGGCAGAATTTTTGGTTTGCCAACAAAATAAAGCTGAAACAATTAAGACACCAGGTCTATTACAACCTTTATCCATTCCAAGCCAACATTGGGAGGAGGTTTCAATGGATTTTATCACAGGTTTACCCAAGTCTAAGGAAAAGAGTGTCATCATGGTGGTACTTGACAGACTTACCAAGTATGCACACTTTTGTGCATTATCACATCCATTTAAAGCTAGTACAGTTTCTACTGCATTTATGGAAATAATTCAAACGCTACATGGAAACCCAAAGATTATTGTAAGTGACAGAGATCCCATTTTTACTGGAAATTTTTGGACAGAATTATTTTCTTGTCTTGGTACGTAGTTAGCTCATAGTTCATCTTATCATCCTCAATTTGATGGGCAAATTGAGATAGTAAACAAATGTTTGGAAGGATATCTTCATTGCTTTGTATCTGATAAACAGAGACAATGGGTCAAATGGTTGCCTTTAGCTGAATGGTGGTATAACACTTCCTTCCATACTGCAACAAAAATGATCCCATTTATGGCACTTTATGGATATTAGCCACCATCCATGACATCATATTTAAGAGAAAATTATAAGGTTCAAGCAGTGGAACATCACATCAATCATCAACAACAAGTTCTCCAACTCTTAAAGGATAACCTTATGTTGGCGCAAAATAGAATGAAACAACAAGCAGATCAACATCACAGCAAAAGAAGTTTTGATGTAGGTGATTGGGTATTCCTACGGCTACAACCATATAAACAAATTTCCCTCAATCAAGCTAAGAAGGATAATAAATTATCACCAAAGTATTATGGCCTGTAAAAGGTGTTGCAAAAGATTGGTACTATGGCATACAAATTGGAGCTTCCTGCAGCTTCTCGAGTGCACCTAGTTTTCCATGTTTCATGTTTAAAGAAGGTTATAGGCAACAAGCTCCCAGTTCAAACAATATTACCAGAAATTGATGAGGAAGGAAAAATTATATTGGAACTGGAAGCAGTCATAGAAACAAGAACTCGATACCTACGAAATCGATCCATCTCAGAGTATCTCATCAAGTGGAAGAACTTATCCGTTGAAGATTCCACATGGGAGGATGAGAATTTTATACAGAAGCATCCAGAACTACTCAAGCATTGAGGACAACACTTTTTTGAAGGAGAGGGGCATGTTAGGTCCCTATAATACTAGTGATGCCCCCATTACTATTGTAGTTGTATCCCTTATTAATATTGTTGTGCCCCTATTGTCCCCATATTGTTATTATTGTGCCCCATAGAATCTCTCTATTGTTATTTTTGTGCCTTTATATTATTATTGTTAGGTCGGCTTGGTTATATTGTGACCCCTTAGACTCCTATATATAGAAAGGAGGTTTTGTCATTTGAATCATCAAAGAATTGTTCATTTATGTAATGTAAAGGAGGTTGCCCCCTCGAAGAGGTTGAATTCTAAAGCGTTCATCTATCTTTTCTATCTTTTTGTGAGCTGGTTTCATAACAAGTAACTTTATGGTATTAACATAAGAGGAATTTATATCCAAAACAATCTATAAAATCTACAACCCATATGCAGAAGACGAACCTTAACAATTAAATTTCGAAATTAGATTATAAAAAGTAAAAGAAAAATAACATAAGAACAGAAATAAAAGGTACGAGATGCTAAATCATTTCAAAGATAATGAGAGATCATTGCAACATGTACAAATGTTCTCCAAGATTACATTCTAAACCTCTGAAGATAGTCGTGTTCAATAATAAATATTCAAACCTAAAACTTGCAAAGATGATATAGAAACTTATAGATTTTAAAATGTGAATGACATCATGCACAAATAAATTACAGAATGTGACATTGTAACAATTGTAAATGTAAAATAGAAATTGTCGTAAGTTAAGAGACAAGCTTCTAAGACAATTGACAATCAAATTCTTATCATCTAGTCATTCATATTGATAGTATGGTATCAGAACATAAAAGACCAAACGAAATAATTTCTAAACGAGAACAAGTCTCATATTTAGCCTTTTGCAATTATCACACACACATAAGCAAACAAAACAAGATTCATCTAAAACACAAGGAAAATATTTTAGGGATGTAATAAAAGAGTATGTAACATGTAGAAGCAGTTTTAACAAAATCAAAAAGTATCACTTATGTGAACAACCCCCCCCCCCTTTAGGGGAAACAAGGTTTTAAATAATTACTCTAAAAAATAATTGATTAAGTAATTGTCTTAAATTTAAAAAATCCGAATTAAAATAAAATGTTTATACATTATGATGCCTTTGTGGCTTTGAATTTTTGACTTTCTTCATTGTGCTCGTAGGGGAGAAAGCATGGGCCCCACGCATCTTGACTTTTGGTAGCTGAGTCATGATTAAAAGAATTTCACTCCAGTCTTCTGACTGCTTTGTTTTGGATTCATTGGTGGAATTGCTTGAACAACTTGAGTTATTGAGGAGACTTGTTCAATAACAAGATTTCTTTTCAAATAGTTCCTCAGTTTAGCCATTTTATCCCATTTTGTAGTCAGCAACCAAGGCACATTTTTATATTTTTTTATAACCACCACCAGTCAAGATCTAAAACGATAACAAGGTGTAGGAAGGATTTTTATTATCTTCTTAATCCCAACCAAGATGGAAAAGTCTCTGCAAAGATCATTTATGATTGTAGTTGTTGAAATTTCCTCTTCACCTTGTATAGCCAAGCAACCAAGATCTTGTTGTATATTCTTTAGTTTATCGCAGAATTCCTCTTGATATATCACCCAATTATCTTTTCCCCAAAATTAAGGCATGTCAAACCTACAAAGATAGTTCCAATTGGTTGTAAAGTCATTTATTTCCTTACTATCCTTTTCGAATTATTCATGCATCACTTGCATCATGACGCACTTTTATTTTAAAATACATAGAGAGAAAATGCATTGATCTCGGGGAAGCAGACCTATCTCTTCCAAAGTTTCATCATCTAAAGTGTTGGTAAGATAAATGAGTGAATCTATATCTTTCAATCTTTTCTCAAGAGTCGAGGTCGTACTTTTTGCTTCTAAATTTGCACTCTTAATAATACCCTTTTCATAATCGGAGAGGATTTCAATGTAAGCTCTGACTGTAGAAATATTTTATTCAATTTCCCTCCATATCTCCCCTTTAGCCTGTATTAACACTTTCTTACCCATGTGGGTAACTCTAATCACTTCTCATAGGGTCTTAATCTCATTATGGTTTTCCTTTATAGTAGTTTGAATTTGTTCGGTTGCTTTCTTCTCTAACTGGGCCAACTCCACTTGTTTTTCTAACTGAGTTATCTTAATATGTGGTAGCTAGGAATCTTCAGTTTCAGATGCTTTATCAGAGTTAAGAGCTCGATCAACTGAGGCTTTGTACTCTGCCAAGAGCTTGAGGTGATGCTCCTCTTTTTCGCAGAATTTGTCTTCAGTAGCTCAATTTTTTTAAGGGTATCTTGGCGTTCTTCCTCCTTGATCCGCAAGGCTATTTCCATATCTTGGAGATGGGTTTCAACCTCTTCTTTTCTTTCAAATTCCTAAATTAAAACATGAGGATCGTGATCAGGCATTTTTAGAATAGTCTGTAAGTATTTGATCTCTTTTCTTTCTCTTCCAAAAACTTCTTAACGAGCCCAATGTATTTATGTTGTCCGCACTATCAAACTAATATATCTTCTAATTCTTTTATTCAGTTTGTTCTTGTCTTTAGAACCACTCATTCCACATGCAACTAACTAGAAACATTTTCAAACATTGCTTGCATTCTCATATTTCTTGTAGTTGAGTCAAGCAATCTTTGAGCCACAATTTTGCCTATGTGTTGTTGTAGATTGATAACATCCATATCAAACACCTTCCCCAAGTTAATAGCCAGGGAAGAAGTCTGGGATCCCAACACATATTGATTTTCCCCTATTTTTGGTTGGACAACTGTGAGGTTCAAAATATTCGTTTCAAAGTCAAGGAAGAAATAAATCGGGGTCCACCTGTAGAAATTAGATCTTTAATTGTTGCACTAGAGGAATGTTGAGGTCTAAAATGGGCCTCCTAAGGAAATTATAAAATAATAGTGGAAATAACAAAATAATATTAGATTACATCATCAAATTTTAGAGGGAAAAAAGAAAAAACCTATTTTTTCATCTCATATTTTCAACTTAGCTCCGTATGGGTTTATTTGAATTTCGAGCATAAACACTCATTGGATGAAAATTTAGATTCCTCATCCAAGCATTACCCATGTTGCATACTTTCGATGGAACCCCCTACACAAAAAATGAGAAATACATGAAAAATGTGATTGCAATCACGGTTTTTCATGTATTTCTCATTTTTCGTGTAGTATGGTCCATCGAAAGTATAACAAAAGGTACTCCTTGGATGAGGAATTAGATTTTTCATCCAACAAGTGCTCTTGCTCGAAATTGAAGTAAAACTTTAGGGAGATAAGTTGAAAATATGAGTTGAAAAAATAGTTTTATTGTTTTATTGTTTTTTAATATCTTTACTTTTTTACTCCAAAAATTGTGAATAATTCCCTGTGATGGACATCATCATATTGAATCCTATTGGTTCTTATAAAGTTTATTTTGGTTGTACATTTTTCTTAGGAGGCCCATTTTAGACCTCAAAATTTCCCTAATGGAACCTTTGTTGACTGAGATTGTTCTGATAATAAAGCCAACTCCACACTAGTAGCCATTATCTGCTTTCCTTTAGTAAAATTGTGTTTAATGTCCAGGGCATGTGTCCCTGACTCTCTCGGCCTTATGTCATTAATATCTTGTTAGATTTCCTTACCCAATAGATATACCTATTGTTCAAACATTTCATTGTCAATACCATCTTCCTTTGCCTTTACCCATCACAATAGTTCATACGGGGTTACAATCTCTGCCTTTATTTTTGTTGCATTGGCTAGAGTGATGGGGGTTACTGAATTTACATTGATTTCTTGCATCAGTATTTCAGTACAGTTAGGAGCAATGTGAGTTGTTCCTTCGTCTTCTATAGGTACAGGTGATACTACCTTAATTATATCATCCATAGGTAATAGAAAATTCACCACCTTTTCCATTTCAAGCTTGCTCTCATGAACATGTTGATAGCCTTGCCCACTTCTTTAATCCTGAGATGATTCCAAAAGGATCATAATTCTAGATATCATCCTGTAAGAATCCAAAAGACAACATTTCCCTTTCTAGGATATCTATAGCATTTTTATTTTTAGAAATTAGAGGTGAAATTTCATATGCATAGCTAAATAATGGTCCTTTTCTCTTATAGACAAAATGTAATTCATTCACAACAATATTTTGTATAAGAACTTCATAAGAAAATAATAAGGGAGAAGCGTAATTTGGTAGCTGAAAGGGATGCTTTTCAAAACATATAAATGAATCACACTAAAGTTAGGGTATAAAAACCAACTCCCTATACTTTTCTCTTCAGTAAGCCTTAATATTCTTCTTTGTTATTATGAAATTCTATCTACCTATGAATATGTTATTTTAACCTTTAAATGATATGCAAATAAATCCATATATTGGGAGTATGAGTGAGGAATACGTTGAGGATATATTACATCAATCCATTTGTATATTTCCTTCTCTTTGTTATCAAAATTTGTAACGCTCATAAGGAGCTTGGTAGATAGAAAATAGGAGGGATAATTGAAGAGGACTAGATGGATTAATATGAATAGTGGTGGTAGGAGCTAAATGGGACAATAGTAGACAGGTCCACTATGAAGGCTCGAGTTAGATATTTAGGAAAATTAATCATCTGGCTATCTGGTTTGAGAGTGACGACTCGTAGGGCTAAAGAAGACTGACTCGTCAATTTTTGTATCGTCTGCTAACCAGAAGATAATGGAAAAAAGAGAAGTCAGCATTTGAAAAATGGGTTTCAACAATTGCGTTGGTATGGGGAATTTCAACTTTATCTTTGGATTGGGATTTTTGAATAAGGTTCTCATAAATTCCAATTTCTCATCTTCCGCCCAAGTAATAAATTCTTGGTATAACCCCTTTGGCAGGAATGCCTAACATCTTGGAAAACATTTCCTCATCTAATTTTAGGAAAACCTTATGGCTTGACAGAAAGAAGAAGTCTTGTTGTTCAAGGTCCTAGTGCCTGGTGATCAATAGAGAGGAGTCGGGATCGAAATGGATAGGAGGAAGGGTGGCATCTAAGACTCTGAACTTCAATAGGCATATACCATCATCTGATACATTGGTGGAAAGGATTAGAGTCCTTTTAAGAGTGAGAATGTCTGTAATACAAATCATACTACCTTGAACCCCAGCTAGCTCATTTACGAGAGCTTCCTTAACTGAAAACTCAAACATTATTAGCTTCTGCAAATAAATTACTAGCCTAGAAAAAGAAAAGTAAGTGAGAATAACTTATCGGTTCAATGGAAACTTATTCTACATGTTGTTCTTGCTTAGTGGTTAGCTTCCACCATTAGTGGGTTCCCAATGTGACATGCAGAAGAAAAGGAAAAATGAATGAATCATAAAAGGTTGGCTGCATTAAGGTTGAATGACGGTTACAAGGATAATTAATGCAATACAATAGTTGTCGAACAGTGACTGGCAGACTCATTGAGCGCGAATATGGGTCCCTCCCATCAAGCATAGACGTGTGGTTAAACTTCGCATAGGTAGGAACCCGAAAGTCATTGATGTTCAGAGGATTGGAAGGCTAGGATGATATCGGGTCAGTGGAACACATTATCTATCATGCATGTTCCAACGCAATGCGAATTGGGAAATGTTAGATCAGCTTGGTCTCAATGGCCTTGATCCATTGGGTAGTAAGTTCGCCTCTAACTTCTACACATTTTTCGGTGTGATGAAGAGGATTGGGAAGGTGACCGCACATCGAATGATCCAAGTAAAGGAGGGTTAATCAGATCTTATGTTCGTCGGGTTTTATGATAAAGTTCAATATCAGGCATGAACCAATCTAATGTGCCATTTCTATAGTGATTTCATAAGGGAGTGAATAAACTGCTCAGATCTGCAAACATGTTACCATCTACCTCGATCTCCTTAAACTTAAAGGGTTTAATTAATTTAGTCCACAATTGTGCCTTATAAAGTTCGAAAGGGGGTGAATTTTAGTGCCTAACAAGGTGTATTATGAAGTTAAAAATGTATAGAAGGAAATTTAATCAAGATGTTTCACCCAATCCCTATGTTTAGCGCATCCTCTTCAGCAAGCCGGTAACAAACAAACACATTGTACTTCTCTCTGACTTGGTCAGCAACCCAAGTGTTTGGGCATATCATTGGCATAGTTTCTTCTAAATGATCAGGATAAGGTACGCTTCTACCATTCAACCATTTGAATTATTTCTTGTCACTGTCCAATTTCCGTCTCTTATGTTCATACAATGGGACCCACAACTATGTCACTTCTTAATGGTAAGGAATGAATTTGTTGATGGCATCAATTTCTAATTTCACTGATGAAATCATACTGACATACATAATACATATGAGATCAAAATATACATTATGAAGTTCAACATGAATAGTTACTATGTAGAAATTTGACAAATGATAAGTCACTTACTCTTTATCAAACACCTTTTTCCATTCGTTTGTAGAAGCCCCCCTTCTCATTTGTCTTCATCCCTTTCATCATCCCAAATCACCACACCTGGTGTGTTGTTGATCTACTTTATGTACTCACTGTCATAATAGAAAGACTCATGTGATATATACCCCTCTTCCATAGACCCCTCAAAATTTTCCCTTTGTCGAACAAAACCTTTCAATTTCTTCACGTACCTCTCTAAGAATAACATCCAACAATAAGAAACCACCCCAAGTAATTCAACCTCATATACTAAGTGAATTAGAATATGAACCTACAAGTCCATGAAACTTTTCTACAGTCCCTTCTCAAACATACAAACGATCTTAGCTATCTCTTGACGCCACCATGGAATGCTAGCCATATGAATCTCCTTTGATGTGATCCAACGTATAAATGGATATAATTTAGATATGGCACATCGTAGGTTTTGGGGGAAGTCATGGTTCACACACACACACATGCACAAGAAAAGGATAATGACACTACAAATTAAACACATACAAAATATATATATATATATATATATATATATATATATATATATTATCCCATGGCATAAAAATTATAGCAAATAATAAAATCATTTTTTTGACATACGTACTCTTAGAAGGTTCAAATGGTCATTCGATTTCAACCCCGACAAATGGTCTTCCACATTACTGAAGCAATGTTGTAGTGAAGACCAATATAAATAAGGAACCCTCACACCCTTTATAACTTCCTTTGCAAATAAATATCATCTTTCTTTAAAATCCTTGGTACATTACCCTCTTTGAAAGATTGTTGGGCACGGCGTCCCCCAAGGCAATTTTTGGGGCTAAAGCCCAAATTTTGACCTAATCCGATGTAAAGACTCCACATTTTGTGGGCGTGGATCGCGGAGATTGTAAATGAGTCATAGGGTTGTCCACCCTCATTTTTGTGATGTAATGTCAGCTTTAGAAACCTACCCATGGTCCGTGGACCATGGGATTGTATAAATAGAGCGAGGCTCTAAGTTGTGAATAAATGAAGAACCAATGGAAGTAATAGAAGAAGAATTGAATCTTATCTAAGGGTAGAGTCGAGTCTTTAGGTCATAGAGTAGGAGAAGGCTCTGCAGCTGAGTGCGGAGAGGCCTAGTAGTACACAGCTGAGTGCGCGGACCCCTGCAGCTAAGTGCGCAGGGCGAGTCGAGTATGTAACCTTTGGAGAAGTAATAAAGAGAATTTTTACATCATTTCTATGTATCTTTTTCCTGTTTTTTGCATTAAATGTATTGGATATAAATTGCATTTCTATTGTTTATATGATGTGCGAACTTATATGAATGTGTTGATAAAGTGAATATAAGATTAAGTACCTGTTTATGGGAAGATAACTAACTATAAGAAGATAAGTAAGATCCATGGTATAACTTAGGGAAGTAGCACAGATCGCTGCTAGGGCAGTGCGAAATCACTTCAGCCCCTAGTTAGGGCTACGCGAAGGCAATTATAACAGATCGCAAAGGTCTCGCAGGTGAGTACAATGCGCGAAGTGACATGCACGAAGGTATTCACAGTTGGACTAAACTGACCCCTCAGACATCTCAAGGGTGCGAATTCTTGGTTCCAGCATCCCCCCATACTGCTTCGGGTGAGACCTTAGTCTGTGCTCCACGGGCTGTTGCCGAAAGGGCCAGTAGTACAAGGATTTGTTTAGCTAATTAACTTTGAACCTATGCCATGCCCCCTCAAGCCAACAAATGGTTCCGTTGCCGAGATTAACCGTAGGCCGCGGTGATCGCCCACTGTCTACAATAGCCTACAAAGCTTCGTGGAGTTCAAGGCGGACTTCCATCACATGTACATCAGGGCGTGCAAGGACCCCACGAAGAAGTGGAATGAATTGCCATACCTGACCATGAAAGATGTTATATTCACCGTTCTTGAGTCATGGCCACCAGGGTGGCGTGCTCCAACCATCTCCATGACAGAAAAAAAAAAGTTTGTTGCACAATGGAAGAAGGAGGAGGCAAAATTGTGGATGGCGTAATTGGCAGAGAAGAGAAGAAAAGAGGTAGCAACAGCTGAGCAGCAACAGGCAGCAGAGAAGGAGCATGAGGGCCATAAGTCGCCCTCGCCTAAGGAAGAGCCCGAGATAGAGGAAGGTGGCATGGACCCAGAAACAACATCTACACAGTTGAAGCGCCAGCACCCGAGAGAGCAGGTGGGGCCGCAAAAGAAGTCGAAATCTTCTAAGACTTCTTTTGACCTGATCACCCTCACTGAAGGAGATCTCCATGATATAGGGGAGATAGTGCGTGACGTCACCATGGAGGTCCTCTAGTAATGGATGGAGGAGAATTACATTGTGTTGGGGGCCCTCCCGGCACAGATACAGGAGTTGCAGGTGCGCACTCCTCAGGTTGGTACTCTCTCGACCAGCCTTGCAGTAGGAACGGCCGCAGAAGAGCAAATTCTCCACACTCGTATGACCAACACCATAGGGCTACCAAAAGGGGCACTGGTTACATAGAATGAGGCCGACAGGCCTACGGTCAGTGCGTTGAAGGGAGTAGGGATCAACATGGTTGTGCTCCCTTGGGAGACACTCTATGCCCTGCAGGACGGGGTGACTACAGAACTGTGGGCTAAGGAGGGTCACACACTACAGGTGTTAAGCAAGCATAAAATTAATATGGAACAACTGAGCCTGAAGCACGATGAGGTAGTGGCGCATAACCGACAGATGGTGCAGGTGGTTGAGGATGCCTGCCAGATGGTCCCTGAGTTGGCCATCCCAGCAGATGCGCGCATCCAGAGGTTAGCAGCAGGGGTGTGTGAGGCGCGAGATCAGCTGGAGTTGAACCTTCAGATATCAGAAGGCGTAGCCTTCAAATCTTCCTGAGGTAAGGGAACAACATACTAGTGCCATTACATCAAGGATGGAGGAGATCAGTGGTGCAGTAAAGGACTACACCAAAATGTTTGAAGAATCGTTTAAGGTCCTCACCACTCTGTAGGAGGACTCGAACATATAGCGCTTAGAAATAGAGGTGCATGAGCTTAAGAAACAATACGATGATATAAAAGGGACCGCGCAAATGGTGGCCCTTACACAGAGGCTCGCGCGGATGCAACAGGGCAAAGTGCTTAAGGAGCAGGTAGACTCAGCGCGACATAGAGAAGTGGTTTTGAAGGCGTACGTCCAGCCTTGGATTGATGAGGCATTCGTCATTATAGCCTCGATCGAAGCCAAGCTTGTGCAGATGAAGGGAACGCAAGAGAAGATATAGGGAAGCCGTTCAGATACAACAGTCTCTGAATAACACGTGCAGGAGATACATCAGGCAGCTTCTCAGTGCGCTGCCAATCTTGCAATAGTTCGGACAAAGTTGGGAGATCTCCACGCGAAGATCTCCACAACGACAGAGTGACTCATAGAATTCGTTCTTCATCCTTGAATTTTATGAACCATGTATCCTCTATATTTTTTGGGGCTATTGCATTTGTTAGAATTCGCATAACTCCAGACTCATTTTTGTGTGAGGCATGCCATCCCTACAACATAGCTAATTCTTGCAACAAAAGAGCCTTTGAATCCTTGGTATTATAGGCATGTGCCTCAATATCTTATGAGGAAGACCATGTGATTCACCATTTTTTTAATTTATGGTACCTGTCATGCCCACATTTCAAACATATCTCTTTGTCTTCATATTCTCCTCTATATAGAAAATAGTCATTGAGACATGGATGATATGATTTGTACTCAAGACCCAACATTTTCAACAATTGCTTTGCCTCTTCGTAGCTATTGGGCAAGACATTATCACTTGGAAGAACCTTATCTTTGAATAACCTGTAGTTGATGGAAAATATAAATGTACATTGACAATATTTAACGTTCATAAAATCAACCATTTTTAATGTTGATTGTGTGATAATATTTCTCAAAATATAAGGAGCTTTATCATGGTTAATTACCTAAATATTGCCAAGAAACATGCATTCGACATGCCAAACTTTTCTTTCAAGTTATATAGTAACATTGTTGTCCCTAGTTGGGTAGACTTTGACTAGCTGCCAGGTATAAAGAGAGGGGTCTTGGAAGTTGATTTCAGGATTTCGAAAAAGGAATCAGTGATATGAACATCATCTCTTAGCTCATCATTATGAAATGCATCTAACGACATTATCTACATGACAGCCATATCTCGTAAGTAATCATTCATACTATTATCCATGATAACTGTTAGAAATAATTTGTAGTTTGATTAGTCATTTTAGATAATGTTTTTCACCACAACGTTTTGCATCTATATGTTGTTTTTCTAGAAGAGGTTGTTGTGCTTTACATTTGGAGATTAAAAGAGAAAGAATAGGTCTAGTTTATATTGTTTTGGAGAAATTCCCATATTCTCGAAAACCCATCCCATTTCATCCTCTGTTTTTTTTTAACTCTAGACATTCCCATTCATTATTAATATTCAAACTCTAGTCGTGTTTCTCCATTCCCCTTTGAAATAATTTAAAACATTAAAAAACATTGCCATGACCCTTTTTAAAGGGCTGAGACCCGCAAAACATATCACTATCGGCCCTTCCCTTTTGCAATAAACAACCAACCGTCCCTCCTCCACTTGTGATTGCGATATCGCATATCGCAAGTCCCCCGCCGATTGTGATATTGCAAAGACCCGTCACCACTCCTCCGTCGATATCACACGTTCTCCCCGCCAATTGTGATATCGCATAAAGTTTCGTCCCACTCACCAATTGCGATAAATCCCTCTACCACTGATATCGCAATTCCCCCATTGATTGTCATATCCAAGTCTCAATATCCTCCACCTTGTCGATTGTGATATATGTTTTTCATGTCGATTCTAATAGACCTTGCCGATTGCGATAAGTCGTTCTCTTGCTGATTGCGATATTGCAATTGGGAATCGCACAATCATAAGTTCCTGCTCCTCTAAGTCCTTTCTGATTTACAATTGTGATGTGCGAAAACCTCCCAGATGTGATATTTTATGTGATGTGTTCTATAAACGATCATGTTCGGAAAATCGAGGAATTACCATAAATCAATGTTAAAAGGCCCTCCCTATATTTCGATTGCGATAAATGGCCCAAATCAATGAGCATTAAACATCCATTTCACCTTTTGGTCAGAGGACAACGAGGGTATTTTCAGCGTGTATCCAGCACCACAGTCATCAAATAGAATGCAGTGAAAGGTGGGATAACGAGGGTATTTTTAGGCGTTTATTTAGCAGCATGGTCATTAAAAAGAACACAGAGAAAAAAGAGGCAGCGAGGTGCAAAGACAGCGTGACACTTTAAAACATGTTTCAATCAGTGAATAGCATGCTTACCAGCAAGATAAAGGCCCAAAAACATCACAGCATGATTCAAAGGGCCAAATGTATGAATTTCCACAAATACAGTGCCACACTACAAACAGTTTTATTTTCATAAATAATTGTAACAGAAAATCCCTATGAAGGCTCATGTTTTATTAAATCAAATAGGATTAGATCTCATAGTTGTCAATTGAATCTAGCCCAGGTGGCAGATTTTGTAAAAGGGATCTCTTCTCTATAAATAATAATATTTTCAACTCCGAGAGGCGATCGATGATGTGAGGAAACCACTATTGTATATTTTTCAGTTAATAGAAATACAGTTTGCAGCAATACTCTATTTTAACCTGAGATTCATTTTGGTTTTAGTTCCATCCTATCATGCTTCTATGTTGTTATTAGTTTTCATAGCTTATTTGATTACTTGGAATTCAATGTTACATTGCTCCAACTTCCTTCAATTTGTTTTGATTACTGCGAATGTCCATATTCACATTAGTAAACTAAAAATGCCTCAGCTTCCATAAAATAATGTTGTTTGTAATTGATTGTCTTTAATTGACTCCATGCCTAATGGCGGTTGTCCTCACACTCTTTCACCTGCAAAAATCACATAGAAAACCAGAGTTATCGATCTATATTTTTAAATATATTGAGAAATCCCTCTTAGATTGGAAGGGCTAACTTTGAATCAAAAGATGGTTTGAAATAGTTACGTTGGGTTGAAGGTTGACACAACCCAACCCATTCTAGCACGGTGATAACACATACCAACCTCTATTTGATTGCCACCATTGCCAACTTATGATGAATAAATACTATTTTTGTAGTCATTCCTAATTGGTGAATATGGACATAGTGGGAATTGAATAGGTGGTTGATTCAACCATTCTTAGTATGCTTCCTCTTTGAGCTTTGTTCTTAATGCAGCTTTCTCTCGATTCGACATTGTATTAGGGTGCACTAGAAGATTGTAGGTGGGTCGTTCATCATCACTAGAATCATTTTTTCAAAAAATATTGAACATTAGTACATCAATGATATTAGTAAGCACAATGCAATTGGTTTGTTGAAATTACATTATACCAAACAATTATTGCCATTAGAGCAATTTTGAGATCTAAAATGGGCCTCCTAAGAAAAATGTACAACCAAAATAAACTTTATAAGAACCAATAGGATTCATGATGATGATGTCAACCATGGGGGAAGATTCACCATTTTTGGAGTAAAAAAATAAAAAGATTAAAAAATAATAAAATAATAAAACTATTTTTTCAACTCGTATTTTCAACTTATCTCCCTAAAGTTTTACTCAAATTTCAGGCGAGATTATTTGTTAAATGCAATATTTAATTCCTCATCCAAGGAGTACCCATGTTGCATACTTTTTATGAACCTTGCTACACAAAAAATGAGAAATACATAAAAAATGTGACTACAATCATGTTTTTCATGTATTTCTCATTTTTCATGTAGCAGGATCCATCAAAAGTATGCAACATGGATACTCCTTGGATGAGGAATCAAATTTTTCATCCAACAAGTGTTTCTACTCAAAATTTGAGTAAACCCATAGGGAGATAAGTTGAAAATACGAGTTGAAAAAATATTTTTTTTCTTTTTTCCCTCTAAAATTTGATGATCTAATCTAATCTTATTTTATTATTTCCACTATTATTTTATATTTTTCTTAGGAGGCCCATTTTAGACCTCAAAGTTCCCCTAATGCATCGCTGACCTAGGATTGTGGTTGGAAGATGGCATGTTACAATTGGCAGGGTAAAGTAGTTGTCGATTTTCAACTACCAATTATTTGCGATATGTTTCTCCTAATAAGAGCTTCCAACATTTTTGAACTAGAGGAATTTTTTTGTATCTGAACTCAATTTTGAATTAGGATCCTGCAAATGTTAGTACATTTTTATTCAAATTAACAAGGATAAAAGAAAAAATCATTTAGATAATCAAAATATAAATAAAATTTGAACTTACTGGAGATGGAAAAGGAGAAATTCGTGAAGGACTTTGAGAAATATGGAACGAGCTGGAATTTGAGGAATTAGCCATTTGATATCATGATATTTTATCCCCACAACTTAGCAAAATAAGAAATAAATTTTTGTGTACATACCTAAAATTAATTTCGAGAACCATACCACAATCTAAGTCTCAATATATTTTTCAAACCATTTTTTAAGAATAAGGCGACTTTAAGTAGAAAATGTATACTATGAACTATTGTAACTCATGTGGATGCATCCTAAATGATAATTTGAGATAAATATGTCATTTTATATGAAAATAAAAATTCAGATAAATTTTAAAGCACATTAGTGCTCTTGTAAAACTAACCACGTCGATGTGTTTAAATAATAACTGCACCGATGTGTTAAAATAATAATCACACCAGTTTCTAGAATTTAGAAATAAAACAAGGATTTCTATCATATCAATGCGTTTAAAAAATTTAACGCACTGATATGTTATCTTAATCAGTGCGTGCTACTAGTAAATGCACCAATGCTTTTTACTAAGAAACATTTTGATGTTCCAAAAAAAGAAACGTGACTTTATTTTTTTTTTCAAATTGAAAAAC
Organism: Pinus tabuliformis; assembly: GCA_031772625.1. Lineage (NCBI taxonomy): Eukaryota > Viridiplantae > Streptophyta > Pinopsida > Pinales > Pinaceae > Pinus > Pinus tabuliformis. Next base: position 1,772,474,431 of record CM062819.1, read on the forward strand.
AAGTGGTAATTGATTTTTCAAAATCTAATTTCATAAATTCTTTTAAATAGTAAGAAGTTATTCACTATTTCATTATTTTTCCCAAAATTTCAAGGGAGAGATTTCCAAGAGAGACATACTATGAACACCTTGGAGTAGCAAAATACTTCAAAACAATAGGACTATTCAAAAATATTAGAATTTGAAAGGTATGATGATTCACTCAAAACCCTGCATAGTAAAACATTTGAATCTTACTATTGATTTTACTAATAAAACTTTTACCGTTTCTATTTGATTTAATGAAAATTCAAAAATAAAAATAAATAAATAATTGCATAGTAAAAATTTTACTATTGATTTTATCAATAAAAAGTTTTGCAATCTCTATTCCTATTTAGATTTAATTAAAATTCAAAAAAAATCAATACTTATCTTAAACCCTTGCTTCTTCTTGCTTATGTGACTACAAAATTTCACCTTAGGGTTTAACTCTCTCTACCACTTCACAATTAGGGCTTTTCATTTTAGGAATTTTAGATTTAATGGGTTTGTGTTACTATATATAAGGTGTTTGACATGTAAAGCAGGGGGGACACTTATTGAATCAGATCCAAACCATGTTGACCTTGTCCATTTTTCAAAAATGACTTGCATTTATCAGTGTGCCCTGTGTAATATAACACAATTGTGCGCCTCTGACAAATAGCACCGTTAAAAGCAAAAAACTTGTGTTTATTTTTTTATGTTTTCATTTTTCACTGTGATGGTGGTGATTTTATTGTTACATATCACACCATCATAATTTAAAGTTATTTAAAAAATAATGCTTTTGTTTTTCGATGCTCAACAATTAAACATGCCAGTACATTTTCTAAATTAAACACATCGGTGCGTTTATTCACATAAGTGCACCGGTTACTAGACCTCATTTTGGCTAAAAATTATGTGATTTATTTATAAAAATGTATTTAATGGATTTTGTATTGAATGGTACAGGTTGTATATTGATAAAAAATGTATGAGAAGAGGTCAAATAACAAAAACATTCGTCGGCACAATGATAACACATCCAAAAAATAAGAAAATGAAAGTTCTCTATAAATCCTTTACAAAATTAATATGTTTGAACTATCTGTAAGTTTAACTAATATGTATTGGTTAGTGTGTGTCTTGAAGAGTCATAAAGTGAGGGAGCTTGATAAGATTTTTTCTGATCTAAGTGCAAAAGAGCGTAAAATCCTGATGGAAAAATTGCAAAACGATGAATCAGGTGAATGAAAAATTACTATTTAATATGAGTTTTTTTCATTAATAATATACTTAAGAATATTAGATAGCATGTTTCAAACAATCTATTAGTTCACATATGTTTAATGTTCTATAGGGACCAACAACAAAATAAAAGAATTTCGTTCTAAGAAAATAAAAATCATAGAACATGTAAATGGCAATGAATTGGTCCTTAGCTCATCTTGAGTGGTGTTGGAGGTTAATGGAAAGGGGGTTCGGGGGGGACCTTTTAAAAAACTATGAGGGATATAGTGGAATAAACAAATAGACGTATTTTCCACTTACAATACATAAATCAATCCTATGATTCCAAAAACCAAGTTATATTTAAACTATAAAATGTGTTTCCAAAGAAATGGTCAATGAGACATGTAAGACTTACAATAGAAAAAACATACAACAACAAGAAATAATCATTCAAAAATAAATATTCGTAATTAAAATGATTTTCTAGAATTATATGTATATATTACTACAAAGCATTCATTTATTAATATCAAATTTGTTATAATTAGTTTTCATATATAAATATAAAAATAGTTTATTACATTTTCAAGAATATTATGAAAATCCCAAAGGATCAATGAGCTGATATGTAAAACATGCCAGTAGGAATGTCCAAAAGAGTATACAAGGAGATGCTCAAAGAAATTGACATAATTGCATCATAGGAGGAGCCATCTTAACAACAACGTGCTTCAAATGTATGTAATCATTGAATTTTTCTATTATGTACATATAAACAAATAATTTAGCATTAAATATTAATTTTCAAGTATTTTCTTGCAGAAAAGAAAACAAAATGGAACTCATTCAACACATAAAACAGGATGACAAGGAAGAAAAAACTTGATATCAAATTTTGTGAGTAATTGTTAATTTTTCCTTATAACAAATTAAGATTTCAATTTTGTATATTTTAAGTTTTTTTATAGCAACCATCCTTGAATCTCTTCAAATAGGTGTTGACATACAAAGAAAAGGCATCAAAAGAATTGATTAACCTTGGGTTAAATATGGGTTGTGAGTATATGTGAGCATATCAAAAATTAATTGTGGAATTTGTAAGTATCTA